>CM060954.1:159582813-160782813 GCA_030765055.1 Mantis religiosa
ATAAGTCTGTTGCCGGCCCTCTCCAAGCTGTTTGAAAAAGTAATTCATCGTCGTCTTCTGTCTTACCTTAATCATAACCATGTTCTTCCGCCTTATCAATTTGGATTTCGTCACAAACATTCCACTACCCATCAGCTTTTACGATTAACTCTGTCAATTGTCCACACCTTCGAGGCCCATCAGTATACCACGGCTGTCTCCCTTGATGTGGCACAGACATTCGACAAGGTTTGGCATGATGGTTTGCTCCTTAAGCTCTACCGCATCGGTCTTCCTAATTACTTATCACATCTAATCCACAGTTTCCTCTACGACCGCAGCTTTTCAGTACGCATTGGTGAAATGCTTTTATCCCCACGTAATATTACCGCAGATGTCCCACAGGGTTCTATCTTGGTCCCGACTCTATTTAATATATACATTTCTGATATTCCTGACTTAGCTCCGACTTCTTTAGATCTTTACATTGATGACACAGTACTATATTATTCTCATGTTAATCTCAAACACGCACAAGTAGTACAGCTCTCTTTAGATCGCCTAACTCGTTGGTTCAGCACTTGGCGGATCTCTTTGAACCCTCAGAAAACCGAAGCTAAAATCTTCACTCTTCGCCGATATACTCCGCTTACTCCGTTGTGTCTACAGAAACAATGTCACTTGGCTCCCCACTACAACTCCCGTTAAATACCTTGGAGTGCTTTTGGACTCTCGACAGACCTGACGTGCTCATATCGATCGTCTTATATCACTGGCCTCCGGGCGACTTTGAAAAATCTCACCTCTGTTGCATCGCCGTTCCAGCCTCGGCCTACGGTCTTCATTGTTACTCTACAGATCACTCGTTTGTCCGCTTATTACTTATGCCTGCCAAGTGTGGGGGGGGGGGGCCGCACACACATGTCATCTGCGTCGTCTTCAGGTCATACAGAATCGCTTCATGCGCATCGCCACCAACGCTCCATGGTTCATCCGTAATCAGCAGCTCTATCACGAACTAGGACTATTACTTCTTCACGACTACATTCGCAGGATCGCTCGTCGTTTCTTTTCCACGCTGCAAGAAGTTCCAGGAGCTGTGCATTATAACATCGGCGTCCGCAAGCGCCAGCCCTCACGCTTAAAGAGGAGACTACCACAGGACCTGCTTCTAGTGATACATCTGATTCGAGTGATTCTAGTGCTTGATGTCTGTCTTACATCTTCAATATTGACTTAATTCCTCAGAGTGTATTATATGAGTTTTAACTTAATGTAGTTAGGTGGCGGCCTGTTAGCCTACCCCTGAGTGTTATTGTTCTTATTGTACTGTTACCTTCTTTTCACTCTGATCTGTAAAGCACTGTACTGCTGATCGATCAATAAAAAATTATAAAAAATTATTATTTTTATTTTATTATTATTGTTATTGTTGTTATTGTTATTGTTGTTATTATTATCATCATCATCATTATTATTATTATTATTATTATTATCATTATTATTATCATTATTATCATTATTATCATTATTATCATTATTATCATTATTATCATTATTATTATTATTATCATTATTATCATTATTATCATTATTATTATTATTATTATTATTATTATTATTATTGTTATTATTATTATTATTATTATTATATTATTATTATTATTATTATTATTATTATTATTATTATTATTATTATTATTATTATTATTATTATTATTATTATTATTATTATTATTATTATTAATTATTATTATTATTATTATTATTATTATTATTTATTATTATTATTATTATTAATTATTATTATTATTATTATTATTATTATTATTATTATTATTATTATTATTATTATTATTATTATTATTATTATTATTATTATTATTATTATTATTATTATTATTATTATTATTATTATTATTATTATTATTATTATTATTATTATTATTATTATTATTATTATTATTATTATTATTATTACGTGAAGGCAGAAAGCGCCAGGCGTGTGATACTGCGCATGCGGGAAGGAGATTGCAAGATTCGTAGTCCTAGATTGGGATCTGTAGTGTCAGAGCGTACGGTATACGAGTTAGACAGCAGACTGAGGAATTAGTAAATAATATCCCTTATAGTATACAATTTTGTAGAAGTGAATGTCTACTATTGATCTCGGCTGTCCTAATAGAACGTGCCTCTCAAAACTTTTGTTCTCTTTGAGAGGTATTGTCCAAAGAGCAGCATCCTTAACAACCTTTCTGGCCATTGTGTAGGTAGTATCACGTTTCTAGTGTGATGGTACCTTACGGTTTATAACAATGAAAATAAAAGCACAGTGGAGTCCTGTATATACATAAAAGAAGTAAAATTGTGAAGCAAATATAAAACAGATTTAATCTATACTGCTATTATAAAGAAAGAAAACTTGTTTGTGTATGTAACGCAATCTAAGAAACCACTCAACTAAATATGTCAACTTAACGCCTAACTATAGGTAATTTGGGACAATCGTTCTACTCGCCGTATTCTTTCTTTTCCTTCCAAACATTTCCGAAAGGATCTGATGTCACACTCACAAGACTGTCCGATGTTTTTATATAAATTTTGTATTTTAACAAGATATGCATTTGTTGTGTAGTAATATTTTGTCTATCTCTTACGGTACATCAAAGTCTTCCAGAATAAAGAGAACTTCTGAGAATATTCTGAGAAAACTCAAGATAGCTATTCATTTTACTTGTCAGAAAAATATCGTAAATTTGCAGTATTTTAACTAACATCGTTAATTATATTTTAGACCGCTTGACTGTCACCAAGGCGGGCCGGGTTCGATTCCAGGATACAGCAAAGTGAGGATTTTGATGGAGAACACGACGCTGTGACGGTTTTCCCGCGTTATAATTGCACTGATTGCTCCACTATCAACTTTCCTGCCATTCCCTCACACCAGGCATTGGGCTGATCACCCATCCTGGTTCTCTATCGGATCCAAAGCTTCGGTTCTTCAGACCCAAGCTTAAGAGAATCCCCTAATACTGCGATAAGTGATGATACTAAAGAAGTTAAAGATGATTTATATTTGAGGAAGTTTATATTTTTTATATATCTAGGGTAGGGAAATGAAATGTGTAATGTTTAACGCGCGCTTTTACTACATATAGCACCGCAGGCGGTGACACTGATGATACATGAGATGAAGATGGAGCACCGGTGGAATGAGATGGCTGGGGAAACCGGAGGTCCCGGAGAAAATCCGCCCCAGCGCCGTGTTGTCCACCACAAATCTCACTTTGCGGTCGCCTGGGATCGAACCCGGGCCGCCTTGGTGAGAGCCAAGCGGTCTAACCACTGAGCCATGGCGCGGCCTCTGCAGTGCAGAGAAAGTAATATACTTTCACACTCTATTCCCAGCCTTTCTCTGTGGTGCCGGCCTCGGTAGCGTAGAAGGCAGCATTTCCGCCTCACGATCAAGAGGTCCCCAGTTCGAATCAAGGTCAGGGATGAGGTTTTTCTCGGGGTTTCTCTCATCCTGAAAGACGAATGTTGGGTAACTCTAGGCTCCATGTGCCCCGGACTCATTTTAGCATCATTTCACCTAGTTCTTGTGATTTAACGTTACTTTGGAGGACTTAAATAAATAATTTCTCCTAGGGGTAGCAGACTAGCATCTGGTTCTAGAGGTCGCCCGTTCACATCCGGCGGAGGGCAATGAATCTTTTCGAGCGTAAAATCCTTAGCATAGCTTCCTTCGGAAGGGAAGTAAAGCCGGTGGTCTCAGGTAAAATAATCTTAAGGACCCTATGAGCAAAATTAAGCGATCTTTCACGTCCAATATAGAATGTTACGCGAAGAACCTCAGCTGTTAACGACCATATTGTCACGGCAACAGGCATAAAAGTTTCGGCACAAATAAGAAAACAGTCGGCGGATAAAGTTTCATGGTAATGATGAGTCTTGCTAAGCAGTTAATGATAGCGCGGCTACTGTAAACAAGCGCTGGCAAGCAAAGATAACTGAGGTAAAGGACTCGCCGGCATAGATTAAGTTACGCTTCTAGAATGTGATAGAATATTCGGTTTACGTCATTAGATACCATGTTTTCCAAAAACCTCTAGTGATTGACAGAACCGTCTGCTAATCATGAATGGGTGTATAAAAAGAAGCAATGGCTAGTGGTGAAACAGTGTTGTGAAATGAGAGACAGCCAGCTCTGTTGTAACGAGAGCTAAGGATGTAATCAGCTGTCACTGTTTGTTATTGTCATCGACCTTGGTAGACTGATGGTGTATTTAACGTAATGCTGCTGTAATCTATAAGAGTATTTCTACGAAAATAAAGGAGATTTTTAATTTCTGCAAATCGGCCTTTTAACTCTACGAAACCACAAAGTCACAATATATAAAGAAAAACTCAATTTACAACTATGTTCTATCTCATTTCTTCTATATTTTGTTTCTTCAGTGTTGTTTCCCACGTCTTTCCCCCACTGTCCACCTTCTCTTATACTTATGCATTGTTGACTTTAGTCCTGTATGACTTACTTTGCTGGACGTTAATTAAAGGGAAACCTAACTCCGTTTCAAACAGTCAATTGTTTGTATTCATTCTAAGTTTGTTTTCAAAGTTTTTATAACACAAGTTAACTGTTAATTTTATTGTAGTTTAAAATAATTCCGATTCTTGCGATTTATAACTAGCTATTTCCGAACTGTTATGCTGTGATCTGCAATATTCCAGACGTCTTGTCCACAATTGTGTCAGATCACCTCCGAGGAGAGTTCGACCGAGTCTCCGAGGATGTCCAGTGGAAATAGTTCGTTATATTAGGTAGGGGTAGTGATATTTAACATTTTGTAGCATTTATACATTTCCATTTTAGCATTTTTTAGCACTTTGAAGAGAGTTTGAGTTAATATTCTTAAATGAACATTAATATAATTTATATGAACTTTAAAACACGTTTACTAATGCCCGCCTCGGTAGCGTAGGTGATAACATGTCTGCTTCACGTTCAAGAGGTCCCGAGTTCGAATCTCGGTCAGGTTGAGTTACCTGGATAAGGTTTTTACAGTGTTTACCCTTATCCTTCAAGACGAATGTCGGGTAACTCTAAGCTCCATGGACCCTGGACTCATTTGAGCATCATTTCACCCAATTCATTCACCGTCCGATATAATTTAACGTTGGGGCGCACGTAAATTAAAAAAAAAACAACAACGCTAACTAATGACGGTGAGTTAAAATTCATAAAATGTCAATTTATTTCACATTAATATAGGTTAAAGCAATACACACAAAGACAGGGCAAGCTAATACAGAGTAAACCAAACTACATAACACACACAAAAACAAAGATAAATGTGTACTGTTGTAAAACTAACACAATAGAAAGAAAATGCACTAAATTATCCTAGTTTATGAGTCAGTAATCCTATTGAATGAAAGCATTGAACATATTTCAGCATTCTGTTCTGCCATTTGAGTACTCCTGTCAATTTCAATCGATTTATTTTTACCGAAATATCTTTCAGCATCTACGCTGTTGATAGGATTCCAAATGCATTGCAGAGCTGCTCGGGCAAACTCTTGGTATTTGAGCTTAACAGCCACAGCATTTGCAGGCTGTCTATATTTTTATTATTCTGCTATGTTTATATCAGTTGTGAATGAAAATATTGATATCCCTCAACTAAACTATGCATTTTAACGTAACGAAAAAATGGGATCTTACTTTTATTTCCACATAAAATCGTGTAATTTGTTGAAGTTACTCTGCTAGCAGTGACAGCATAAAAAAGCTTACCAACATCTTGGAGAAAGACGTTTGTCACATTTTCCGCCTCTGCCCACTGTTTGATATCTTCGCACTTACTGACGTGATCTACACACAGAATGAATGAAAGCTGCGGGTAAAACTGGACAGAACAATGAAAATAGCAACTTTGGCAACTAAGAGTTCAAACTGGAATTAACATGTGTTTATCACTTTCTTAAAATTAGGATTGCTATTGGTTTTCAGAGACAAGGATTGAAATTTTCGGTTAACTGGTTTGTGAATATACATTTATGACGGTTATTAGGCGTCGTAAGGGGGTTCTCATTTGTAAAACAACTGAACTCGCTCTATGTACCAAACATACCGCATATGGGCAATGGAACAATAAGCTAATTTAGCGGGAAGGGCTGCTTTCCACATTCCAGAAGAGTGCTCACTTACTTAATGTCTTTCTAAACATGTAAAGGTTCTACAGACACTTCAATTGAAGTTTCCAGAAGAAACTGTATTGGGGGAAAATATTCGATTTATTTATTAATTAATATATTTATTATTATTTTTTTTTTTTTTTTTGTAATTTTACGTCTTCCAGCGTTAAGTCATATCGGACGATGAATGGAATGGTTGAACTGCTGCTCAAATGATCCCAGGGTCCATAGAGCTTAAAGTCACGCGAAATTCGTCTTTTAGGATAAGGGAAACCCGGAGAAAACCTTATCCAGGTAACTCACCCTGACCGAGATTCGAACTCGGGACCTCTTGAACGTGAGGCTGACACGCTACCACCTTGCTACCGATGCGGGCTATATCGCATTTTGAGTCAGTTTCGCACTTTATCGTGCTATATCGCATTTGCGAAATATCACCATCCCTAATTATCGCCTATTTGATACATTCGAGTAATGAACTTATTAATAGGTAAATATCGTAGTTCAACTTCCAAAACATTTTAGTTTCATTTGTTGTTTCCATTTCCGAGTTCTTTTCTAACCCTACATTGTTGCAGTTACGTTAAGAGTCGGGCGCAAACAGCTGAGAACAGCAACACATGTTTGCTGGCCGAGTGGCACAAACAATAATATTTATGTGCCCCCACGTTAAGCCCGGAGGGACTTAAAGAACTTAATATTATTTAAAGCTAGGAACATTATATTAGAAGTATTTAATTGAATAATTGTTTTACATAAACTTAATGTAATTCTGATACCAGTTTAAATTGAACGATATAAAATAGCGTTGCCGCTTGTAGTACCGTCTGCTAGAATTGGCCAAGAACTTAGGAACCTTCGTCACGACCCAAGTTGAGTGCTTTTGTTGGTGGACGGTGGCGAGTAATTTACCACAGCCGTAGGAGCAGTGATGGGACTCTTGGGTCTCCCAGCGACGTGCGGTTCAACAGCAGTGGTCATGTTGTGTGTATGGCCCCTTGCTACCACCAACATCAAACACTGATCTTACTCAAATATTAACTATCGCTTCATGAAACAAATGAAGCCAAGGTTGCGCAGCTACTTTTGTACACCGCTGAGTGTTTGCGAACCTGCGGGATCGCGATCCATTCCCGTTCAGGGGAATTATTGATTGCTAGAATTTATATTTTATAAATATCTGATAGATGGAAAGTTAAAATAAATACATAATGTAAGAGCAATGAGTTAGAAGTTTTCCAAATCGTGTGCAATCAAGAAGTGAAACAGTGTACTCGAAAATAACAAAGTATATGATTATACCAGATACGTCCAGAAAGTAAGTTCTGTTTGGTGATACAGATATACAGATACAGAAAAATTATTTATTGCACAAAATTCTACAACCCTTAAGCTACTTTTCCACATAACTACCGAAATTTTGCAGGAATTTGTCATAGCGAGGCACAAGTTTTTGTATAGCTTCTTCATAGAAGTTTGTCGCCTGTGTCTTCAACCAGTTGGAAACATTTTCTTTCAGCTCTTCGTCATTGTTGAAGTGTTGACCGCCAAGGACAGATTTGAGATGCAAAAACAGATGAAAGTTGCTAGGAGCGAGGTCAGGGCTGTACGGGATGTGGTCAAACACGTCCCAACCTAATCCCTGAGGGATGTTTTCCGTCGCATTTGCAGTGTGTGGTCGGGCGTTGTGATGAAGAAACACAACAGCTTTTGACAGCATTCCTCGGCGCTTATTCTTCATTGCGCGGCGTGTCTCGCAATAAACATCTGCTTCCATTGTTTAACCACGCGGTAAGAAATCAATGAGTAAGATGCCTTTCCTGTACCAGAACACTTCCCGTAGGGGAGGGAATCCGTCCCCTTCAGCTGCTGTGGTGCGGGCGCTGCGGACCCTTAGCACTCGTGGTAGCTCTGAGGTTACTAGAGGAACCTTGGGCCGAACTGCCGAGCCCCTCCTTCGGGAGTTGTTCGGATTGGGTTGGACTCGAGGGGGCAGTGTGTTCCCGCCACCCACGGGAAAATGGGTACCTTCAGCCAGGCTACGGCCGCCCGGAGGGGGTAGAGGGTTGCCTCATAAGTCCCGGGTACTAGCCTGCAGAGCTAGTAGCTGGTGTGCTAGATCACCGGCGGCCCTACCAAGGGTTTTTGGTAGCTGGTTGATTAAGGACCGGTGCGTGAGTGGCGTATCTACTTCTTGCTCCTTTTTATTTGGAAGTTAGCTCCTGGCTCTTTTATAGTCTGCACTGACTCTCTAAGTGCTCTTCAGGCCTTGCAACAGCACACTGCCGCTCACACCCTCGTTTTAAAAATACAGACCCAGATCTCGCAAATGCTCAGTCGCGGATACAATTTTGTTTTTACTTGGACCCCAGGCCATGTGGGGATTTCCGGGAACGAGGAGGCGGACGCGGCTGCTAAGTCCGCTTGCCGTTTGCCCCGGAGTTTAACAACTACGGTGCCATACCAGGATGTGCAACGTTTTTTCCGTCACCAACTCCTATCTGCTTGGCAGCACCCCTGGACAGCTTTGGAAGGCACACAACTCCGGGCGATAAAGGAGAGCGTACAACCCTGGCTAACTTCCTGCAGGGATAACCGGCGAGCCGAGGTGATACTCACCCGGCTGAGAATTGGACACACACGAGCGACTCATGGCCATCAGTTAAGAGGGGAACCGGCCTCTGTGTGTGCTCCGTGTGCAGTACGCCTCACTGTGCGGCACGTATTTTTTGATTGCCCGCAGTACGCCCGCGTTCGCCAGTCTTTGGGCTTGGGGACTAACTTGCACGGTGTTTTAGGTGACGACCCAGTGGCCGTGGATAAGGCACTGCGGTTTGTTTTTAAAATCGGTTTTAATAAACAAGTCTGACTTGTATTTTATATGTATTAATTTTAGAGATTTTAAATTTTTAGTACTGGGATGAGTTTTTTATCTGCTTTTAATAGTTGAGTGTTTTATTTTATATTACTTTTTAACTTAGTTTGTGTAGCTTTTAGTTCTTAGAGTTAACTTCGGGCCCAAATGACCTTGTTGTCGACGGGTCCTAAAATACCACACACTCACTCACTCACTTTTCGAGGTGTCAAGATTTGTTTCGGCTTAACCTTTGCTGGGAATGAGGTGTGCCTCCATTCCATTGATTGACGCTTACTTTCAGGGATGTCGTAAGAAACCCAAGTTTCATCTCCTATGACTATCTGTGTCAGCAATTCTTCGCCGCCTTCATCATAACGGGTCAAATACTAAAGTGCACTACCCATCCGTTTTGTTTTGAGTTGCTCAGTAAGAATCTTTGGCACTCAACGTGAGCAAAGTTTACGAAATTTCAGTTTTTCGATAGCGAGAGCACTAATTGTAAACTTGCAATTTTCCTGGATCTTGTCATCAATCGGGTGAACCAGTTCTTCTGTAACCAAAGATGGACGCCCACTTCGTTCTTCATCGTGCACTTCACTACGTCCTTCATTGAACGTCGGACCCATCTTCTCACCATTGTATCACTCATCGCATTTTGTTCATAAAAATCGCAAATTTGCCGAAAAGTTTCAATTGGTTTCACTTTCCTAGAATTCAGAAAGCGAATTACAGATCTGACTTCACAAGCGGCGGGATTTTCAATCAACACCGACATTGTAAACAAGCACAACAAGAACAATGGCGCATGTTTCTTCTCCTTGATACAGAGCGTCTACCGCGCATGTACGGAACTGCGATCGCAGCGCTGCAGCGCAGATAAATTGAAACAACTTACTTTCTGGACGCCCCTTCTATACGAAGTATTCACCCCTTGTCTCCATCCCATCATGTGACCTAGAGCGCACCTTCTCACAATACGGACATTGTTAAGTGAACACCGTATTAGATTTATTGTTGAGTCCCTTAGAAAATATATTTTAGTGGACTGTACTGCTGATTCCGTGACTTAAGAAACGTACGCTCAAAAACAAACTAACAAATAGTTCATTGAAGGCGATATCCAGGTAAACTATGAAATAAGGGTTATCTGTAAGGTATTCATTTTTCCTTCATAACTCTTGGCAGTTGTTTGTTTCATTGTTTATCTGTGAACACAAAGGTAACTACGATATATCTGGAAATATATTTAAGATAATAGGATAGCATAAATTTATAAAACAAAACTGAATAACTGTGTAATTGTATTAATAGTTGGTTTTTCTTTTGTTTTACAGGTAGGTTACACTTCGAAGAAACCTCTATCCACAAAACACTGTTGTTTCCAGCTGCAGACCAAGTAGTAAGTGGTAGAGATTATTACTACAATGAAAGGTACCCACCAATACAAAATTCGTTTGGAAATGTCTGTACAACTTCAAAAGGTAACATTGTATTCCAGCTAAAAACAGTTGGAAATCGGCATCTGCATTTTTGACGACTCCTGTGTGACACGAAGAAACTTTTAGACACAAATCTGAGGTGTGTAAATGTAATTCTGCATTCATTACGTACCCAGCTCTGTAGTGTAAGTGGTAGCGTGTCTACCTCACGTTCAAGAGCTCCCAAGTTCCAATCTTGGTCAGGGTGATAAGGTGCTTCTGGGTTTTACCTTATCCTGAAAGTTGAATGTCTGGTAACTCTAAGCTCTATGTACCCTGTACTCATTTGAACATCATTTCATTCATCGTCCGATATGACTTAACGTTGGAGGTTTTCTCTTATCCTGAAAGATGAATGTCTGGTAACTCTAAGCTCTATGTACCCTGTACTCATTTGAACATCATTTCATTCATCGTCCGATATGACTTAACGTTGGAGGCTTTCTCTTATCCTGAAAGATGAATGTCTGGTAACTCTAAGCTCTATGTACACTGTACTCATTCAAAGATCATTTTATTTATCGACCCATAGGTTTTAATGTTTTAACGAACAAACTGTGGGCCACTTAATCTTTGAGTGTAATCTGTTAGACAAAGAAAGCGAAAAAGCAATAACAATGGCCGGTGGACGCTGGACACTAGAAAAAAAGGAACTAATACAAAAACACACCAAAAGTTTCAGTAAATTTGTAAACAGTATCAACTTCGACAATCTGTAAATAGTCAAGTGGGATGCAAATACTTATATTAGTTAATAGAATTGTAAGTCTCGAGGAAATGTGATAATATGTAATACAATAGTGAAAAAAATTTAATGTAACTGTGCACCCAAGCGTATAATATTACTCACTATGTAATGGAATATGCTATATAATAAATGAATAAATAAAAAAAAGCACACACACATTTACATAGCATAGAAAGCTACGTTAGAATCCAAAAAAGTGCATTGAGGAAAAAAAATACGAGAAGAAACACTCAAAAAATGGGAAACAGAATGGCAAAACACATCAAAAGGACAAGAGACAAAACAATATTTTTCCACATTAGCAAAACGATTAGAACAAAAAATTAACAAATCAACAAACCTCACTACCATTTTAACAGGACATGGAGGGCTGAAAGGCTATTACAAGAGATTCAACATAATTGATGATGCTACATGCACCTGCCACAGAGGAGACGAAACCACAGATCATATCCTGTATGACTGCATCAAATGGAAGGACCAAAGGAAAAAAACAAGGAGGGAAGGGAAGTGGCCAGTTCATAAACCAGCAATTGTGGGACAATATCTAAGGGACTTTAGTGAATATGTCAACACAATCAATCTAGAAAGTGCTGAATAACTAAATAAGTAAATTAATTCTAAAAAACTACAGTAACTGTGTGAAGACAATCTCAAAACACAATAATGTCAATACTTCAGTTTATATAAACAATCAATCTGGAAGCAAAGAAAACCAGGACATGTAATATTACAAATGTAATGGTTTGTGGATGTAATGGAACATGTGGATGAATAAAGGATTATTACAAAAAAAAACACATTGGGACAGAGAGCTTTTTTATTTTCAAAAATGTTATATTTATTTGCTCAGGTGGCTTCAAAACGTGTGTTTCTTTTGATACCCCTGTATCGAGTTTTCAGTGCCTCCTCTACCTGATATGTTGGTGTGCATAATACATAGAATACTTATGAAAATAAATAATAAGGAATAAAGAATCTGTTATGGTTTTATCTTCAATAAGTGAAATACTGAATGCAAAGCAGAAGTTTGTTTTTTGATATTCAACTGTTAAATCACACCATATCCAGGTCTACGTTGAACGAAAAGAAAGGCTAAAAACGAGAGCAACTTTCACTTAGAATATTAATTTTGCGAAGGTTTATTTTAAATTCAACAGGAAAGCGTTTTAGGGCATATCATTATTATTCTGCAGGTGTCGGGACAACAGCACGATTTACATCTGCCTGTTCAGGAGCTTAAAACTTAGCCCGGCTTGCTTTTATATTGTTTCGGGCATTAATTTCATTTGTCGTCTGTTTTAGGCGTCTCTATAGCAACCAAAGTTTCGTTGTTTCCAAACACGAGTGCTGCCCTCGAGTTTTAATGAAGCGCTGAAAACAAGAAGCGATCGTTATTTTGTTGGATTTGCTGAAACTGACGTCTGTTTAACGGTACCTACCTCTAAACATAAATCTGATATGCAGAAGTGCACATGACCTTTCTCTGCCCGTTAGCGTTTATTTCTGTTTTTCAAATTAGTTCTTATGAACGTCATTGTGTACGAGTTTTTCATTACTTAAATGCAATTGACCCAAAAGTTCGATAACACATTTGATTAGAAATATAAGTTTTGAGTAAATAAGACACTTTATTCTCGCTACTAGATAGAGAAATCAACAGATTAATTAATAAATCGATAATATAAATAAAAAGATGCATCAACCAATCAGGCATGGATAAAATATTAAAGTCCCAGGTTTTTACTGGAAGAGTCCTGCCCCAAAAAGTACTAAACCTGTGTACAGATGTATTTTTTTATCTTGAAAAGTGCAGAGCGATGCGCAGTGCTATCTGGACGAGTCCACCTCAGAACGGTTGCAACTGGAGGGGAGGGCAGGTCAGTTGCGAGCAAGTAAACACGTTCAGAGCAATTCGGTAACACTACAGCTTGTTTCAAAATGTGCTTGTCTCCTGGTTCCAAGAGAGCATTTATAAATGACGCCTCCTAGCAGCACATTAGGAAATAAAGTGCTACATTTAAAATCACGAGAAGTAGTAACCAATATCCATAGATTTATAAAAAAGGAACAATGGTCTGCGTCAGCTATAAAAATCTGGGGAAGGGTATCTGAGGCAACAGTTGTGTCTGAAAGCAGTTTAGGATAGTTATTAAGGAAAGAAAAGCCATTGGTGCTAGTGCAACAACGTCCTTCTCTATGCCCAGTAAACAAAGATTAAGAACATGCACAAAATCTAATTTGGATGTTTTAATTCAGAAGTAGTTAGGCGAACTAAGAATAATTTTCAAAGCACAGAAAAACAAAGACCAACTTTGAAGAAAGTGCTTATGAAGCTTAAAAATTCTACTGACTTCCAAGGCAGTGTCACATTAAGAAGAGTTCTTTTGAAGCTAGGATTATTTGAAAAAAAAAAAAAAAAAAAACACTAAGCGTGACAGACAAATTTTAATCGAACATCGCACCATACGTGCAAAAAGGCTTAAGTATTTACGAAATATTCGGAGATATCGAAATGATGTTTATATAGTTTATATGGATGAAACTTACATAAATACAGCACATACTGAACCATATGCCTGGAGTGAAATACGTTACAGGGACTCTGCAGCGATATTGAAAGGCCGTCAGTTGTTTATCATGCCTGCTGGAGGAGAACAGTGTTTTGTTCCAAATGTCTATGTACTATTTAAGATCCAACAAAAGCGTGGAGATTACTGCCATAGTAAGAATTACAACTTAATTTATAAGAGCTGCAAAACTGGCTTCGAGAATGAAATTTGTTCTTAGACACCTTATGCACCGCCCTCCCATCTCGTAATGTTACGCGTGTGACGCATTGTGGCGATAGGTGCACTATCCCCACCACAGTTGCTACTCATCCCTACCGCGCAGGATTCCTGTCAAGATAAAATAATACATCTGTACTAGCAGTGTTATTGTATTGTCGGTGACCCCATTGTTGCGACTGGTGCGGCCGGCGCGCACAAAGGGACAGATAGTCAGCGCGGGTCTGAAAAGCTTGCCGAAACAGATAAAGATAGATGACTGGAAGGTTCGTCTTTCTAGTGTCGTCTTGGTTGTGAGAGAGCATACAACAAATTTCTAGGACAATGAGTGGAGCTATAAAAGAATGAGTGAAATGATGCTCATATGATTCCGGGGTCCATGTAGCTTAGAGTTACCTGACATTCGTCTTTCAGGATAACGGAAAAAGCCCTTATCCAGGTATGTCATCCTGATCGAGGTTCGAACGCGGGACCTCTTGAACGTGAGGCAGACACGCTACCACCACGCTACTGAGGTGGGCCGATATCTAGGAAAAAACGTCTTTCGATATTGACCGCGAAGTGAACGGACCAAAGTAGAAGTTAAACAGAAACTTTATTTTCTGAAAATTGAAGAAATCGCGTAAGATGGATGCTCGTGAATTGCAACGAGTAATAATAAGAAATACTTTTCCAAATCGTGTATGAGAATACGAAAATGTCGCCACAACGTGGTGCATCACCATAGCATCTTCAACATCGTAGCATCCCCCAGCACCAAAAACTTCTGTTTCAACATGATTTTACAACGTAAGGCTTATAGATCGCTGTATTCAATCATCGCATGTGTTGCAGAATAAAGGACCCGCGACTTATTTTAAAATTAAATATTAGTTTTCTGGCTTTCTTACAAAAAGTGGCTTACCTATTGTCCGGCCGCTCTATCTCCGGCTCTGACATTTAGGGGCTGCGGGAGGTGGAGGGGGAAGGTTAATAGTACCAACATATAATACCGAGTAATTGAAAACATATCGTCAGAATTATCTTTATAATGATAGTATATGAATCTATTAGCTTCAAAACATTGAAATCCAACTTGTAATTTCATTATCATGCAATATATTCTTTACAACATCACTCTATTAGACTATTTCGTTCATACCTTTCACGCACATCAACTGCTTCTGTTGGTAGTACTGGGAGTTGTAACCGCAGTATCAGACAGCGATTAGGAGGTGGCGAATTAATCGAAATCACGAGAATTAAAAAAGAAGATAAATTAATAAAAATGCTTTGCTAAACTAATATAAAATATTGTTATATTAATATGAAATTAGAATGAAATTAGAGTAATGATTAAAATAGCGGTTTAATTAAGA
Source organism: Mantis religiosa (assembly GCA_030765055.1). Taxonomy (NCBI): domain Eukaryota; kingdom Metazoa; phylum Arthropoda; class Insecta; order Mantodea; family Mantidae; genus Mantis; species Mantis religiosa. The sequence goes on from CM060954.1 coordinate 159,598,224, forward strand.
ATAAGATGGGAAGAATATAATTTAAGACAACTAACATGCTAGAATCCATGTAAGGGAGAGAAAATATTTCTGTAAAATCTGAACACAAGTCGGAGAGACAGGAAGAGGTGACCGTTAGCCTCCTTGTTTAAGGAAAGGTTCAATGTTTGAGAACTATAGCCAGGAATGTGTAGGAACAATAAGTTAAAACTGTCTGCTAGCGCCAATCAGCGTTGTCGCTGCTAGGCGTGGCTTGCAAATCCAGTACCGTGTTGCCGCTGCAATTTTGTGCGGACCACGTGGCTTTTAGTTGCTTTTTGATCCCTCGCTGGTGGGTTGTTTAATTTTTTTTTTTTTTTTTTTTTTTTTTGTGTGTACGGGAATTCTGATTGTAACGTCTGTAAGTCTTATTATTATCGTTATTATAGTAATATGGCTACTGGTTCGTCAGAATTCAAGAAAAAATCGGCTCTTATAAGAGCCAAAGCCGTGAATTTATATTCAGGCTACGTGAGTACTTCGAGAAGGAGCGGGACAATGGTGGACCTCTACTACCTGTTACCAAGGTGCTGGACAGAGCTTGTGACACCTTGAAGGTGGGAAGAATGTAACCAAGGAATAGTGCCAGCTGATTTAAGTTGGCCGTCTGCAGTTCTGCGTACACCAGGAAAGCAAAGGTAACGAGGCAGCCTTAAAGCTTCACTTGATGCTTTTCAAAAGGATGCTATAAGGCGACATGTATATCAATATTATATGAGAAAGGAATTTCCCACTTGTGCGAAGTAGCTTTTTGTTATTTCTTTTCCAGTAAATGGTATATTGTCTCCATATGCAACTATTCTGGGATCATGTATATACACGTTGTCCACGTACATTTACGAAGTTACGATCTGCAAATGCGTGAAATGTTTAAAATACACATGTTCCTCTGCTTGAAATTCCCGCTAAAGAACTGGCAACAACGCGCTTCCCCCTCTCGAGAACTGTCAGAGCCGGAGATCCGGACTTTAGTTGTTTCTCTGAACCCTTCATATATATTGTTTATGCCAGCGGAAGTTTAATTCTGATTATTTCCCTGAAAGAAAACTTAAATTTTAAAATAAAATAAAAATAATTACACTTGAAGGTTTATTTAGGAGAAGTGGGTGAATTTGGGAAAATGTTGGATGCAGTATTACTGCCATTTTTAATTAATGTATAGTAATTTTGAAAAAATTTATATTATGGTCATGTTTAATCTTGATAAAAAATATATTTATTACATCAAAGCAACTTTATATGGTTGATCTATGCAGATGAATTACGAGGCGTGTACGTAAAATAAGGTCTCCTAGGCGCTGGAGCCGTTAGGAACGCTATTACGTAAGATCCGGCAACACTGGCATGTAGCTTGCTTTCACCCCTCCAAATCCCTACCACAGCGAACCCGTTGTGACCATTAGTCTTGGCTGGGCAGCCGTTTGCGATGGAGCTTCCTATCATTTCTGCCGCCAAGTGCGAGTTTGAGTACCAAGGGCACTACCCCAATTGAAATTCATCGTCAGTTATGTGAAGTCTATGGGCCACAGTGTATGGACGTCAAAAACGTGCGAAAGTGGGTCAGATAGTTCAAAGACGGTCGTACAGACGTCCATGACGAACAGCGTTCTGGTCGGTCTTCGGTTTCAGCCGAAACAATTGCAAAAGTGGAGCAAGAAATGCTTAAAGATCGGCGTGTGACAGTTCGCGAGCTGTGCCAACTTATCCCTGAAGTCAGTAAGACTACGATTGACAAGATTTTGACCGAACATTTGCATTATCGCAAGGTGTGTGCGAGGTGGGTCCCCAAAATGCTCAACGAAGACCATAAACGGCAACGTATTGAAGCGGCCCACCGATTCCTGAAGCGCTATGCAGAACCGGGCGAGGAATTGTTGGATTCAGTTGTCACTGGCGATGAAACCTGGGTGCACTACACAACACCAGAAACTTTTGAGTCCAGAGGTTATACTCCCATTAGTCTTGAACCCGTAGGAACAAGACCCGGGCCTCTTACAACCGGGGAGTTATCCGAGCTCTCCCAAAGGACGCTCGGCGTCCTCCGTGGGGCTTTCTATAGGGCAAGACCTGGGTTACAAACAAGGCCCCCCCATCTGATCCTAGGACTCAAGACGGGATGGAAGTGGATACGCCACTTACGCGCGCCAACACCAAAGGTGAAGGCTACCGATATGACCTCGGTGGGGCCGCCTGGTGATCTAGCACACCTTCTACTAGCTCTGTAGTCTAGTACCCGGGGGAATAATGGCTTCCCTCAACCCCGTCCGAAGACGTACCCGATTCCCACGGGTATCGGGAACCACTGCCCTCGAGACCAACCCAATCTGAACAACTCCCAGAGGGAGGGGCTCAGATGTTCGGCCCGAGGTTCTTCTAGTAACGTCAGAGGCACCACGACTGCTAGGGGTCCGCAGCGCCCGCACCACGGCAGCTGAAGGGGACGGATCCTATCCCCTACTAGAGACTAAAGAACGTTCTCGTCAGTGGCGGCATTCGAATTCGCCGAAGCCGCGAAAGTTCAAACAGACATTTTCTGCCGGCAAAGTAATGGCCAGTGTGTTCTGGGACAGAAAAGGTGTATTGTTGTGCGAGTTTACGCCGCTAGCTCCTGTGAGACTTTAAAAAATTGCGACGTGACATTCAAAATCTAAAGAGGGAATGCTGACGAAGGGAGTGATTTTTTTTATCAGGACAACGCTCGTTCCCATGCTGCACATGCAACGGCTGATCTCCTGGTCCAGTTCGGATGGGACATCTTCACCTATACCCCTACAGTCCCGACTTAGCACAAAGTGATTATCATCTGTTTCGTGAGTTGAAGTCACACCTGGGGGGAACACATTTCCAGACCGATGAGGTTGGGCGCTACCTGCGCATCTTGGCGGGAGAGTGCTATGACAAGGGTATACAAAAACTGCCACAGCGCATGCAAAAGATCATCGATCGCAATGGTGATTACGTTGAAAAATAGCTGTAAGTTCCGCCTTTCCATCAATGTAACATTCATTGGCAATAAACATGTTTTCTATATTAAATAAAATTGGAGACCTTATTTTACGCACACGCTTTGTAATTATAGAATATGTATGTATGTATGTATGTATGTATGTATGTATGTATGTATGTATGTATGTATGTATGTATGTATGTATGTATGTATGTATGTATGTATGTATGTATGTATGTATGTATGTATGTATGTATGTATGTATGTATGTATGTATGTATGTATGTATGTATGTATGTATGTATGTATGTATGTATGTATGTATGTATGTATGTATGTATGTATGTATGTATGTATGTATGTATGTATTTATTTATTTATTTATTTATTTATTAACTGCAATTGGGTACTACCCGGTGGCAGAGTTAAGAATACAGATCAAATTACAAATACTAGATTTACAACAATAACACAATAAACAATACAAACATGATATTATTTTACTTTAGTCACTTAAAACATATCTATTTAATTCTCTATATACATATTATATACCATTATAATTCAAAAGTTAAACTATAAACTATCTAGATTTTTTTCTAAATTTCTTCATCGACAGGGGACAGCCCTGAAAGACTGCTACAGGCAATTCATTCCATTCTTCAATGGTTCTATTAACAAAAGAGAATTTTCCTACGTCGGTTCTGTATCTTCTACCCTTAATTTTATACCTATGATCGTTTCGTCCATAATAATCCGGATTATCTAACCTTACACTAACGTCCACCCATGCCTTTACACCAGCATTAGTTTGAATAACGCTACCAACCTATGTTTTTTACGCCTAATTCTTAATTCCTCCCATTTAGCCTCATCTCCTTTTATAGGCCCAAAATACTTGCCTCTTTTTATGAATTTTATTGCCCTCTTCTGTGTGTTTTCTAATGGATCGATTTGGTTAGCTCTATACGGGTCCCAGCATGCTACTCCATATTCCATAACCGGCCGCACTAAGGCCTTGTAGGCAATTTCCCTGGACCTAGCGCTCCCCTTTTTCAATATTCTCATTACGAAATGCAATGCCTTCCACGCATTCCTAGATGTGCAATTTACTTGTTCGTCCCATCCAGCATTACTTGCCAGGTACACTCCCAAGTATTTGCAGCTGTCCACCTGTGGAATTTGCACCCTTCCCATGTGATAGTTAACAATAATTTTGTCCTAATTTTATATCCCTTAAGCTGCATGCATCCCCCTGAATACTTAGAAATATATTTTATTTAACTCAAATATTAATTGGTGCTGTAAAAATTGGTTTAGGTGTGGTGCTTAGAGAGGTAGACTTTTGACAGTATCTGTAACGGCACTTTGCACTGCCCTCTGTGCCTGTCACAGGTATGAAGTGATATTTGGCAGGTGACCACATAAAAGGCAAGGCACAATGAATCCCATTACTGCCAGATTCCCGTCCGAGGTGCTGTGTTCTAATTGTACGGAATTGCTTAGTTCCGAATAGACTGCTAATTAACCCCAGAGTCAGAGCACAGCTTTCAAAGGCTTGCCTGCCTGCCTGCCTGCGTCAACAAGGAATTTACGTTCCTTGTCTAATGAACTGACTGACGTCAGGTCATATTGCCGTAGAAAAGCTTTCGAGAGTGTGTTAGCAACTTTCTAAAGTGACTGCTACAGTATATAGAAACAATGTGAAACAGATCAGCTGCAGAAATTATAGGTCAACTAAATAAATTGTAACCTATAATAAGATTAGTTATTAATGCTTTTTGAAGTTTTGTTAAATGTTAATTTTGTATGGTGTATCTGCATTCCAGGATGTTCTTAATAAAAATGGGCAGTTAAAAAACTTGTACAAATTCAAAGGGGATTCCTCCTTCGCATAATTCGAGGATATCGTACAATCTCCACTGATGCAGCTCAGATTATAGCTAACATCGAACCTCTGGCTCTCACTGGTTTATCAACAGCAACTATTATGAATTTAAGACATGAACGTGAATGTGCGTCTTATCTGTCTCACTTTAAAACTACAAATCCCGGAACATCCTACCACAGCAGGACACCCATCAAGTTTTGTAACCTGTTTAAAGGAAATATGTAATTTTCATGATTATTACATATATACAGATGGTTCGCGTTACCAATTTGAAGATAATATATCTGCAGTAGGATGTGCTTTTGTTGTTTATGAAAACCAAACGGAACTAACTCATTCCATGTTTAAATTGTCACCTGAATGTTCTGTATTCCAGTCGGAGCTCTTAGCAATTAAAGAAGCTATAAAATGGTGTACTGTTAATGGGAACAGTGCCCGTATTCTTAGTGAGTCACAATCAGCTCTATACGCTATTAATGATAAATACAATTTAAATTCATTAGCACATGAAATCAGAACCTTGCTTCAAAACCATCCAGGACATATTTGCATGGGATGGCTTAAAGGACACAGTGGAATTTTAGGTAACGAGAGAGCTGATTGCTTGGCTAAGAAGGCTGCAGAATCCAATCTTCCTGTCACATACTCTTTATGTCCTATTTCTACTATAAGGAGAATAATACATCAACATATTCTTGAAGAATGGAACCAACAATGGCTAACAACTCCAAATGGAAGTTTAACAAAAACATTATATTTCCCTAGTGTATATGACAGAGGGAAATGTGAAACTCTTGTACCAAATTTTGTTTTGACACAATTTTTAAGTGGACATGGTAAATTTGGTGAATACGTATCACGTTTTCACTTAACATCCAACCCCGAGTGCATGTGTGGTGAAGAATTTCAAATTTCCTTTTCTGTTGTCCCATTTTCTGGAGAGAAAGACAAGAATTAATATTCAAGCTAGACTCTCTAGGAACTGAATTTTCTGCTCCGCTCACATCTTTGCTAATGAAGCCACAACAGTATAAGTACTTCATGATGTTTATAAACTCAGTGTTTAAACGTTGTAATAGTTTAAATTAATATGCATCAGATTATAACATATTTTCTAGTATTTAAAATATTTTTGTTAAACTTGTGTATTTTTATGTATCAACTATAACCCTAATATACCACTGTGTAAAATAGGGTTCATAAATCTGGATAAATAAAAAAAAATGTTAAGGGGTTGTAGGTTTGACATATGTTTTGGCTTGGGGTAATATGACATTAATATGAGGTGGCAACATTGGATTAGAAGCTATGGATGGGAGTCTTAGTGGAGGTTATCAGAAGAATGTGTAGATTAATAGACAGAGGCAAGATTTTGTGCTGAAAATTATTTATAAAATTTGCATTAATAATTTTAATTGGTAGTGTTTTGTGGAATTCACATTAACTTCGTGCAAATTTTCGGGGAGAATTAATAATGACATGGCTGAAATGAAAAGTAACAGGTGAAGTCTGTTTGGTTAACGCGTTCTCACGTCGGCCTCTGCCTTTGAGGAACCCTTTTATTATTTTCACGTGACTGAAAGTTATCCACTACTTTATTTGCATTTCCCTCCTACGATCTCCACATTGAGACACACAGCGAATTTCTGCACGTAATGAAACAGATCTACTGGAAGTTGGAACTTCGGCAACTGAGACTCCACGTGGAGTAGACATGCGACTGTCATTTCCAGAAAATCAGGGTTGCTATTGGTCCTCAACGACAGTGTTCCATTTCTGAAGTGTGGAGATAGATTTATGACGGTCATTAGGGGGCGGTCGGGTCAGGTTGCTTTGACTCCGAACTGCACACGCGTTAACTAAACAGACTCTAACTAGAGTTTAGCCCAGAGGTTCTACTCCCATTAGTCCTGAACCCGTAGGAACTGGACCCGGGCCTCCTTCAACCAGGGAGTATCCGAGCTGTCCGAAAGGGCGCTCGGCGTCCTCCGAGGTGCTTTCCATAGGGCAAGACCTAGAGACTAACAAGGCCCCCCCATCTGGCCCTATGGACTCAAGACGGGATGGAAGTGGATACGCCACTTACGTGCGTCAACACTCAAGATGAAGACTACCGGAAAACCTCGGTGGGGCCGCCTGGTGATCTAGCACACCTTCTACTAGCTTTGCAGGCTAGTTCCCGGGAGGATTAATGGCTTCCCTCAACCCCGTCCGAAGACGTACCCGATTCCCACGGGTATCGGGAACACACTGCCCCCTCGAGTCCATCCCAATCCGAACAATTCCCGAAGGAGGTGCTCGGCTGTTCCGCCCGAGGTTCCTCTAGTAACGTCAGAGGTACCACGAGTGCTAAGGGTCCGCAGCGCCCGCACTTTGGCAGCTGAAAGGGACGGATCCCTTCCCCTACGGGGAGACTCTAACTAGAGTAACACAACTGGCCAAATTAAAATATTTTAGTTGAAATCAGCACACAGGTAACACGAATAAAATAAAAAATCACACATCAGACATTGCCAAACTACAGCATACAACAAGTTATGACATTTTTGCTTTACATACTGGTTCTTTTGTCTGTCACAAATTGTTATATCTAGAGAAAAATCTCTCACTGTCAGCGTTTGACATCGGCAACCAAAGACATTGAAGGGACTTTTCTCAGAAATTGCGGTAAGAATCAGCTTTTGCCTTCAATGTCAAGAGTTCTGTTACCACCTTGGCTTTGCTGTTCAACAGTGTCACAAAGCACTTTGTAACAAAGAAACAAATCAGAATCACAATTAATACCACCGGCTTTAAATGCATTTAGTTCTTTAAATGCTGCCATTACATGATTTAAATCACCTATACTTGATTTAATAACAAGCGTAGAAGGTTAAAAAAATGAATGACTTATGGTTATTACATCATCAGTTTCTTTTGCCATATTGGAGTTCAGTTTAGATAAATTCCTACGGCAGCAAACTTTTAGATTCTCTTCTACTGCTTTTCTATCACTGGGATCCATGATATGACCTACAAGTGTACTTACTCTGTTTCCAAAGTGACCATTCTCTAATATTCCATATTAGAGTTAATTCGGGATAAAACAAGATAATCCAGAGGTTTTTGTTAGATTGAAATTCGAATATTGAATCTATTATCAATCTGCAATTTTTAGAAACAAATGTTGCCTGTACCTTTGCAATATTGCAGCATTTGGCATCGCAAAAATGATCATTTAACAAATTTTGCGTAGGAACTGAAAGCCCCAAATCGAGCCCCAAAGTTTGGAGCGATCTTTGTGACCGTCCCTCTTAATCATTGCATGTTAAATTGCACTTCTTCATGATTGAATTTGATTAGATTGTATAATCTAACGTCCACTCGTCACTATTACGAACACCGAATAACTCTTTTTGGAGTTTATTAACTTTCCGTTACAATTATATTCACCGCAACATTTTTTTCATTGTCATGAAACCAAATTGAAGAACATATAACCATCTCAAGATTATTGATTTTCCGTAACTATCGTTACTCCTCTATTAATGTTGTGATTGGCCGATGTACTGCTACGTCACCGCATTACGTAACACAGTTACTATTACGGCCAATCACAAAATGACACATATATTTGTTTTTAATATTGTCATTACATGGCCTACTAAGTCATATCAGAAAACAATATTCATATAAAAAGTTCTAACTCAAACATATCGTTACAGTGTACACTCCCGAAACATCGATTTCTGATCGTCTTTTCGCCTGACTTGTTTCCCGAGATGATGTCGAATATTTGTGAGAGTAAAACGCTATTGGCTATAAAAACTGCATATAACATCAGAAATTGTTCCCTGGTATGTTTCGTTATAGACAATATGAAAACACAGGAGGCTTAGTCCGTCTGTTTCTGCGTAATAATAATAGTAATAATAACACTTTAAACTAATCAGTATCATTAATATTTTCCGAAGGCCTCGGAAAGCCATATAAAATTCTCTGAGGAAGGCTATTGATGGTTTACATGATGGGGCTCATTATAGAGTCTGTTGAATCTAGGGGCGCATATCATGTATACCCCGAGGGTGTCAAACGTGTTGCGGTATGTTTGGGGTGTCCTCTGTGTAATGTAAGCCATATAGAACTGAAAATCACATCGCCTATCACAGCTATGATAGCGTTTGTAGTTAAACGGAATCTCCCTGTAGGTACCAAATGTGTCACATTGAATCAACATTTTAATGAGGAAATCATGCACTCCCAATTAAACGCTTCAGTACGGAATATAGTGCACTAATCCCACCGCTGACACCAGGGACGCGCACAAATGAAAAGTTTGACCAACAAATCACACTGCTGGCTTGATAGAGTTTTGAATCAATCACGCGACGACCACACAAGTTTTTCGTTTTCACCGAGAGCCCATAAATCTTGCAACAGCTGCAGTCGGCTGGCTGCTTCTATGACAAGTACTTCTCAACTCTGATTGATGTCGAGTTTAATGCATTGCCCAATTGAACACGGCTGCATTTCTAACCTAATTTGCGTCATTGCAGGGGTTGCTGAAATTATTTATCCCTGGCGCTGTAAACGCTATCGTAACTCGACATTAAAATGTGATGTACGCTTCATGTTGTACACGGTACATTGATTAATGGGCTAACACCTCGTGCCAACAGATGCACAAGTTTTGGTTGGGTAGCTGTATCACATTCTAGAAATGAATGCAGAACATCATACTTAGACTAAATGTAACTACAAAAGTAAAGTAGGTTAGGCAAATATATTTGGGCAAATTAACAACTTCTACATTTTAAAATAGTTTTGTACAATATTGGTTCCTCAAGGGAAGTACAACATAAAAATATACTACATTTTTCTAATAAAAAAAAAATCAGATACTAAAATATATACATTTATCAATTTAACTCTTAAATTGCAATCAAGTTTCCATTGGTAGGACCAAACCTAATATGGAAACCAGAATGAAGAAGTACGAATGTGTTCAATTTATAACACCTATTTTTTCAGAAGTGGAACCAAAACTTCTGTTTTTTTTTTTCTTTTTGTTTTTGTTTTAAATACACGTGAACTCTTCGTAAATGCGTGACAGAGATGGCAGCACTGTACAGTGCATATTCGAAAACTTTACAATTTACAACTTTATGCTACATTTATTTGTCTTTACCTTGTCTTACATGACACCCTGGTCTTCTGCTGTCAGGTAGCTCCATGCCTCCTTGCTACTTAATTAGTCCCTTTCTTCCCCCTCATCTTCCTTTCTTATATTCTTTACATTTCTTGCCCATTTTTATTTTACTTTCTGTAAGAACTCACCAGTACTTCTTACCTTCTTCTCCTTCCTGCCCGTTAACATTTTCATGGCTTGTTGCTACCTTGGCTTACACGACACCCTGGTCTTCTGCTCTGCCAGGTAGCTCTTAACCTCCATGCTTCCTTGTTACTTAATTAGTCCCTTTCTTACCCCTCATCTTCCTTTCTTATATTCTTTACATTTATTTGTTTTTACCTTGTTGCTACCTTGTCTTACATGACACCCTGGTCTTCTGCTCTGCCAGGTAGCTCTTAACCTCCATACCTCCTGGTTACTTAATTAGCCCCTTTCTTCCCCCTCATCTTCCTTTCTTATATTCTTTACATTTGTCTTTGCCTTGTTGGTACCTTGTCTTACATGACACCCTGGTCTTCTGCTCTGCCAGGTAGCTCTTAACCTCCATGCTTCCTTGTTACTTAATTAGTCCCTTTCTTACCCCTCATCTTCCTTTCTTATATTCTTTACATTTATTTGTTTTTACCTTGTTGCTACCTTGTCTTACATGACACCCTGGTCTTCTGCTCTGCCAGGTAGCTCTTAACCTCCATGACTCCTTGTTACTTAATTAGCCCCTTTCTTCCCACTGATCTTCCTTTCTTATATTCTTTACACTTATTTGTCTTTACCTTGTTGCTACCTTGTCTTACATGACACCCTGGTCTTCTGCTCTGCCAGGTAGCTCTTAACCTCTATGCCTTCTTGTTACTTAATTAGTCCCTTTCTTCCCCCTCATCTTCCTTTCTTATATTCTTTACATTTATTTGTCTTTACCTTGTTGCTACCTTGTCTTACATGACACCCTGGTCTTCTGCTCCTAACCTCCATGCCTCCTTGTTACTTAATTAGTCCCTTTCATACCCCTCATCTTCCTTTCTTATATTCTTTACATATATTTGTCTTTACCTTGTTGCTACCTTGTCTTACACGACACCCTGGTCTTCTGCTCTGTCAGGTAGCTCTTAACCTCCATGTCTCCTTGTTACTTAATTAGTCCCTTTCTTCCCCCTCATCTTCCTTTCTTATATTCTTTACATATATTTGTCTTTACCTTGTTGCTACCTTGTCTTACACGACACCCTGGTCTTCTGCTCTGTCAGGTAGCTCTTAACCTCCATGTCTCCTTGTTACTTAATTAGTCCCTTTCTTCCCCCTCATCTTCCTTTCTTATATTCTTTACATTTATTTGTCTTTACCTTGTTGCTACCTTGTCTTACACGACACCCTGGTCTTCTGCTCTGTCAGGTAGCTCTTAACCTCCATGTCTCCTTGTTACTTAATTAGTCCCTTTCTTCCCCCTCATCTTCCTTTCTTATATTCTTTACATATATTTGTCTTTACCTTGTTGCTACCTTGTCTTACACGACACCCTGGTCTTCTGCTCTGTCAGGTAGCTCTTAACCTCCATGTCTCCTTGTTACTTAATTAGTCCCTTTCATACCCCTCATCTTCCTTTCTTATATTCTTTACATTTATTTGTCTTTACCTTGTTGCTACCTTGTCTTACATGACACCCTGGTCTTCTGCTCTGCCAGGTAGCTCTTAACCTCCATGTCTCCTTGTTACTTAATTAGTCCCTTTCTTCCCCCTCATCTTCCTTTCTTATATTCTTTACATTTATTTGTCTTTACCTTGTTGCTACCTTGTTTTACATGACACCCTGGTCTTCTGCTCCTAACCTCCATATCTCCTTGTTACTTAATTAGTCCCTTTCTTCACCCTCATCTTCCTTTCTTATATTCTTTACATATATTTGTCTTTACCTTGTTGCTACCTTGTCTTACACGACACCCTGGTCTTCTGCTCTGTCAGGTAGCTCTTAACCTCCATGTCTCCTTGTTACTTAATTAGTCCCTTTCTTCCCCCTCATCTTCCTTTCTTATATTCTTTACATATATTTGTCTTTACCTTGTTGCTACCTTGTCTTACACGACACCCTGGTCTTCTGCTCTGTCAGGTAGCTCTTAACCTCCATGTCTCCTTGTTACTTAATTAGTCCCTTTCATACCCCTCATCTTCCTTTCTTATATTCTTTACATATATTTGTCTTTACCTTGTTGCTACCTTGTCTTACATGACACCCTGGTCTTCTGCTCTGTCAGGTAGCTCTTAACCTCCATGTCTCCTTGTTACTTAATTAGTCCCTTTCTTCCCCCTCATCTTCCTTTCTTATATTCTTTACATTTATTTGTCTTTACCTTGTTGCTACCTTGTCTTACATGACACCCTGGTCTTCTGCTCTGTCAGGTAGCTCTTAACCTCCATGACTCCTTGTTACTTAATTAGTCCCTTTCTTCCCCCTCATCTTCCTTTCTTATATTCTTTACATTTATTTGTCTTTACCTTGTTGCTACCTTGTCTTACATGACACCCTGGTCTTCTGCTCTGTCAGGTAGCTCTTAACCTCCATGACTCCTTGTTACTTAATTAGTCCCTTTCTTCCCACTGATCTTCCTTTCTTATATTATTTACATTTATTTGTCTTTACCTTGTTGCTACCTTGTCTTACATGACACCCTGGTCTTCTGCTCTGTCAGGTAGCTCTTAACCTCCATGTCTTCTTGTTACTTAATTAGTCCCTTTCTTCCCCCTCATCTTCCTTCCTTATATCCTTTACATTTATATGTCTTTACCTTGTTGCTACCTTGTCTTACATGACACCCTGGTCTTCTGCTCTTAACCTCCATGACTCCTTGTTACTTAATTAGTCCCTTTCATACCCCTCATCTTCCTTCCTTATATTCTTTACATTTGTTTGTCTTGACCTTGTTGCTACCTTGTCTTACATGACACCCTGGTCTTCTGCTCTGCCAGGTAGCTCTTAACGTCCATGCCTCTTTGTTACTTAATTAGTCCGTTTCTTCCCCCCCCCCCATCTTCCTTTCTTATATTCTTTACATTTATTTGTCTTTACCTTGTTGCTACCTTGTCTTACATGACATGGTCTTCTGCTCTGTCAGGTAGCTCTTAACCTCCATGCCTCCTTGTTACTTAATTAGTCCCATTAGTACATAGAGCTTAGAGTTACCAGACATTCATCTTTCAGGATAAGAGAAAACCTCCAACGTTAAGTCATATCGGACGATGAATGAAATGATGTTCAAATGAGTACAGGGTACATAGAGCTTAGAGTTACCAGACATTCATCTTTCAGGATAAGAGAAAACCTCCAACGTTAAGTCATATCGGACGATGAATGAAATGATGTTCAAATGAGTACAGGGTACATAGAGCTTAGAGTTACCAGACATTCATCTTTGAGGATAAGAGAAAACCTCCAGCGTTAAGTCATATCGGACGATGAATGAAATGATGTTCAAATGAGTACAGGGTACATAGAGCTTAGAGTTATTGGATATTCATCTTTCAGGATAAGGGAAAACCTCCAACGTTAAGTTATATCGGACGATGAATGAAATGATGTTCAAATGAGTACAGGGTACATAGAGCTTGGAGTTAACAGACATTCCTCTTTCAGGATAAGAGAAAACCTCCAACGTTAAGTCATATCAAACGATGAATGAAATGATGTTCAAATGAGTACAGGGTACATAGAGCTTGGAGTTAACAGACATTCCTCTTTCAGGATAAGAGAAAACCTCCAACGTTAAGTCATATCAAACGATGAATGAAATGATGTTCAAATGAGTACAGGGTACATAGAGCTTAGAGTTAACAGACATTGCTCTTTCAGGATAAGAGAAAACCTCCAACGTTAAGTCATACCGGATGATGAATGAAATGATGTTCAAATGAGTACAGGGTACATAGAGCTTAGTGTTACCAGACATTCATCTTTCAGGATAAGAGAAAACCTCCAACGTTAAGTCATATCGGACGATGAATGAAATGATGTTCAAATGAGTACAGGGTACATAGAGCTTAGAGTTATTGGATATTCATCTTTCAGGATAAGAGAAAACCTCCAACGTTAAGTCATATCGGAGGATGAATGAAATGATGTACAAATGAGTACAGGGTACATAGAGCTTAGAGTTATTGGATATTCATCTTTCAGGATAAGGGAAAACCTCCAACGTTAAGTCATATCGGACGATGAATGAAATGATGTTCAAATGAGTACAGGGCACATACAGCTTATAGTTACCAGACATTCATCTTTCAGGATAAGGGAAAACCTCCAACGTTAATTCATATCGGACGATGAATGAAATGATGTTCAAATGAGTACAGGGTACATAGAGCTAGAGTTACCAGACATTCATCTTTCAGGATTATAGAAAATTCTGGAAGAAACCTTATCCAGATAACTCAGACTGACCGAGATGCGAACTTGGGACCTCTTGAACGTGAGATATACAGGCTACAAGTACGCTGCAAAGCGGACTTAAGCCCACTGTATTCCCATTGTACGTACAGGATATAATTCTGCAAATGTTTATCTGGATTAAGATGATTTCATTGGATAAATTAGTGTTCTAGAATAGTTAAGCAAAAATGGTTATAGAAAATAATGGGCGTTTGGCGTTTGAAAGCACATCCCATGGAGTATCATATGTAAATCACCTCATACAGCAGTGAAGTAGGTACGAAGTTAATTGTAGAAAGAATCTTGACAGTTGAATGTAGATACTTTAAACGATTCTCAGTTCAGGCAGTTGGTTACAGCCAAGCAAGTGATATACCGTCGGTTCACTGGATTTTTTTAAGGTCTCTTCATCATTTTCCGCCTGGAAAAATCAGCTTCAAATAAAAAGGCAAGCAGGTCATTTGGCAGAATGCATGGAAGTGGAAACACACGAACTCGCTGACCCGTATATCGCAGTACAGCCTTACATAAGTATATTTACTCAGCGTTCATCTCAAATGTTATTTGGATTATACTCCACTAAATCGTACGTCTGATATACACTGAAAATTGAAATTTGATTTAAAGAATGTTAGGCATTTTATTTATTTGAGCTCTACCCGTTGTTAAAAAAATAATGTTATATTCTCTGTGAAGTAGAGAAAGGACTGCGTTTCAACCAAAGTGTGGAAAAAAGGCTGTAGTCAGGAGGTATCGTAAGGTTTCAATAATCACGCTTTAAAAAATGTGATAGAGAGTTTGTGGTGATATGTGCTTGTTACGTAGTCATCATCCAGAGTTCCAGCAGAACAGCAGAAGATGCTGGGTGTTTGTTGTCAAGCACCTAGCTGCTTAGTGCGGCTTTATCTGGGCAGTATAAAACATTTTTCTTTGTCTCGGACGGTTGTTTTGGGCAGTAGTATATCTAGCCATGGGTGGGCGCAAGTGCCCCGGAGGGTGTGTGCGCCCAGTGCTGACTGCGCTCTTCCGCCTGCCTGTGAGACATCTGAGTGCAGCCCGCTTGACAGGCTAGAGGGAAAGCAATAAGGGCAAGGTATAGTCACCAAACCTATTGGTGGGCTTCGGCGAGGACAGTGGCCCTGCTCAGTTCAGGTTACCCAAAGCGTCTTTGGGCAGCCGTTAACTAGGTCTACGGCGACTAACCCTATTGTCATAACGGTCAAGGGTATTTACCAGGTTATTGGGATGGGTGTCTAGCTTATTGCAGATGGTACGGGATCTCTCCCGCACCACCTCTTCAACATATGGGACTCCGGAGTAGGTGTGAAGGATATGTGACGGGAATCTACGCCCAGTATTGTAGATAATTCACAGCGCCCTGTTCTGGACGCACTGTAGTCTGCGAATAGTTGTCGGAGCCGCTGATTCCCAGACTTCGCAGCCGTACAGGATCAGGGGCGGAGTAATCGCCCGATACAGGCATAGTGGATTTCAAAATAGGGTACAAGTGCTTAAGTGCTGCATGCCCTTGCACGGCTTTGACCCGGACGTGAGGGGCGGAGGTGAGGCCGCGATCGAGGAGGGCGCTGAGGTATTTGGCAGAGGGAACTCAGGGGATTTGCCTGTGTCTCAACCTCAGTGACTAATCCGGTCGCCTAGTTCGGACCTTAGCCAGGAGCAGAGCGGAGCTCTTCCCGGGGCTAATGGCCATCCTCCACCTCTCACTGCAGCGGCCGATGGCTCGGAGCTGGCGCTGCAGCGGAGGATAACAATAATGCAAGTTTTTGTTACATGCCATTATGAAGACATGGTCGGCATATTGGCACGAATCGGTCTGTGGTTCCAGAGGGAAATCAGACATGTAGGCCGCAAAGGGTAGCGGGGACAGAATACTGCCTTCCAGGATCCTGCGGCTATGGGTCTACACATTTTCCCAGCTTTTTGGACCTTCCAAATACTTTAATGGTAGAAGTCGGCATTTGTTTTACCTTAGCACTCTTCTGCTATATTAATGACAACATTTGTTTTCTCAGATCGGCGACCACACAACGGACTCTTCATCTCTGGGAACAAGAAGACGTTACTTGGTCTAGATGGAACGAATAAGGCCAAGGTTGCGAGATATTCCCTTGTTTTGTCAACTGCAACTTGAGTTGAATTATATGGAGCGTTGTCAGACAAAAGACGAATGCCTTTGGAGACCATACCGCGTCACTTCTTAACCAGAACTGCTCGTAATGTTTCCAGTAGATCGCTTTAGTATCTGCCCCTTGTAAATATAATCTGTAAGGACGATTCTACGACAGTTCCAGAAACTTTAGCAGCTTTGGCTTTTTTGGTAGGGGAGGAATCGGCATACTTCGTTTCCATGCTCATAATTATTGTCTCTGGATCATACTGATAAATCCACGATTTATCCAGGGTTATCAGACGATCAGAAAATCATTTTCATCCTGTTCCAATAGCATCAACATCTGTCTTGAAAGATCACGCCGTTTTTGCTTCAGAAAACATGGAACCCTCCGTGTAGAGACCTTTGACATGGGCAGTTCGTCCAGATAGAGTCATAACTAAGATATAAGTGTCGTTCATGACTATTTGGATGTTTGTTTGTCTGTCTTCCAGTATTAAACACTGCAATTTATTCACTGTGGCAGCATCGTGTCAGAGACAATCTACCAGCTCTTGGCTCATCTAACAGGGACATGTGAGCAGTTTTCCACCTCACAGTAGTGTCATAAGGTGGGCAATTTTTGCCATAAAGTGCCGTAATCTTATCATGGATTTCCCGGTAAATTTTGCCCATCAAATGCAGGAAGTTTATCACACTACTGCCCACAATTTGCTACATCTTACACCTTAGTTCCTTCTAATAGTTACTACAACAACAAAAAAGGACGCAATTGACCGAAACTTTCAACATTATGCCCCCGAGGGATCAATGATGAGACTGAAAAAATTTCCTCACGATCATAAAAACTGCCACGTTTAATTTGCAAAACTAATACCAGCAATGAAACAGTTTTATACATACGAAATTAAATGTACCAGGATGGTTGTAAAACTTAAAACTGTTGCCATTGAAGCCAAACCTTTTGAATGAAACAAAAGCAACTTTTGCATCTGACTAAGAAGAAGATGTTGCTGCTTAGAGATGTTGCACATTGCAAAATATTGACCAAAAATGTCTACCTACAAAAATATCAAAAGTGACATATATTATGGTTAAATTTAGTTGTATAATATAATGGGAATGCTTATAAGGAACTTGTGACACAGATACTAACATTTATGGGCCCAATGGGGGCACAACTAGTTAGGTTAAAGTTAATGAAACCTGTCTTTTGTTCCCTGGCATTAAAGGCAAAATATTTATGGGCAATTTTCTTTGCGTAATGAAGTTATATTGTTGCATTTTTAGGTTCTATGGGGTGAAGATAATGTTCTGTGTTTTGTTTCTTTTTTAATTATTGCCGTTGAAAAATTATATCGCCGCTACTTTCAGGCGCCTACCACAGGATATGCTTTTTTCTGTAGGTAATTTCCCATTTTAGTGAACATAATTGTCAGTTAATCTCAATTTTCAAAAAAGTTCTATAACGTTACATCTCTCTCTCTCTCTCTCTCTCTCTCTCTCTCTCTCTCTCTCTCTCTCTCTCTCTCTCTCTCTTATTCTGGTCGTGTTTACTAAGGGTAAGAATTGTAAAAAGACAACCTGTTCATAGTACAGGGTGCCCTATTCTGTTTATTACGTATGTAATCCACAAATTGTTAATTTTTTCTTTACTGGATGTCTCAAGTAACGAATTTATAAAATATAAATGAAAATATATATCCAACTCATATTAGAGAAGGTAAAAGGAATTTCCTGCTTTTTTGTGTGGCACCGTGTAGAATTGATATTCGGATTACAAGGATTTGTTGTCTATACACACCTCTACTGGTTCAGTTATTTCTCCACCAGAAATATGTTTTGAGGTTTCCTCACAGAGTAAGCGCAGTATTTTTCGACTATATAACAGCGAATCCTCTTCCCATTGTAAGCTATCTTTACATATAAAATGTTTATTCTTTTTTTTTTATCTCTGTTAAATGTGTTATTCTCTAAATTCTTACTATCTTTTATTTCGGTAATTGTTACCGGAGTTCTTTTTTCTTTTATTTACAAATGGAGGAGTGAGTGAGTGTGTAGTGTTTTAGAGCCCGTCGACAACAAGGTCATTTGGGCCCGAAGTCAACTCTAAAAACTAAAAGCTACACAAAGTTAAAAAGTAAGATAAAATATAAACACTCAACTATTAAAAGCACATAAAAACTCGTCCCAGTACTAAAAATTTAAAAACTCTAAAATTAATAAATATAAAATACAAGTCAGACTTGTTTATTAAAACCGATTTTAAAAACAAACCGCAGTGCCTTATCCACGGCCACTGGGTCGTCTCCTAAAATACCGTGCAGGTTACTCCTTAGGCCCAAAGACTGGCGAACGCGGGCGTACTGCGGGCAATCAAGCAATACGTGCCGCACAGTGAGGCGTACTGCACACGATACGTACACGTACTCACACGGAGGTGTGAGTTCTTTTGTTATATTTACCTATATGTAATGTTTGATTTGTGTCTTCCTTTCTGAACAGTAACTAATGATCTTGATTAAAATATTAAAAGCTTAACATATTTCTATGTCAAAATACATTGTGTTTGCGAACCATAGACTACCTACAGGCAAGTGTAGACTCCTGAAAACACGCAAATTAGAGAAAATCCATTTTGCGGGGGGGGGGGGGGGGGGAGCGTTAAGGATTTCTAAATATTTTTTGTTGTCACTGAAATCAATTTTTTTTCTAAATTTTTACACATTTTGAAGTGTCAAGTAGCTATTTGTTTCTTGTGGTGTGTTAACATTTAAGACCCAGCATATAAGCGTTTGACTTGATGTAATACCTGTATAACCCTTGTATCTACATCTTTATATCGATTAAGAGAAATGCTGGTAAAAAGTGTAAGCATTTCGATATTTTTTAAGTTTTATATATATATATATATATATATATATATATATATATATATATATTGCTTGTTTCATTTGTACCCCGCCTTTAACTACAATGGGCATATCGGCGGCCGTTCTCCTTTGGAACATACCGAAGGTATTAACTCGTTATCTTTGGTTTTTAATCATTAGATCACGCACACATTCATACTTCCAGACTCTGGGGAAGATGAATTATCTTGGTCGGAGAAAAATCCCCTCCCCCACCGCCGGAAATCGAACCCGGGACCCCTAGCACGTCAGACAGGTGCTCTACCGACTGAGGTACGGGGCATAATATACCTTCTTGCTAAACAGCTTTTTTGATACCAAAAGTTTTAAACCCCAATTCGGTTGTTTCGTGTATCATTTGGTTAAATCTTGTAATGCATTTTAAATTGCAGTTTTCTCTGATGCTTTTCTTCAGCATTGTT
Source organism: Mantis religiosa (assembly GCA_030765055.1). NCBI lineage: Eukaryota > Metazoa > Arthropoda > Insecta > Mantodea > Mantidae > Mantis > Mantis religiosa. The sequence goes on from CM060954.1 coordinate 159,618,126, forward strand.
CACTCTTCAAAGAGCTCTTGGGCCACAGTTAATATACCTATTATTTATTAGCTTGGCATTTTTCGGAGAGGATTAAGGATTTAAAAATTGCTGTGCAGTAATTAAAAAGTAAGAAATACTTGAGCTAGAATTCTTTTTCGTAATTTATGTTTTTGATATTGAAAAATTTTAAAAATGCGATAAATTGGGAATCTGTATTTTAAACTTATTAAGAGTACAGTCTGGGGTAATTCAGTATAATGGAATTCTTTTTTAAGGTCATGCATGCATTGTCTTAACATGAAGTAGAGAGAAAAGTAACTTTCTTAAGGATATATATTGTAGAAGAATGGGTACAAAATATCATGTGAAGATAGCACATTTTTGTAGTGTTTGCATCTGTTCCCAGCAGTTTCCAAAATACGGTCCGTGAAATGTTGGAAAGATCTTCACAGATATTGTCTTACACATAAGAAATGCTCGGGAAAACTGCTTACAAGGATAAGGGGAGTAAAGTATCAGAGATTTTCTAAAAAAAAAAAGAGCAAAAGAAAAGTTTTAAAAAGAAGGATGAGAAAAGGAGAGGAGGAGAGTTAGCAGATTAGGAGATCCAAGAAGAAAACCTCTTATGAACCGAAAGGGCGGGGGATAAAGCAAAAGACTTGTCAAAAAGGGGCAAAGATGGCAAAGGCTTTCATTTGTACTTCGATTTAAATATAAAATAAATATGTTAAATATATGTATAGAAAGCAATGTACAAATAAAGTATCCAGAACATAAGAATAGAAAACATTAACAGGAAAAGTAAGAAAAAAATATATATGCAGAAAACAGCTTGATATAGTCACAGCTAACCGGATTTTAAAATATATTACCAATGTTTTGTCAGAGAGGGAAAGAAAAACAATTGAATGTCGCTGTGGCAAGAGTTCGCTTGCAGACATTGCTTTTAATATGATTTAAATGGAGGAGATGCTGAGAGGAGTGTAAATGTAGAGATAATGGGCGGCTGTGTCAGCAAAGCCTAAACAAAACAAAGTCGGGAGTTTACTGAACACTTGACGTACGCGGGAAGGAATATAGGAAATACCAATAGCTTTTTACGTATTCACATTTTGGAAATCTAAAGAATTGTGAATAATAATGATGATGATGATAATAATAATAATAATAATAATAATAATAATAATAATAATAATAATAATGTGACTTCGTGGGTTCGTAGAACTAAAAGTCTTATTTGCATAAATTTAAAATGTTCTTTATTGTATTAAACAGCAACTTTGTACACCCCTTACAGCAGTAAAAACGACGTGACATTCAAACAGCAGTCTTCATGGTCGTCTCGTTCGCAGCTAAACGTAAACAAACAAAAGAATTCGCCGTAGTACAGTTCAGTAACCCTGACACAACTCTGCACTGCACAACTAACACTCAATTAACAACTGACTAGCGACAGTTTGCGTGGGTTTTATACCTCTAGTCATTGTTTTAGAATGCAGTAAGTAGATCGCTGCGACGGAGTGGGACAAAGACGGAACTATCCAGACAACTCTCTTTTTCTCTCTCTCGGCGAGCGTCCAGCTCTGCGCCCACGCGCCGGCTGCGACTTACGACAGCGGCACAACAATGCCTCGCTGACAACAATAATAATAATAATCTCCCTCGCTTTTTAAATTAAAATACACTTTTTCAATTACATTTATGAGAACCCATCCCCATCTAGACCCTACGTGATTTGCTTCTTGAAATATTATTACCTATTTTAATTCTTTTTTTTTTTTTTTTTTTTTTTTTTTTTTCGTAACGTTCAGTACATTCTCTAGACTCATGTGTAAATTACTTTTCCACAAAGCCAACGGTTCTTTTCATTCATTAACCGCGTTTACTTTCCTGTTACTATGCCCTTATTTACACATAACCATAATATTAAATAAAAGTTTAGTTAGACTTGTTCTTGGTCTTTCATGTTTCCACTTTATGAAAGTTTTGTAATGTCATTCATTTTTTTGTATTGCTTTTGTTTGTAATTTAATATTATACACACTTTTAAGGTTTTTTATTATTTATTTACATTGTGTCTAGTATTCCTAGCTTGATTTCTGTTTATACATTTCATTTTAGGTGCAATATGAAATAGAGGAAACCGAAGGGATAAAGCAAACCTTTGAAAGCGCGGTCACTCTTAGCTGACCTTGAAAAGTGCATCGCGGTAAACAAGTGTAATAATACTGGAGAAAGTGTCAACCAAAATTGAATTTTTTTTGACAAATTTTGTTAATAGTATTCACTATAAAGTATGAAGTCCATACAAATTAAGAACTTATGAGCGGTTCTCCATCTAAACCATCCTTAATTTTATGAAATATTTATCAAATGTGACTTTTGTTGTCATGTTTCCGCGCAGCAGTTGGCTTAAGAACATCGAGTGACGCTAATACACACTTCTCAATACTTATGGTCTTAAATGCTCTTTAATTTACTTTCAAAATTCCGGATGCTGAGCTAATATACCTACGTGATTGTTACCTTTAGTTTCTGAAAGAAATAAGACCTTTGATGGTGAAAAAGTTGAAAACTGTGGGTTCTGTTGCTAAGATTTTGTGCCATATTGCACTGCTGGGCCTAGTTTCGTATGTAGAATGGATATTCGGAACAAACCCGATTACACACGTAATGTAATATTGCCGAATGAGCGCATTGTTGTGCCGCAATATGATTGGTTAATTTGCTTCCATCTTCGGAATATGTTGTTATGCACGAGCCTTAATTTGCTTTACTAATCAAGTATACCACATACAGATCCATAGTTCCTCCTTGTTGCACCAGGCATTGTTGTCTGTAGGTATCTTCAGCTGTTACAGTTTCTACTGGAGGTTAAGAGATCATGCTTCAAGTTTTCCTAAGGGTAACTGCAAACAGTGACTACTTCAGGGGAATAAAAACCTTTAATATTTTAGTTAATTGATGGTATAGGCTAAGGTCTTTGATGGATAGAGTCAACATGAAAAATTCAATGGCATGGCCGGGATTTGAACCATGGATCTCCTGGTTTCCGTCCAGTCGCTCTAACCCATTGAGCTACCATGACCAACGTACCGTCCTGACATTAAATTCTCCATTTGACTCATACATTTCCCCGGTAGACCACTAGGGGCTCTCACATCCGAGATACACCGTTTGTGGTGACTTACTATCGTAAGTACTTGAGTCCCAGGCTTCATCATTTAACTCTTATTATTTAAGTTAATTGATGGAAATTATTCATTTCTTCACACTAGCTAAGGTATTGGATTGATAGAGTCAACATGAAAAATTCAATGCCATGGCTGGGATTTGAACCACGGATCTCCTGGTTTCCGTCCAGTCACTCTAACCCATTGAGCTGTCATAACCAACTTGCCGTCATGCCATTAAATTCTCCATTTGACTCGTAATTTCCATCAATTAACTAAAATAATAAGAGTTAAATGATGAAGCCTGGGACTGAAGTACTTACGATAGTAAGTCGCCACAAACGATGTATCTTGAATGTGAGAGCCCCTAGTGGTTTACCGGGGAAATATACGAGTCAAGTGGAGAATTTAATTTCATAACAGCAAGTTGGGCATGATAGCTCAATGGGTTAGAGCGACTGGACGAAAACCAGGAGATCCGCGGTTCAAATCCCGGCCATGACATTGAATTTTTCATGTTGACTCTATTTAATATGTTCTCTGTTAACGATGCTGTATAAACTACCAGGGTCATATCAGCGCAGCTGGAGTGTGGGAATTTCATCCAGTAGAAATTCATTTATATGTAAGTAAATCTGACATGGGCTACCGCTTTTACAAACCATCGGTCTGATCCGAGTTTTGAACCCGCGACCTTAGGAGTAGTAGGCCAGTCTAACCAACTGTGGAAGATTAAACGCCCGCACTTCAGTAGAGTCTGCTAAATGGTAATTCTATTATCTCGTAAATAGGGACAGGGTTTTTAAACGAAGCATGCTTTTGTTTCTTCTCTGTATTGAGAAAGCATGTGCATTTCTAATATAGCAGTTAAAGGGCATGCATAACAAATTAATTACTAAATGTCCAACAATGCAGACATCAAGTTATGTTGAGTATATTGCATATTTTACGAGTTTTGTTTACAAACGTAATATATCAGCAGTTCACACGTTTGGCCGCGTCGTCGCTGAGTGGTTAGACCGCAAGGCTCTCTCCAAGGGGGCCCGGGTTCGATTCCAGTCGACCACAAAGCGAGTGGGCAGGTTTTCTCCGGGATCTCCGGTTTCCCCCGCCATCTCATTCCATCGGTCATCCATCTTCATCTCACATTAATCATGTTCTGTCACTCGATGCCTATAAATTTGAGAATTGACACCCTGGCAGCCATGAATAGGCCAGACACATGGGGAAACGCTGCTACGGTGGGGTAGAAAATCCAGGTATTAATTCATAAAGGGAAGATTAATCAGAGAACAATCCACGGTGTGGTGTACCTGAAAGTCTTACTCCGGCCTCTATCTGCCGGGAGCGATGGAAAACTTCGGGGTGCTTTCCTGTAGGGCAATACCTTTTTGTTTCGTAGCGTTCAGTACATTCTCTAGGCTTTTCATATGTAAATTACTTTTCCACAAAGCCATCGGTTCTTTTCATTCATTAACCGCGTATACTTTCCTGTTACTATGCCCTTCTTTACACATAACCATAATAATAAACAAAAGTTTAGTTAGACTTGTTGTTCTTGCTCTTTTATGTTTCCACTCTATGAAAGTTTTGTAATTTCATTCATGTTTTTCGTATTGCTTTTGTTTGTATAGTTCGGCCGCTCTATCTCCGGCTCTGACATTTCTCGAGAGGGGGAAGCGGATTGTTGCCAGTTCTTTAGCGGAAATTTCAAGCAGAGCAACATGCGTATTTGAAATATTTCACGTATTTGCGTATTTCACGAACCAGTAGCCATATTATTATAATAGCGATAATAATAGGACTTACGAACACTAAAAATCGGAATTCACACACGAAAAATATACCAAAGAAAGTTTACCAGCCCAAGTAGCTAAAAGGCCACGTGGCTCAAACAAAGTTAACCTGGCAACACGGTGTTGGGTTCGGAAGCCACGCCTAGCAGCGATAATGCTCATTGGCGCTAGCAGACAGTTTTAACCTCCTGACCAGAGCACCGGATGTAGAGACTCCCAGTACCACCAACAGATGCAGTTAGTGTGCGTGAAAGGTGTGAACGAAATATTCTAATAGAGTTTTGTTGTAATGAATATCTTGCATGATAATGAAATTGCAAGTTGGATTTTATTGTTTTAAAGCTAATATGGTCCTATATTTTCATTTTAAAGATAATTTTGACGATATGTTTTCAATTGCTCATTACTGTATGTTGGTACTAGGAACCTTCCCCCTCCACCTCTTGCAGTCGCAAAACGTCAGAGCCGGAGATACAACGGCCGGGCAGTAGTCTAAAGAGCTCCTCTTATCAAGACGGGATACAAGTGGATACGCCACTTACGCGCGTCAACCCCGCAGGGAAGACTACCGAAAGCCTCGGTGGAGCCGCTTGGTGATCTAGCACATCTGCTACTATACTTAGTAGCCATAGCTCCCGGGACTTCTTGGACAACCCTCTGCGCCCTTCGGGCGGTCGTAGCCTGGCCGGAAGTACCCAGGGTATCGGGAATCACTTCCCCCCTCGAGTCCAACCCAATCCGAACAACTCCCATTCGGGAGGGGCTCGGCAGTTCGGCCCAAGGTTCCCCTGGTAAAAGTCAGAGGTACCACGAGTGCTAGGGGACCGCAGCGTCCGCACCACGGCAGCTGAAGGGGACGGATCCCGAGAACAGAGTTCAGACCATGATGGAAGAAAAAATATATATTATCAATTTACCCAAAGTAATACTTGTACTTTGTGGCTCCCGTAGGGCAGGGGATTCGTCCCCTTCAGCTGCCGTGGTTCGAGCGCTGCGGACCCCTAGCACTCGTGGTACCTCTGACGTTATTAGAGGAACCTCAGGCCGAACTCCCGTAGGGATGTTGTTCGGATTGGGTTGGATTCGAGGGGACAGTGGTTCCCGATACCCGTTGGAGATCGGGTAGACCTCCGGACGCGGTTGAGGGAAGACATATATTCCCGCCTACTAGTCTGCATAGCTAGTAGAAGGTGTGCTAGATCACCAGGCGGCCCCAACGAGGTTGATCGGTAGCCTTCCCCTTTGGGGTTGGCGCGCGAAAGTGGTGTATCCACTTCCATCCCGTCTTGTGTTTTCGGTCCAGATGGAGGGGGGGGCTGTTAGTCTCTAGGTCTTGCCTTATGGAAAGCCCCAAGTAAGCACCGGGCGCCCTTCGGGGACAGCTCGGTAACTCCCTGGTTTGAGATGGCGGTCAGTCTTCACCTTGTATGTGTACGCGCGCGCGCGCACACACGCACGCACACACACACACACACACACACACACACACACACACACACACACACACACACAATTACTTTGTGGTCCCTGGGAAGGTGGCTGCCTCCTCAAACACAACTAACTCGACACAAAAGTTTAGCTGCAAAGAGACTGAATGACGTGTTTCCGTGTCTTAAATAGACACCGTGATGTCACAGCGCTATGTTAGTCAAATTTGTGACATATTCCTCTGGGCTACTAAAATGGACGTCCCCATTGATTACAAAATTACAAATTGTCCTTTCTTTTTGAGGTAAAAAGTGGTGATGGATAAAGAATGTGCTTATCTGACACTTATCGGGACTAGCTGTGCCCCATTTGCATTAAATAAATAAGTAAAGCCGTAACATAACGCCACAAAACAGACTTAGAAATGTAGTTTTTTTTTTTTTTAATTTACTTCCTCCAACGTTAAGTCATATCGGACGATGAATGAAATGGGTGAAATGATGCTCAGATGAGTCCGGGGTCCATGGGGCTTAGAGCTACCAACATTCCTATTTCAGGATAAGGGAAAACCCCGGGAAAACCTTATTCAGGTAACTCGCCCTAACCGAGGTTGGAACTTGGGACCTCTTGTACGTGAGGCAGATACGCTACCATCTACGCTACCGAGGCGGGCTGAAATGTAGTGCTAGTGTTTCATCAGGCATTGTTAACGATAGTTTTGAAATAATAATAGAGAATTTTGAAAACTATTTTGTATTTTTTCTTTATTCTCTACTTGTGCTTAGGACTAAATGACGTGTGCGTGTCTTAAAGAGGCACCGTGACGTCACAATACTACATTAGTTAAATTCGTGACAGTAATTACTCTGTCGCAGAAGGAATCGCGGAATATTTTCTTTCAAAAATAGAATATATTAAATTTTTGTCATTTTGCACTTCGCAATTCTCTAAAACACTTTGCAGACATGTGGAGGATTGAGGATTTGGTATCTCTGTGAAATAAATTTTACAGATTCCTTTAAGAAATTATGAAATTGTGAAGCTTCTCCAAATGAAGAAGGAGTTATTGTTCAGTCTGTAGTACGATTCATCATTCTGAAGACATTTGAGGTCGTTTCTGGGGAAGTAAGTCCTGCGCATTAAGGATAATTCAGTGTTTTCTCATTAATGTAACGTTTGCAGTGAAAGAGAGACAAACTGGGATAATTAGCGATGGTCACAACGGCTGTGTCAACTCCGCCCATTTGTCTTGCTCAGGCTGAGAACAATGTAAATGTTTTCGTTGCTAACGACTGGTCTGCCAACAAAGGAACGGGTTCCCGAACCAGGGCTGCTAGCAGGAAGCAATCTTCATCTTGTGATGCAAACTTTTCTGCGCGCAAATTAAAAGCCGTATCATTACTGGCTTCACGTATCTTTTTATTCTACCCCTTTTGGGCACAGAAAAGAACCATTAGATCCGAAAGCTTTGATGTTTGTATCTGTTCCTTCAATGCCCGAGGAGGCAGTGATGATTGTGTTGTCATTATTTCGCAGCTCTGTGACACGCTGCTCTTGTTTAGGATTATCCTTTGTAAACGTTTGGTAGTAAACAGGCGGATCTGGCGAAACAATGGTGAAGCTGGGGACGCACTAGCTCTTGTCTAATGCTCTTACCATTAATGTCCCTTTTTGTTTCTACACTGCTTACCTCCAGTAAAGGATATATCTTTAAACAAATCTGTTGTGCCTAACATCTTCCAGTAGCAAAGGATAAAGTGAGAGCCCTACAGCAGGCCAATGACCGCAGTAACGCGCGGAGTCCCTAACATTTCCAGCAGTGGTGACCTGTACCACAAATCACGGGACGTATACTTTACAAACCACGTCTGGAAGATGGCAATATAATTAAAGAATGTTTTCATATTCAAAGGAGAAATAACTAGGCACATGTTGAAGCAGATAAGTATGGGTCATTCTTGGATAAATGCAGAGTATGGGTATAAAGGCTTCTGGAAAGAAGTTAAGATTAGAGGATACTGACAGACAAGACATTTTTGCCAGTACAAGTGGCCATAGCTCATTAAGGTTATATAGAGAAATAAAAATAAGCTGGGGAAGGGAAGGATATATAGACATATGTAATAAGTTAGGGCGAGAACAGGAGTGAGAAACTTGAAACGTATAGCTCAAGAGAGGCGCCTATATGAATATCCATTGTGTGGAGAAGAGAATGCAGACTTCCACTGTATATTACGACGGCTGTTCAATAAAGAATGATCATAATATTTTTACGGCCATAATTTTTGGCACTAAAGTTAAATTTTATTATATTCTGTTAGCTCAATGTGAAACATACACGCCGTAGTAGTTTCATAGTTAGTACTCCTGGCTCCCGCCTGTGAGAACCAGGCAAGTTCAGACATATTCAGTATCGCCTACCGCTGCAATGGAGGCAACACGCGAGGAACAATATGCGACTATGAAATTCTGCTTTCGTCTCAACAAATCTTAAGTTGAGGCCTATACAATGCTACAGGAGGTCTAATGAGAGTCTGTTCTTCCCTACAGCACAGCTCGAAGGTGGTTTAAAATGTTTAAAGAGGGGAGACAATCAATTTCATAGGAAGGTGGACCCGGTGCTCCAGTTACTGCCCTTACGGAAGAAAACATCAACACTGCTGCTACCATTGTGACAGAGGATCGACGAATTACCTTAAGATCACTTACTGAAATACTGAATATTTCATCGGGTGTCACCCACACGTTGGTGACAGAAACATTACACATGAGACGTGTTTGTGCCCGATTGGTTCCAAGACTGTTGATTCCCGAACAAAAGGACATTCGCATGCAGGTCTGCATGCAGTTAAAGTTGATGTTAGAGTAAGATCCGGAGTTTCTTTCAAACGTAATCACTGCTGATGAAACTTGGCTACATCATTTTGATCCTGAGAGCAAACAGCAAAGCTCAGTGTGGAAATCTCCTTCATCACCAACCCCCCAAAAAAGCAAAAGTGGTTGCTTCTGCTGAGGAAAGTTATGGTCATCTCATTCTTTGATATTCATGGAATGGTTTATCAGCATGTTGTTCCTGCACACACATCAGTAACTGGACACTACTACAGGGATGTCCTGAAAACATTGCAAGTCCATATCAGGCACAAAAGACCACATTTCCGTGAAGCAGGCTGGATGCTGCACCACGATAATGCGCGGCCGCATATTGCCAATGTTGTTGCTGAATATCTTGCAAAAATCAACGTGAAGTGCATTCCTCACCCTCCCTATAGTCCGGATTTAGCCCCATGCGACTTTTTTGTATTCCCTAACTTGAAGAAACGCCTTCATGGGAGGCATTATCCATCATCAGAAGCAGTGGTGAAGGCTGCGGAGGCGATTTTGAAGGATTTCTCAAAAAATAGTTTCCAGTATGTCTTTCAAGACTGGCAGAAACGCTGGGACAAGTGCATCGTATTCAGGGGAGACTATTTTGAGAAGGACTATCAAAATTATGAGGATGAGTAAAGGAACGTTGTCAAAAAAAAAGTTGTGATCATTCTTTATTGAACAGCCTCGTATATTGTAGTCAACAAAGATATGGAGAGAACAGCCTTGGCTACGTAAATGGGACAATTTGTGGGGCGGAGTGGTAATTAGAAAAATTTTGTCAGTAAAAGGGTAAAAGAACGGGAGAAATATATGGAATTATTTAGGGAAAGTTAAAGAGAAATGGCTAAGAACAAAGAGAAAAAATGTAGATTAGCATAGGTGAAATGGCCAAATATATAAAAAGGAGTAGAGGGTCTACACAAAATCCTAGGGTTAGGTGTATGGGGACCGAATTATTATTCTATGGCAAGAAACATGATAGGATTTTCAGGATTTAGGAATATATGGCATTTTCCAGTATGGATTTTATAACTGTAATCTTGATTTTGTATTTCAACTTGATGTAAACGGAAAGATAAGAAATGAATTACAAAATTAAATTACAAACCACATGCATCCGCGACACACACCACGTACATCAGGAAGTCAAAGTGGACATAAACAAAAGCACGTGCGTTTTAACTGCAGCGATCCTGCTTCACTTCTTACTTGACGCAATCGTCCTCTAAATAGTTCCTCGAGAAAATATTGCCACTAGGGCATAAAAGATCACTTCATTTCTTCTAAATAACAAACTATTTAGTACTAAGGATGGTGCAGTTATAAAACTGTGAACCTGTAGCTAGCCTAACTTTTACGGTGTAACTTGGAGAGGAGCCAAAAACAAAACAGTATCGGAACAAGCGAGTGCACAAACCTAAGTTATTCTGTGTGGAAAGACAATAATAATGAACCAGTTTCACAAGAAATATCGTGAACTTGCTATGGATGAAGTGGTAATAACATCCAGAGCTTACTGCTGTGTCAGTGATAAGTCTATACAGTGCACCGCAGTTGCTGAGGTCAGAACTCCCGGCAAGAAGATGCCAATTACAGCTTAAATTAGAGAGATACAGCTGAATTAAGTAGCAATTAACGTCTTTGATTAGTGTGTTGCACGCTATTAATATTTATTTATAATAAATATGTTCTGTTGATGTTGAAAAACTGTAGTGTCATTAGGAACCCATGTGGCCGCGGAGTGATACAACCCGCTGATTTGTTTGTATCTACTTTACTCATCTGGCGCACAAACTTTCCAAGCACAACTTAAAGATAAGATGCAAATGGAATGAAAGGGGAATTATGGGAAGAAAATCGCGGTATAAAAGTACCAATCCAGCATTCGCATAAGTAAGAATGGGAAAACACCACAAACCTAAGTAAGAGTGTGCGATCGGCGCGATTTGAACCCTTAACCTCCCTAATGGAAGTCACACACGTTACCGCTACCCCTGCTACGTTGTCATATCGGACGATGAATGAAATGATGTTCAAATGAGTACAGGGTACATAAAGCTTAGAGTTATCAGACATTCATCTTTCAGAATAAAGGAAAACCTCCAACGTTAAATCATATCGGACGATGAATGAAATGATGTTCAAATGAGTACAGGGTACATAGAGCTTAGAGTTACCGGACATTCATCTCTCAGGATAAGAGAAAGCCTCAAACGTCAAGTCATGTCGGACGATGAATGAAATGATGTTCAAATGAGTACAGGGTACATAGAGCTTAGAGTTACCAGACATTCATCTTTCAGGATAAGAAAAAAACCTCCAACGTTAAGTCATATCGGACGATGAATGAAATGATGTTCAAATGAGTACAGGGTACATAGAGCTTAGAGTTATCATTCATCTTTCAGGATAAGAGAAAACCTCCAACGTTAAGTCATATCGCACGATGAATGAAATGATGTTCAAATGAGTACAGGGTACATAGAACTTAGTGTTACCATTCATCTTTCAGGATAAGAGAAAACCTCCAACGTTAAGTCATATCGCACGATGAATGAAATGATGTTCAAATGAGTACAGGGTACATAGAGCTTAGAGTTACCAGACATTCATCTTTCAGGATAAGAAAAAAACCTCCAACGTTAAGTCATATCGGACGATGAATGAAATGATGTTCAAATGAGTACAGGGTACATAGAACTTAGTGTTACCATTCATCTTTCAGGATAAGAGAAAACCTCCAACGTTAAGTCATATCGCACGATGAATGAAATGATGTTCAAATGAGTACAGGGTACATAGAGCTTAGAGTTACCAGACATTCATCTTTCAGGATAAGAAAAAAACCTCCAACGTTAAGTCATATCGAACGAGGAATGAAATGATGTTCAAATGAGTACAGGGTACATAGAGCTTAGTGTTACCAGACATTCATCTTTCAGGATAAGAGAAAACCTCCAACGTTAAGTCATATCGCACGATGAATGAAATGATGTTCAAATTAGTACAGGGTACATAGAGCTTAGAGTTACCAGACATTCATCTTTCAGGATAAGAGAAAACCTCCAACGTTAAGTCATATCGCACGATGAATGAAATGATGTTCAAATGAGTACAGGGTACATAGAGCTTAGAGTTACCAGACATTCATCTTTCAGGATAAGAAAAAAACCTCCAACGTTAAGTCATATCGAACGATGAATGAAATGATGTTCAAATGAGTACAGGGTACATAGAGCTTAGTGTTACCAGACATTCATCTTTCAGGATAAGAGAAAACCTCCAACGTTAAGTCATATCGGACGATGAATGAAATGATGTTCAAATTAGTACAGGGTACATAGAGCTTAGAGTTATCAGACATTCACCTTTCAGGATAAGAGAAAACCTCCAACGTTAAGTCATATAGGACGATGAATGAAATGATGTTCAAATGAGTACAGGGTACATAGAGCTTAGAGTTACCAGACATTCATCTTTCAGGATAAGAGAAAACCTCCAACGTTAAGTCATATAGGACGATGAATGAAATGATGTTCAAATGAGTATAGGGTACATAGAGCTTAGAGTTATCATTCATCTTTCAGGATAAGAGGAAACCTCCAACGTTAAGTCATATCGGACGATGAATGAAATTATGTTCAAATGAGTATAGGGTACATAGAGCTTAGAGTTATCATTCATCTTTCAGGATAAGAGAAAACCTCCAACGTTAAGTCATATAGGACGATGAATGAAATCATGTTCTAATGAGTACAGGGTACATGGAGCTTAGAGTTATCATTCATCTTTCAGGATAAGAGGAAACCTCCAACGTTAAGTCATATCGGACGATGAATGAAATTATGTTCAAATGAGTATAGGGTACATAGAGCTTAGAGTTATCATTCATCTTTCAGGATAAGAGAAAACCTCCAACGTTAAGTCATATAGGACGATGAATGAAATTATGTTCAAATGAGTACAGGGTACATAGAGCTTAGAGTTATCATTCATCTTTCAGGATAAGAGGAAACCTCCAACGTTAAGTCATATTGGACGATGAATGAAACGATGTTCAAATGAGTACAGGGTACATGGAGCTTAGAGTTATCATTCATCTTTCAGGATAAGAGGAAACCTCCAACGTTAAGTCATATCGGACGATGAATGAAATTATGTTCAAATGAGTATAGGGTACATAGAGCTTAGTTATCATTCATCTTTCAGGATAAGAGAAAACCTCCGACGTTAAGTCATATAGGACGATGAATGAAATTATGTTCAAATGAGTACAGGGTACATGGAGCTTAGAGTTATCATTCATCTTTCAGGATAAGAGGAAACCTCCAACGTTAAGTCATATCGGACGATGAATGAAACGATGTTCAAATGAGTACAGGGTACATGGAGCTTAGAGTTATCAGACATTCATGTTTCAGGATAAGAGAAAACCTCCAACGTTAAGTCATATAGGACGATGAATGAAATGATGTTCAAATGAGTATAGGGTACATAGAGCTTAGAGTTAACAGACATTCATCTTTCAGGATAAGGGAAAACTCCGAAAAATGCCCTTATTACCCTTATCGAGATTCGAACGCGGGACCTCCTGAACGTGCGGCAGCGAGGCAGCAGGCTATCATCAAACCTATAGAGAAGGGCTCTGTACCCCTCGGTGCTGCTATATTGTTTGATATTGTGCTCCAGCCAAAAATTCCATACCAAGAATTGCAGTTTGACACTCCCAACTAAATAAAATTTATGTTTATGGAGCATTCAATGAAAAGTTCATTTATATGCGAATACATGCTCGACGAAGTAACTATTCTGCAGATGTGTTGTGATTTCTCAGGAAATGTGTTCTGTAGAACTCAGGACGAGAGTAACATGAACATAAAGTGGCTTGTTTGTCCTGAACAAATATACACTACACTGAATATACCAGCGGGTCAATTTTAATCACCAGAAAATAATTACATTTCCTGCTCTGAGCTGTAATACCATTAACCGAGTAATAACCCATCTCGGCAGTAATGTTGTTACAGGACAATGTTTTGTAGTTAAAAACAATGTAAGGTTCTGGGTCCTTCAACGTCCTCCATAATGGAGAGGGAATTTTACATTTAAATGACTGTCATTTGTTGAAAGAGCAAATGTTTCTTGCTAATACATGTTTATTGAGATAAAGATTTCCTAAAAGAGTTGTTTACGAGTGTTTAATGGCGTATGCGGTAGACTGAAGCTATGGTCAGATATTTAAAAAATCGATCGCAAAGTTTAAAATTTCGCTCTTTCTATTGCATCACCAGAAACAAAAGAATAATGGGAAACTATGACAACGCTCCGGCCAAAACATAATGAATAAGTTTTGCATCTTTGGTTCTTTTTGTTGATGGCATGTGAAAAATATTCGTGATTGATATTTTAATGAAATTAAAGCATTCTTTAGAGATCTTTATCTGAAAGTGCAGTCTTACATGAAGTGTTTTTATGAAGTAATCCAAGTTTTTGTCTTTTTTCCCGAGCTTGATTATATTGTATTGTATTTATTTCATCCTTTGGAACATAATACATATGTTATAGGACACGTCAGTTCAATATACAAAGATAAATATAAAAAGTTACGTAAGACTAAAAACTGTAACAGATACAGGATCCAACAAAAGTCTAAAGTAGAAAAAGCAAATAAATGTTGTCAATAGATTGTTGGTTACAATTTCTGACGTAGTCAATTTTTCATCATTAATACTACTTGTACATAGTCAGTTCTACAACATTAGAATCTAATTTACAGAGTCAATTACAGATTTAGAAACTAATTCTACACATGATCCCTTAATCAGCTTAATGAATTTATCACTTTCATGTATAATTAAAGCTGCATAAACATTTATTTATGAGGAAAGTCTTTAACTTCCATTTAAACTGCTGTTTTGAGATGCTAGCTATTGATTTAATATCAGATGGCAGTTTATTGTAAAGCTTCTTTCCTAGTATATGTACATCCTTTTGAGAGACAGTTTTAATTACTCTATCTCTATAGTAATTCATATTGGTTCTGGTGTTATGTTCATGTACCTGACTGTTTTTAACTGGATTACACTTGTCCACAATAAACATTATAGCTGTATAAGCATACAGAGAGTAGATAGTGATTATTTTTTTATTTATAAAGGTATCCCTGCAAGATTCTCTTGCTTTTAGATTATACATGACCCTACCACACTTTTTTGGTAAATAAGCAGTTTATCCATGTGTGTTTTGGCTGCTGAACCCCATATTTCTATTCCATGTATTAGATATGGATAGATACATCCATAGTATATTAATTTTAGGATATTTGTATTGTTCTACTTGCTAAAATATCTTAAAAGATATAATGATTTATAATGATTTATTCTTTTGTTAGTAGAATCAAGTTTCATAACCTCAATATGTTAGTTCTTGGTATGTGATATGGAACTTATGGGTCACTTAATAGTATTTATGCAGCGAGACTATAATCCTCGCGTTTTACTTACCATTGTAGTCAAGTTTCATAGACTGCTTATGCTCCATTAGTATCTAAATTAAAGGTTTCATTTCAAAGTATTCATTTCTGGTTTGACTGATATGTTACAATGTAAAGTGAGATGTAGTGTGTAGTACGCAGGCGCAGAAATATCAATTCCCTATAAATAGCTGTTAACGTGTGATATAGTTTAACCTAAAAGAAAGTATTAACTGCATTTATTTCAAATATAGGTTATATAGTGACAATAGCACCAGTGACATAAATTTGCGGGAGTGAGCTTTGTTGAATAGTTGAAGATGAAGGCCTTTTAGTATTCTGTTCAGTTTTTTGAGTATTTAAATTAGTCAATTTGGTGCCTAATGTTGAGTGTTGATTTCATATTTTGAGACAATTCTTCCAAATACAAACGAATTTATACGTTTTGATGTTCTCCAATCCATGAGTTCTGAATAGAATTTCTCGCACATCTTTCTTGACTTTTGTTGGTAACAATGAGTGCTCTTTCCTTAATTTCTGGGGGCGAAAGTTCAATGTCACTGTTACTAGTGTGAGACATTTTGACTTTTCCTAAACTGGCGCTAGTACCGTCGATCGGAACGAGAATAATCGATACTCTCGCCTTAACAGTGTTACGTAGCCACTTCTGATTGGTCGAATACCAGTACTTTAATGAACAGGTGTACTTTAATGAGGCCTATTAAAGTACTGCTACTAGTCGTATAATTATTAAAGTTTGAGATAGTGACGGCTGGTTTTCAGTCAAATCCCTACGGTTCGCTAGTGGAAGTATTCAATATTGTCAGATTATACTTAGCTACATGTACACACGTAACTTTTGCCACACTAGCAGTATATATAGCAGCGCTAACTTCTAGACAATAAATAAATAGAGTTGGGTTACACATTAACTTATCAAATCTATGAGTTGGTTCATTTCTGAAAAAAATAATCATCAACTTTACTGCGTATAGTACTTTTCGTAAAATCGTTCTATTTCCCCACGCGCCTTTTGCATTTACGCGATTTTCCCGGTGTTAGAGTTCCGGATGCTTGTTGTTCCATTCTAATATTATGTACATTACTTGTAGAAACACCAAGAAGATAACCAGTTTCTATCTCAATGTTTTTATAGATGACTCCAGGTTTCTTTCTTTAAGCACCGCAAAACAATGCGTGATCATTCGCCTCTCGTCAGTTGTTAAAGGTTTGCCTCGGCTGTGTTTTATTTTGGCTGAAGCACTGACCTACTCCATGATGAAAAGCTTACTGATATACATAAGTGTTCTTGGACTTGTGAGGTACGCGAGATGTACAGAAAATACATTGATAGCGAGGGTATTTACCAGTGCATTTCACACAGAGTGAAACGACCCCTCTCTCAACCAGGAAGGATTACCGAGCTGTCCCCGAAGGGCGTCCGGCGCCTCCGTGGAGCTTTCCATAGGGCAAAATCTAGGGACTAACAAGCCCCCCCTCCCTCCATCTGGTCCTATGTACTCAAGACGGGATGGAAGTAGACACGCCACTAACGCGCCAACTCCAAAATGGGAAGGCTACCGAATAAACTCGGTAGGGCGGCCTGGTGATCTAGCGCACCTTCTACAGATATATTTTTTTATCTTGAAAAGTGCAGAGCGATGCGCAGTGGTATCTGGACGAGTCCACCTCAGAACGGTTGCAACTGGAGGGGAAGGCAGGCCAGTTGCAAGTAAACACGTGCAGAACTACTCGGTAACACTACAGCTTGTTTCAAAATGTGCTTGTCTCCTGGTTCCAAGAGAGCATTTATAAATGACGCCTCCTAGCAGCACATTAGGAAATAAAGTACTACATTTAAAAACACGAGAAGTAATAACCAATATCCATAGATTTATAAAAAAAAGGAACAATGGTCTGGGTCAGCTATAAAAATCTGGGGAAGGGTATCTGAGGCAACAGCTTTGTCTGAAACAGTTTAGGAGAGTTATTAAGGAAAGAAAAGCCATTGGTGTTAGTGCAACAACGTCCTTCTCTGTGCCCAGTAAACAAAGATTAAGAACATGCACAAAATCTAATTTGGATGTTTTAATTCAGAAGTAGTTAGGCGAACAATGAATAATTTTTAAAGCACAGAAAAACAAAGACCAACTTTGAAGAAAGTGCTTATGAAGCTTGAAAATTCTACTGGCTTCTAAGGCAGTGTCTGAACATTAAGAAGAGTTCTTTTGAAGCTAGGATCATTTGGAAGGGGGGGGGGGGGAAAACACTAAGCGTAACAGACACATTTTTATCAAACATCGCACCATACGTGCAAAAAGGCTTAAGTATTTACCAAATATTCGGAGATACCGATGTGACGTTTATATAGTTTATATGGATGAAACTTATATAAATGCAGCACATACTGGACCATATGCCTGGAGTGAAATACGTTACAGGGACTCTGCAGCGATATTGAAAGGCCGACAGTTGTTTATCATGCCTGCTGGAGGAGAACAGGCTTTTGTTCCAAATGTCTATGTACTATTTAAGATCCAACAAAGCGTGGAGATTACTACCATAGTAAGAATTACAACTTAATTTATAAGAGTTGCACAACTGGCTTCGAGAATGAAATTTGTTTTTAGTCACCTTATGCACCGCCCTCCCCTCTCGTAATCTTACGCGAGTGATGCATTGTGGCGATAGGTGCACTATCTCCACCACAGTTGCTACTCATCCCTACCGCGCAGAATTTCTGTCAAGATAAAATAATACATCTGTAATAGCTATGCAGGCTAGTACCCGGCTTCCCTCAATCCCGTCATGAGACGTACCCGATCTCCTACGGGTATCGGGAACCACTTCCCCCTCGAGTCCAACCCAATCCGAGCAACTCTCGTTCAGGGAGGGGCTCGGCAGTTCGGCCCGAGGTTCCTGTAGTAACGTCAGAGGTACCACGAGTGCTAGGGGTCCGCAGCGCCCTCACCACGGCAGCTGAAGGGGATGAATCCCCTCCCCTACGGGACTGTTAATGTAAGAACCAATTCTACACTATAAACAATAACATCTTGGTCAGTATTCCACTCGATACAGACCTCGTTGTGAGATAAGCTGCCTGGTGTAGGAATGCAAGTGTCCTTTAGTAATTGTTAAATAAAATGTGGCTCAATTTAACATATAAGTAAACAGTGTGTATAATTTCACTTGTCTTCTGTCTAAACTGTATACAGAACACATCTTTGTGGTATGTGAAGCAGAAAGATAAAATGTGAGGCTATTACGTTAATAACAATCGAAACATTTGCATACTTTTCTCTCTCCGAAATTAGCTCTCACAGAGCAGTGATCACAAAACTTTTTAGAGTACTGTACTTAAAGGAGGAGTTTGCCGTACGCATGCAAACAAAAGAAAACGTCCATTAACTTCGCTAAACCAATCAACAGCTTAACCGTTTTCTGTCTGTCTCTCTTCCCGCTCAGATGTTTACAGCAGGATTAAACTAGGTTGAGACAGATAAAAGCTTGCCTGTCTTTTAAGCTTACCTCATCCTTTTCCTGTTGTAAGTATAAGAAATATATAATAAAATATTAATTCCTATTAAGATAAAGTAGAATACTAATTCAATGTTATAACCTGGATCCGAACCATTGATCTCCCTCTTGAACTTCCGAGTCTGACTCTACCTTTTGTAACAATAGTGACACCATGCTCTCGATGTTCAGTTTGGGTATGCTTTGGTTGATAGATATGCTGGGCTGACTCTAATGGGATGTTAAATTGAAGTTTTGGAATTCAGAGAAGATAACGCTACAGATTCATTACCCACCCCTCCTCCATTCTCTATTCAACCTTACAGAGATAGTGAACCGTGATTAATCCTTCCATGTGTACATAGGTACTTTGTGGGGCGTAATGGATTCCTCCTGCGTTTGGAACTGGAAACATGTAAAGATAAACAAACCACACACTGGCTGAATCTCTTTCAGATTTATAGCGCCTCTGTCCTGATCAATCTTTTAAAAAGCCCTTCCTCGCCTGGCGAGTGTTTAATGGTTACCGTCACCCCCTCCCCCCTCACATATGGGGGCATCTCTCCATTAGACGAATTATTGACGCTGTGGGAAAGGACATCTTCCTGTGACGACAACCAGAGGTGCAATGGTCGACAGCAGCTGGGGAGCAAACTGTCGACCAGGGGGCAATTCCATTCCGTGGTCCCTTCTAACGAGTTTACAAAGTTGCTCCCTCCAACTGCGACAGGAAGGTCTGCCACTCGTTGATCAAGAACAGCAGCTTGGTTGTAATGAGCCAAGATGAGACCGACATTATGGCACGGACTCGTGAATAGAACGTCCACAGTTCAAATACAACCTAACTGAGGTTTCTTCAGGATTTTCCTCAAATCCTTCTGAGTACCAAAGCTCCCTGTACCTTAAACTGTTTTGTCAAGCGTTATACTAGTTCGCAAATGTACCATACGTGATAGCGTGTTTGCCTCTTGTTCAACAGGTCCCGAGTTCAAATCTCGGGCAAGTCAGTTATCTGCATATAGGTATTTTCAGGGTACTCCCTCATTCTGAAGGATGAATGTTGGGTAACTCTAAGCTCTATGCACCCTGTACTCGTTTGAACATCATTTCATTCATCGTCCGATATGACTTAACGTTGGAGGTTTTCTCTTATCCTGAAAGATGAATGTCTGATAACTCTAAGCTCTATGCACCCTGTACTCATTTGAACATCATTTCATTCATCGTCCGATATGACTTAACGTTGGAGGTTTTCCCTTATCCTGAAAGGTGAATGTCTAGTAACTCTAAGCTCTATGTACCCTGTACTCATTTGAACATCATTTCATTCATCGACCGATATGACTTAACGTTGGAGGTTTTCTCTTATCCTGAAAGTTGAATGTCTGGTAACTCTAAGCTCTATGCACCCTGTACTCATTTGAACATCATTTCATTCATCGTCCGATATGACTTAACGTTGGAGGTTTTCTCTTATCCTGAAAGATGAATGTCTAGTAACTCTAAGCTCTATGTCCCCTGTACTCATTTGAACATCATTTCATTCATCGACCGATATGACTTAACGTTGGAGGTTTTCTCTTATCCTGAAAGATGAATGTCTAGTAACTCTAAGCTCTATGTCCCCTGTACTCATTTGAACATCATTTCATTCATTGACCGATATGACTTAACGTTGGAGGTTTTCTCTTATCCTGAAAGATGAATGTCTGGTAACTCTAAGCTCTGTGTATCATGTACTCATTTGAACATCATTTCATTCATCGTCCGATATGACTTAACGTTGGAGGTTTTCTCTTATCCTGAAAGATGAATGTCTAGTAACTCTAAGCTCTATGTCCCCTGTACTCATTTGAACATCATTTCATTCATCGTCCGATATGACTTAACGGTGGGGGTTTTTTCTTATCCTGAAAGATGAATGTCTGGTAACTCCAAGCTCTATGTACCCTGTACTCATTTGAACATCATTTCATTCATCGTCCGATATGACTTAACGTTGGAGGTTTTCTCTTATCCTGAAAGATGAATGTCTGGTAACTCTAAGCTCTATGTACCCTGTACTTATTTGAACATCATTTCATTCATTGTGGGATATGACTCAACGTTGGTGGATGGTAGTTTAAAAAAAAAGAGCTTTGCTGGGAGTCCAACCCGGGACACCAGATGCTCTGCCAGGTATATTACGTTACGTTTCTTGGGCATAAGGTTTAAACGGTTAATATCAGACGTCAAGATCATATCAAATATTAAAACGAAAGGTCGTAGAGTCATAAATGTACATAAATTAAATCCTATTTACTATTCGTAATTTATACCGTTTTTATTTTTCCAGAAAATGCCAATATAATTTCACTCGTGTTATATAATTATAATTTTCAAGACAGTTCTGAGCTGATTTCCCTTGTTACCCTTTCACTGCATAATAATATTTTTTTTCCTAATGCTGTGTAGGGATGCTTTTAATTTCTGGCAACTTTCAAGTAATTTCATGGCTGCTTCAGCTATTTACAACGTCGAAACTGCCATGAAAATGAGAAGCGGTTTCAGTCCTGAGGAAAATTGAAGATTCATTTGTGGCAGCTTACGTAATCATGTTCTGGATAGAAAGAGTAGGTATATATTTTAGTTAATTGATGGAAATTAATCATTTCTCCACACTAGCCGTATATAGGCTAAGATATTTAATGGATAGAGTCAACATGAAAAATTCAATGCCATGGCCGGGATTTGAACCACGGATCTACTGGTTTCCGTCCAGTCGCTCTTAACCTTTGAGCTACCATGGCCAACGTGCCTTCCTGACATTAAATTCTCCAGTTGACTCATATATTTCCCCGGTAGACCACTAGGGGCTCTCGCATCCGAGATACACCGTTTGTGGCGACTTACTATTGTAAGTACTTAAGTCCCAGGCTTCATCATTTAACTCTTATTATTTTAGTTAATTGATGGAAATTCATCATTTCTCCACACTAGCCGTATATAGGCTAAGATATTTGATGGATAGAGTCAACATGAAAAATTAAATGCCATGGCCGGGATTTGAACCACGGATCTACTGGTTTCCGTCCAGTCGCTCTTAACCTTTGAGCTACCATGGCCAACGTGCCTTCCTGACATTAAATTCTCCAGTTGACTCATATATTTCCCCGGTAGACCACTAGGGGCTCTCGCATCCGAGATACACCGTTTGTGGCGACTTACTATTGTAAGTACTTAAGTCCCAGGCTTCATCATTTAACTCTTATTATTTTAGTTAATTGATGGAAATTAATCATTTCTCCACACTAGCCGTATATAGGCTAAGATATTTAATGGATAGAGTCAACATGAAAAATTCAATGCCATGGCCGGGATTTGAACCACGGATCTACTGGTTTCCGTCCAGTCGCTCTTAACCTTTGAGCTACCATGGCCAACGTGCCTTCCTGACATTAAATTCTCCAGTTGACTCATATATTTCCCCGGTAGACCACTAGGGGCTCTCGCATCCGAGATACACCGTTTGTGGCGACTTACTATTGTAAGTACTTAAGTCCCAGGCTTCATCATTTAACTCTTATTATTTTAGTTAATTGATGGAAATTAATCATTTCTCCACACTAGCCGTATATAGGCTAAGATATTTAATGGATAGAGTCAACATGAAAAATTCAATGCCATGGCCGGGATTTGAACCACGGATCTACTGGTTTCCGTCCAGTCGCTCTTAACCTTTGAGCTACCATGGCCAACGTGCCTTCCTGACATTAAATTCTCCAGTTGACTCATATATTTCCCCGGTAGACCACTAGGGGCTCTCGCATCCGAGATACACCGTTTGTGGCGACTTACTATTGTAAGTACTTAAGTCCCAGGCTTCATCATTTAACTCTTATTATTTTAGTTAATTGATGGAAATTAATCATTTCTCCACACTAGCCGTATATAGGCTAAGATATTTAATGGATAGAGTCAACATGAAAAATTCAATGCCATGGCCGGGATTTGAACCACGGATCTACTGGTTTCCGTCCAGTCGCTCTTAACCTTTGAGCTACCATGGCCAACGTGCCTTCCTGACATTAAATTCTCCAGTTGACTCATATATTTCCCCGGTAGACCACTAGGGGCTCTCGCATCCGAGATACACCGTTTGTGGCGACTTACTATTGTAAGTACTTAAGTCCCAGGCTTCATCATTTAACTCTTATTATTTTAGTTAATTGATGGAAATTAATCATTTCTCCACACTAGCCGTATATAGGCTAAGATATTTAATGGATAGAGTCAACATGAAAAATTCAATGCCATGGCCGGGATTTGAACCACGGATCTACTGGTTTCCGTCCAGTCGCTCTTAACCTTTGAGCTACCATGGCCAACGTGCCTTCCTGACATTAAATTCTCCAGTTGACTCATATATTTCCCCGGTAGACCACTAGGGGCTCTCGCATGTTACCATATAGTACTGTTTACTAAATATTTAATTAGTTTAGATCTCGTTAAAGTATATAATCATCCTTTATTTATTTGTATTTTCAAATATTTATATCTTTCACAAATGGAAAGTAGTTATTCTTTTATTTATCTCTTGGCCAAGCAAAGGGAATGGCGTAGAATGTTCTTACTTCCTGCAAATCAAGACGAAGTGGAGGAGCAGTCTAAAGTTTACATCCCTCTCTTGTCATAAAAGGCTCGAGGTCAGGTTCTCAATAAAAGTGGGGCGTGCACGGGTCATCAGGGGAAGATTACCACAAAAAATCTCCAAACACGTTGCCTCTCCAACCCATCACGAAATTAACCCGCACTGGATGGAATTTGACGAGTTCTTTTTTTTACAAGCTTCAGTCCATGGCCTTAGTACTACTGCCTTTCTAACTCATATTTGATGAAATAGCTCTGCTAAGCCACTTTAATTCAGGATATTACAAGAAAAATTGTCAAATATTGTAAATGACCAGACCAGGCAAGGCGTTACAAGATTTTTACATCGCTGTAGGTGGCTCAGTATGCTATGATTTTCGGCTGCTGACCACAAGATCGCGGGTTCAAAACCCGACATAGATCGATTGCTTTGTAGGTGTTTTAAAAAAGTCACAACCCCACATCACTAATTTTCTGTGGAACGAAATTCCAGTAATACGACGATGTTTATTATAATCCTGGCAATTGATTGTTCGTTCACCAACCAAATATCTTTTACCAAACTGAAACCCTTCAGAATAATTTGTCACGTGTAAGTGACATCGGACGATGTATGAAATAATGTTCAAATGAGTACAGGGTACATAGAGCTTAGAGTTACCAGACATTCATATTTCAGGATAAAGGAAAACCTCCAACGTTAAGTTACATCGGACGATGAATGAAATGATGTTCATATGAGTACAGGGTACATAGAGCTTAGAGTTAACAGACATTCATCTTTCAGGATAAGAGAAAACCTTCAACGTTAAGTCATATCGGACGATGAATGAAATGATGTTCAAATGAGTACAGGGTACATAGAGCTTGGAGTTATCAGACATTCATCTTTCAGGATAAGAGAAAACCTTCAACGTTAAGTCATATCGGACGATGAATGAAATGATGTTCAAATGAGTACAGGGTACATAGAGCTTAGAGTTACCCGACATTCATCTTTCAGGATAAGGGAAAACCTCCAACTTTAAGTCATATCAGACGATGAATGAAATGATGTTCAAATGAGTACAGGGTACATGGAGCTTAGAGTTACCAGACATTCATCTTTCAGGATAAGAGAAACTCATGGGAAAAAAGAACTTTATTACTAAAGGCTGGAGGCCTGTGCATTTTTGCATAGGTGTACTGCACATGAACTGTACTGTAATCGCTCGCGCATGAAACCAACTGCAGGTAGGTGCAGCCTGACCATGACAACCGCCTCGCTGCCAGATGAAACAAATAGTCGCGTTATACTGCACCATGATCTTGGGTCTGTATATAGTTACAAGAAAACGCTTCACTAGTTTTCAGATTACTATGTTACGTTATTTTCGACGTTTGCACTTTTGATGGCCGTGCTGTACATATGTGCGTCCAGTTAACTTTTATGGCACACGAGTGCACGTCCCTCCAGCCCTTACTTATCACATTGACCAATATTCGGTGTCTCATGACTTGAGACACGCTACCACCTCGCTATAGAGGCAGGTAGGAGGCTGCATGTAAACGTTCTTCATATAGTTCAGTTAAACTGTATTGTCACGAACCCGATCGCGATAACGCGGCTTGTGGACACAAAGGAACTGATAGCACGGAGATAAAGAGTGTGTCGGAACAGATAAACAGTGCGAGATAAAGGACTTGCCGGCACAGATAAGGTTTCCCGTATGGAACATTCTAGTGATATCTTGATTGTTGTATACAACATTCGATTTGTTGTTTTTCCGGAAATATCTAGAATTATCGATGAGGTATTTAAGGAAGCAACAACTCAATAGAGTTAGTCGTAAGCAGTAAACAGCTGAGCTGATGTAAACAGATGTGATCAGAACGCCGTTTGGTATTGTCATTGGTAGATTATATTGTGTATGTGACGAAATGTTGTTACGTGAGAAGTGAACAGTGTATTTCTACGCAAATAAAGAGCATTTGGAACATCTGCAACTCTACTTTTAGTTCTACGAACCCACAAAGTCACATTACATATGCAGGCTGCGCCGTGGCTCAGTGGTTAGACCGCTTGGCTCTCACTAAGGCGGCCCGAGTTCGATCCCAGGCGACCGCAAAGTGAGATTCGTGGTAGACAACACGGCGCTGAGGCGGGTTTTCTCCGGGATCTCCGGTTTCCCCCCGCCATCTCATTCCACCGGTGCTCCATCTTCATTTCATGTATCATCAGTGTCATCGCCTGCGTGTGTAGTAAAAGCGGGCGTTAAACACTACACTGTATATGTATGTATGTATTTATTGACTGCAATTGGGTACTACCCGGTGGCAGAGTTAAGAATACAGATCAAATTACAAATACTAGATTTACAACAATAACACAATAAACAATACAAACATGATATTATTTTACTTTAGTCACTTAAAACATACCTAATTACTTCTCTATTTACATATTATATACCATTATAATTTAAAAGTTAAACTATAAACCATCTAGATTTTTTCTAAATTTCTTCAGCGACAGGGGACAGCCCTGAAAGACTGCTACAGGCAATTCATTCCATTCTTCAATGGTTCTATTAACAAAAGAAAATTTTCCTACGTCGGTTCTGTATCTTCTACCCTTAATTTTATACCTATGATCGTTTCGTCCATAATAATCCGGATTGTCTAACCTTACACTAACGTCCACCCATGCCTTTACACCAGCATTAACTTTGAATAATGCTACCAACCTATGTTTTTTACGCCTAATTCTTAATTCCTCCCATTTAGTCTCATCTCCTTTTATAGGCCCAAAATACTTGCCTCTTTTTATGAATTTTATTGCCCTCTTCTGTATTTTTTCTAATGGATCGATTTGGTTAGCTCTATACGTGTCCCAGCATGCTACTCCATATTCCATAACCGGCCGCACTAAGGCCTTGTAGGCAATTTCCCTGGACCTAGCGCTCCCCTTTTTCAATATACTCATTACGAAATGTAATGCCTTCCACGCATTCCTAGATGTGGAATTTACTTGTTCGTCCCATCCAGCATTACTTGCCAGGTACACTCCCAAGTATTTGCAGCTGTCCACCTGTGGAATTTGCACCCCTCCCATGTGATAGTTAACAATAATTTTGCCCTTAGTTCTACTAAAAACAATGGACTTACTTTTCTTGGCATTAATTGACATTTTGTTAGCCGCAGCCCAATTACAGATTTCATTTAAATCATCCTGAAGAGCTGTTTCATGTACTGTATTCCGAATTTTATTATAAATGATACAATATATAGTATAGTATATATGATACAGTATATATGTGGAAGAATGTGGAAGTAAGTGAAATTATAAAGCATCATGTTAGTCAACTTCTATTTGATTACATCTAATAATAGTGTATCGACATTGTTCATATTCAAACGTTACTAGTCTATTTAGCAGTTATAACATCGCATCTCCAGGTTCCAGTATTGAATCTTTAATTGGAATCCAAAACTTCGTCTGCTTTTCTTAGGTAAGGGGTAGAGACAACAAAAATCCATTCAGGTAAAGCAAGAATATTCGCTAACTCTTTGTGTTTGTTTAGCGACTTTCCTCTTCCTTCAGCATTCCCAAAACTCATAAGCAGCGGATGTCAGGAGTATTGGAGGAAGAAAGGGCTTTTCCTGCAGATCGATTCAGGTATAAATTAGTTTGGCTGTACCAGGGAGAGAGCTTTTGTTGCGAGAATACTTTATTATTGCAGACACAAGACAAATGGGACAGGAAGGAATGGTCTTGTAAACATGGCAGCTGATAACGCGAACGTATTCATCTTTCTTTTGTTTGTGCAGCTCCCCGGAAACGTAAGAGAAATAATTCATTAATTCAGACAGTGATGGAGGAGTGTCACGATTTACTTTCAAACTCAGTGAAGTGATGGGGTTAATGTTGACACTGTTCAGTCAACTTTATCAGGCAAATGTTTATTCTTTTGTTTAAAACAGGATTGCTGTATTGCAGTTTAAAAAACTTTCTGGTATTTCTTCCCCTACTTTGATTTTTCTTTCCCTGCCATCTACCTATTAGATAGTGAAAATGCTCTATTTCACCCAAGAATCCAGTACCGAGATTTGTTTGGAAGTGCACGTTTTGAGGTCCCACGGATTCCCCAAAAAGATCCGCAGCTAAAAAACGAAAAGTTGGTTAAAAGCTTGATATTTATTTGACCCGCTTGAAAGGATGCCACACAAAGATTTAAAAAAAAAAATCCTTTGTAATAAAATTTCGGATTGAATGAGATTATGTGAAGTTCCAACTTGGGATGATGAAGGTAGTTGTACAGCTTTTTTTAAACTGTAAGATAAAGAACATTTTATTGTTTATATTGAAGCCGAACTCTATACTTGAGTAGTTTTCTGATTCTAAAATTTTGTAGCCTCTAGTTGACACCTAAATATAAGTTTTCTTCTGCCATGGTCTTAGTCTCGAATTAAGTGGATTTCTTTGGCGTAATTTGAGAAATAACTATTAATACTTCATTCACTTACACAATATTCACACTTTTAAACAATACTTTTCCGGTTCTTTCACCAGCGCTTATAAAATAAGTGTTGTTATTTGGCGTCTTTTCACAGAAGAATATACGAGGTTGGTCTGAAAAGTTTCCGAGCTCAACATGAAGATGGCAGCACTCGTAAATAAAAGCTAGTGAGTTTCGTTGTTCATCTGTTGACAGTTACCATTTTGTACGCTCAATTGTTATGTAACAATCGTTTGAGTGAGTTGATGTGAGCGTTTTTATGAAAATGGACAAAATCGAGTATCGAGCTGTCATTTAATATTTGTTTTTGAAAGGCAATACGCCTACGCAGATCAAAGATGAATTGGATTCTGCGTATGGGGACTCTGCAGCATTATTTACCTCAGTGAAATTTTGGGCATCTGAGTATAAACGTGGCCGTAAAAGCTTGGGAGAAGATGAACGTTCGGGACGTCCAAAAACTGCAACTACCGACGAAAACCTCGCCAAAGTAAACCAAATGGTGCTAGACGACCGCCGAATTGAAATGAGATAGCAGAGGCTATGAACATGTCAAAAGAACGTGTTTGTCACATATTAAATCAACATTTAGACATGAGAAAGCTGTCCTGCGTTGGGTGCCGCGTTTGCTCACGTTAGAACAGAAACGTGTTCGAATGAACATTTCCAACGCTCTGTTGGCACAGTGTAGACGCAATAAATCTGAGTTTTGACGCCGATTAATTACCGTAAATGCAACTTGGATACCCCATTATACGCCCGTAACAAAAATACATTCCAAACAGTCGACTGCAAAGGGGGAACCGGCTCAAAAAAATGCAAAAAGTGTGGAAGTCTGACGTTATTTTAATATTAGAATCACAAAAAATGTGTTGTAAAATGAAGTATGTATTTATTCCGCATTTAATACAACAATCAGAACAAAGGAAAGTCGCTATATTAACTTTCATACATCTCCAAGTTGACCAACTAAAAGCAATTGCCACAAATACCACGAAAATGAGAACATTGCAATGGTGTTCATGATTAGTGAAAGCGCTTCATTATTGGAATGATTGAAAGTGTGTTAGCTGTCTCACGGGGATTTCAGTTCAATTCCTAATTAATAGGATCCAGGTAGGGATGACAGTGTATCTGTTGAACTCTAACTCATATAGAAACTGCTGAATTTGTCCCCCTTTGTCCATCTCCATTATTATTGATTTATTGGTATCGCTGTAGCATTTCAGTTTCATCTCCTGTAATTTAGCAGATGTTCAGTTTTTACACTCATTGCTGTGAAGTAGGGGACTCGTTCTAATTAAATCCTGATACAGAAATAATAATGGATCAGTTGAATAAATTACTAATACTTATATAAAATTAAATATGAATATTTTGTGAAGTGGTATTGAATGTAATATGTTTGTAGGTTTGGGAATAAATTTTAAGTAGAGTTTGGCTCGGGGGAAGTGACATAAGTACGGTAATTAGAGAAAGGATACCTAAGGTGCTAAAGGCATCAAGGATAAACCCTTGACTGTTCTCTTATTACAATAGAACACTTGAAGGAGCCGTGTTCATAGCCAGACTTGGTCCGGACCAACTTGCTACTTCCGGTGAACTAAAATTGGACCATCTATTGGTTTATTTATAAACCGGGTTTAGCGATAGTCCGGGAAGCAAACACGTTGGTCCGGCTCAAATTTTGGTCTGCCTCCGAGGGGTAGATTAAAGGCGGAGTATCTTTGGAACATGGACGACAATGAAGTGATGAATATAGCTGTAGTGAGTAGAATTGGTGAAATAAGACGACGGAGGGCAACTTATCTACCAATTATTGCGAAGTACAACGGCCTAAGCTTCAAAAGCAGATACAGGTTTAGTAAAGCGAACGTCAGAAAGCTGATAGAAATGATTCGTCCTAACCTGTACCTACGTCAGGGGCGATAACTGAGGCTTGACACTCAAGTCCTAACAGCACTTCGGTATTATGCAAGAGGAGGGTATCAAGACAACATTACTGACCTGTATCAGTGAGTCGCATTACCAACAAACTCGCTATAAATTTCCCTCTATGCCTCCCCCATTCTCATATTTGTATTCGTTGACACGGATTTATTTTCTATAATGTTCATTCTTTTTTTGGACTAGAGAAAACATTGGTCTTCCTCTGACCATATTATCCATATTCACAGCACATCAAACTTTGTTACTGAACCTCAAACAGATTAAGAAACAGCTGTGAAACTACCACAGAGATTTATAAACTTGTGGTTTGTTTAATACTCTATGGGACTTGCGCAGCCCTTTCTACGTCGTGTAACATTTGCTCCGTGCTGATGCACGGCTTTACTTGGTTCGAGGCTTTTTTATAGTCTATGAATACAAAAAATTAGACTGCCTTTGGTCCGGACCAAGTTAGTCGGAAGATCAAAGTGATAGCTATGAATACGGCCCTTGGAATCAGTGCGATTTAGTTTAAGGGAGACTTTTTTAAATTTACGTCCTCCAGCGTTAGGTAAGTTGTATCGGACGGTGAATGAAATGGTTGAAATGATGCTCATATGAGACCAGGGTCCATGGCGCTTAGAGTTACCCGACATTCGTCCATCAGGATAAGGGAAAACCCCCGAAAACGTTATCCAGGCAACTCATCCTAACCGAGATTCGAACTCGGGACCTCTTGAACGTGAGGCAGACATGCTACCGAGGCGAGTTCTCTGTCTGCTCCTCCGTCTTGGAGGAGGGAAGTAGTCTGTGGCTAGCAGGCATCTGAAGGTTGGAGTTATGTTGGTTATCCTGAACTTTTCTTTTGTTTTTATATATGTTCTTTCTTTTGTATTGTTTACCGCTTATGTTTTGTTCTGTATAAGAAAAACTTGGAATAAAACAGATTTGATAGTTACACAAATATTTATTTGAACACATCGATATTAACCCAAATAACCATATTATTTAGAATCATAAAGCTCTGTGACTCTTGAGATGATTAGGAAGTAAGTTTTCTCTGGGCATGTAACGTTTCTTTCCCAACAAACAAAAGACTGAAAGACGAGTATGTCAGCTAATTATACTTAACGATTACTTTCTGTTTTTTGTCAACTCGTTAGAGAATGTAATTCTACAAGGGATTCTCGTTATCCTTCCGTTAACGCTTGTTAGAAGAATATGTAGATTTCTTATTGTGGAACATGACACAGTGGGTTTCCTGTGCGTCTCATTACTGTGGCCATCCCTAGGGAGTCCTTTGAGTGCGTGTGTGTTGGCATTTTCATGACATTCGCAGCCGGCGACCTTTCCTCAAAGAAAACTGCAACCATGTTTAGCCTTTCGTAAACTTTGTTTGTTTCTGTACATCATTTAGAGATGTACCAGTTTTTTTAGCATTTTTGCCGTTTTGAGAAGGAAAAGACCATACCTGTAACTGATATATAGGCATGACGTTTAAGTTATGTTTAATGTTTCAGAAATTCACTTCAATGTATATTTTAACTAGGGGTTGGTCAATATCAGTTTTTCGCGATACAGATACAGGATAGTAATAATAATAATAATAATAATAATAATAATAATAATTATTATTATTATTATTATTATTATTATTATTATTATTTATTTATTTATTTATTTATTTATTTATTTATTTATTTATTTATTTATTTATTTATTTATTTATTTATTTATTTATTTATTTATTTATTTATTTATTTATTTATTTATTTATTTATTTATTTATTTATTTATTTATTTATTTATTTATTTATTTATTTATTTATTTATTTATTTATTTATTTATTTATTTATTTATAGGATTCGTCAGCAGGTCATTAAAATGAGTCTACATTTAAGTACTAATGCTACTTTTAACTCTAGTTTTAAAAGAATTTGCATTTACATTTTGTCTTAGATTTAAAGGTAATTGTATGATTTCACTCCAAGGTACAGACGAGAATCCAGAGATTTCTGTAAGCGAAATTTAGGAGGTACCATATTATTTCTACTCCTAGTATCATGAGCATGTGTATAAGAAAAAAGTGCCTCGTCTGTCTTTTGAAGATGAATGAAGTTCAAACATGCAAATACATACAAAGATGCTACAGCTAAAATACCAAATTCTTTAAAGACAGGTCCACAGTGTTGGCGAGAATCACAATTTTTTTATTATTCTAAGAGCCTTCTTCTGGAGCAAAAATACCTGGTTGGCTTCTCCTCTGCTACCCCATAGCAAAATGCCATAATTCAAGTGACAGTGAAACACACTATAATAAACACTTGATAAATTATTAGTGGAAATACGCATTTTAAGTCTTCTTAAGAGAAATAAAACATTTGACAACTTCTTGCATATTTCTATTATGTGGAACATTCAACAAAGCTTGTTTGTCCAAGCATATTCCAAGTAGTTTAACCCTCTGCTCATGACTGTTTATCTTTTAAACTAAATAAAATAGTTTGTGTTTTATCGTTGTTAATACGCAGACCATTTGCCCCAAACCAGTCAGACAGTAGATCCAAAGTATTCGACCAATTGAAGGTACTTGCAGAAAGAATATTAAGATGCCACGATTAAAATCCACGATGCCCCGATACTTCCATACC
This sequence comes from Mantis religiosa, assembly GCA_030765055.1. Taxonomy (NCBI): domain Eukaryota; kingdom Metazoa; phylum Arthropoda; class Insecta; order Mantodea; family Mantidae; genus Mantis; species Mantis religiosa. Next base: position 159,651,073 of record CM060954.1, read on the forward strand.
CAATACGTCATTTCTACTGTCATTTGTTTCAATACAAAATAGAATGTTGGGAGAACTGTGTAATGTCAATAAAATTAAATAGCTGTACATAATTAATGAGACAAAACTTAAAACCATCACTGTTATTATTTTTAAACTGTACATTAGACATTTAAAGGTAAAATAGTCCATTTTTATAAGTGTTTGTTCAAAAGTACTAGTATTTTCACTCTTTCGGGGTCAAGTCTACTTCTTTTTTTTTTTGTCACATATAAGTCCTGCTGTACTAAATAGTCTTTCACAGAAAACTGTTGAAGGTGGAATACACAAATATTTAGCGGATAGTTTTGGAAATGTTGAATTTGTTTTCCAGTAATTCAGTGTACTAGAAAGAGAAGGTGAGATATGTAGTGAACTGTTAACTGACAGTTGACACACGATTATTTTCTTGTATAATGTTACTGTACAGCTACCACATTTCTGACAATTTCTCGGGGTTTGTAATGTTCTACTTGCGGGCAATAATATTTTGTGATTTTAAAATAAAATAAAAATTGCAGAACCACCACCAAAGTATCGAAAAGGTATCGAGCTAATTCTCTGAAGTACGGTTCGAGTCGATACATGCAAGTATCGAGGGCTGATCCCTAGTTTTATCGAATCTGCGTCTCTAAGTTGCTATCTGTCTCTTAGAGTTAATAAATTATATAAAATTCCTTCAGAATGAACATATTTATAGATTATTTGCAGGAAATTTGATATATACATTTATATTTAACTATATTGATTGCAAAAATACATAAAAGTTGTACTTTAATCATATAAATTAACCTTCTGTGGTAACACTAATATTTAAGTATGGATAAAATTTCATTTTAACCACTTTATGAATAATCACTAGGCCTACATTTGGAGTATGTTGATTAGATTTGCTTGGTAACAAACCTAATAAAACTCTTGGCTTCCTCCAAAACATCGTCTGGTGTAGATATCTACTCTTCTTTCAGTAAAGTTCTGTTAAAGATTATTTCTTAATCAGTATGAACTAATTACCGTAAGTTGTTATTCAAACTATATCAACAATTAAAACAAACGACTCGCCAAACATCGATTCTCTTATATTAGGTATTAGCCAACGATGTTTGGGACACATATGCAGCAGGCCTTGGTGTAAATAGCTCTACACTACAGAAAATAACATTAAAAATAATGTTCCTAATATAGTTTAAGTAAAAAGTACTAAATTGTTTTATTGATTAGAGTAAATGTTGGATAAAACATTGTATAGTACAAGACTTATTTATACACTCGAGGAAATTGACAAAGTCCCTTTCGTGGATAAAACACGCCTTAATTTACTGCTACCAGAAGTAACTTTTATTTTTTCTAGGTAAAGGAATTTAGTCTAATGTTTGGTTTATGTGTTGTGAACTACTTGACTTTTAAATTAAAAATCAAACAGTTACTAAAAGGTATTTTAAATAACTTTGTGTAAATTTTATTTATGTAAACTTTTTAAAAATTATTTACATGTTTTGGTTATATTTCACATTAAATCATTAAACACATTTTAAGAAAGTAAAAATTACATTTTATCATATGCAAGGAGTCAGGGATGGCGCAAATCATATCGCATTCATGGAAGACGATAAATGTAAATAGAAAAACCGGCATTTACTTTGTTTTCGAGTTATGAAAAGTACACCATAGAAACAGAGGGCACAGAGAGAATTGTTTATTAAAGACTATTCTCTTATAAGAGGATCCCCTCCAAAAATATGTACAGTAAAACCTCTCTAAAACGGAACGCGATCGTTCTGCCATTTATTTTCCGTTTACGCAGGTTTCCGTCTTACAGAAGGTTGTGTTTGAATACAAAGGAATTACGAAATAGTCGTACAGGTGAAGGAATAATATAAAAATGTAGTCTAAATAATAATAAGCTCATATGTATTATGTGCTATATATTTAACTTACGTACGATAACTGTACTTTATCCCTAGTTTCTCTGTTTTCAATTTTTCATTTCCAATCTTCAGCTGTCTGCATATCAACATCATTTGTTTCACCACGTACAAAATTCAAAACAATGTTATAGCGATGTTTGAAACTGTCGAGTCATCCATTGGAAGCTCTGAAATTGCCTTTGCCTAATTTTCTTGTTGTCTCTAAAGCAATGGTCCAGAAATGAGAATTCCTTTAGCGCGCGTACTAACAAACCACTCCAACACAGCACGAGTGTAGATTTTGTGATGCGTATCACATGTCCTGCAGCTCCCTTTAACCACTGATCTTCAATTTTTATTTTTCCAAAATCTCATAAATCTGACACATTTAATTCTTTAGCTGGATGTTTGTTCTTTTCGTGTTCTTCAGTAGGTAACGTTAATGTTTTCCCTCCAATAATATTTTATGTGTAATCCGTTTTAATCAGGTTACTTACGCAAAGGATTCCCGAAAATAATTTCCGTTTCCGCGCTAGACAGTTTTCTGGCTTAGTGTATAATTTTACTTGGGAAATAGCTTATAGCCGAGACTTGTTTTCCGTTTTTCCAGGTTTGCTGCATATAGGGGGTGCGTTAGAGGTAGGTTTAAGTTGTTTGCTATAAAATCTAGTTTGGAGGTGGAATTGGATATTTCCCATTACTGGTACAGGTCTGCGCGTACATAAGAAACAGACAAAATAGAAGCATTCTGAGGTACAATTGAAGACACGAGGGTTTACATTAGAAAGCTGCTGTAAGCCAATCGGCATCATTTTCAGAAACAATAGAAAGAACGTTACGTCAGTATTTAATAAAGCATGAAAGAACAGCCTCCCACAACAACCGAACTTTGTTGCGATATTGTTTCTTGGAAAAGTTGAAAGCTCTATGTTTCTTTTGTTTATGCAACGAAGAAGTAAAGCCGCTTATTCAGCACGACTGTTTCTCGAGTTTTGCTTACGAAATAAAAAGAGAGCGAGAGAGAGAGCTCGTAAAGTTTTCGGAAACTGATGTGGGTTCAAAGTGACGGAAGCTGTCGGCAGCGGAATAAAAGTCTGACGGACAAAGAGGAACCGACGTGGCTATTTTAATACACATGCAAAGTGGGGTTAGGATATCCATCCCTCTTCTGGCAAATTTCCTATCCCAATGAGCAATATCCGGCCTTACATTATTTATTTGAAAACTTAGGTCATGGCCGGATTTAGAAGCTGATAAATGGTCTTCAACCCTCCTCCAGATGGCGCCTCAGCTTTTTGGCAATATCTCAAACGAGATTCTTCATTCAGTGTTTTATTTGGTGTCAAAAAGTTTAATTACATATCTGCATGTATCAGCAAAGAAATGCCTGGTTCGGATTTGATCATTTTAGTCAAGGATGAAGGGTCTATCAACAGCTAGGGACTAACACAGACTACAGTCTGTTTTACTTTCTCAATGATTTTGGAATAAGTGTTGTTTCCACTCAAAAATTATATCAAGATTTCACTGGAATTATATTTTGAGGCCCCCTGATATTTCCTCCAAAAAAATTACGAAGAAAGTCAGTGTGTATGTATCTGTCTGTGTACAGCATAATCCAGAAACTAAAATTCAGTTAAGTATGAGATCTTCCAAGGATAACGCACTAGGATTTTCGAGAGAAAAAAAAAATCCTTACACCCGAAACGAACCTTCAATAAAAGTTTATATAGCATCGAAACGACACCGAACGAATATAGCCGCTTCGTAGATTATAAAGTATGTTTAGTTAACTCGTGTGCAGTTCGGCTGCAGCCTTTGACGAACCCTTATAATAGTTTTACAACACAGACCATCCTTGTCCCAGACCTTTCTGCAAGGTTGCCACCTTTCTCGATACTCATGGGTATCGTACGAGGTTTCGTCTAAATAAATTATCTTATGTCCATTACAGCGAAACTACCTTTTTTTATTTTCTATTTACGTCCTCAAACGTTAAGTCATATCGGACGATGAATGGAATGGATGCAATGATGCTCAAATGAGTCCGGGGTCCATGGAGCTTAGAGTTATCCGACATCCGTCTTACAGTATAAGGGAAAACCTTGGAAAAAACCTTATCCAGGTAAGTCACCCTGACGGAGATTCGAACTCGGGACCACCACGCTACCGAGGCGGGCGAAACTACCTTAATTTTGACATGTATGTGTGTGTGTGTGTGTGTGTGTGTGTGTGTGTGTGTGTGTGTGTGTGTGTGTGTGTGTGTGTGTATATATATATATATATATATATATATATATATATATATATATATCGCCGAGCTACAATTCTACTGGATTCCATAATAACCCTTATCTTATTCAAAGTGCGGTATTTGAAACCCAGCTCCTTCAGGAGACCGCGTAAAGTGCAGTGTCCATAAGGAAAATCACAAATTTCTTGCAAATGTGCAACCAATTCGTCTAAGGTGGGCGCTATCCCTTTTGCATAGAATCTATAAATTTCTCGGCGAATTAAATCGCATATGAAATTGTCTACTTTAGAGAAACGTTTGCTTTTGTTTTCACAATTGATCGGCGTCTTTGGTATTCCTTTCGTCACAATATTTCTTACTGTATTTCTGTGAATACCCAGAATTTATCATCAGGACCCTTTATCAAGATTATTTGCAGGACATATTTATACGTGTTCAAAACAAGCGCTTGAATTTGCTTAGAAACAGTTCCCGTTATAACTTTGTTTTTTGAGGCTTCTCCGGTAACGTAACTCGGTCCAGCAACACTTTCCAATTCATTCACACTATTGTCATCACTTGACTGAAAGTTATCTATTACTTCATTTGCATTTACCACTGCATTTCCCTCCCACGGTCTCCACATCGTGACACACAACGAATTTCTGCACGTAATGAAACAGATCAACTGGAAGTAGGAACCTTGGCAACTGAGACTCTACATGCGACTGTCATTTCCAGAAAATCAGGGTTGCTATTGGTCCTCAACGACATTGTTCCATTTCTGAAGTGTAGAGATACATTTATGACGATCCTTAGTGTGCGGTAGGATCCGTTTCCTTTGTAACGCAACTGCACTCGCGTTGACTAGACAGACTTTAACTCAGGTAGTCATGATTTCAGTGTCGGAGCTTCGTAATTCTCTTACGTATAATTTTATGCAGAATTAAATATTACATTATTTTGTGATTAGGCAGTGCAGGAACCACTGGTGTGCGAACCGGAAAAGTTGTTAATGGGACGCACCGGCCACGTAAATAAAAGCATTGCTCCTTGTTCGTTATCACTGACGCTAACCTCGATTTCAGGTAATAGGGCAAAGGACAGTTACTTGTGAAAAAGTTGACTAATAACTCGGACAGTTGAAGGTTGTTCATTTTGCTATGATCATAATTATACAGTACTTTCAACCAGTTACTGTAAAATCAACAGCTTCCTTTTCATAGGTATCCTTAGCTTCCGGAGAAGGCCGCGTCGTATGATGACCGGCCGCGCCGTGGCTCAGTGGTTAGACCGCTTGGCTCTCACCAAGGCGACGCGGGTTCGATCCCAGGCGACCGCAAAGTGAGATTTGTGATGGACAACACGGCGCTGGGGTGGGTTTTCTCCGGGATCTCCGGTTTCCCCCGCCATCTCATTACACCGGTGCTCCATCTTCATCTCATGTATCATCAGTGTCATCGCCTGCGGTGCCGTATGTAGTAAAAGCGGGCGTTAAGCACTACACATTTCCGCGTCGCACTCGAGCGCTGAAGAAGCCTACAAAATGGTGGGCGAAACGTCGGCAACTAGCCATCATACGACGCGGCCTTCTCCGGAAGCTAAGGATACCTACGATAACACAGGCCGTGGAAGCCTACGCACCTACATAGATTCCTTTTCAGTTACAAATGCTTTTTTCAGTATTATCAAACACAGTGAAATAAAATGCATAAGGCATTTAGTTTTGGTTAACTTTATCTATAATTCTTTGATATTGATCTCTGCTCTGTTTATCATTTAATATTTCCATCCTCAATCTCACTAACATTAACTTCTCTCTAAAAGGTTTAAGTTACATATGTCCACCAGCATATTTGTCGTTATCGACTTTTATAACAGAATGCTGGAACACGTTAAACACGCATAAACAAATGACTAAACAATAGCTTCTTTATTGCGGTTTAATGAGCCAAAGAAATTCTTAATATTAGCAAGCTACTGTGTAGGTTTACAAACAGCTACAGTAGGCGCAACGCTGTCACCTACTTGCAACTTCGATTGCGTGAGGCACATGGCATTGTTCCTGCCACAGCCTAACCCACACTCATTCTGGGGCGTTTTTATGCGGCTCTATCTATATGTCACATAGAAACTGAGCAACAATTTCTATATATTCGTTCCTTGTCTTTTCGAAACATCCTACGAGGGCTGTTCAGTAAAGAATGATCACAATTTTTTTTTTGACAACATACCTTTACTCATCCTCATAATTTTGATGGTCCTTCTCAAAATAGTCTCCCCTGAATACGATGCACTTGTCCCAGCGTTTCTGTCAGTCTTCAAAGACATGCTGGAAACAATTTTTGACATATCCTTCAAAATCACCTCCGCAGCCTTCACCACTGCTTCTGATGATGGCGTTTCTTCACGAAGGCGTTTCTTCAAGTTAGCGAATAGAAAAAAGTCACACGGGGCCAAATCCGGACTATAGGGAGGGTGAGGGATGCACTTCACATTGATTTTTGCAAGATATTCAGCAACAATATTGGCAATATGCGGCCGCGCATTATCGTGGTGCAGCATCCAGCCTGCTTCACGGAAATGTGGTCTTTTGCGCCTGATATGGACTTGCAATGTTTTCAGGACATCCCTGTAGTATTGTCCAGTTACTGATGTGTGTGCAGGTACAACATGCTGATAAACCATTCCATGAATATCAAAGAATGAAATGACCATAAGTTTCCCAGCAGAAGCAACCATTTTTGCTTTTTCGGGGTTGGTGATGAAGGAGATTTCCACACTGAGCTTTGCTGTTTGCTCTCAGGATCGAAATGATGTAGCCAAGTTTCATCAGCAGTGATTACGTTTGAAAGAAACTCCGGATCTTCATCTAACATCAACTTTAACTGCATGCAGACCTGCATGCGAATGACCTTTTGTTCTGGAATTAACAGTCTTGGAACCCATCGCGCACAAACACGTCTCATGTGTAATGTTTCTGTCACCAACGTGTGGGTGGCACCCAATGAAATGTTCAGTATTTCAGAAAGTGATCTTAAGGTAATTCGTCGATCCTCTCTCACAATGGCAGCAGCAGTGTTGATGTATTCTTCCGTAAGAGCAGTGACTGGAGCACGGTGTCCACCTTCCTTTGAAATTGATTTTCTCCTCTCTTTAAACATTTTAAACCACCTTCGAGCTGTGCTGTAGGGAAGAACAGACTCTCCTTAGGCCTCCTGTAACGTTGTATAGACCTCAACTGAAGATTTATTGAGACGAAAGTAAAATTTCAAAGCCGCATATTGTTCCTCGCGTGTTACCTCCATTACAGCGGTAGTCGATACTGAACATGTCTGAACTTGCCTGGTTCTCACAGGCGGGAACAAGGAGTACCAACAATGAAACTACTACGGCGTGTTTGTTTCACATTAAGCTAACAGAATATAATAAGATTGAATTTTAGTGCGAAAATTATGACCTTAAAAAATTATGATCATTCTTTATTGAACAGCCCTCGAATATATAATCTCTCAAAATTGACTAACCCTTTTGACAAAAATACCATATATTTAAAGTGTCCTTGCAAATGAAATTTATATCTTGGAGTTTCTAGGAATATCCTCAGAAATCCCCTTAATTGTGAATGACTTTTGTGTAATTGTTGAACCCTAAGAGATAGACAAAACGTTACTGTACAAAAACATGTACCTTGAAAGCAGAATATTGTTTCAATTTTCCACTACTTATAGTTTTCTGAAATGCGAAGTCGTTGTTCATTGTTTTCTCTTGGTCATATGAGATCTTAAGGGTAGTATATCGTCCCAGATATGTTTCTCTCGATTAACATGAATAAGCGTCTGGACGTAGAGATGAATGCTGCACCAGATGAAGCCCACTGAGGCAGCCTGCAGGGATATACAGACAATGCTTGTATTCTTCTGTCCACTGACTCGCTTACAGGCATATCAGACTCCAACTCCTCGCTTCTCAGATGCAAATTCTACTGCCGTTGGCGGATTACTTGCCCCGAGACATGCACATAAAGGTCATATCGTCCTTATACATACACTATAGTAACAGCTGAAAGCTTTGACATGACCAAATATTTACGTTCGCCTTCTTGTGAGTCAAATTGTTGCATTCGGCTATACCATTTCACCGGAAAAGCGTGTAATTAAGGTCCCCAAAAGAAAATATCTGATGTGTGCCCTGACTGTTACACACTTCTGTATAGAATATCCTTAAAAATCACACATTCGTCTGTGTACTTCATGCTAATCGACGTAGACATTGATAAAATGATGTTATACCGGCATAATTACGTGGAATTAAGTGATAGGCAAATGTTTTAAAGACTACTCACGAATAAAGATAGGTTTACGGAAACTCAAAGCAATAATAAGGTATAACCGCAGTTCTGTGGCTTTGTGGTAGCGTGTCTCCTGAAGAGGTCCCGAGTTCAGACCTCAGTCTGGGTGACTTATCTGGATCAATTTCTTTTTCCGGAATTTTCCGTTATACTGAAACACGAATGTCTGGTAACTCTAAGCTCTATGTACCCTGTACTCATTTGAACATCATTTCATTCATCGTCCGATATGACTTAACGTTGGAGGTTTTCTCTTATCCTGAAAGATGAATGTCTGGTAACTCTCAGCTCTATGTACCCTGTACTCATTTGAACATCATTTCATTCATCGTCCGATATGACTTAACGTTGGAGGTTTTCTCTTATCCTGAAAAATGAATGTCTGGTAACTCTAAGCTCTATGTACCCTGTACTCATTTGAACATCATTTCATTCATCGTCCGATATGACTTAACGTTGGAGGTTTTCTCTTATCCTGAAAGATGAATGTCTGGTAACTCTAAGCTCTATGTACCCTGTACTCATTTGAACATCATTTCATTCATCGTCCGATATGACTTAACGTTGGAGGTTTTCTCTTATCCTGAAAGAAGAATCTGGTAACTCTAAGCTCTATGTACCCTGTACTCATTTGAATATCATTTCATTCATCGTCCGATATGACTTTACGTTGGAGGTTTTCTGTTATCCTGAAAGATGAGTGTCTGGTAACTCTAAGCTCTATGTACCCTGTACTCATTTGAATATCATTTCATTCATCGTCCGATATGACTTTACGTTGGAGGTTTTCTCTTATCCTGAAAGGTGAGTGTCTGGTAACTCTAAGCTCTATGTACCCTGTACTCATTTGAACATCATTTCATTCATCGTCCGATATGACTTAATGTTGGAGGTTTTCTCTTATCCTGAAAGATGAATGTCTGGTAACTTTAAGCTCTATGAACCCTGTAGTCATTTGAACATCATTTCATTCATCGTCCGATATGACTTAATGTTGGAGGTTTTCTCTTATCCTGAAAGATGAATGTCTGGTAACTCTAAGCTCTATGTACCCTGTACTCATTTGAACATCATGTTATTCATCGTCCGATATGACTTAAATTTGGAGGTCATTAATTTAAAAAAGAATGTACCTACCAATATAGCTTCGTGTAAATGGTATTTGGGAGGTCCTGTGTTCAATTGTCGCTGACTACCTTGGCTTTTTCGTGACATCTGCTGGCCGGTAAAATTGGTTTCTCATTTACCACGTTTCGTTTTCGGATTTTTTCTTTAATTCCGTTTCTGTGTGACGTTTCCTTTCGTGGCGTGTGTGTTGGCGAACATACTTGCTTAAAGCAGGTAGGGCTGCTTGGTCGATGGGTTTGTTCATCGCACTACAACTCCAGTTTGATTGGGCTTGGAACTGTTAAGGACTTAGAGAGTTAGTGGTCTGTAGGCTTCTGTGATTTCTTTACTTCATCCGTTCTTGTGGAGTGGTAGTCCCGTAACCTATAATAGTACTTCGTAGTTGAGTAGAATGTAGCAAATATGTGTTTTGTTTTGCAGTCTGATTGGGCGATGCAACTATGGCATATTTACACATGAAAGCAGAAAGGGTTATTCGCAGTGATGAGTTTTTAATTGATATGATTCACCACACTCGTAATTTACAGACTTTTTATAGACAAAAATAAAACGAAACAATCTGTAAAACACGAAAGGCAATGAATCAGTTTTCATTAATGCTTCCGCTGGATACCAAATTGGATTACATTAATATGAAAATGGATGACTGTGTGTGACGGCCATGGTCGGCAGATGTTTTACTTTGTATAAACATAGTTGTCCCGATAACCCTTCAAACAATTGTCACTCATAGATGCGCTGTTGATTATTCACTTGTTTACTCTGTTTGTCATGTAGCATCAGATATATCGACCCTCTAAACGTAATGTAATTACAATATTTTGTAGTCCCGAAATAAATAAATCTGTTGTGTAACATTCACATGACTTGCTGCACCCTCTATGGCTTATTAAGGGGTGTACAAAGTAGCATACGAAAGCTTATTTTTGTCTACTTGATTTCAATTCAAATAAACCTTTCGTTGTAGATATTAACGGTATAGCGATAGTCAAGTGTTTTTGACAACTGCATGTTATATGCTGGCTTTAAAATTACAGCAATTGAAAAAAAAAAAAAACTGAACATCTACAGAACGTTCGACAAAAGTATTGAACATTGTACGACTGATAACGAATGTTCTTCAGAAAATCAAAGAGTGCTAAGAACCTTTAGTTTGGGATGGGGAGAAACGTATCGCATGTTTAGGGATGTACTGAAATTAAACAAGAAATTTGCTGTTTATCCAAATTCCATTTTTAAGTTTTACTGTTCACACGCACATATACCGCGCGCTCGGAACTTCTCTGAAACTCTGCTATTTTACATTTATATGACTTTCTGTACTTACAGTATCACAGGCCATTCGTACAAACTTGTATTCCTCTACGTACGAGTCTTTAATGTTAGTCTAAACAGACATACAATAGGAGAATATGGAAGGAGGCTTAATTGGTAGGCTTTGAAGCTGGTTGCTATGGAATGCCTTTGAAATTACGTTTTATTTCCATGACTAGGGAAAAAAATGAATAACGAATTACGATTTCTTATTTGAGAAAACAATAATATTAGAAATTTCGAAGCAATAACAATATATAGGCTATCTGGATTGAAAACCACAAATAAATGGAATAGCATACATCCATAAACGTTACATAGGGCCATGTAACGCAGATGTAGGCAAACTCGTGCAGTTTTATATATTTATATTGGAAAAACAGTTATTGCTATTGTGTAAGCACAGATGCTTTTGCAAAATGGCTCCATTCACGCCACAAGAGATGATAAAAGCTTTAATTGGCTAGACAATTTTAAGTTTTCATTTCCTATCCACCTTCTCGGGAAATGGTGGTTTAAAACTTGAACTACTGGTTCCCGGTAATGAGTGGGAGCCCCGTGTTGCTGGAAGATATACCAACCCCTTCTGGAATCTGGGATAGAGTGAAATGTTCAATGGTATTGACATATGCAACACCATTTAGTGTATATTCCACAGAGAAACAACACCCAATAATAGAGTCAACATGAAAAATTCAATGTCACGGCTGGGATTTGAACCACGGATCTCCTGGTTTCCGTTGTGGCGAAAATGATTCTCCACTCGTAGCAGATAGGAAGCACGCCGACTGTTTTGAAGATCCAGATCGAGATTTGATTAAATAAAGAGTCATGAGATCTTTTCTCAGGTGTGGATTTTTGGTGACAAATAAAATTTTATATATCTTCTATTTCGTGATATATTTAATTGTATAATCCACTCGTTACTATTACGAATTTCGAATAACTCTTATTAACTTTCCTTTACAATTATATTCACCGCAACATTTTTCATCCTCATCAAACAAGACTGAAGAACATATCTCTCTCAAGATTATTGATTTTTCCGTAACTATCGTTACTCCTCTATTAATTCTGTGATTGGCCGATGTACTGCTACGTCACCGCATTACGTAATACAATTATTTCTACGGCCAATCATAAAATTACACATATATTTGATTTTAATATTGTCATTTCATGGCCTACTAAGTCATATCAGAAAACAACATTCATACAAAAAGTTCTAACTAAAACATATCGTTACACCCAACACCAACTCCAATACTCAGACCATAATGCAGATTCCAAGATGGCGCCCGTCGAAGCCCAGCGACTCTGGTTACGTAGAATAGGAAACTATACACAATGGACATAATATAATCCATATTACGGAGCAGCGAGGTAACTCCTAAGCATTTATCACTTTATACTTTCAACTAAAACGTGTAATAACATAAATAAAGAGCATCATGACAAATCCTAAGAGCTTATCACATTATATAGTAGCACGACCAGTACTATGCATTTTCCACCTTATACTTCCAATCAAAATTTAATTTATAAGGCATGACAACTCATAAGCATTAAACACAGCAAACTTTATCTTATTGGACTGTATCATCCTAGCGTCTGTAGCAAGTACTAAAGTTTCTTTTATATTGTTTACATGGTAACCTTTTCTGGCAAGGACACACTGCTTATACTATAATATTTAAGAGAACTCACCAGATTGTCCAGTTTACTCCAATTGTCACGTCTGAAGGTGTCAGTTCCCTCACACTGCAAGATCCATTTAAAATTTTCCGCTGGTAGGCTCACAATATTTCTTCTAGGTTATGAAATACTTTGAAACTTATTAAGTGAAGGAACATCAGTGAAGCTGGGATCTTGAATGTTATTGAAAAGAACGTAACTAATCGTCTTTAATAATGACTATCAATGGGTTAAAATCTCCTCACCACTTCGGTTTTTAAGGACTCAAAACTGTAAATAACATCTTGTGCACACCAAATATTAAAATTATCTTCACTCTCTATAAAATGTGTTGGATGCATTCTCAAAGCACTGTTAAAAATGATGAATACAAACTACAGTTTTGTCATTTACCTTAAAATATTTACGATGTATGTTCCTGGTCCACTTATCCCATTACGATTTTTCCTTCGGAAATTTAAATGTCGTGTGAGGTGCACTACCGTAATTAGATTGCAGCTGGGAACACAACAACGATGCATTTCGGCAATACTTCACAGTATATATTTAGGTAAACCTTATCACTTTATGTTAAATACTTAACTATAAACTAACTCGTTAGTCACTAATTGCCACTGTATTATGAATTACATTAATTCTTCAAACACACAATCAAAGTAAACAAACACACACTTTACTCTGTAGATATAACCACAACATAACATGCTGGGCCACGAGCGCCGCCATTTTTCCTACAATCGATTCTCGTATTATGGTCTGAGTACTGGAGTTGGTGTTGTTACACCGTACAATCGCTCTAACCCATTGAGCTACCATGTCCAATTTGCCGTCCTGACATTAGATTCTCCATTTGACTCATATATTTCCCGGGTAAACCACTAGGAGCTCTCGCATTCGATATACACCGTACTATATAGTAAGTCGCCACAAACGGTGTATCTCGAATATGAGAGCCCCTAGTGGTTTACCCGGGAAATATATGAGTCAAATGGAGAATTTAATGTCAGGACGGCAAATTGGACATGGTAGCTCAATGGGTTAGAGCGACTGTACGGAAAGCAGGAGATCCGTGGTTCAAATCCTGGCCGTGTCATTGAATTTTTCATGCTGGCTCTTTCAAAAACCTTAGCCTATATATGGCTGGTGTGGAGAAATGATTAATTTCCATCAATTAACTAAAACACGCAATAATTTCCGACTTGGTTAATCCACACACGAAACGTTTAACTCTGTAGTGTTGTAAGCTTCATGTGGGCGGTATTGTCAGTTGTCACAGCCCCAAGTTCTGCGGTTCCGAGAACTCCCGTGTTAGTGCTTAACATTGTTCAGATTATGTACAATAAACAGAAATTGGCGATTTTCCAGAATTGCTTAACTTTTCGGTGAGCTGTATACGAATGGATTGCACGTGAGTTTCAGTTATATCATTTGTAATTATACTCTTTATAATGATACTAATCTCTCTGTAATAATATTTGTTTTAATTTTAGTTTTTTTTTTTCTAACATGTTGGTATGTTCTATTTAAATTTGCATAGATACGTATAACTTAGTCACTTGCTGTAGCCCAGAGTAAATCAATAAATAATAATCAATGATTTTGGTAATGTTAGAGGTTTTATTTGCATTTGAATTGTTATTAACATTTAAAAAACAGGTATTACAAAACATCACATGACATGTCAATTGGACAAACGAGAAAAACAACAGGGTACTGAGAAGAAAGTGTCCGAGGATGGACTATGGGGATGTTGCAGTGAGAAACAGATGAATCGTGATGAAAAAGTATTCTGATAAACTTAGAAAGCGTATGAATTTCACGTAGGATATGCAAGTGGGAAAATAATTAGGTAGCCATGCGGTCTCATGTGTCTCTGAACACATGCAACTAACAGTCCACGTCTGTTGCAGTGGCGTCTAGACATTTCCGGTGTGACTTCTGGAGACTGCCCTTTTTGCTGCTGCCACCACCTGGGTATACACTTGTACTGCCATACATTATCGTGGTTGACGTTTATATCTGGTACCACCTGCCTACCTCTGACAATTTGTAACTTGATTAAATGTTTTCTAAATGTTCTCGATATTGTTTTTCCCAGGGTGCATATGGCTTAGAGCTAGTTATATACACTGACTCTCATTAAATAATCGGACAGACTTTGCATTTCACTATGGAGTGTTCTATAAAGCAGGATACATTATGTGTATCAATCTCAAGGTACTCCTTGTGTTAAACAAAAATCATTTGCTATGAATATCCATTTTAGAAATTGAAAATGTGGCTAAACTAAGAGCTTCGCCATTCAACCTTGTTGCCATCATGAGTTTACGACACAAAAAGAATCGGACAGAACAAATGAAATGCAGAACAAACGAGTAGGTGAAGTCTGTCAGTAGACAAAACAACATCGTAGAAGTACGTCAACTGTTCACCAAGAAGGCAAGAGCATAGTATGTGGCCCAGAGGTAAGCAGAGTTACCTTTGAACAGAGACAGTGATCTATCATTATGAAAAGAACAAAGCATACCGGGAAATGGCAGAGATTGTGAATCTTAGCAAAAATACAGTTAGGGACATAATTCACCGGTTTAAGTATGAGACAATTGAATCTCCAGCAAAGCTAGGGCGATCAAAACTTCTTACCGATAGACAGGAGTCTAATATTATGCGGAAGATAAAACGGAATCCCCGTGTAAGCGCTCCGGTGATTTGTGCTGAGATTCAGGAAGAACTGGGACTGACAACTAGCCCTGAAACGGTCAGAAGGGCCAATGCGAAAACAAGATTTTAATGGTCGTGTAGCCAGAAAAAAGCCATACATTTTCAGCGACTACAGTTTGCCAAAGACTTTGTTAACAAGACAACCTAATGATGGGACGAAGTTATTGTTTGTGACGTAAGCAAATACAACCTTGCTGGTTCCGATGGCAGGGTGGTTGTGTGGAGGAAACCAAACACGCAGCTGGAACAGCGCACAGTCAAACCCGGCGGAGAGAGTGTAATGGTATGGGGCTGTATTTCCTCTACGAGAGTTAGAAAGTGGTGTTCATGGACACAACCATGAACAAGGAAGTCTATCTTAGACTGTTACAGCAAAATTTAAAACATAGTGCAGAAACGACAGCTTCTCATTTTATCAGGATAATGATCCGCAGCATACGTCCCACATTGTACAGCTATGGTTATTTACAACTGTCCTCATGTACTGCATCCACCCCCTCAGTCCCCGGATCTTAATCCCATAGAAGCAGTATGGGATAAACTGGAGAAGGCCGCCCGGAAGACCCACATCAGCTACAAGCAGCACTTGAAGGAGAGGTTGCAAGAGGAATGGAGCAAACTTTCTGCAGCCTACCTGAAAAACCTGGTTCACAGAATGCCAAATACTTTGCGAGAAGTAGAGAAAAGAAGAGGGAGAGTCACAAAGCACTAAACCATATTTTGTATCACACTCAAGTTATGTCCGATTACTTTTGAGGGCCAAAATATGCCATATTTCTTTTGAATCCTTAAAAAAGCACGCATTATATAATTTTCCTGTGAAATAACATTTATTTTCTTACAAGAACGAACCATGTAACTATCGATTAGTATTAATTTCAATAAAACAGCACTCATCCTGACGGGATTTGAACTCAGGATTTCGTAAACATGAGGCAACAATTGCAGAAACTACAACTCACCGCCTTATATGATCTAATTTCAAGTACGTCGTGTAGAAACATGACAAATCCTGCTCTCGTGTTCGACAGCAACGCCATCTGAGGATAAAGTGTGTGACAAACTTGAATATCAAACAGATGCCTACACTCCATAAAGAAATGAGCATCGATGCGTAAAAGGGATTGACTTGTCATCGTTATGTTTACCTCTAATGTAATATTTTGTAAGCTACCGTGTAGCAACTTCACAACTTGTTAAAATCTTGAACATTGTCGTGTTAGTCTAAGCGTAAAATTTAGAAGGGGCAGGAAGAAGTAACAAGCATACAAAGTTCTCTAGAAGTACAACTTTGTGGTTATAAAAGTTACCTGCGCTCTTCTAAAATCAAATGTACGAGCTGCCAATCACGGGGAGTGTTCACAAATTCAGTTATCGTCTCTGGAGAGAGACGGGCTCTGCGGTCCTGCAACATAATTCATTTAATTCAACATTTTTCCATCTTCCCTAACGCTTGGCAGTAATAACCAGCTTCATTTAAGCAAGAAAGAATGGAAAGGCATAAATGAGCAAGCTCTACATTTTGTCCATGTGATTTTAGCGACGGATTTTGTCTTAAAATTGATCGAATATGTCAACAATTTATTCATTCATTGTTAAATGTAGTGTACCGGTTTACATTATGTATTACGTGCTCGCCTCGATACGTAGATGGTACAAATGCTTGTTGTGCTGAATATTTCGATGTTTATCGAATGAAAATTTTTGTAGAAATTGTCATTTTACATTTTGTTGTTGGTACCATGGTATTAAAAGAATATTTAGAACTGATCAAAATGTGTTGGCTTTGATATTACGTCTCTTTCCATGGTTAAGAGATAAGAAAGAAAAAAAAAACGAATGACGACCTCCTATTTGATAAAAGTATTGGAAAAATCAAACTATGATTATTTTTAGAAATTGCTAATTCCATAAAAAGTTTTAAAACACAAGTTTTAGTGGGATGTACCTACACTTTTTGTGTTATAGGATTTTTTTCCTTGTCTCTTACGAGGGGGGTTGTCGTGAAGTTTTGATTACCACCCTTTAAAAATGTGATAGAGAGTTTGTGTTCATGTGTACTTCTTAGTTCTTCTCTACGTAGTCAGATCCCAGGCGACCGCAAAGTGAGATTTGTAGTGGACAGCACGGCGCTGGGGTGGGTTTTTCTCCAGGATCTCCGGTTTCCCCCATTATCTCATTCCACCATCTTCATCTCATGTACCATCAGTCATCGCCTGCGGTGCCGTATGTAGTAAAAGCGGGCGTTAAACACTACACATTTCATTTTCTACGTAGTCAACATTCAGATTTACACATTTTCCCCAGCGTTTCTTGGCCTTCCGTATACCTTGATTGTAAAAGTCTGCAGAATTCGCTTTAAACCACTCTTGCACTTCATTAATGACGTCATTTGTGTTGTCAAATCGGCAACCACGCGACGGATTCTTCATTTCCGGGAGCAAGAAAACGTCACTTGGTGCGAGATCGGGCGAATAAGGCGGATGCTGTAAGGTCTGAAAACTACATTCACTTGTTTTATCAACTGCAACTTGAGATGAAGAGCTGGTGCATTGTTAGACAAAAGACGAACAACTTTGGAGAGCATACCGCGTCGTTTCTTAATCAGAGCTGCTCGTAACTTGTCCAGAAGATTGCAGTAGTATCTGCCAGTGATGGTTTGACCCTTGGCAAGATAATCTGTAAGGATGTCTCCGCGACAGTCCCAGAAAACTGAAAGCATGACCTTCCTAGCTGACTTTTGTATCTTTGCCTTTTTGGGAGGGGGAATCGGCATATTTCCATTCCATACTCATGGTTTTTGTCTCTGGATCATACTGATATATCCAGGATTCATCCATGGTTACCAGAAGATCAAGAAAATAATCATCCTATTCCAACAGCATCAACATCTGTCTTGTAAGGTCACGCCGTGTTTGCTTTTGGAAAATGGTTAGCAAACGTGGAACCCACCGTACAGACACTTAGACATGTACAGTTGGTCCACACACTACCATAACTAAGATGTGTCTCATTCATGATGCTCGTCTGTCTTCCAGTATTAAACACTCCACTTTCTTCACTGTGACAGCTGACGGTCTACCAGCTCCCGACTCATCTGTCAGGGACATGTGACCAGTTTGAAAATTCCTTTTCCACCTCACAATAGTGTCATACGATGGACAATCATTTCCATAAACAGCCGTCATCTCATCATGGATTTCTCGGGCAGTTTTGACCTTTAAATTCAGGAACGTCATCACACTACGAGTCTCAGTTTTCTCCATCTTACACCTGAATCACTTCTGGCACTTACTGTAAAGAAACAAAAGGACTCAAATCACTGAGACTGCCAACATTGTCCAGAGGGATCAGTGATGACACTTAAAAATTGTCATCACTCTAGCATAAAAACTACCGGGTGATAATCACAACTTTACGACATTCCCTCGTAGAGTTTACATTTGGCAAATGCCACCCAGAATGAAGAGGACTTATAACGCTTTGTTTATGATATTCATTTGTTTTGTAATTAAAATAATTTAAACATGTAGTAACGGAATCCACGCCGTAGTAGCCCGCAGCCAACCTCGGTACCGACTTCACGCCCACATACCAATGCAGAACCTAGACCAGGGTTCGCTGCCTAGCGTAGCTCCTCAACTTCTTCGCGATGTTGAGTGGACACCGGGACTTAAAATACGCAGTCCCAAAGATGCGATCGAATCTTGTGGAAACCAAAGCACAAAACATTAGTCCACTATGCCACGGCGCAGGACTAAACATTTGGACGTTTAATAAAATAGAGATATTTGTAAAAATTCCAAAAGTTCCATTTAGTGGATAGTTTAAGATGAAATTCTTATTTTAAAAAACTGTGTCTGATCCTACGATTATATACTTTAATCAAAATACTTTTTAATCAACTTCTGGTTACAATTTTGAGTTAGGCTGTTTACACTTGCGCACGCACACACTTTCTGAAATTAATTTCGTTTTTGCGCTTGAGGAGTTTTAAATCTCCACATTGAAATTTGGGTGGAATAAAAGACTTGCTTTATTTACTCTAAGTACGTACGTAAGCTATGTCAATAAAACTCTTCACGTAGCTGTTGTATGCTGCAGCATATAGCTTCACTAAGCCCCAAGTTGTCGCTTTTATTCACAGGCAATAAAGTAAAGAGTTGTAGAAGTTGGAAGGATTTCCCTGGACGCGCCTGTAATTCCCACCTCACCAAGGGTAGTTTAAAACCTGAAACTCCAGGCTGTTTTTTAAAATTTCTTTCATTGTCTCAAACAAGTTGTGACAGTCAGCTGTCGTAGAAAGACAATGTAGCATCGAGGTAGAAGAATGGCTCACAATTCGAACCTCGGGAGTTGTGTTGCCGAAAGCGAAATATTAATGCTGAAGTGTGGACTCTTCCTGTTACGGTATACCACAGTTTTTAACCTCATAGGCCCGATTTCACCAACAGATGTTAAAACTAACGTTAACAAATGTAACTAACAATTGTAACAGTTGTTAAATTTCTTGCATTTCACCATCTGTTTTCTGAAAGTGTTAACAAACACGTGTTAACGCCAAGAGACTTGTAAATATTACAGCTATAGAAGGCTATGAAAGAGTCGTATTATTTTCTGAACGTAATGCAATGTGCTTTTGTTTTCATTTTTATCTGCACACACCTGAAAATATGGCGGGTAAACAAAATCGTAAACAAAAGCCGTGACACAAATTTCTCATTGTTAATTGAATTGGTAACGAAGTGTAAGGATATTGTGGAAAGTAAGAGGACGGATGTGGTGAATGTAAAAGAGAAACATGTCAGGAGGAGAAAGATTGGAAACGAATTTAATTCAAATGCATGTGTCACTACTACAAGCACGAAACAACTTTGTCACTATTACGTAAATTTAAAACGAGGAGCGAAGAAGGACAAGTGACGAGTGACTTGAACGTTTCAAGACGGGAGGTGGATAATGTATTATCCACATTATTCAGTGAATTATAAAATCACAAAGTTATTAATACTTGAAGCAAAGGCGAGATCGGCATATTCCTTTCGATACATGTTCTAACTCAGTATTACGTAAAGTTAAAACGAGGAGCGAAGGACAAGTGACGAGTGACTTGAACGTTTCAAGACGGGAGGTGGATAATGTATTATCCACATAATTCAGTGAATTATAAAATCACAAAGTTATTAATACTTGAAGCAAAGGCGAGATCGGCATATACCTTTCGATGCATGTTCTAACTCTGTATTACGTAAATTTAAAACGAGAAGCGAAGAAGGACAAGTGACAACTGACTTGAACGTCTCAAGACGGGAGGTGGACAGTGTATTATCCACATAATTAGGTGAATTCTAAAATCGCAAAGTTATTAATACTTGAAGCAAAGGCGAGATCGGCATATACCTTTCGATGCATGTTCTAACTCTGTATTACGTAAATTTAAAACGAGGAGCGAAGAAGGACAAGTGACGAGTGACTTGAACGTTTCAAGACGGGAGGTGGACAGTGTATTATCCACATAATTCAGTGAATTATAAAATCCCAAAGTTATTAATACTTGAAGGAAAGGCGAGATCGGTATATTCCTTTCGATGCATGTTCTAACTCAGTATTACGTAAATTTAAAACGAGGAGCGAAGAAGGACAAGTAACGAGTGACTTGAACGTTTCAAGACGGGAGGTGGATAATGTATTATCCACATAATTCAGTGAATTATAAAATCACAAAGTTATTAATACTTGAAGCAAAGGCGAGATCGGCATATACCTTTCGATGCATGTTCTAACTCTGTATTACGTAAATTTAAAACGAGAAGCGAAGAAGGACAAGTGACAACTGACTTGAACGTCTCAAGACGGGAGGTGGACAGTGTATTATCCACATAATTAGGTGAATTCTAAAATCGCAAAGTTATTAATACTTGAAGCAAAGGCGAGATCGGCATATACCTTTCGATGCATGTTCTAACTCTGTATTACGTAAATTTAAAACGAGGAGCGAAGAAGGACAAGTGACGAGCGACTTGAACGTTTCAAGACGGGAGGTGGACAGTGTATTATCCACATAATTCAGTGAATTATAAAATCCCAAAGTTATTAATACTTGAAGGAAAGGCGAGATCGGTATATTCCTTTCGATGCATGTTCTAACTCAGTATTACGTAAATTTAAAACGAGGAGCGAAGAAGGACAAGTAACGAGCGACTTGAACGTTTCAAGACGGGAGGTGGACAGTGTATTATCCACATAATTCAGTGAATTATAAAATCGCAAATTTATGAATACTTGAAGCAAAGGCGAGATCGCCATATTCCTTTCGATGCATGTTCTGACCTCTCTTGTACTTCCGCAGTAACCTTCATAGCAACTTGTTTCGACAGTCTATACCTCAAAATCATTTCTGCTCATAGGCAGAATGCCATTTAGACGGTCTTAAATATAGCAAATCCACATCAACAGCTGCGTTCACGCCCGCCGTCTTGACTATTTACAATTGTTAAGGACTTAACAACAGAAATATGTCTTGTTAGTTTACAAGAGATTTAACACGAGTGTTACGCTAACACTTGTTGGTGAAATGTAATTTTTGTTATAAGTAGGGTCCGGAAGTAGTTGATCTAAAAATTCTCTATAAATGAGTTATAAAATGCCCTCAAAATATAAAAAATGTACATCAAAGGTAAAAAAAAAAATGACCTAACAAAAATTAACAATTTCTTTCATAATAATAAATTAATAACTGTCACAGACAGCATATATGGTTCGAATAACCACATTTTAAAATTAACTTTCTTAGTAAATAATGCAATTATTGCTACTAAATAATAAATGAATTCAAAATCCATCAGGTCATTTTCAATTTTATAAAATATGAGAAAATAAGTTAGTGTACCCATTAGCCGAAACATACCTTACTTAGCGTTGGTCATCTTCAAGTTATCAAAAGTAAAGGAACGGCGGTTGTCAGCTAAAACTGTTTTATACTTTGAGAAACTTATCTCACTTCCACAGATGTTATAGATACATTTTTGAAAAACGCTATGTTACTGTCTGTGAAATCCCATCAGAAATATCAGTTCTGAAGTTTTCTCCTGACAAGATATCTGCAATCTGACAAACTGTTTGGCATCCTTTATTTTTGTCGAACATTGATTTTAGTTACTGTTTAATTTTGTGCCCAATCTCACCTTTTACATTTTGTATCCTCTCTTCCTCAATCCTGACTAAATCAACTTATCCAATGTCATGTCGCTTTCTTCAAGGTGGGTTATAATTTCCGTCAAAAATGCAAATTTTAATTTAATGAAAGCTAATTTACCTTGGATTTAAGTATCAGAAAACAGATCCTTTGCGCTCTCAATTGTCTTAGAATCTACCCTATTAAAACTATTCACCACTTCTCTCACTATATGAAAATTGTCACTGTGGTGTATACATGCATTTAACCATGCGTGTTAAAATTGGTGCCGGGGGCAAAGCTATATTAGGGGTTAGGACTCTGACCTGTGTTAATTGCATGTTTACCACACTTACAAAGTTACTATTTCTTAAAAGATGATATAATTGAACTTTCAATCAAGATTGTTTTTAAAAAACCCAAAAAGCCCATAGGTCGGGGTCAGGGCGGCCACGGGAATCGAACTTAGGCTTCCCGAATGCGGGCTATGCATGAAAATGCCCAATAAATTCGTAAAAAAAGAAAGAAAATGACCGGAAAATGCATCTAAATATTAAAAAATTACTTTATTAGAAAAATATGGGAAAAAATGTATTTTGATGACCATAAAAAACAATATATATTTTACGTATTTGTTCCAGAATGCATTTAATTTCCTTTTTTGTTGTTGTAATTTACGTCCTCCAACGTTAAGTCATATCGGACGATGAATGGAATGGGTGAAATGATGCTCAAATGAGCCCAGGGTCCATAGAGCCTAGAGTTACCCGACATTCGTCTTTCAGGATAAGGGAATACCCCGGAAGAAACCTTATCCAGGTAACTCACCCTGACCGAGATTTGTGTTGGACAACACGGCGTTGGGGCGGGTTTTCTCCGGGACCTCCGGTTTCCCCCGCCATCTCATTCCACCGGTGCTCCATCTTCATCTGATGTATCATCAGTGTCACCGCCTGCGGTGCCGTATGTAGTAAAAGCGGGCGTTAAACACTATACATTTCATTTCATTTCTGACCGAGATTCGAACTCGGGACCTCTTGAATGTGAGGCAGACACGCTACCATCACGCTACCGAGGCGGGCATTAATTAATTTCCAATAAGCATCGTCTGTGACTACTCAGAAAAAAGATGACTTTTCATCAAAATCCGGGCTTTTGTTATAACTATTGTTAAACTTGTGTTAAATCTTAACATCTGTTGGTTAAATCTGGCGTTAATGTTATTTTTTGAGGTTTTCTGCCAATTTAGCTGAACATTTATTTTCTGTTTTGTGTTGTAGCAACATTAGATGGTTCTGAATGTCATTGTTTTTTTATTTTTTATTTACGTCGTCCAACAATAAGGTAAAGGTACGTGCTCCATGATTCAGAATTGGACGTAGCAAGGGTACAAAGGATAACTACTAAAATGTTGCATTTGTTTAATCCTGACGCTCACTTAATGCCTTTAATCACAACACACTCTAAAAGCATGACGTTCTTTTTTTTTTTTTTTTTTTTTTTTTTACTTTTAAAAGCGTTTTTGCTTCACAAAGGGTAGGCCTAAGTAAACTATTGGAAGTACATTAATATTTATTACTGTTTTACTGAATGTTGACTTTCGTTTGTGATGCGCACAAAAGGCTTGGGAAAAATCGCCGGCTTGAACCAGAAACGCCAAGTGCGAACCCTCAATTGAATTTCAAATGTAGTGAGAGGGAGGGAGGGTGTCATCAACACATAAACGTGGAGGGGCGATATCCCCCTCCACTAACGCCCGCTGGAGGGCAGTCTGTCTTATGTCCGCTCAAAACAGACGGAACACTCTACTCTTAGGCCCCCCATGGAGTGTAAGTGTGTGTCTGGAAACTTTCTTTTTACTTCCGCTCAGCCTCCACAAAAATCACAAGATGCAGCAGAAAAGAGAAATACAAATCTGAGTCAACTGCACACTTTATCACGTATCCTGATTTTGATAATACTCGAAGAATTTGGGTAAATGTCTTTTATGTTTACCAAGTCACAAAAGTCGAGTTTTTCATTTTTTCATGCTGTTTTAGTTTATTACATACAATAAGTATAGGGAATGCTGTATTCCATTTAAACATTGATAACGAGATGACGCTTGAAATACATGTTTTGAAGCTCCGCAAATAAAAAAAAAATTTTTAAGGGGGGAAAAATGGTTTGTGCGTGTATATGAGAACAGCGTGACTGTAAAATGAACCATACTTGACGGAAAAAATCTTAGTTAAAATGTAGACCTCGCTAAAACACTTAAAACATGATTTTAATCATTACGCTAATATGCAAAATTTAACTTTTTGTCTGGGGTTTTCATTTTAATATGCCACTATTCCTAATTTAGATAAAGTGAATTAGAATATGGTGTGTGTGTGTGTGTGTGTGTGTGTGTGTGTGTGTGTGTGTGTGTGTGTGTGTGTGTGTGTGTGTGTATGTGTAGTGTTTAACGACCGCTTTTACTACATACGGCACCGCAGGCGGTGACACTGATGATACATGAGATGAAGATGGAGCACCGGTGGAATGAGATGGCGGGGGAAACCGGAGATCCCGGAGAAAACTCGCCCCTGCGCCGTGTTGTCCACCACAAATCTCACTTTGCGGTCGCATGGGATCGAACCCGGTCCGCCTTGGTGAGAGCCAAGCGGTCTAACCACTGAGCCACGGCACGGCCGTAAAATATGAATTTTTAAACTGCTCCATCGATTTTATGTTAGATCATTACTTTAAATTTAATAAATCTGCAACTGTCAATGCAACAATCTTCATAATAAACTTATATTTTACATCTATTCTAAATAATCATATAGTTTGAATATCACAGCAATTTTGATACATTTTGTTTTGAAAAGCACGTATTATGCCTTGTTGAAATCGTTGATCCTGCTCTTCACTGACAGAGTCGAGATCTTTTGAAAAAAAAAAAAAGTCCAAATGAGAGTGTAGGAAATATACTTTCATCCTCATATTGCAACGCAGCTTTTTAAATTTCTCAAGATATCTTCTATATTATTCTTGTAATTTTGATCGTTGTAATTTCCCCTAACACTCTTAAAACCAATCCATGCCTGTTTATCAGTATGTATAATTGTTTCATCAAATAAGTATCAGAAATCGACTTCCTAATTTATGGCTTAACAAATATTCCCTCTTTAAACTTCAGCATTACATATTTCAGGAAATTTCTTGCAGAATTATTTGTAGCAATTGTCATTCTTATTTAGAGCCTCAACAAATTGCTTCATTAAGCGTAATTTTATGTATTAAGGTGGTAAAAGAACATTTATGGGGTCCATAAGACACTCATGAATAACATTTTTCATTCCTGGCACGAGACTGTCTCTCTGATTCCAATTTTTTCCTTTCCAAATGCTTCTAATGGAGAAGGCACAGGAAGATCTGGACCATGTGATATTAGTCTTCTTGCCGATTGCCTGATCCTTTAGCAGTCATCCATATGGTTACGAGGTTCGTGCCAGATCAGAGGAATGACAAAAGACATACTAGCTATTGTTGTTTGACTCCACTTCCTTAGATCTAATTAAGAATGACATACTTTTTGATTCTCATTTTTTGTCAAGATCCCCAAGGTTCATATGAAAATAGGCATTGTAGGTCTCAACAAAATGCCTAGTGGTTAACTATAAAGCCCGGGCGTTTAAGTACTTGCATGTTGTAAGTCTCCATTAAGGTAGTTGTCTCATGTGTTTATGTGAACTCCTAGTGATTTACCGGGAGAAACATGAGTCAGTTGGAGAATTTAATGTCATATCGGTACATTGGCCATAGTAGCTCAAAGGTTAGAGCGGCTGGACGGAGAACAGAAGATCCGTGGTTCAAATCCCGGCTATGGCATTGAATTTTTCAGTCTGGCTCTACGTTTCCACAATTTAGCCTACACACGGCCAGTGTGAAAGAACAATTAATTTCCATTAAATGACCTAGTAGTGGTCCAAACTATAAAGCCCGGGCCTTAAAGTACTTACAGCATAGTAAGTCGTCATTAAGGCAGTTGTCTCATGTGTTTATGAGAACTCCTAGTGGTTTACTATAAAGCCCGGGCCTTAAAGTACTTACATGTAGTAAGTCGCCATTAAGGTAGTTGTCTCATGTGTTTATGAGAACTCCTAGTGGTCCGAACTATAAAGCCCGGGCCTTAAAGTACTTACAGCATAGTAAGTCGTCATTAAGGTAGTTGTCTCATGTGTTTATGAGAACCCCTAGTGGTTTACTATAAAGCCCGGACCTTAAAGTACTTACAGCATAGTAAGTCGTCATTAAGGTAGTTGTCTCATGTGTTTATGAGAACTCCTAGTGGTCCGAACTATAAAGCCCGGGCCTTAAAGTACTTACAGCATAGTAAGTCGTCATTAAGGTAGTTGTCTCATGTGTTTATGAGAACTCCTAGTGGTTTACTATAAAGCCCGGGCCTTAAAGTACTTACATGTAGTAAGTCGCCATTAAGGTAGTTGTCTCATGTGTTTATGAGAACTCCTAGTGGTCCGAACTATAAAGCCCGGGCCTTAAAGTACTTACAGCATAGTAAGTCGCCATTAAGGTAGTTGTTTCATGTGTTTATGAAAACTCCTAGTGGTTTACCGGAAAAAATATGAGTCAATTGCAGAATTTAATGTCATATCGGCACGTTGGCCATAGTAGCTCAATGGTTAGAGCGGCTGGATGGAGAACAGAAGATCCGTGGTTCAAATCCCGGCTATAGCATTGAATTTTTCAGTCTGACTCTACGTTTCCAAAATGCGTAATATTTTGTCTTCACTTTCGAACAACAAAATTGCCACAGATATGGCAAAGTATATCAAGGTTATTTTGACACTTTCTAGAAGACATATTGCTTCAAACGACACAAATGTATAACATACAACTGCCACTCATAAATAGGTTCTCACCATTTCAAAATCAATCACTGACTGAACTAAATTTGATAGGATAGAACTTAGAGTAAATTCCGCATTGTTCTCTGTTACACTGCTGTCATTACTGTGAAAAATTAATTTTAACAAAGAAATTATTATAGCTTGTCTTACTTCCATAAAATACTTAAGCGCAGAACTACATTGAAATATTTTAGGTGTATCTGGTAATTGTAAAAAAAATGGTACGTGGTAGAAAAAAAACTAATTACAGTTTTGGAACCAGCACATCAGATTCAGTAAGGTACGCATATTTTGGAGGAAATCCCAGAAGTATGTACCTATATCAGTGTATTAATTTCATTTTTATATTTTTCTCAAATTGAAAGTGCTTATTTGATTTTTTGCCTCTCTCCTTTTTTCCCTTTCTTCTGTGCACTAAATTATAACATTTAGGTAAATTCAAAATGTTTCAAATGAACTTGACAGTAGATATGCCTACTCAAGTAGGCGAAGTATGGGTAAAATGGGACTATCAATTCTCTTAGCTTCGACAACGTAAGCAATTTTTCCAGTCCACGCACGAATCCATTTATTTTTTAGCACCGATATGTGCATGTTTCTTACGTAACAAAGTGATGTAAACTCAATAGCAGAAAACCTGAATCGAAGCTATGTACGATAACGTTTAAGAAGTACTTTAATCTCTCTACCAAGTGCCTGGTATATAGACAAAAGTAATTCATTCCTAGGGTTCGACACTGAGGTCTCACCGTAAAGAGGCGCGGCCTCTTATTCTTCTATCTACTTCATGTTAGTCGAGGTAAACTTTTGCAGAAATTCTCTTATTGCATAATTTGTTGGATACAATGTAGTACAGTAAACTTGAATCCATAGTCAGTTGTTTTAAAAGCATGTCGTGGTGCGATTGTTTTGAGATTTCGTTCTCTTTTATATACAAATATAACAATTTGTAACTCAAAACTTCACTTATTAGAAATGATGCCACTTTTCTTATAAATTGTCCGGGATCGCGATTTCATGTAAAACTTTTACACATCCTCAGCCGGAAATAGCAAAGCTGTCGTCATCGTTACGAACGCTGGATGTTAATATGTTCTTCTTAGTACTACCAAAATATGAAAATAAAACAAATTTAAAAACAGAATCGACTGACCGTATTTAAAAATTCATTACGCGATGTATGTACGGACAATTTATAAGAAAATTATCATTATTTCTTATAAGATAAGTGAAGTTTTATGTTTCAAATTGTTATATTTGTATATATTTCTTTGCTTCACTGTTAATAGCTTCATATTTTACGTATTGGTTCTCTTTGCTTGACCAGGACATGAGGAAAAATTGAATATCGACGTTCTATTTCAGAGAAATATAAGTATTCAGGATGTACAGTTTGTCATGAAAATGTCTTGAACATATGGCATTTTATTTAAAATCATCAGAGCCAATTCGAAATTTTCGGAAATTGTTCTATCGAAAGGGTAGTTCACGTTAGGGCATTTTTTGAAATCTTGGTATGGCATCTTTGAAAGCTGCTGAAGTCAAATGTGGAATTTGAATATTACTTTTGATATGTGGACGGGTGACCTCAAGACGATAGCAGCATAGTCAAAAACCAAGGAACCCAGGAACCCAGGCAGGAACCAACCGACCAAGTGTAGTGATTGTGTACAATAGACAAATGGTGATTCACAGGGTCACAGTTCTAGACATGTAGTAACGCGGCATAACGTGGCATGAGGAACACTTAATGAGCTCCCCTCTAGCAGGAGGCCTTGTCCTTAATGTGACAACTCAGATTTATTTATTCATTCATTTGTGGTAGAGAAAGTCATGTAAAAGTGACATTAGATTATAATTTTTAATACACCTTTACAGTGATTAATCCAGATTCGGGTACCAATGTGACTGGGTACGTACTCATATAGAAAGCTTGTCTGAGATGTAAATTTTGGTTTTGTGTTTTGCAGGGGCGGAGCTGGAGCTGACGGTGGAGCCTCAGGATACAGTCGTGGTGCCCGGAAGATCGGCAGTGCTCAACTGTGCCGCTACCAGCTCTGTAGCTGCGCCGACCATCAAATGGCGCGGCCAAGATGGCCAGTACCTCAACTTTATCGGAGAAACCGACAGGTCAGATATGTTGTGACTGTCAACTTTGTAACTTGGCAATAGGAGAGTTTTAAAATAATTAGTAATAGGAGGGAGGAAACAATGAACGTATACTTGCAGTACAGACATAAAAAATACGAGGTGCGTTAAAATTATAACACCTACTATTTCTTTTTAAATACACGTGGACTCTTTTTGAATACGTGACAGAAATGGCAGCACTGTACAGTGCACAGAACTCTAGTGGCAGCGATGACAGGACTGTTTTTGAACAGCGTGTAATCATTCGTTTACTCCATTGGCGTCGTGTGACACCTATTGAAATGCATCGCCAGTTGAGTGAGGCATGTGATGATGGTAAAGTCTGTCTAGTCAACGCGAGTGCAGTTAAATCACAAAGCAAACTCACCCTACCGCCCACTAATGACCGCCATAAATCTATCTCCACACTAAAGAAATGGAACACTGTCGTTGAGGACCAAAAGCAACCCTGATTTTCTGGAAATGACAGTCGCATGTAGAGTCTCAGTTACCAAGGTTCCTACTTCCAGTTGTTCTGTTTCATTACGTGCAGAAATTCGTTCTGTGTCACGATGTGGAGACCGTGGGAGGGAAATGCAGTGGTAAATGCAAATGAAGTAGTAGATAACTTTCAGTCAAGTGATGACAATAGTGTGAATGAATTGGAAAGTGTTGCTGGGCCGAGTTATGTTACTGGAAAAGCCTAAAAAGACAAAGTAATAACGGGAACTGTTTCTAAGCAAATTCAAGCGCTTGATTTGATCACATATAAATATATGCTGACAAATAATCTTGGTAAGGGGTCGTGCAATAAACCTCATAAATTCTGGGTATTCTCAGAAATACAGTAAGAAATATTGTGACGAAAGGAATACCAAAGACGCCGATCAACGGTGGAAACAAAAAAGAAACGTTTCTTTAAGGTGGATAATTTCACGTTAGACCAAAAACGTGTTCGACTGAACATTTTCAACGCTCTGTTGGCGCAGTTTAGGCGCAATAAATCCGAGTTTTTGCGCCAATTAATTACTGTAGATGAAACTTGGATACACCTTTATACGCCCGAAACAAAAATACAGTCCAAACAGTAGACTGCAAAACGGAACCGGCTAAAAAAAAAAAATAAAAAAAAAATTGATTTTTCTCGGCTGGGAAAGTGTTGGTGACTGTTTTCTGTGATAGTCATGGAGTTATTTTAATCGATTATCTTTAAAAAGGAAAAACCATTACATGAGCATACTACGCATCATTACTTGACAAGCTGAAAGCAGAACTTGCAAAAAAGAATTTGCAGAAAAAGAAAATCCTGTTTCACCAAGACAACGCACCGTCTCACACCTCAGCGGTTGCAGTAGCGAAATTCTACGAATTACGGCTTGAACTGCTTGACTCACCAGATCTAGCCCCAAGCCACTTCCTTTTGTTCCCTCATCTGAAAATTGCGCTCGGAGGACAGAGATTTTCGTCAAATGAAGAGACAATCACCTTCCTGAACAATTATTTTGCAGAGAAAAACTCGAGTACTATTTGGACGGGTTACAGAGATGAGAGCATCGCTGGTAGAAGTGTGTAGAGTTACAAGGAGACCATGTTGAAAAACGCCGAGTACTATTTGGACGGGTTACAGAGATGGGAGCATCGCTGGGAGAAGTGTGTAGAGTTACAAGGAGACTATGTTGAAAAACGCCGAGTACTATTTGGACGGGTTTCAGAGATGGGAGCATCGCTGGGAGAAGTGTGTAGAGTTACAAGGAGACTATGTTGAAAAACGCCGAGTACTATTTGGACGGGTTACAGAGATGAGAGTATCGCTGAGAGAAGTGTCTAGAGTTACAAGGAGACCTTGTTGAAAAACGCCGAGTACTATTTGGACGGGTTACAGAGATGAGAACATCGCTGAGAGAAGTGTGTAGAGTTACAAGGAGACTATGTTGAAAAACGCCGAGTACTGTTTGAACGGGTTACAGAGATGAGAGCATCGCTGGGAGGAGTGTGTAGAGTTACAAGGAGACCATGTTGAAAAACGCCGAGTACTATTTGGACGGGTTACAGAGATGGGAACATCGCTGAGAGAAGTGTGTAGAGTTACAAGGAGACCATGTTGAAAAACGCCGAGTACTATTTGGACGGGTTACAGAGATGAGAGCATCGCTGGGAGAAGTGTGTAGAGTTACAAGGAGACCATGTTGAAAAACGCCGAGTACTATTTGGACGGGTTACAGAGATGAGAACATCGCTGGGAGAAGTGTGTAGAGTTACAAGGAGACCATGTTGAAAAACGCCGAGTACTATTTGGACGGGTTACAGAGATGAGAACATCGCTGAGAGAAGTGTGTAGAGTTACAAGGAGACTATGTTGAAAAACGCCGAGTACTGTTTGTACGGGTTACAGAGATGAGAACATCGCTGGGAGAAGTGTGTACAGTTACAAGGAGACTATGTTGAAAAACGCCGAGTACTATTTGGACGGGTTACAGAGATGAGAACATCGCTGAGAGAAGTGTGTAGAGTTACAAGGAGACTATGTTGAAAAACGCCGAGTACTGTTTGGACGGGTTACAGAGATGAGAACATCGCTGGGAGAAGTGTTTACAGTTACAAGGAGACTATGTTGAAAAACGCCGAGTACTGTTTGGACGGGTTACAGAGATGAGAACATCGCTGAGAGAAGTGTGTAGAGTTACAAGGAGACTATGTTGAAAAACGCCGAGTACTGTTTGGACGGGTTACAGAGATGAGAACATCGCTGGGAGAAGTGTGTACAGTTACAAGGAGACTATGTTGAAAAACGCCGAGTACTATTTGGACGGGTTGCAGAGATGAGAACATCGCTGAGAGAAGTGTGTAGAGTTACAAGGAGACTATGTTGAAAAACGCCGAGTACTATTTGGACGTGTTACAGAGATGGGAACATCGCTGGTAGAAGTGTGTAGAGTTACAAGGAGACTATGTTGAAAAACGCCGAGTACTATTTGGACGGGTTACAGAGATGGGAGCATCGCTGGGAGAAGTGTGTAGAGTTACAAGGAGACTATGTTGAAAAACGCCGAGTACTATTTGGACGGGTTACAGAGATGGGAGCATCGCTGGGAGAAGTGTGTAGAGTTACAAGGAGACTATGTTGAAAAACGCCGAGTACTATTTGGACGGGTTACAGAGATGAGAGTATCGCTGAGAGAAGTGTCTAGAGTTACAAGGAGACCATGTTGAAAAACGCCGAGTACTATTTGGACGGGTTACAGAGATGAGAACATCGCTGAGAGAAGTGTGTAGAGTTACAAGGAGACTATGTTGAAAAACGCCGAGTACTGTTTGAACGGGTTACAGAGATGAGAGCATCGCTGGGAGGAGTGTGTAGAGTTACAAGGAGACCATGTTGAAAAACGCCGAGTACTATTTGGACGGGTTACAGAGATGGGAACATCGCTGAGAGAAGTGTGTAGAGTTACAAGGAGACCATGTTGAAAAACGCCGAGTACTATTTGGACGGGTTACAGAGATGAGAGCATCGCTGGGAGAAGTGTGTAGAGTTACAAGGAGACCATGTTGAAAAACGCCGAGTACTATTTGGACGGGTTACAGAGATGAGAACATCGCTGGGAGAAGTGTGTAGAGTTACAAGGAGACCATGTTGAAAAACGCCGAGTACTATTTGGACGGGTTACAGAGATGAGAACATCGCTGAGAGAAGTGTGTAGAGTTACAAGGAGACTATGTTGAAAAACGCCGAGTACTGTTTGTACGGGTTACAGAGATGAGAACATCGCTGGGAGAAGTGTGTACAGTTACAAGGAGACTATGTTGAAAAACGCCGAGTACTATTTGGACGGGTTACAGAGATGAGAACATCGCTGAGAGAAGTGTGTAGAGTTACAAGGAGACTATGTTGAAAAACGCCGAGTACTGTTTGGACGGGTTACAGAGATGAGAACATCGCTGGGAGAAGTGTGTACAGTTACAAGGAGACTATGTTGAAAAACGCCGAGTACTGTTTGGACGGGTTACAGAGATGAGAACATCGCTGAGAGAAGTGTGTAGAGTTACAAGGAGACTATGTTGAAAAACGCCGAGTACTGTTTGGACGGGTTACAGAGATGAGAACATCGCTGGGAGAAGTGTGTACAGTTACAAGGAGACTATGTTGAAAAACGCCGAGTACTATTTGGACGGGTTACAGAGATGAGAACATCGCTGAGAGAAGTGTGTAGAGTTACAAGGAGACTATGTTGAAAAACGCCGAGTACTGTTTGGACGGGTTACAGAGATGAGAACATCGCTGGGAGAAGTGTGTACAGTTACAAGGAGACTATGTTGAAAAACGCCGAGTACTATTTGGACGGGTTGCAGAGATGAGAACATCGCTGAGAGAAGTGTGTAGAGTTACAAGGAGACTATGTTGAAAAACGCCGAGTACTATTTGGACGGGCTACAGAGATGGGAGCATCGCTGGGAGAAGTGTGTAGAGTTACATGGAGACTAGGTTGAAAAACGCCGAGTACTATTTGGACGGGTTACAGAGATGGGAACATCGCTGGGAGAAGTGTGTAGAGTTACAAGGAGACTATGTTGAAAAACGCCGAGTACTGTTTGGACGGGTTACAGAGATGGGAACATCGCTGGGAGAAGTGTGTAGAGTTACAAGGAGACTATGTTGATAAACGCCGAGTACTATTTGGACGGGTTACAGAGATGGGAGTATCGCTGGGAGAAGTGTGTAGAGTTACAAGGAGACTATGTTGAAAAACGCCGAGTACTATTTGGACCGGTTACAGAGATGGGAGCATCGTTGGGAGAAGTGTGTAGAGTTACAAGGAGACTATGTTGCAAAAAAAAGTCTTGTATCTTTATTAGGCCGGTAACTTTTCAGACTGCTCTCGTATATTTAAGATGGTTTTATTTTCTTGGGCTGTAATATGTTCAGCATCAGCAATAGGAATGCTGTAAGTTGAGATTGCGTTTTATTTAATTCAAGAACAAGGATTAAATTTGCACATTTTAAGTAGAAAATAATAAGCACATAATTCCTAATTATTGTAATTCTAACACTGGGCATAAAATTCTGTAAGCTCCTACCATTTACAGTAGCTAGGAAAGAAGGTGGTTCTTAAAATTTGATTACGCTCCTTAAGGTAGAGGGTGCGCCTAAACTACTTCCCCTAATGGAAAAATTCTGTTCCGGAGCTATACTTAACAGAAAGGGGGGATATCACTTTACGGTGCTGAGGGAAGAAGAAAACGTTTTAATGCATGGAAAATTATGTAAGTGGAGCCCTTATTCCGCAAAGTTGGGGTTGCCTTAGATGCGATTCTGTTTACCTTGAACTGCGAAGAAGAGAATCTGGCCTCTATTCTTAGCTTTCAGCCAAAATGAATAAAACGGAAACGTTTCGAGAGTACCTTAGTGGTTTGCTGCCCGCGAGAAGATGTGAGGG
The DNA here is from genome assembly GCA_030765055.1 of Mantis religiosa. Taxonomy (NCBI): domain Eukaryota; kingdom Metazoa; phylum Arthropoda; class Insecta; order Mantodea; family Mantidae; genus Mantis; species Mantis religiosa. The sequence goes on from CM060954.1 coordinate 159,686,074, forward strand.
GGTCCATGTCTGACGTACAGTGAGTCAAGTCAGTAAAGTTTATGTTAAATATCCTGTCTAAATCAATACAGAACGATAAAGGCATTAAACTTTCTATTTTCTACACCCAGTTTATATGCATACTTCATTTGTTTACTTTAAGTTGGAATAAAACCAAGTACCAGGACTGTTCAATATGATCATTATTTTTTACGATCATAATTTTTCGCAATAAAATTCCATCTTATTATGTTCTGTTAGCTTAATATGAAACAAACACCTCGTAGTAGTTTCATTGTTGGTACTCCTGGTTCCCGCCTATGAGAACCAGGCAAGTTCAGACATGTTCAGTATCGCCTACCGCTGCAATGGAGGTAACACGCGAGGAACAATATGCGGCTTTGAAATTCTGCTTTCGTCTCAACAAATCTTCAGTTGAGGTCTATACAATGTTACAGGAGGCCTATGGAGAGTCTGTTCTTTACTACAGTACAGCTCGCAGATGTTTTAAAATGTTTAAAGAGGGGAGACAAACAATTTCAAAGATGGTGGACCCGGTGCTCCAGTTACTGCTCTTACGGAAGAAAACATCAACACTGCTGCTGCCATTGTGAGAGAGGATCGACAAATTACCTTTAGATTACTTTCTGAAATACTGAACATTTCATTGGGTGCCACCCACACGTTGGTGACAGAAACATTACACATGAGACGTGTTTGTGCGTGATGGGTTCCAAGACTGTTGATTGCCGAACAAAAGAACATTCACATGTAGGTCTGCATGCAGTTAAAGTTGATGTTAGAGGAAGATCCGGAGTTTCTTTCAAACGTAATCACTGCTGATGAAACTTGGCTACATCATTTTGATCCTGAGAGCAAACAGCAAATCTCAGTGTGGAAATCTCCTTCATCACCAACCCCCCAAAAAGCAAAAGTGGTTGCTTCTGCTAGGAAAGTTATGGTCATCTCATTCTTTGATATTCATGGAATGGTTTATCAGCATGTTGTACCTGCACACACAGCAGTAACTGGACAATACTACAGGGATGTCCTGAAAACATTGCAAGTCCATATCAGGCGCAAAAGGCTACATTTCCATGAAGCAGGCTGGATGCTGTACCACGATAATGCTCGGCCGCATATTGCCGGTGTTGTTCCGGAATATCTTGCAAAAATCAACGTGAAGTACATCCCTCACCCTTTCTATAGTCCGGATTTAGCCCCATGTGACTTTTTCTATTCCCTAACTTGAAGAAACGTCTTCGTGGGAGGTATTATCCAATCATCAGAAGCAGTGGTGAAGGCTGCGGAGGCGATTTTGAAGGATTTCTAAAAATAGTTTTTAGCATGTCTTTGAAAACTTGCAGAAACGCTGGGACAAGTACATCACATTCAGGGGAGATTATTTTGAGAAGGACCATCAAAATTATGAGGATGAGTAAAGGTACGTTATCAAAAGTATTTTGATCATTTTTTATTGAAGAGCCCACGTAAGTAAAGCAAATGTTCTCTGAAAGATGGATGCGTGTGGGCTACTTGATGCGGCCTGGTGGTTGCCTGTAATTTGCGGCGGTTTATTTTGGGAGATGAAGGTGTTTGATGATGTGATTCTCACCTTTGGTGAAGTTCTTGCAGAATTATTGTTCACCATGGCTGCTCTCGAGCGATGATCTCTGCACCTAGGGTCGTAGTCTCGAAACGGAGAAATAATATAATCTTTTGGGATAGTGAAATACTCTTCATTCAGTTTATTTCCTTTGCAAACTGATGTTTTAATTATAACAATATTTTGAAATTATTGTGGACACTTTACAAAATCATTGTTGTTTTAGTCGATACAATTCAGTTTTCAGTTAAAATTACTGAAGCAACTTTCTCCTATATTTTACAAATAATCGTTAAGTTGTCCGTTCTTAAAGAATGCCTAATGCATTAGTTATTTAATATACTTGCGGACACAGACAAACCATGAACGCTAAATGCATTCTTATAAATTGCAAGATTTCAGACAGACAGACACGTCCGTATTCAGCAATGGTTACATGTTAAAGAATTTTATATTCCACTGCTGCTCATTTGTTTAGCATAGCAAGAATGTAATCTCTGCTAGTTAGAAAGTTAAATCAAGCAGTATTTTATAACGTCAAGTAATTTTCTTACTCTATGGATGTCTTGAATGTCTCATCCAAACCGTCACTCCGAAAGACAGGCTAGCGGATGCCACAAGAACAACATAAAATATCCGCTACAAATTGCAGACCTGTTCAGTGTTGGTGTCTAAGGTTCGAAGGCTGTTCACAGCGTCTCTTCTGGTCCGGATGGCGCTCTCGATAGGTTATGTAGTTCTTACCCGGTTACAATTATATCAATGGAGAGGCAAGCAACCAGCTCTATTTGTTCCATTTATACTCCGCCTTCAACTCCAGTGGTCATATCGGCGGCCGTTCCCTTTTGGAACATAACGAAGTTGTTAACTTGTATTCGCTGGGTTTTAATCACGCACATATTCCCACTCTCATTCATACTTCCAGACTCTGGGGAAGATGGGAAATTATGTTGGTCAGAGAAAAATCTGCACCCGTACCGCCGGGAATCGAGTGTGAGAACCCTAGCACGGCAGGCAGGTGCCCTACCGACTGAGCTACGGGGCCAGCTACAAACATTTTGCTTATGGGGGTAAGCAGTAATGAAAATCTGAGGTCGAGAATTGGCCGCACCGTGGCTGACTGCTTAGACCGCTCGGCTCTCAGCAAAGTGGCCCGAGTTCCTTATATATATATATATATATATATATATATATATATATATATATATATATATATATATATATATATATATATATATATTTAATTTACGTCCTCTAACGTTCAGTCATATCGGATGGTGAATGAATTGGGTGAAATGATGCTCAAATGAGTACAGGGTCCATGGAGCTTAGAGTTACCTGACATTTGTCTTGAAAGATAAGGGAAAAACCCGGGAAAAACTTATCCAGGTAACTCACCCTGACTGAGATTCGAACTCGGACCTCTTGAACGTGAGGCAGACCCGCTACCGAGACGGACGGCCCGGGTTCGATCCCGGACGACCCTAAAGTGATATTTGGGGTGGAGAATACGGTGCTGAGGTGGTTTTCTCCGAGATCTGTTTCCCCCGCCCCGGTGCTCCATCATCATCTCATATATCATCAGTGTCTCCGCCTTCATTGCCGCACTTTACACATATCAGGTCAAGGAATGGATTGGATTATGTTAAGGATGGGACTCGGCACGGAGTTCTAGACTTGGTCTATTGTACCTATAGCCTCAAGTAGGGCACCCCCGGAAGAAAAGATGAGGCGAGAGGAGACAGAGGGCAGCCGTATCAAGGAGCCACGAAGTGTAGAGGGCAGGCCAGTACACCGGCATTCCACCCTCCGTGGTCCGTAAACCGCCCACCAAGTCGGTCGGAGTCCGAAGATCGTCATATCGCAGGAGGAAGTGTCTACCACGTGCATATCATCTTGCCATGCAGCGCCGAGACTCCCGCCGACACTTCTACCCTGAAACAGACCTCCAGATGAGAGAAATCACCCCAAAAATCCATGGGTCACGTATGTCGGCCACGGGATTCGACCCGTAACTCTCTAATGTGGGCCACGGATGAAGCCATCCCGCTCGGTAAGGTCGAGGAAGTAGGAGTTGTTGAAAAAGCTCACACTGATGTCTTTAAGGTACTTCTGTTGTATTTACTTGTTCACATTAAAATATCACACGCATATACTGAAAATGTTCCTGGCGAGTTAACACCCACTGGTTTCTTTGTGACATCCCTCACGAAATTGCCTCTGTCACGAAAATATCTCCCTTTACCCTACCTACTCTTTGTAACAGCGGCGTGTCGGAGCATGTTAAACACATTCTTTTTTATTTCTTCGTGATGTCAATTAATAGGTCGGAACCGCTTTATGGTAGCGAACTTCAGTGGAGCGCAATTACTTCTTTTCCGCATATATACTTTCTCATTGGCAAGAGTTTCAATGACTGAAGCTTTAGACATGAGACTGGCTGAAGACTGACTATTTCTCAAAGCTTACCTATTCTGAGGCTACAATGAATGCCATTCTTTCCGATTGGTTATAATTACCCGCTTTTGTAAACAACGATCTGCCATGATGTCACTTATTGTTTTACTGCTACATCGCATGACTTCCCTTACGACATGACACAGAATCTTCCCTCACAATGCGCTACTTCTACTACACTTACTCCTAGTTTACCCCACGATTCCACGCCAAATGCTGCAGATGTCTTGCCTTGTACCTTCCAAAGACAGTATTGCAATTTGACATTACAGGAAAGCAGTAAGAAGAATGTCGGGGCAAAAAGATCTTCTCACTGCAAACCCCTTATTAAAATGTTTTGTGTCTTGCCATATTTGTAATAGATAACCTAGAAAAGCTCATTAAAATGCTGATATTCACAATAACGGGACTGAATGCAGCTCGACCAACTAATAATAATTTACAAACATTACTGAAATGTATACTACAATAGTATAGTATTACTTAATTCACTTCTAACTTCAATAAAGGATTTTCAAATGAGTAACAACCAGTTTAGGACAGCCCTAAAAAAGTACCTTATACCTACTACTCACATTTTCTGTACAGAGGAGGGTTTCATTCAGGCAAAGAACACTTGTAATAACTAAGGTATTGTTGTAAATACGTTAGTTTGACATATCAGAGTCTATCGTTGTGTAAATATGTGACAGAAGATGTAACTTTGAACGCTGTTGGGGAAAAATCGTCATTCAAATTGTTACTGAAGAACTCGATTGTAATTGTTTCAATGACTTGATTGGTGGCACATCTCACTAAATTAAAGGGAAGTGTTTCCAGTTTCGAGTGAACACGAAGATTAGCAATTCATCGCTGAAGTGTGGAAGAGGTTAGGTTTCCCTGAAGCTGAACTGTCAGGTTTTCATTGCCAAAGAGACGCTCTGCTGTGAAATTCGATATCATCCACTTGCGTTTTCCGCGCCCTCGTGCTCTGGAGTGTTAGGGGAGGCATGAAGGAATGTTGTACAAGAAGCGCCAGGGACCCTTTATCATAATTGTGTGCCGAGGAACTACCTCTTTGATAAAATTACATTCCAAATATACAGCCCCAGAAATAGTAAAACAATTGATCGAGCAAAAGCATCAGTACTATCAGTTGTTTCTTAAAGTTGCATATAACCACACATGAAACAAAAGTAACTAGTCTGAGGAGTAGGGAAATATAGTGCACTTATATGCATGACCAAAAAATTCTAATATTGATAAAAATATTTAAGATAGTAAAAAATCTGGCATTTATCAATTTAATTGTTCAGATCGCTATCAGGTTTACAATGGAAGGACCGAACGTAGTTTAGAAACAGGAATGAAGCAACGTTTTAGAAATATAAGGTATAAATAAACTGATAAATCACCCGTGGCAGGTAATTTTTGTTCATTTAATCCTGATATAAATTCAGAAGTTAAATTATTGAAGCAGTGAAATGATTTCATAGATTTAATGGTTCGGGAGAAATTATCCATCTTAAAAACAGAAATACCGTAACGAATTTTGAAATACGGCCAATTAATTCTGTTTTTAAGCTTATTTTATTTTCAGAGTTTGGTATTAAATACAAAATAATACGACACCTAGCGACAGTAACAGGAATAAACAGACTGGTGAAGATTTGTGAAACCCGTCTCTTGAGTTCTGTAAAAAAGTTACCAATTTCTTAAAAAGATAATTAAACTTTGTAACAAATTAATAATTTTATTTTGTCGAAAAATTGTCCCTGCAAACGTTAGTCTGAAGTGGACAGATTTTCGTGTTGCATCGCTGGAAGAGTCCTGCGCCGTGGTGTAGTGAGCTCGGGCGTTGTGGTTTGGTTCCCTCCACGGAAAGCGACCGGGTTCCATTCCACCCTTAGGGTATTCAGATTTTGTTTGGAACCTGAAGAATAGCATCTGAGGGGGTACTCGTGGTTGGGAAGGGGTATAGGCGTGGAGTTGGTTTTATGGACTTTATTGGGACGGGTTATGGGTTCGCAGCTAGCTCGAGGCATGATTCTTTGATGCCACAAGTGGTACACAACAGACTCCTTCGTTTTTTTTTTTTTCGTTTTTTCCCCCATTTCTTTATTCATCAGAACTTACTCTTCTTGCCTGGGTTTCACACACACACACACACACACACACAGAGAGAGAGAGAGAGAGAGAGAGAGAGAGAGAGAGAGAGAGAGAGAGAGAGAGAGAGAGAGAGAGAGAGAGAGAGAGAGAGAGAGAGAGAGAGACGCGTGCGTGCGCGCATTTCTTGCACGCATCGCCATGAACTCGCCCACTGTGTCCATCGACGTTCCGAACAAGAGTGCCTCCAGGTAGAGCATTCACTTGTCTCCTGGTTTTCAAGCTAGCACTACCCCTTCCCTCTTGGGGCTAATGACCAACCCTGCCTTTGTTCGCCTAGCGGTACTTCTTCCTGTACACTCCCAAACTGAGTGTACTGTTTCACATCTTCGGAATTTGAGGAGCTACGATAGGTTCTGAATCCCGGTCAAAGAATGCCAACCTCCTGTCTGGGAGTGCCGTGATGCTGATCACATCTCCTTCCTGTATCGGTTGGATGATCGTCCACCTCTGCATTGCGTATGTGGGCGTGAGGTCGGCAGTCGGGTTGGCAGGGTCAGCTTCGATTGCGGGTTGTTACGTCATGGATATTTATTTATTATCCTTGAAAAATTCTGAAATTAAGTTTGATTCACCGATATCTCTCTTTTTTTAGTTAATACAGTTCATGGACGCACGCGCGCGCATACACACATACGCATGTGAATTATTCATTTACTTACTAAAAGTACGTGATGCTCAGCTGTTTCATTACTGAAGCATACTGTTAAGTACCACGTGCCAAATTGTAGTAATTATGAAGAAGCGTTGCATCATGTGTACATGCACGCATGCAAATATTGATATTACGTGCACAATGATGCAGATAAAACAGCTGGTTGATTACGCGGAAGGGGAGGGGACGCGCTGACGCGGGCATGATGACTGTTTTAACGTATCTACTAACTTAACCGTTTAATAGTTGAATCTCTACTTCGACAGCGTATACTTTGGGACTTGTTAGTGCTCGAAGAAAGTTATTTTGCTAAGGCCTAAACTTAACGAGGGCTGTTTAATAAAGAATTATCACAATGTTTTTTTACGGTCATAATTTTTCGCACTAAAATTCAATCTTATTATATTCCGTTAGCTTAATGTGAAATAAACACGCCGTAGTAGTTTCATTGTTGGTACTCCTAGTTCCCGCCTGTGAGAACCAGGCAAGTTCAGACATATTCAGTATCGCCTACAGCTGCAATGGAGGTAACACGCGAGGAACAATATGCGACTTTGAAATTCTGCTTTCGTCTCAACAAATCTTCAGTTGAGGCCTATACAATGTTACAGGAGGCCTATGGAGAGTCTGTTCTTCCCTACAGCACAGCTCGAAGGTGGTTTAAAATGTTTAAAGAGGGAGACAATCAATTTCAAAGGAAGGTGGACCCGGTGCTCCAGTTACTGCTCTTACGGAAGAAAACATCAACACTGCTGCTGTCATAGTGAGAGAGGATCGACGATTTACCTTAAGATTACTTTCTGAAATACTGAACATTTCATTGGGTGCCACCCACACGTTGGTGACAGAAACATTACACATGAGACGTGTTTGTGCGCGATGGGTTCAAAGACTGTTGATTCCCGAACAAAAGGACATTCGCATGCAGGTCTGCATACAGTTAAAGTTGATGTTAGAGGAAGAGCCGGAGTTTCTTTTAAACGTAATCACTGCTAATGAAACTTGGCTACATCATTTTGATCCTGAGAGCAAACAGCAAAGCTCAGTGTGGAAATCTCCTTCATCACCAACCCCCAAAAAAGCAAAAGTGGTTGCTTCTGCTGGGAAAGTTATGGTCATCTCATTCTTTGAAATTCGTAGAATGGTTTATCAGCATGTTGTACCTGCACACACATCAGTAACTGGACAATACTACAGGGATGTCCTGAAAACATTGCAAGTCCATATCAGGTGCAAAAGACCACATTTCCGTGAAGCGGGCTGGATGCTACACCAGGATAATGCGCGGCCGCATATTGCCAATGTTGTTGCAGAATATCTTGTAAAAATCAACGTGAAGTGCATCCTTCACCCTCCCTATAGTCCGAATTTAGCCCCATGTGACTTTTTTCTATCCCCTAACTTGAAATGCCTTCGTGGGAGGCATTATCCATCATCAGAAGCAGTGGTGAAGGCTGCAGAGGCGATTTTGAAGGATCTCTCAAAAAATTGTTTCCAGCATGTCTTTGAAGACTGGCAGAAACGCTGGGACAAGTACATCGCATTCAGAGGAGACTATTTTGAGAACGACCATCAAAATTATGAGGATGAGTAAAGGTACGTTGTCAAAAAAAATTATGATCATTCTTTATTGAACAGCCCTCGTGTTTTTGCTTCCTCTACCAGGTACCTAATAGGAGAGCGTTACTGTATACTAACGAAAAATTCGATATTGAGATATATAAAACCATGTTTCGCTGTCCACTGAATAAAGACATTTTTAGATAAATACCTTAGATCAATACCTCTGTACTGTGGTGGTAGTTTGTCTCCCTTACGTTTAAGGGGTATCGAGTTTCAATCTCGGTCAGGGTTAGTTATAGGTAATGTCACGAGTTTTGAAATTACTGATAAATTCAGAGCGACAAATTCACGAGGAATTTATCTAGGGAAGCTCAAAACTACAAGATGCATTTCCAGAGACGATTTCACAATAAAACAAATTGTTAAAAGCAATAAAACAAGTAATTGGGTTCCCTAAATCACATAGGGTACATTAGCACATAAATGAAATATAACCTCAAAAGTCACGGCATACAAACCTTTCAGCCATTTTGGCATTTGAAAGTCGCTCTAACAGTAGACGATCTGTGATATGTATAATTCTTTGCCTGTTCGTAGACATACAGAATATGTTGTTATCGTGTCTGAGGGTGCGATGTTGTGTATGATTTCATGGATCTGATTGGTCGAATTTGACGTCAGTTATGAGGGAAATATTCTGCATTAGGTTTTACGGAGGTTTTCCCTTATCCTGAAATCAGATTTCACAGAACAATTTACAAATCTTGCAGATATAATCTACTTTCTACCTTAATGAACTAACTAAACCTAAATATTGCTGGATTCCAGTTACCTTACAAATATAATCTATCTAAAACAGTATTTTTTTTCTACTTTACTTCTACTTCAACAATATAAATCAAATCTACATTGCTCTACAGCTTTAATTCTTATAACAAGCTACGAAAGACTGTTTCCTACAGTTTTTAAATTTCCTCTTCTGCAACTGGTATCCAAAGCTTCCTCCTACTGGTATCCATCTCTCCGCTTCTGCATAATCAGTTGCATCTTCCGCTGTGATACTCTCCATATATATCTTCTCTCTCCTGGTATTCTCTTTCTGTCTGTGGTCTTTCTGCTCTTCTTTGTGATGTCCATAATTGGCGTCTTAAATCAGGTCTTCAAGTCTGGTAATCTGTATCTTAAGTTTCTCTTGGTCCTATTTCCTTTCGACGATCTCTTAAGTTATATGTTTTTCTCATAGATTGAAATGTTCTTACATTTCTTTCTTGAAGTCTTTTGTCGCGGGTCATGTATTCCTCTAACGCCATAGCGAATATTATTTGAGACATATTTTCTAAATATACATAATCTTCTGCATCTCTTAAGATGTTCCATAAACAGTTTCCTTGAAGTTTCCTTCGACCGTCTTCTACTAGTTCACTACATTTATTGCACTCAAAAATAACATGTTCAGGCGAATCTAAACACTTACATTGCTCACATAAATCTGAGTTCTTCTTCCCTATTCTTTTTAAATATACATTGTATGGGCCATGCCCTGTAACAAAACGAAAAAATCTTTTTCCTGGTTTTATTTGTTCCAATTTTAGCCTCTCTTTAATGTCCGGAAATAAATCATGTACTCTTCTTCTTACGTGTGTATTATCGCACTCTTCTTGCCATTCACTTTTTCATTTCTTTCTTAGTATTGCATCTTTTCCCCATAATTTTAAAAAACATTCTCATATTTTACCTTCTTTAGCCAATAAGTTATATCCCTTAATCTAATGATATAGTCAGTAGGCCAAATTCCCGCTGCTATTAGTGGGGCCAAAGTAGATATCGTTTTTTGTAGCTCCGCTGATGTGAAGTAGTATTTGTCTCTGAGTTTTTCGGATTAAATTTGCACAGGATTTGACCCTTAACCTATGTGCCGATGTATGTACTTGTGCCATATCCTGTTATACCTATTACAAAACTTATATGCCCAAATGACCTTGTTGTCGACGGGCCCTAAAACACCACACACTCACTCACACTATATGATATATCCTTGTTGCTGTGAAAGGTATTCTATATTCTATTCTTATATTTTCTCAAACTAGATAGTAGCTAAGTTGAGCTCAAGGACTTTTGTTTGATAGGAGCGCGCAAGATGTACAGCAGGTGTGAAAGTAATTGAAAAGTCCGCGATGTGGTTCTGGATGATCCTCAAACGAAATGGCAGAGACCATAGGTAGTAGCAGGGGCGGCCGGTGAGGCATTGTATTGATGGTGCCATAAATAAGTGAATAAATAAATAAATAAATAAATAAATAAATAAATAAATAAGGGTTAAAATATGTGTACCAATTTCGAATGATTTAGGTAATCTTAGCAATAATCCATCCTATTTTATGATATACTGTACAAACAGAACGTACAGGGAAACGGAAATAGATATTTATTACATCCGTACTCTTGTTACACACAGGTGTAACGAGTACAGTAAAAGTTTTGATAATGCAATTCATGGAGAATGTGATATGAAGCGTTCGTGAACGATTTCGTGACAGAGAGACAGTTATCTTAAGTCCCGTGCTTTACTGCACTCTAGTGGATCAAGCTTAAGTTATGGGTCAGAGAAATCTCGGCACTACCTGCTCCCATAAGAAGCCGTGTATAAGCAGACATCCTAGCCCTTAACACAGACGCTTATGAGTGTAGATGGTGCTGTTCTGGAATCGGCGCCAACGACAGAGCGCTTGCGTTTAACCAGGGAGCAGATACTCGGAAACAATCTTTTTTGTGCAATTCCTATACACTTCTCTTTCTTCCGTTTTCATACAGAAGGTGCATTGGCACAGCGGCAATAGCTCGGAAGCCGCCGCTGGGTAGTAGGTATGTTCGACGGGAGCGACACATCATATTTTGCATGATACTGTCGCGAACCCGTTATCTACGATAGCGCGGCTTGTGTACACAAAGAGCCGGCAAATAAAGATAGCAGAAATGAAGGTCTAGCCGACGCAGATGTCTTGTTATTCCAGAAACATCTAGCGATTCTACGGAACAGTCGGCTTCTTGTTTGTCCCAGAAATCTCTCGAATTTATGAATGAGATATATAAGAGATTGTGACACGCCAGCGGAGAAGAGCGAGTTGTAAGCAGAAAACAGCTGTACAGTGTTGTTGTAACGAGAGCTGATTGTTATTGTTATCGACCTTACGTAATTCTGTTACGTAATAAAACTGAACAAGTATTTCTACGAAAATAAAGAACATTTGGAGTATCTGCAACTCGGACTTTTAATTCTACGAACCCACAAAGTCACAATATTTTGGTGATGAAAAGGCCGTCGACCCAAGGGATGCCGCATGTGTTCACCTTGGACAAAATTCCGGGGGAATTTGCGCCTCGGGCTGTCGACCTAAATTCATCGTTATACTCAGTAAAACCAAATACAAGAAAAATATTGGACTTACTTTGGTGAAACTTGTATATATCCCTTTGGGATGCGAAGGAAATCATTCTCATTGACTTCTTGGAGAAAATACGAGGGCTATCCAGAAAGTAGATTACGTTTTCGTCTGTTTCCGCTAGGGGCGGGGCTAGCGCGGCCATCTTGGGGTCAGAGCGTTGCGCAGCTCAGTCGGCATCTAGCCGTGCTAGTGAGAGGTTCGTGCTGTGCTCCGTTCAGATACTGTGACGGTTTGAAATGTCTGCGTTAATTGAAAATCCCGCGAGCTGCGAGGTGCGTGCAGTAATAAGGTTTCTGACTGCAAAAAACTGTAAACCGATAGAAGTCTATCGGCAGCTTTGTGAAGTGTATGGGGACAACATTATCACTGAAGGTGGAGTGCGTCAGTGGGTCATCAGATTTAAAAATGGCCGAACCAATGTTCACGACGAAGATCGAAGTGGGAGACCCAGCATAGTGACTGCCGAACTTGTCGAAAAAGTCGATGCTAAAGTCCGTGAAAATCGAAGGTTCACAATAACGGAACTTTCTTTGAGTTTTCCACAAATTTCGCGAAGTTTGTTGCACGAAATCATCAGCGAAAAGCTTGGTTACCACAAGCTTTGTGCAAGATGGATTCCAAAAATCTTGACAGAGGACCACAAAAATCAGCGAATGGCTGCAGCGTTGAACTTTTTGGACGTTTACCATAAGGATGGTGACTCTTTACTCGATCGCATCGTTACTGGTGACGAAACATGGGTGAAACACGTGAACTGTGAAACGAAATTGCAATCAATGCAGTGGGGGCACACAAGTTCTCCCCAAAAACCCAAGAAATGCATGCAAACAATGTCGGCAAGGAAGATGATGGCGACTGTTTTTTGGGACAGAAAAGGTGTGATTTTGGTGGACTTCCTGGAAAGAGGCACTACAATAAACTCTCAAAGGTATTGCCAAACTCTCCAAAAACTCAGAAGAGCCATTCAAAACAAGCGCAGAGGAATGTTGAGCTCTAAGATCTTGTTGATTCACGACAACGCCCGGCCCCACACGACAAATGTCACTCGTGAAGTTCTTGAATCTTTTAAGTGGGAGTTGTTTCCTCATCCGCCGTACAGTCCCGACCTGGCACCGAGCGACTTCCACCTATTCCCAGCAATGAAGAAGTGGCTGGCTATGCAGCGTTTTGATGACGACGCACAGCTGCAAGAAGAGGTAACGAAGTGGTTGAAGGCGCAGGCGGCCGAATTTTTCGACAAAGGAATTTCCAAGCTCGTACATCGCTACGATAAATGCCTTAATTTGAATGGTGACTATGTCGAAAAGTAGTATTTGAGTGTGGCTTTCATCTGTATATAATAAAATTTGTTTCCTATACTTTGTTTACTTTTTATTCCAAAACGTAATCTAATTTCTGGATAGCCCTCGTAGAAGGATTGCTGAACAATATTAGTCAGTTATTAGTCCGATTGGAGAAGAAGTTGGAGACACTGCCTCACTTGAAGAAGAAAGTTATGTTTCACCGCGACAACGTACCAACACATTCTTCCAAACTGCGTGAGTTGTATTGTGAATTGATATCGCAACTCTCCTATTCGTCTGTCTTGGTTTCCTGGGATTTTTTCTTCCCTCCCCCCTCTCCAAACACGAAGAAATGGCTCGCGGGGGAACAATCGTCACTATAGACTTTTTTTTTTTAAGAGATTGACATTTCCTTGTTTTGGGAGATGTTAAAAGTGGTTGGAACGTTGAGAGAAGTGGACTCTGTTGTGAAAAATACAATTTTGATATTGGCATCATCATTCCTAACTCTGGTATTTTTTGGAACGTCCTCATAGGTGGAAGAATAAAATATTTTAAGTATTTTAGAATGTGAATACAGCTTATCAGATTTTTTAAAAATATTTTCGAAATAGTGAGCATCGGGTTAGTTATCAACACAACGGTGAAACTTGGAGATGCAGGGATTGCAGCTGTACCCACGGCCATATGGATCACCGAGCTTATGAACTGGCTAACTTGCAATCTGTGTTTTGCGTCTCATTTGAATATGTTTCAATTAGGTGGGAAGTGGTGGGTGGGGAGACACAACATTAATTGTCTGCACTGCCCTTCTGCCATTGTTCTCCCATCAACAGAGCGTATTTATTGATAGCGTGGTTGTAGCTGGGTGGGGAGCACCGACTCTACGTATCTTGTATTGTTCACACGTGCTACAGCAAGCAACGGGAGCCCTAGAGCCTAACGATCGCGCTAGAGTTATCACGGAATTGCTGCGACTTTTTTTTTTAGTTTACTTCCTCCAACGTTAACTTATCGGATGGTAAATGAAATGATGTTCAAACGAGTCCAAGGTTCATAGACCAGACATTCATCATTCAGGATAAGGTTAAAAGAAAAGACGTATTACTCTGGCCAAGATTTGAACTCGGGACCTTTGAATGTGAGGCAGACACGCTACCACCTACACTACAGAGCAAGGAACTACTGGCAACTTACGCTTCTTAATTTTAATATGGAATCAGTTATTTTAAACCGTCAAGTTATTTATGCAGATATAATACTTAAACAGTTACAGTTTCTAGTGCATCGGAGTGGTCTGAAAAGTTTCCGACCTCAACATGAAGATGGCAGCACTCGTAAATAAAAGCTAGTGATTTCGTTGTTCATCTCTTAGCAGTTCCTCGCCAGAGTTTCAGCCATTTTGGACGCTCAGTTGTTATGTAACAGTCGTTTGAGTGAGTTGATGTGAGTGTTTTTATGAACATTGGCGAACTCGAGTATCGAGCTGTCATTAAATATTCGTTTTTGAAAGGCAATACGCCTACGCAAATCAAAGATGAGTTGGATTCTGTGTATGGGGACTCTGCAGCATCATTTACCACAGTGAAATTATTGGCAGCTGAATTTAAACGTGGTCCTAAGAACTTGGGAGACGATGAACGTTCGGGACGTCCAAAAACTGCATCTACCGACGAAAACATCGCCAAAGTTCACCAAATAGTACTAGACGACCACCGAATTAAAGAGACAGAGATAGCAGAGGCTATGAACATGTCAAAAGAACGTGTTTGTCACATATTAAATCAACATTTAGACATGAGAAGTCTGTCCGCGCGTTGGGTGGTGCGTTTGCTCACGTTAGACCAAACACGTGTTCGAATGCACTTTTCCAACGCTTTGTTGGCGCAGTTTAGGCGCCATAAATCCGAGTTTTGGTGTCTATGAATTACTGTAGGTGAAACTTGGATACGTCATTATACACTCCAAACAAAAATACAGTCCAAGCAGTGGACTGCAAAGGGGGGACCGGCTCCAATTTTTTTTTTCTGGAAAAGTGATGGCGACTGTTTTGGGGATTGTCATGGAGTTATTTTAATCTTTTATCTTCTAAAAGGAAAAAATCATTACAGAAGCATATTACGCATCATTACTTGACAAGCTGAAGGCAGAACTTGCGGAAAAATGGCCACATTTGCAGAAAAAGAAAATCCTGTTTCACCAACACAACGCACCGTCTCACACCGCAGCGGTTGCAATGACAAAAATCTACGAATTACGGGTTGAACTGCTTGACTGACCAGATCTAGCCTCAAGTGACTTCTTTTTGTTCCCTCATCTGAAAATTGCGCTCGGAGGGCAGAGATTTTCGTCAAACGAAGAGGCAATTCCCTTCGTGAACAATTATTTCACAGAGAAAAACATCGAGTACTATTTGGACGGGTTACGGAGATGCGAGCATTGCTGGGAGAAGTGCGTAGAGTTACTAGAAGACTATGTTGAAAAATAAAATTCTGAAAAAATATTTTGTATCTTTATTAGGTCGGATACTTTTCAGATCAACCTCGTATAATTCAGAAATAAATTAATTATACGTTTTCAAAAGTTGGCAACCCGTATAAATATAATGACTATCTTAATTGGTGTTATTTGTTCTCATATGTTACGTATACCCCGAGAGAAAAGTCTTATAGTTCACTACTGCAGCAGATGCATCAAAGTTGCAGGTATTTCAGAGAGCACAGTAAGTAATATGTTATTAGGGCAACATTAAGATTGTCAAGGGACAATTATAGATTGTTTGTCTACTTTGTTATGGATTTTTATCCTCTATGTATGCTCTGAGTTTTGAAGCGAAAAAAAGGAGTTGGCTGAAAACACGAAAAGAACTGAAGGAAACCGTTTATCTTTCCCAGAAAAATGAAATACAAAATGGGATTATTGCATTGCGACGCAAAACAAATGTGTTTTGTGTTTTGATAAGGAAAGCTGTTTATAGTTTTGCTTTGAAGTTGATATTGGGGTGGCCGCTGGAGCATTAGAGCGTAACGCCATTATGACTTTTGTTTTATTGCAGATCCACGCTTCAGAACGGATCCCTGTACTTCAGCACCGTGTACCCAGGACAACAGGGGCTGGAAGGTGACTACCAGTGTGTTGCTACCGTAGACAGCATAGGCTCCATCGTCAGCCGAACAGCTCGCCTTAAAGTTGCCAGTAAGTCTCACTTTCACCTTTAACGTAGTTTTTGGTTTTATTTACCAAGTTTTGCTAAATAGTTTCCAGAATTGTAATGCCCACCTCTGTTCTCTGGTAGCGTGTTTGCCTTACATTTAAGAGGCCCTATTTCAAGTCTCGGTCAGGGTGATAAGGATTTCTTTCCGGTTTTCCCCTTAGATAAATGTCGGGTAACTCCTAGCTTTATAGACTTATTAGAGGCTCATTTGACGGGTTTTATTCATTGTCCTATATGGCTTAACGTTGGAGGATGTTAAACAACCGTGGGGGTTGGGCAAGAATTAACTTTTTTTATTACTTTGAACTTTATTTAGGTGATAGTTTGGAAAATATCACGGTTTATCTTTATTGCAAACTTTGCAAAGTGTATTTCTCACAGGGTCACTCTCCTTTGGCGGCCATTGTCCTCTAGACTGCTTTATTTGCCTGTGAATTCAACATTATCAAACTATAATCTACATTCACAAAGGAAATGGTGGACAGTCTGTCAGTTGTTCCACACGTTTACACATGTGAGTCGTGTAATATCTTGAATCTTCCGTGGCCTCTAGTCATTGCAATATTTATTTATTTGTTACATCACCAATACACGTTTTGAGGTTCCCTGAATCTAGAAAAGCATTCTAAGCATTACACACTGTGTCTGTTTAAATACAACTTAGAAATGTAAAGTGCTGGTATTACAATTTTGAAAATAGTTCTCAATTGGTAAGGGCAAAACAGTTGGATAATAAATACAGTTTCCTTATTCCTTATTACTCTCACACTTTTAAGATGTTTGAATGATTAATAATGAAACTGTGTTTTCTGTGTAGAACCCGTGAATCTGCTTTATTTGAAATGAATTCCTTATAATTTGTATAAATGGTAAACAGGAAGGAATGAGCAAAACAAATATGCAGATTTGCTAAACCACAGAGTTTTAAATCAAGAATTTTGTGAGCCTAACAATTTCCAGGATATTTGTTACTCTTGGTCTACATTCTTTTGTTTTGATAGTAATTCTAAAACATGAAAGTGCCACTTTAAACAGTTTTAACTATGGCTTCAGGTTAGGTATCCTCTGTTTACCTTATAACGAAATGTATAATGGAAATATGTGTGGAATCGATGTGGTATTGGATTGAAAAATTAGATTTTGCTTCAGTAGTTCATAGAAAATATATAAAAGCAGACGATAAGGAGCTCGAACAAGATGCTTCAGTGGGAAATGTGGGACATGAGGGACTCGTTTGCGGAAGTTCGCGGTTTCTATTCCTGCTCCACCTTAAGGTTTTAGTGGTTTTTCCTTCGGTAGGAAGGTAATTTTCCTCATAACCCACGAACTGATCCATAATTTCTACTTCAACGGTAGGTGTATTTCCGATTGTTTGGCTCCAATGCAATGCTTGATCTATAGACAAGACAAAGATGCTATCGGGTTCTTATCGTTATGGCATCTTTCAAATGAATAATTTCCTGTACAATCGTAAAGAGACGTAAGTCATAACTCATAGTGTTTGAGGCTTCAGAACTTGTATTTCTGGCCAATTTTTAACATATTTTTGGGTGAAACACAATACTGTAAGTAGGTACGGAATTCGGGCCTTATCTATGTGGTTATGTCAGTTTAGAAATTCCAAGAGTGATGCGTTGAAGGCGGGCAAATAGAGCACAAGGAAGGAGAACAAAGTTGTAGTCTGTATGTTTTACGACAAGAAGCAACAGGCAGTGGCTGTAACAACATATGGCCACCAGAACATCAGCACTGCAACATGCTTCTCCTACTTGATAACGTCTTGGCACAAATCTCTCTCATCTGTTTCTCATATGACCTTCTAGCTACTATCGTTTACTTTGATATAGCTTCCTCAAATTATTGTTGCCCGCCTCGGTAGCGTAGATGGTAGCGTGTCTGCCTCACGTTCAACAGGTCCCGAGTACGAATATTTGTCAGGGTGAGTTACCTGGATAAGTTTTTTAAGTGGTTTTCCCTTATCCTGACAGACGAATGTCGGATAACTCTAAGCTCTGTGGACCGTGCGCTCATTTGAGCATCATTTCACCCATTCATCGACCGATATGACTTACAGTTGGAGGACGTAAATTACAATATACGAGGGCTGTTCAATAAAGAATGATCACAATGTGTTTTTGACAACGTACCTTTACTTATCCTCATAATTTTGATGGTCCTTCTTAAAATAGTTACCCCTGAATGCGATGTACTTGTCCCAGCGTTTCTGCCAGTCTTCAAAGACATGCTGAAAACCATTTTTGAGAGATCCTTCAAAATGGTCTCCGCAGCCTTCACCACTGCTTCTAATGATGGATAATGCCTCCCTCGAAGGCGTTTCTTCAAGTTAGAGAATAGAAAAAAGTCACGTGGGGCTAAATCCGGACTATAGGGAGGGTGAGGGATTCACTTCACGTTGATTTTTGCAAGATATTCAGCAACAACATTGACAATATGCGGCCGCGCATTATCGTGGTGCAGCATCCAGCCTGCTTCACGGAAATGTGGTCTTTTGCGCCTGATATGGACTTGGAATGTTTTCAGGACATCCCTGTAGTATTGTCCAGTTACTGATGTGTGTGCAGATACAACAGGCTGATAAACCATTCCATGAATATCAAAGAATGAGATGACCATAACTTTCCCAGCAGAAGCAACCACTTTTGCTTTTTTGTGGGTTGGTGATGAAGGAGATTTCCACATTGAGCTTTGCTGTTTGCTCTCAGGAGCAAAATGATGTAGCCAAGATTCATCGGCAGTGATTACGTTTGAAAGAAACTCCGGATCTTCCTCTAACATCATCTTTAACTACATGTTACCTTCATTGCAGCGGTAGGCGATACTGAACATGTCTGAACTTGACTGGTTCTCACAGGCGGGAACCAAGAGTACCAACAATGAAACTACTACGGCGTGTTTGTTTCACATTAAGCTAACAGATTATAATAAGATTGAATTTTAATGCGAAACATTATGACCGTAAAAAATTATGATCATTCTTTATTGAACAGCCCACGTATACGAAAGCTTGTTTCTACTTTTTCTGTTACGTATAGGGGAAGTATTGCATTCCACCCAAACATTGGATTTCGATATTTTACCGGAAATGCACGTTTGGTAACCCCCTCAACTTAAAATAGCCTTTTAAGAAAAAGTTTGTTTTAGTTCTTCGAGTACCTGCTCTTGTTACTTCGCGTATGCTGAAAACGGTCTTGCAACTGTTTTATAAATTCTTAAAAAGAAAACACGAAAAAGGAAAACTATTTGGGGAAGAAGAATATACTGAGAATTGCCACATGGAATATCGTATCATGGTAATAAAGATCAAGACATAATAACAGAAATTAAAGAAGAAGTTATGTTTGTAAAAATAATTTATACAATAGTGAGTAGACGTCATTAGTTTCATATTCTTTTTAAATATTAATGTATATTTTTGCACAAGAGTGCTCTGGAAGTTGGTGGAAGCCGCTATTCTTTTATGGAAGCGCACAATGAATAGAGATTGAACGGGAAGCACACAAGGGACCACAAAGGCAAGGAAACAATAGTAGAGCAATTATTCTAAACTTTTAAGTGCACGCAGAATGTAAAAAAAGTACATTATCTCCGCCATTATTGCAAGAACCGGCAACTCTTATCTTGTGGGAGTGCTTGGAAGTAAAATTATTTTCCTTTTCTTGGTACTTAAGTTGGGAAAAACCTTAGCAATGATAGTAACAATAATCATAAAGAGCAGAGGGATTCATTTACTGCAAATATATATTTAAAGGCTGCCCAGAAAGTTTCTAGCACGGCGAGAAAATCGCTCCATGCTAATTGCAGTTTCCCAAAGGTAATAGCAACCGCATTCTCTGTGAAACAAAAGAAACGCGTGTAAACAACAGCTATTCTCATTTCCTTTTCACTCCGCTTTCCTATCTTTTGATCCGAAACACAATAAGAAAAGGGAAGTAAATGAGCTCTTTACCAAAACACCACGCGGCGATTGTTATCAAGTTTAGAATGTATAAAAACAGCTCGGCTTTCTCGCTCAAGTGAGTTGTATTCACATGACTTTCTCTACTACTCGTTGTTCCACAAACTACTCTTACAAAGTCTTGTTGTTGATAATCGAGACGCATTTCGTTGAAGGAGTAAGAAGAATAACATAGGCTAAAACGTGTTAAGGATTTCTCTTGGTGTGGTATGGCAGGATGGTTAATGATTGCGTGTCGGTGAGCAAGAGTACTCTCTCAGGGCCCAACAGTTGTCACCAGCCAATGAATAGTCCTGCTTCAATTTCCTGCGGATTGTTTATTTCCACAGATCTTACTTGTCTGATTGCTCGGCTTTTCTCGCGTGCTCTCACTCTCGTTGCGTCGCCTTACCTGTTTGAGAATATTTAATCCCACCACGTTTGAAATCTAGCTCCACAATCACCTCGCCGTCAGATATTAAACTAACACGTCTTTTCCCTTTCGTTGTAACCAACCGAGAGACGCTTCTCACTTCGCCCTACTCTCGGCTTCTTCCTAGATTTGTTTGTCTATCTTTACCATTTTCTATTTATTCTCTATTTCACATCTATCACGTGGTTTACACTACATTTTACTGTGGGAGTTTATTTCTACGATTTTACCTTATTGGTCATTTCCATTCACCTTCAACTGGGTAGCAGTCACGGGTCCCCCTAAAGTTGTATGACCCCTTGGTGTCATAACGGTACTGCATCCTGCCTCTACATATTTTCCTTAAACCTCGTTATTGTCTATGGCATCGTGGTGGCGAAGGAATTTTGGTCTTCTATTGTCCTATTGTTTACGTATCCGGCCTCGTCTGCCCGTTCTAGTTTAAGGCAACTTGTTCCTTATATTTATTTCATTTGCACGTTATTCCTATTACAATATTTCTTTTTGACTTAATTTCATATGCCATTTATTCCCAATTTCTTAGTAATAATTTATATGGTTTTATCATCCCTTTCTTACATTCTTCGATCGGAAACCTGTGGTTTCTGCTTCAAGCGATAGTTAAAAATAGTCGCTGGATAAGTGATGGCTTTGAAATTGCATTCCACTTCGACGGCGTTTGCATTTGTAACGTCATGAAGCCGGGGCGGAACTGTGTTGCTGGTATGAAAAATACCTTTCTAGGTCGTACTTCCAGATGGATCCAGTTCAAGAAAGATCTACCGTGCTAGGCAGGTACATAAGAGCCGACGCAAGGCAGAGAGGCAGTCAGAATTAGTGTATGCGGAGTAGTGTAGGCCGCGTACTGTTAGTTGGGCACTGAAATATTTAAATGGAAGCTTTGATGCGAGTCTATTACCTGTTTTCCCTGGTCTTCAGTGGCAGTGATGCCTCACTGCAATGACTTCACTCTTTCAAATATAATTGGATTGTTTATTTCATGTGTCGCTATACAGGGAAGTAGTACAGTCTCCAACAAATTAGGGCGCTGATAACCGGCATAATCCTCTCCAGCAAATCATCTACTATAGTTATAGAATGCACAGCTTAACACTGAGTTAAACAATTTTGCCTTTAATGATATTTTAATTCTTCTATGCCTTATATCTTCGTCTGTTGACTTATCGTCTCTGTCATTCTCGTCACTGTTTCCGTCCCATTGCCCCTTTGTATTGAAGGAATTCTGCAGAAGAAACGGGGTGTGATGAAGTTATAACACCTATTTTTTTTTCTTACAAAGCAATCACAAGAAAACTGTGAGACTAGAGTCCCTTCTCAACGTAATCTCTCTCTAGTCGTACACATTTTTCACAACGGTGACGTCATGATTCCATGGCTGCTGTGAACGCTTCTTTAGGAGTGTGTTTTGACCACTGGAAAATCGCTGAGGCAATAGCGGCACGGACCACGGAGAGTGTCTCTCATCTTGGGAAAGAGCCTAAAGTCGCTAGGAGCCAGGTCAGGTGAGTAGGGGGCATGAGTAATCACCAGGAAAACACTTTTCGCATTTTCAGATCTTCATGTACGATTGTGTGCACAGATCCCACGGAAATGCCAATTTTGGAGGCGATGTCTGCAACTGTCTTGTTTTGTTGTCACACGATGTTCTGCCATCATTGAACTGTCGCACCCAGGGACGTACATTACACACATCCATGGTAGCATCACCACATGCCTCGCTCAACTGGCGATGCATTTCAATAGATGTCACACCACGAAAATGGAGAAAACGAATGATTACACGCTGTTCTTGCAAAGAAAACGTCGCCGTTTAGAAATTCTATTGCAACAGGACAATGCAACACCCCATGCTGCACAAACAACCATGGAAAAAAATCAGGAATTGAGAAGAATCGAACTGTTACCACACCCAGCATACAGCCCTGATCTCGTACCATCAGATCGTCGTATTTTTCTATTCATGGCCCATTTTCTACGTTGACAACATTGAAGCAGTGCAAGTGGGTGTCACAGAATTCCTCACATCAAAAACCAGAGATTGGTACCATCGTGAGATAATAAACGTCCCTGAATGATGTCTCGAGATCATTATAGAATCTAATGGTCTATAATTACGTAGAAAATGAAGCTAGCTACAGTAAAGCAATGAATATTATACAAATATAACAATTTGTAACAAAAAATTCACTTAACGTAAGAAAATGGTGATAAGTCTTCTTTCTAATTGAGATCGATTTCAAGTACTCTTGTCCGCATCGTCAGCCAAAGGAAACCACAGGAGAAAACAAATTCGTTGTTAAGGAAGTCTTTATAAAAAATAAGATTGAAAAATTTAAATATCAAAAAACTGCTAATGATATTTCTACCCTTAAAAAATAAAAGACGATTATAATTTTAAAAAATTTACTTACCATCCTTGGTTTAATAAAGAATTTCAAAAGGATTTTAAAGAGTTTGGTATAACTTTGGTTCCTCAAAACAAATATAGTATTAAAATTTACTGCATTTCTCTATAAAAGATGAAATTCCTAATAATAAAAAATCTGGTATTTATCAATTTGAATGTTTAGATTGTGATCGGTTTTACATTGGAAGGACTAAACGTAATTTGGAAACCAGATCGAAGAAACATTTTTGTAACATTAAGTATAAACAGAGTGATAAATCGACCGTAGCAGATCATTTTTGGTCATTTAACCATGGAATAAATCCTGAAGTTAAATTATTAAAACAATAAAATGGTCCTATAGATATAATGGTTTGGGAAAATATATTTATTTGAAAAAATAAACATGGCTTAATGAATTTTGAAATCCTGGTGGTTGATTTTGTTTTCAGGTTTGCTTTCTTTTCATATTTTGGTAATACTAAGAAGAACATATGAACATCAAGCGTTCGTGACGATGACGACAGCTTTGTTGTTTCCGGCTGAGATATGTAAAAGTTTTACATGAAATCGCGATCCCGGACAATTTATAAGAAAAGTATCATCATTTCTTATAAGATAAGCGAAGTTTTAAGTTACAAATTGTTATATTTGTATATATTTCTTTGCTTCACTGTTAATAGCTTCATATTTTACGTATTTGACTGTGTTATTACTCCATGTTAGATCAACGAACATTATATGAACTCGCTGTTCCTTTGTTACTTTGTGGGGCTGTGTAAAGTAATTATTGTTATGTTGGTACTGTTCAAACTATACCATTATCATTGGTAAATATATAGATAGTCTTGCAAGCTTTGTAGGCATTACATAAAGCTAAATATTTAATGAATTTTAATTTCAAATTGTAAGCTAGACAGTAATAAGGTTATGTGAGCTACGCGACAAGTAGCGTAAGGTCGGCCGTAGCAGATAAATCCAGAAGTTAAATTATTAAAACAATTAAATGTCTCGATAGATTTATGGTTTGCGAAAAGATATTTATTTAAAAAAATAAACATCGCGTAATGAATTTTGAAATAGCAGCAGTTGATTCTGTTTTTAAGTTTGTTTCGTTTTCGTATTTTGTTAATACTGAAAAAACATAACATAGTAACTTCCTTAACGACGAATTTGTTTTCTTCTGTGGTTTTCTTTGACGATGCTAACTAGAGTTCGTGAAATTGATTTCCATTAGAAAGAAGAATTATCATTTTTTTAAGATAAGTGAAGCTTTTGTTATAAATTGTTATATTTGTATAATAATGGTGTATACTTTGAAAATTAGTTAATTACTTGTCAGAACACATTTCAAACATTTCTTGTTCTTAAAAATAGACGTTACTTATGAGATAGTGTCTGTAACAATATTGGCATTTAACCGAACTAAAAGTCGGTTCGCTGTGCACAAATGGGCGCGGGCCTTCTTTTAGAAATGCTTTTGTTGGGTTCAAGGGGCTAAAAACATGTGTTTCTTCTGCTATTTCATATAAGTAGACAGTAGAGAGGTAAGTTGTTAGGGCTGAGGCTAGCGCCAATGGAGTTTCCTTCTGCATCTCTCGATATAAAAACAGCGGGTTGAATATAAAGGCAGGTTCCAGTACCTACCAAATCTTGAATGTAAAATGATGAGCCAGTCTCTATACACGGAATTGGAGATTACCTCTTGTGTCTTAGGAGGAGTACGAAGAAGGGAGAAGAAGAAATGCGAAAAGATGAAAGGGAAGAAAGCAAGCCGATGATGACTTTACAAATTATAAGCACGTGAAAAGCTATTCATCTTCATTAAAACTCGCATCCATTATTCTTGGGGAACTTCCCCAGAAAATATTTATATATAGAAAATGCAGAGCGTTCCAAAAGTTAGTAAGTAATGTAAACCTTAAAGAATAGTGAAGTCGAACATTCGGAAAGACGCGGGTTGGATGCCTGGTGGCAGCTCCTGGTGTGTCTTTTGTTTTCCTCTCCCTCTTACTCTGTCGCGGGACAGATGGCGCGAGACTTGCGTATTGGAACTTCTCGGCTGCGCCAGAAGGTGATCACCGAGTGCCTTTTATTTTTGTGGGCATAAAGAAATCTACATGTCTCTAACGTTTACGTCGTCCGTTCCTCTCGGGGATATGTATTTATTGTTACGAACATGACAGACCTAAGCCCAGTTACAATGTTTATTAGAAATAGTGGTTACATACCGTAATATACATGCACACAAGTAAAAATAAAAGTGAGGGAGGCATAGTAAGTGTACTATTATTTCTAATTACAGTCCTTTACCATTATTATTAATTTTTAACTCTATATTTTGTTTACCTTTTTATGAAAATAATACCAATTTTTATTAAACTGATTTACGAAAATTGTAGTTAGTAATTATGGCCTTTTTGAATTGAGTTTCAGGCATGTTGGAAACATTTGTTATTAATTATTTAATTCGTTATATAGGTGCATAATTCTATGTAATGGTGAATTTTAATGAACTTCTATAAAACTTTTGATTGTACTTTATCTGTTAAGGTTATATGTTTTACACGTTTAGGATCGCAAATAATAGATGTTTTTCCACTCATGTTTTGATAAGCATAGTATTACGTATATTTTGTCTTTACGAGTAATTGCCTGTCTAGGGAAGTAAGTCAGCTTACTCCCCTACTTACCTCCTTCTATGAAGGACTTAATGACACGATTATTCCTTCCAATCACAGTCACCTGTGGAGTGATACATTTTCCCGCTTTGTTTATATCATATAAACTGAGGCGGCTCCTTATAGAAGACATCAGATATTAGCCAGATGTTCTTGAATGGACTATAACTGAAATGACTTCAGTGTCATAAACAGCTACCAGGCAGAGTTTCGGCACCTTGATCAACCCCTCTTGCAGCTTATTTCCCATGGACTTTCTTTGTTGTGGTAAACTGCATCACTTACTTTCTTCCACAGGAGAAAAAGTCTCTGGGCCCTGAGATGCAGCAGGATTGCAGAAGGTTGCTACACTCCATCGACAGTTTTATGACATCCCATGTCAGTACAGTTACAGGCCATTCAAAAACATTCTGACGGCTTCTACTTTTGTGAATGAATCTTCTCGGATTTAGTGTACAGAGGGAACACAGCGCATGGTTTTTTTTAACGGTTCTACTCTTTGTGTAGCATACGTTCTCTGTCGCACACATTCCCTGTGGAAGGTAGCACATTCCTTTCAGGGACCTTCTTTACGTTGCTGGAAAGTAGGTCGTGAGATCTAGGACATTTAAAAGAGTTGAGAGCAAAAATTTGAGAATATAATTGAAGCTAAATGCTCAAAGCTATTTTGGAATAATAACTAATGTCTCAAATATTTGAAAATGTGAACTAACAAACTATTTACATACACATTTGTTTTTCTCTTCAGAACATAGGAAAGCATTTTCTATTTTTTAACCGCGTACATAACAGATAGAGAAGGTATTGCATTCCATCCAAAAATCGATATCAAAATTGCAATGGAGATACACGTTTTGAGGTCTCCTGCATAAAACGATGTGTCTGAGAACAGCTTAACCAAAACATAAACTATGTTAAGCAGCAATTGGAATTCAGTACATGATATTCAAGGCAATCTTCCCCATTTCAGACTATCCAGAAACCAGAACGAAAGAACATTTTCGTAACATCAAGTATAAACAAACTGATAAATCGGCCATAGCAGATCAATTTTGGTCATTTAACCATGAAATAAATCCTGAAGTTAAATTATTAAAACAATTAAATCGTCCGATAGA
Organism: Mantis religiosa; assembly: GCA_030765055.1. NCBI lineage: Eukaryota > Metazoa > Arthropoda > Insecta > Mantodea > Mantidae > Mantis > Mantis religiosa. The sequence continues at coordinate 159,713,013 of CM060954.1, forward strand.
TTTAATAGTTTTGGAAAAGATATTTATTTTAAAAAAATAAACATCGCTTAATGAATTTTGAAATACCAGCACTCGATTCTGTTTTTAGGTATGTTTCGTTTTCAGATGTTGGTAATACTAAAAAAAACATAAGAACAACATGGTAACCGCAATTTCTTGACTACGAAATTGACTGATAAAAACATTTTTTTTTTAAATTGATCTCCATTAGAAAGAAGTATTAACACCAATTTCTTAAAATAAGTGAAGCCTTTGTAACAAATATTTATATTTGTGTAATACTGTATGTAATATTTTACCAAATGCGATTCTCTCAAAAAGGCTCTAATAATTTTTGTTAAAATGTTCATGACAAATGAAGTGTATATGTTGAATTTTCTGGAAACGCCCTCAGAAGTCCCGTTTATTCTGAATGTCTGCATGCTTGTCGCGGCTCCAGTTATATTTAACACATATTCATATTATTACGTGTTAAGGTTTACTTTAGCCCCGATTCCCCTATTGTATAGGCACATCGTTTGGTTTGTCAGCACTATCATTATTGTTGCAGCAAATTTGAATATGTTAAGAAGAGTTTGGTGGGTGTCTGTATTGCACGGAGGCCGTTTTGGAGTGGGGCCATTGTGTTCATCATCCTTCCCTCTGTACTGCTGACAAACCCTTTTCCAATACTGCTTTGTGCTGCTTCTCCCTCGCCAGACAATGCCTTCTCTCATTCAATACAAAAACTGCAGGGGAGAGACAGCATACGGGCTGATTCATACACCGCGCTCACATCTGACCCAAATTCAATACGTATTATTTTAGTAGGCCGCCTAGCAACACTATTTGTTTGTTTTCATTGACTGAATCGTTTGGGGAGCTCCTTCATTCAAATTAATTAACAGCGCTGCTTGTTTATTGTTCCTAAGTAGACGCAGTACCCATGGCAACGGTCCGAGTGTTACCAGATGTGGGTTTGATATAATAACATAATTCCAGGAAGTCATATCGGACGATGAATGAAATGATGTTCAAATGAGTACAGGGTACATAGAGCTTAGAGTTACCAGACAATCATCTTTCAGGATAAGAGAAAACCTACAACGTTAAGTCATATCGGACGATGAATGAAATGATATTCAAATGAGTACAGGCTACATAGAGCTTAGAGTTACCAGACATTCATCTTTCAGGATAAGGGAAAACCCCCAACGTTAAGTCATATCGGACGATGAATGAAATGATATTCAAATGAGTACAGGCTACATAGAGCTTAGAGTTATCAGACATTCATCTTTCAGGATAAGAGAAAACCTCCAACGTTAAGTCATATCGGACGATGAATGAAATGATGTTCAAATGAGTACAGAGTACATAGAGCTTAGAGTTAGCAGACATTCATCTTTCAGGATAAGAGAAAACCTCCAACGTTAAGTCATATCGGACGATGAATGAAATGATGTTCAAATGAGTACAGAGTACATAGAGCTTAGAGTTACCAGACATTCATCTTTCAGGATAAGAGAAAACCTCCAACGTTAAGTCATATCGGACGATGAATGAAATGATGTTCAAATGAGTACAGTGTACATAGAGCTTAGAGTTACCAGACATTCATCTTTCAGGATAAGAGAAAACCTCCAACGTTAAGTCATATCGGACGATGAATGAAATGATGTTCAAATGAGTAAAGGGTACATAGAGCTTAGGGTTACCAGACATTCATCTTTTAGGATAAGAGAAAACCTCCAACGTTAAGTCATATCGAACGATGAATGAAATGATGTTCAAATGAGTACAGAGTACATAGAGCTTAGAGTTAGCAGACATTCATCTTTCAGAATAAGAGAAACCCTCCAACGTTAAGTCATATCGAACGATGAATGAAATGATGTTCAAATGAGTACAGAGTACATAGAGCTTAGAGTTAGCAGACATTCATCTTTCAGGATAAGAGAAAACCTCCAACGTTAAGTCATATCGGACTATGAATGAAATGATGTTCAAATGAGTACATGATACATAGAGCTTAGAGTTACCAGACAATCATCTTTCAGGATTAGAGAAAACCTTCAACGTTAAGTCATATCGAACGATGAATGAAATGATGTTCAAATGAGTACATGATACATAGAGCTTAGAGTTATCAGACATTCATCTTTCAGGATTAGAGAAAACCTCCAACGTTAAGTCATATCGGACGATGAATGAAATGATGTTCAAATGAGTACAGAGTACATAGAGCTTAGAGTTACCAGACATTCATCTTTCAGGATTAGAGAAAACCTCCAACGTTAAGTGATATCGGACGATGAATGAAATGATGTTCAAATGAGTACAGGGTACATAGAGCTTAGAGTTACCAGACATTCATCTTTCAGGATAAGGGAAAACCTCCAACGTTAAGTCATATCGGACGATGAATGAAATGATGTTCAAATGAGTACAGGGTACATAGAGCTTAGAGTTATCAGACATTCATCTTTCAGGATAAGGGAAAACCTCCAACGTTAAGTGGTATCGAACGATGAATGAAATGATGTTCAGATGAGTACAGGGTACATAGAGCTTCGAGTTACCAGACATTCACCTTTCAAGTTAAAGAAAACGCCGGAAAAGCACAATCGCCCTGGCTGAGAACTCAGAACCTCTTGATTGTGGGGTAGACACGCTACCACCTACGCTACAATCAGGAAAACTGTATACGATCCTGGGTACTCTGTCCTGGTTCATTATTTTCATATGTTCTTCTAGCTATTATTTTCTTCAATCGTCGCATTTAAATCGAATATCTTAAATTCTTCGTGAATATGCACATTTCTTATCAGGGCTTTTGTTGTGTCGCCTTCTACACTCCGTATATACAGTGAAGGACGCTCGTCTGGCGTAAACCTCAAGCGATAACTAGAAACTTCTGGAAGTTTCTGCATCTCAAACGTCCTAGTACTGTTGATGCGACGAAAACCGCTGGACTCAGATCAAATTTGTGATGACTGTGGTAACGTGCAGTGAATGCAGTTACTGCAAGAGATTAGAGACGTCCTGTGTTCGATTCCCCAGCTAGTAAACCGTCTCAAAAGAATCTACTCGGGCGTATTGCTTACGTCACGAGGGAGGACAATAAAATTGGAACAGTTCACAGTACAGAAGTGACACAGTGAGAGAAGCGAAACTCTCAGTAAAAGTTGAAGTAGATTGTTAGGTGACGGTGAAAACTGAGATATGGCAGTTTAAAAACTGCTGAAAACCACGATATAAGACGAGTTAACTGGGTTAATAGCAAGGATAAATTCAGGAGGTTTGAATCATTGTTGTATATCTTCGGTGTAAAGTCGATGCATCATTATGGTTAGACAAATCCCCAGGGAAGCGACAGTCCAGCCCATGGAAGATTAACGAGTAAAACCCAGTAACCTAACAGCTACAAGCTTATGGTTATAATTGTATTTACGGACACAAGATGGCTCTTTCTGTGGCCTTTGTTCTGACTCCCTTTGAACCCATTTGTAAACATAAGCAAGTCACATCTCCGGGGCGTCTTCTACCAACTTGCTGCACAAACTTTCTTTTGTTTCTCGCTCGAGTTTTCCTGTTATTTATTCACGTGCGGACAGCGCCGAGCAAACTGAAAGTCTTTGGGGAAATAATAAAAATGGAACAGGCATAATAAATATTACGTAAATATACACAAAGCAGAGCGCCGGTGACAAGATTTCAATGGTGTTATTCATTTCGGCTGTTTCTGGTTGTAGCACGAGGGACCATGTAGAGTGCCAAACGTTACCAACTTCACAGAATTATAAATATGATAAATCACATTGCAGTCGCGTTGTCCTGAAAAATCAGTGGCGCATTTTAAGAGCGAGAACTGAAGAATTTTGTGTTTTGTTTGTTGGACTGGAATGAAATTAGATTCCAGTTTAGACATTTGAACATAACGATGCGTGATTTAGGCTGAAAGTTTTACATTATTGATTGTATTACCAACTGAATGTAGCCAATAAGTAGAGCTGTGTATTTGCTTATTTTGTTCCTCTGCCCTTCATAACTTAAGGGGTTATTACTAGGGATAGATCCTCGATACCTGCGATACCTCGATACTCGCGATACTTGCATGGTATCGATATCGAACAATACTTTAGAAAAGTCGATCGATATTTTTTCGATACTTCGGTGGTGATTCTGCAATGTTTATTTTATTTTAAAATCACTAAATATTACTGTCGCAAGGAGAACATTACAAAGCCCGAGAAATGTCCAGGAATGTGGTAGCTGTATAATGATACTATACAAGAAAATAATCGTGTGTCAACTGTCAGTTAACAGTTCCCAAGAACAAATCCATACATATCTCACCTCCTCTTTCTAGTACACTGTATTACTGCAAAACAAATTGAGAATTTCCAAAACTAAAAGTTATATTTGTGTATTCCACCTTCAACAGTTTTCTCTGAAAGACTATTTAGCACAAAGAAGTAGACTTTACCCCGAAACAGTGAGAATGCTAGTATTTTTGAACAAAAACTTATAAAAATGGACTGTTTTGCTTTTAAATGTTTAATGTAGAGTTTAAAAATAAGAACACTGGTGGTTTTGAGTTTTGTCTAATTATATATGTGTATTTATTTAACTTTATTGGCATTGCACAGTTCTGCCAACATTCTATTTTGTATGGAAACTAGAAGTAGAAATGACGGTATCGAAGTATCAGGTATCATGGAAAATATCGTGTATCGATATCGAGAAAAACTTGTATCGACCCATCCCTAGTTGTTTATTGTTATTATTATTATTATTATTATTATTATTATTATTATTATTATTATTATTATTATTATTATTATTATTATTATTATTATTATTATTATTATTATTATTATTATTATTATTATTATTATTATTATTTATCATTATTATTATTACTTGTGATTAATTGCATTTATTTATTTATTAACATTTGACGTAAGCCGAAAATTACTGGTTAGCTTAAAATTTTGAATTGTACCTCCATTCAAACAATTCATTATGTAATTTTATGTAATACTTACAAAATCTACGATGACTATTTCACACTACGTCACTGTCATCGTATAGACCAATCAAGTACCGACGAATCGCTGATCTCTAAATCAATAATGTACCCCATGCACAATTATCGCTCAGCAATTATCACATGCACATTTACTGTTGGCTACAGCATTCAACTTCAATACTTCTGAATTTAAATACTTAAATCAAGTGTGTTTGTTCTCGTACAAAACAAATATTCAAATTAAATAATTGCAACTTTATTGTAGTTTAAAATAAATGAAGTTTGTTGTTATCTATTTTCTTATAGTCAATCAGCGTCAGCTGACGGCCTTAAGACCAAAGTTAAGTGCATGACCTGTACGCTGTGACTTGTGAGGTTGCTTCGTTCATGTGCTAATGTAGGCCTATAAGATTTAGGGAAACAAATAACTTGTTTTATTGCTTTTAACAATTTGTTTTATTCCTGAAATAGTCTCTACAAATGCAGCTCGATCAATTCAAAACCACTCGTGCAATTGCCTATGATAATCGCAGTAGCTCGAACATTGTCATCATAAAAATAATAAACAGTAACTGTTTTCTTGGCCTCACAGAATAACAAAGGAACATCTGATATCCTTCATGAACAATAATACAATCAGATTTCATCTTTCTTTATTTTTGACTTAATTTTTTTAGTAGTTTTGTATATGTTGGTTCATAAGAATAGATGAGGTTATATTGACGTTAGTAAATTTGCTATTATTTGTTCCCAATGTGATTTTCCCTGCAAATAGCGACAAGGTACTCCAAATGTGACAACTGGAAGTTGCTCAACTGCATTAACAAGAAATTGTTCGGCGTTATTTTTGCGTACTACTCTCGCAGTCTTTATAGTGTCATGAGAGTTCTGGTTAACTCTTTTAAGTGTCGTGTGTAATATTTTCAAATGGCCAAAGCGACGTAAGACTATTACACGTAAGCTGAATATCGTAGAGTTAAGCCGTCAAAACGACAAACAACGCCAGGTGATGTGAGGTCAATCTTAGTACTGCAAGTAATATTTTGCTCTCTGGGCCAATGGGCCATATACCAAGGTACCAAATGTTGCAATCGTTTTGTTTAAACAGCAATAAATATGCTCGGGATTGTTTAACGTACTTTAACTGAGTAAATGATATCGATGAATTATTGAAATGAATAAAATGTTGCTCAAATGAGCCAACAGTCCATAGAACTTGAAGATACCTGATAGTTGGTCTTCTGGCTATAAGGGAAACGTTATTTGGGTAGCTCACCATAGCCGATATTCGGACTCAGGACCTCTGAAATGTGAGGCAGACACGGCACTCCTACAGAGAGGCAGGCTATTCGGTATTGTTGCTTTTGACAAAACAATCTACGAAGATTATTAAAAAAAAAAAGTGGCATGCATGTTAATGTTTCACTTATCCTGCATGAAGGCGATTATACCAACTGGGATCAAAGACCGGGAGTACAAAAGGGGTTACTGTAGTCTTTTGTTATAAGTTGTTTTGCATAATGTGGTAGAGGATTCACGCCAGCATCCTGTGTGAAACATTATATCTCGCGGTAGTGTTTGTTTTCCTATACACAGGTGTTCTCGGTGCTTCCTGGTTATCCTCGAAAAACGAGACGACGATGATGGTGTTCGTTCGTGAATATTAGTACCCGTAAATTTGTGAAAAAATATGGCGTATGGTGTTTTTAGTAAGTACTACAAACCAGTAGCATTCTTGAAACGGATATCCAAGATTACTAGTCGAAAGATTTTAACAAAGGAACAAGTCTAAGTTCATATAATAAACCAATTTAATGCCAGTTGCCAAGAATTCAAAATGGCTGACTCTACACTAAACTAAGTGCTGCCAACCTTACAGTGGAAATTGTTAGCTTCAAAATCTTGTTTTGAAACAATACCGGTTGATCGAATCACTTTGCAGCACTAAATATCAGATCTATTTAATGGGAAATTAACTGTATAAACAACAATTAAAAAGTGTCAAGTAAGCGCACACGTGGAACACGACGAACTCCACTAAACACACCGACCAAAAATAACAATAAGTAATTTTATCACTTAATAAGTTACAAGTGACCATCACAGCCACTCTGAGCTTCACACACACGAAAATCTAAAACTAAGCAAATTCCAAATTTACCTATAAATATTGGAGACTCGTCTATAATTATTATTTATGTACATTGTTTACTGAAAACGATGCAGCGTGATTTATGTCATGTCTTGCATGTTTTACTTAAAAATTCGATATAGAAGTTTCACTGGAAATATGTTTTGAGGTTTCTTAGGCTAATAATAAATAAATAAAGTACTTTTAAAAGAAGGTTAGAAATACCAAACTTGTTATTTACCTAAGTTTATCATCTTCTAAGGATGCCACAAAGCTGTTCAAGAAAATCTTAAACTAAACAACCCTTTACGTGAAACATTTTTGGAAAAATTTGATTTTCTGAAAAATGGCTCAAACGATTTTAATTAAAATACCACATTTTTAAGATATTTTTAAGAAAAGTGCGTTGTGTTATGTGGGAATAACCTCAGAAGTCTTCTTCATTCTGAATAACTTTTGTATAATATTGATAACTGTAAGAGATAGACAAGTATTACACAACAAATATATAACTTGTTAAAACCAATTTATGCCTAGTACAGTTTTTAAGTAAACTGTTTCCGAGACATTTTTTTAATTTGCCAATACTTGTAATTTTCCCAAATGGGAATACTTTTTTATTATCTCGACCATGAAAAAAGAACGGAATTTCAAATCTATGACATGGCGAACAGCGTTGACTATCTACTGCTTTCCCACATTTTAACTACAAGAAATTAACAGTAGTGTTTATCACGATTAACATGGAGTAGATAGAGGAATACGTGTTTGTAGGAATAGTTTGTATAACAGTAGAGAAAGTCATGTGAATGTAACACTACAAATACCATACGTTTACCACTATTCTCCGAGTTACATTTAGCAGTGTAATATTTTAGGTTATAGCAGAAGAATGCATCAGCATAAGAGCCCGTATTTCTTTTGTTTAACCACTAAGCAAAGAATTGCTAACAGAAAGTTTCCTTCTGTTTGCTCAAACTGCCGGAATGAAAACAGCGCCACGTTCAGCTTGTTACATTGTCGTATTTGTTCCAAAAAGTTTGAGTATACATATTAAACATCTCTGACAAGCTCCGCCGCGTCCATGTACTGTAATCAGGCATTCCAACAAACTTCTCATACAGTCAAGAGAGAGTGTGGGAAACCAACCAAAGAAATCGAACAGAATTACGCGTCTTTGCGCGACAAAAATAGTCATAATTATTGATGTTCCTCTATGGGAGCCAGATGACCAAGATGGCGGATTAGTGATAGTAATGATGTACTTCAGTAAAACAGTAAAGGGCTTAATAAAAATAAATAAAGCCACTGAAGGGGTATGTATATACACAGGCTATTTACTGTATGTTAAGAGTTATCGCTGTTGAAGATTTATTTTGCGTAATAGAGAAACAGCAGCGTAGCGTAGCAGAAACAAAAATCGAATGAACGTTTCGTTTTATGTATTCTGTTTCTCGGCAATTTTTTGTCGTATGCAAATTTTTTGAAATAAAAATATGCGTCACACACTAAACGCAGTTAGCATGAAAACCATTCAAATTAAGGTCCTTAGGGTTGGTTTTAAAGATCAACCCTCCATTTTTTGTAAGGCATTTCATGTCGTTAATATTTCTTTCATTGCTGAGATATGACTCATACTTAACAAATACTCCCATTAACTGAATCAAACGAACTGGTTTAACCTCTTTGCAGTAGATAGAGTTTCCTCATTGAATTAATTCAGGCTTATTTGTTTGCTTTGTACTTTTATTACCGTTTAAATTAGTCCTTTCTGTTAGCCTTTCATCACAATTCTTTGTTTATTCTTTGTTTCGTATCCTGTCATTCGTGAACGCCCATTTTTTCTCATCTTTGTCCTAAAACAGCTGAAGATAAATCGACGAAGAAACAAACGCACCTCATAGCAGCGACATAACTTAAATGCGGAGATTCAATATCGCTGAACTGGTATAGAGAAACTGTAGTTTTGTGTTCTGTAGGTAATTCAAATACCAATAATATCATACACTGTTCTCAGTGAGTTTTATCAGTTATTTTTATCTGCCTTTAAGTTTATCAATGCATTAAATGGAATTATTTTAGATTAATTTTAAACCAATAATCGGTAGTAATTGTTTTTCCTTTGTTACATTGATTTATGATTTCATGCAAATAAGCATTCATTTTATAGTGTCGGTACGATAAACACAAGATACAAGATTTGATATTTATTGTTGGAACTTGAACGATTGTCCATGTTCGGTCTCATCGTTGAACTATGCTTTCAATTAAAACTTTTTGTACTATAATTGTATTTTTGTATTAAATTATATAATTATTTTTCTGTAAAGCAGTTACACATTAGATAATGTTAAATAGTAGCTCTAAATCACTAAAACATTCTGTTATTTGAAAACAAACCACCGTTACTTGCAGGGGGAAAAAAAAAAGCCACACACACCTACCCTACAAAATACTGAAGAAAACAGCCAAAGTTTCCCATAAACTTTACACACATTTAGCCTAATCTTGCACAGCGATCGTCTGAAGGTAATTGCAAAAGAAATTTTACAACTGTGTTAACTCTTTTTTTTTAATTTGCTTCCTCCAACGTTAAGTAATATCGGATATATAAATAATACTTAAATGCGTCCAGGATCTATACAGCTGAGAGTTCCCCGACATTCATCTTTCGGGATAAGGGAAAATTTCGTCAAAAAAAAAAGAAAAAAAAACTTACCAGATAGCTCACCCTGATCGACATTCGAACTCGGGACGTCCTGAACGTAAGGAAGATTCGCTACCTCCTTTGCTACGGATGCGTTTTTTGTCATTTACGTCCTCCAACGTTAAATCGTATCGGACGATGAATAAATTTGGTGAAATGATGCTCAAATGAGTGCGGGGTCCATGGAGCTTAGAGCTACCTGACATTCGTCTTTAAGGATAAGGGAAACCCCCGGAAATAACCTTATCCAGGTAACTCATCGTGATCGAGATTCGAACTCGGGACTCTTGAACGTGATGCACACATGCTACCATCTACGCTACCGAGGCGGGCACGGAGGCGTTTAGTTATCCTTTAGGATCGGCCTTATTTCATTTAGGGATCGATTTTAATTAATATGCATTGCATTAAATGGTTTCACTGATAACGATTTTTAAACCATTATATAATAACAACTCTCAGTTATGCAATGATCAGTATTTATTTCAATGCTTCTATACATTCAGATATTAGCCAGTTTGTAGTGAGAGCAATTGAGTGATAAAGGCTCCATTATCAGCTGTGTATAATGTATTCAAGGGAGCAGTTATTTTTTTATGTTCCATTTATACCCCACCTTTAACTACAATGGTCATATCGGCCGCCGTATATTGAAGGTGTTAAGATGAGGAATTATCTTGGTGAGAGGAAAAAACCCCACCCTCACTGCCGGGAATCGAACCCGAGACCCCTAGCACGGCAGGCAGGTGCTCTACCGACCGAGCTACGGGGCTAGCCGGATCAGTTATTCCAAAGGTCTTGACTTCAACATTACATGTTATTTGAGTTGGCAATTATGAGTTTGGTATGAACTTGTGAAGTCCAATTCCAACTTGCCAGGAAAACGTACAATCTTGTTAGAATACAATAAGGATTCTTGCGTACTAACTTAAAATGTAATTTCTCGCCAATAATAGTAAATAAAATGGAGGGGGAACCAATCATATGTTTTATTTTTGTCTCATTTGCAACTACGGAACTAACCTGAAAATCCGAAAGTAAACCGATTCGTGAGCTGTATTAGTATACCACATTGCTACGAATGCACAAGTGTTTGGCGGTTTGCCGATGTAGTCGGGCGTTACATGACTTGATTGACTTGAGCGATAGGGTAAGGTATTCGTGATAGGTTATGAAACCTTTCTCATGAAATGGGCCTGTCTGTGGAACGTGAATGTTCGCTGAGGGATGGCGGAAGATGGGATTTGACCTTCAAGAGAGGGAAGCGCTGACTATAGGTTTTCGCGAGCAGGAAAATATGTTGCACGACTAATGCTCAGTTTGTTATTACAGTTTATTCCTTCTCAAGGTAATTCATTTGGTGGATTTTAAGGTAGTTTATAAAACTAATTGTAAACAAAACACGGAATACGATATTATCCTGCTACTCAAAGTGTTACACTGGCTTTATCTTTGCTAATAGAAGACTCTCATATAACGCACTGATTACTCCACGTGGACATATCATCTATCTCATTTGTGGTTTCTGTGCATTTCATTGGCGGAAGTGATGCGTTCATTGATGCTTAGCAAACATCTGAAAAGCGTGCCAGTTCCTCTCTCACTCTTTCGAGAATAATCTATGCGTTATCTGAGAAGTTTTTATTAACAAAGATAAAGCCAGGATAGTCTCTTGAGCAGAACAGTAATAACATAAATGTTTTTTCTATTAATCTGAATAATAATTTGAGGCCACAAAATTGGTGGACAAACAACATTTTGCACACAATTTGCTGGTGCATGTAACCAGATGGCTTAAGATAATGTTAAAAAAACATCTAACGACATACTAATGGACTATGTATGCAAATCGTGTTAGAGATAACAGTGATCTATCCATTAAGCATGTGCCGAATTCAAAATAAACTATGACAAAATTACCTAACTCGAAGTGTTACATGTTTTAGAGCTAATCTACTGGAAAATGCCAGGTAGTAAAGAAATATGAGAGGAGATAATGGAAATAAAGAAAAAAATTATAGGCAGAAAAGGTGCCTATAGCAATTATTCGTCAAGAAATATGGAAACTGTAAGATTAGTTAAAGAGAACTATTCACTTTATAAAGACTCTAAAAGTCAAGGAGTTCCCAGGTCAACATTAAACGATTATTTTAAGCAAGAGCAATGACAATCGAACAGCTTGCTAAAGTTGGACATCCTTTTGCATTACCTGTAGAAGAAGAATAGAGATTGTTCAAATATATAATAAACATGCAGAAACTTGGGTTTGGGTCGACTGTGCTACAAGTTGCATTTCAGTCACCGGCAGCTCTTAAAGTAGCGACGATAGTTCTGTGCCGGTGACCTACTTTCTTCATGCACTGGAGAGAGTCTATGACCAAGCGTCACTTGCATCTTCTGCTAGCGCTAGAAGATGGAAGACAATGCAGCAAGGCCATATTTCACAGACTCGTCTTTACTAAAACTCATACCTTAAGATATATGAGCACTTGCTCATCTTAGCCCTTTACTGTTTTACTTCTTTGCTTTCACAAATGTTTTAATTTACAGAAAAATAAAAATCTGGAGTGATGCCTTTGTGGCTTGTAGCACATGGAAGTGAGTTAGGTGATTCTCGTATGAAGATATGTTTCATCTTCATTGATAACTGACCTTCCTTCGTCTCTAAGTCTTTTTATGACACGTAAATATGACACGTGCCAATTTCTCATATATATTTCCTATAACAAGACCCTGTTGTTCCTCGTTTTCTTCCACTTGAAACCTATGCCACATAAAATAGTCTTTAAACTAGTGCTTCCCTCTTAAAAGTTAATGGAATCTTGATGTTTCAGGAGTCACAAATTTTGAGTTTTCTCCTGAATATACAAATTATAAATTGTTTGGCGAATTATACACCTATCAAAGTCATCAATGACAGTGATTGTTTTTGGTACACAATGTACTTTCCAGATGTTTCAAAGGAGGTCACTTGTGCCTTACATTTCTCTCCTTCTTTAATTATTTTACGAAATTTTCTCTCAGATACTTTTGTTGCTGCACTCACCCTCCCTTGCATTTTATTAGTATATCGCCATGTAACAATAGTTTCGATTAATATTTAGAAAAGGTGTGAAAAATTTATAAATTTATAAAAAAAAAGTAATGTGTAATTTTGCGATTGGCCGTAGTAATAATTATATAACGTAATGTGGTGATGTAGCATTAAATCGGACAATCATAAAATTAATATAGTAGTAATGATAGTAACAGAAAATCAATAATCTTCATAAGGAGATATGTGTTCTGTAATCTTGTTAGTGATGAGTAGACGTGCCGGAGTAAGGAGTTTTATGTAATTAATGGAATCTTTTTATTAAAGAAGTAAGAATTTATCAATATGCTGGAGGTAACCCGCAATGATTGAGTAGGAAAGAAAGTTCAAGTAAAATGTAATCCAGATAATACAATTATATTATTTGTTACAAAAATAGACTTCTCCAAAATTGTATTTATTTCACTCTGAACCACATCTGAAAACAAGAGATCTCATGACTCTTATTTAAAATAAGATGATACAATTGGTGACCAAAAGAAACTGATAGCCGCAAAAAATCGCATGAGAAGAGAAGGAATTGTGCTTCCAACATAGAAATCTTGTTTCAGCCAGAAACTGATTCCCATTTCAGAATAGATTGACATTATTAATAACTTTGCGGTTTGGCTGTGAAGTGTTTTTCCACCAAGTTTGCTCTGAATTGGAGGCATTTTAATCTAAATAAGAAAATATATAAAAGCACACACTCATACACACAGACAAAACGCTAATCACTAATAATCACAATTTCTAAAACTTTAAAATCTTAACCTACCGGCACCGAAGCATTAGAAGATGGATATGAGCCGGTCAAACCTCTCCACGATACTGGCCATTTCAGTGTACTGCGCATGACCGAGAGTGTAGGCTCAGCAACTGTGCATACAGTCTCCACCGGCACAGAACCATCGTCTGCACTGTAAATGAGCACATATGTTGCATTAGCAGAACACATCTGCAGGCAAATAGTGGTGGGCAACTATAAAGCGAGCTACAATTTAAGTTTGAAGACACCAGAAAATTTGTCTGTATGCCTTGCCTCAATGCAAATCCACAGATGATGCAGGAATTTTAAAATAAGCCAGAAGAGCTTACTGTGAAAATGGATGAAGCAGGTTTGAAATATGTAGCAAAATTGGGGAAGACGTTGCTCAAGTTGGCAAGAAATACGTTTATGAGAGAACCCACAGTGACTAGGCAGAAATTCAGTCATTGGTGAGATATATCAGTGCTTCTGGTTCCTTCATATCACCATTTATTATTTTTAAACATGTCAGAAATGCATTGAAAGAAAATTTGTAATGTGTAAAGTACTGAGTGTCTGAGTCAATTAATAGTATGGTTTTAATTAAGATTTAGATTTTTTTTTTCTGTCTACAGATTCCGCATCACTGTAATATTAGCCATTTCCTTTAAATATCTAACATGATTTATTGAAGTTGAGTGTGAAAACAAGATTTTATGTGAGTAATTTGTAGATTAGGTACTGGAATAGATGTGAGTTGATATGTTTAACTGTATAAAACCGATATTCTAAAGATGAGAATTGTGTTGCAGCTCTGCCTCAGTTAGAAAAGCAGCCCACAGACCAAAGGGTGTTCCCAGGACAGACAGCGTACTTCAGTTGTTGGGTAGATGCCACACCAAGAGCTGTAGTCACCTGGCTCCGAGATGACAGACCCCTTCACTTGGATGAAACTCGCATGCTTATACTTCCTTCTGGTGAGTAATTTAAATGTTCATCTTTATGGCAGAGAAAGTAATGTGATTGTATCATACCACATATTTTTTATTTGAAACCAGCTTGCTGTTTTAATGTAATGAGTTCTTTTCTTCTACACAGCATAAAACTGTGTTTCCAAACTAAAAGCAATATGGAAAAACTGAAATTTATTTCCCAGACTTGTTAACATACTTAAGAAAAACTCAAATTTTGGAGCATTTCAGCTTAATCAGGATGATATGCTTGATCATCATTGAGTAAATATAAATTTTACAATGGACTTTATCACTATACACTGCAATTATCCTTTGTGGCAATACATGGAGTACAGTCTCACTTATGTCTTATTCTTGTTTATCTCTCTAAGTTTTTGCATGCTGAAAGAGTTGTTTTTGTTTGGCCCCAAACATAATTATTATTTAAAGATTTAAAGTGTTAAAAAAAAGTTCAAGTGTTTGTATTGTGAAAGTGGAAATGTATAATCAGAAATACATAGTAGGCTATGCATGTTGAATGTGTGTAGAAATTAATGGTTACTAAGGACTACACAAATATAACTATTTGTAACAGTAACTTCACTTATCTTAAAAGAAAATGGTGTAAGTTTGTCATATTAATTGCTGAGATCGATTTCGTAAACTCTTGTTTACATCTTCAGTCACAAACAACTTGAGTTGTCAATGCTACCATCACTAGAGGTCATTATGTTTTTGCCAGTATTACCAAAATCTGAAAATGAAATAAACCTAAAAACAGAAACAACTGTTGGTCTTTTAACATTCATTACGCAATGTTTATTTTTTAAAATAAATATTTTTTCTCAAACCATTAAACCTATCAGACCATTTAATTGTTTTAATAATTTAACTTCTGGGGATTTATTTCATGGTCAAATGACCAAAAATGATCTGCTATGGCTAATCTGTTTATTTAAAAAAAAAATTAACATTGCTTAATGAATTTTGAAATACCGATAGGTGATTCTGTTTTTAGGTTTATTTCATTTTCAGATTTTGGTAATACTGGCAAAAACATAACGACCTCTAGTGATGGTAGCATTGACAGTGCAGTTGTTTGTGACTGAAGATGTAAACAAGAGTTAACGAAATCGATCTCAGCAATTAATAAGACAAACTTACATCATTTTCTTTTAAGATAAGTGAAGTTACTGTTACAAATAATTATATTTGTGTAGTATTTGTTGTTTTACTGTAGCTAGCTTCATTTTTACGTAATTATTGGTTACTAAGGAGACAAAAAAGTCAATAATATTCACAGACACTTAGAGAAAAGTTTTTATAGTCATGGGAGGGATGCATAGAAGAGCTGTTTGTAAAAATTTTGTGTTAAGAGTGTATAATAAGTGTTTTAGTAAATTATTATCTACAGAAAAGCATCTATGTCATTGTTTTCTCAAATTAATCCTAAAAGAACACATAAATCTGAGACCACAATCTTGAGATAAAAATATCATGCACCAACTGGGTCTTAACCGGGACAAAGACCATTTGACTTGTTATAAATCAATTACATCCTCAAAATTAAATCCAAGCATTGCTCTGTATACATATTCAAAATCATAATTAATAAACCAAATTAAAAATTACCAAAATTAATCATTAGAAATCTTCATTGCAGCAAAATCCCAACATGAATCAAATTAATCTTAATTGTAAAACTAATTGTAGTCGGTTTATTGACACTCATCACTTACTTTTCTTATATTATTGAAGGATTAGTTTCAATAATAGTCCCTCAATAATATCAGGAAAGTAACTAATGATTGTCAATAAACCGACTACGAATAGTTTTACGACTAATTTTGACGTCACTGTTACTAAATTCTTCCAAACACACATAACAAATTAATCTTCTTTTTATGCTGTATACAGGCTTTTCCAGTAACTATTCAGATAATTTGTTCTTGAATTCCTGGATATTTGGTTTATATTATATTAGGGAGTGCATTAAAAAGTTTCATAATATTCACTTCCTTTGAATAGATACAGTCAATCTGAAAAATTCAATGCCCCTGTTGGGATTTGAACCATGGATCTCCTGGTTTCCGTCCAGTTGCTCTTATCCATTGGGCTAACATGGCCAACTTGCCATCCTAACACTAAATTCTTCAATTGACTAATATAGTTTCCCAGTAAACCACTAGGGGCTGTCGTATTTAAGATACAGTACAACAGTAAGTCACCACAAGTGGTTTACTGGGAAAATATATGAGTCAATTGAAGAATTTAGTGTTATGATGGCAAGTTAGCCTTGGTAGCTAAATGGGTAAGAGCTACTGGATGGAAACCAGGAGATCTGTGGTTCAAATCCCGGCCATGGCATTAAATTTTTCAATATGACTCTGTCTATTCAAATACCTTAGCCTATATGGCTAGTATGAAGAAATGATTAATTTCCACCAATCAACTTAAATTTACTTCCTTATTTAATCTGTGATAAGGCATATCAAATTTCTTAGATCTCCTGTGCTGTGGGAATGTATTTATTCTCTTGTATTGTTGGTGTGCTCATTTTCTTTTAGATCCTTTAGAACACTATTAATGTATAAATTTACAATTGTAAAAATTTGTTTGATACATTGCACTCAACTACTTAATGCAACTAATTAAGAAGAAATGATTGATCTTTTTTTTATATTTAAATACCTACCTAATTTTCAAATTCTTCCAAAAAACAATGTAACATTAATGTCTGTCTGCATCTACATTGTGATCTTTTATCAGAAGTCATAAACTTTGAAGTTGCATACTACATTTATCTGCATCCTAGAACTTTTTGGTCAATTCTGTTACAGAAATAACCAAATGTTCATTTCAATTATTTCTGTAGCATCTTAAAACTAATGTGAAAATGTTCCTTCACAGGAGCTCTAGAAATAGATGAAGTGAGAGCTTCGGATCAAGGCAGCTATCGTTGCAATGCTACAAGTTTGGACCAGTATCGCTTAAGTGCGGCAGCTACTCTTAGCATAGACATGGATCTTGGTAAGAGATTTTATAAATCATTGTAGGATTTTTAACCATAAAAATAAGCCAGGTTAAAAATATGCTTGTACTTCCAAATTAATAATTGTTTATTAGCACGTAAGTATAAGTTGTTGGAATTTTTCTGTCAGTATTATACTCTGTACAAGTTAACGAGATCAGTCTAACACATTGAACCAAAAATGTGACCACCATAGAGAATCTTGTATATTTATTTGGATGTGCAATTTGTTACAGAATGAACGTAAGAAACTAAGAAACTCTGGCATATGTTTAACAATTTTATAAATTATATTAATTATTCTGAGACAAACTACCAGATTTGGTCAAACTTCTCTGCCTGATTCAAATACTTATGGTATACATGCATTTTCTGTATTGTTATGCATATACATGTCACAGTTTTTTTTTTTTTTTTTAAGTCCTTTAATCTGGTAGACCATATTAAATGATGAATGGATGAAATGATCCTCAAATGAGCTTAAATGTTCGTCTTCTCAGGCTAAGGAAAAACCCTGGAAAAAGAACTTATCTGAATAACTAATCCTAACACATAAAATCAGGACCTTTTGATTATTATGAGACAGATGTGCTACCCCTGTACTACAGAGACAATCTGTGCCAGAAGAAGACAGCCTTGTGTGTTGTGACGCATTTCAGTCGGGAGCGAGGCCTGCAGTGCGTGTGACGTCAGGCAACAGCCGTGCAGTATCAAGTTGCCTATATAAATGGCACTGTGAGTACAGAATTTTAGGGTTCTGTTAGGTTCAGCACACAACAATGTAACTGCCACGTACCAAATGGAACTGTTAAATTTACAATGTGACGATTTATTGAAGGATAAATATACACACAAGAAAGACATGGCTGATTTTTACAACAGTGTCCCCCAAACCAGATTTCCGAGGTTGTATTCACTTGCCGCACAACATTGTGTATGTTTGGCTCGACGTATGTGCGCAAACAATTTTTTTTCCGTTATGAAATTAGCTAAGTCCAAACCCCGAAGTACCTTGTCGGTTCACAATCTAACCTGCAGCCTTCGATTACAAATTTCCCAGACATTACGTCCTGACATTGATAAACTCTTAAAGAAAAACGAAACAGAAAGTGTCGGAAAATGTCCATGTGATTCTGTTCTGAGTTGGTCTCCTCTAATTTGCAGAGAAAATTACTTTGTTTTATTTTATTTACTTTATAACATGTCTGACCTTCAGATAAACTACGAGTTGAAGTTTTATATATTTTCTCATAGCATAGAGCCAAACTATAATTGTTTATAAACTGTGACCAATTGTGTAATTAAAGCAGTCAGCATTAATATTACAACAACCAAGATGCAAGTTGTACATATTGTTAATGCCCGATAAGTTTCCTGTCTTTCCTACGCTGTCGGAACCCCCACACATCAAACTATTTCTTTCCTCTTGGGCAACAGAAATCACCGTGGTGACATCACACGCTAACCTGCCTTTCGTTCGGGAGCATATTTGGCAGTTAGAGCTGATGGAGCTGATGTCACACCGCCACTGCCTGTCTTCTCCTGATCTGTGCTCTATCACAAATACTTTATTTGTGGCACATAATTAGGATGACAAGTATTATGAATTAACTACAACACTAAGCAACACACTTCACTAAATCACTTATATGTTCGTAAAATCTTCCGGGACGGTTTCATAACATATTCTTTACATCTTCAGCCTGTAGACATGTCAATATTCAATAAGTGTAAGTGTTGTTTAGTGTCATTAATCGACTCACCCTTAAGTTTAACTTTCTTATTCACTTTAAATATTTGTTAAAGGAGTTGAGATTCTGTGCTGATCTGTGAGTGAAGAATTTGAACATTTGATACTCACAAGCATGTACTGTAAATCACAGGAAAACTTCACATATAAAGAACAGTATCCATAAATTTCATAATGTAAACAGTTTTGGAATAACTACTAAGATACTTAAAAATTACGAGTCAAGTTTTGGAAGACGCTGCTTCACTTACTCTTTAACTTAACAGGACATGTTCGGAAATTTTGCTATCATCATCAGCTATAGGTCAACTCCAATTGAAGGTCAATTTAGTGAGATATTATCATTATATGGAAAATAAATGAGTGATCTTGTGTCAAACCTCTTAATTTACCTTACTTCTTGAATTTAATTAAATGGTTAATATATAATAAATTATAAACATTTTATTGTAAACTATTTAAATAAAAGTGCAATTTTTTTGTGTTATAGAAGCTGGTGCAAATATAATGGCTCCAGTATTTGTGGCCACTCCTCGGCAAACTGTTGCGCTGGAAGGCAGCACTGTGACACTTGACTGTGCAGCTAATGGGAACCCACGACCCTGGCTTACCTGGCTGAAAGATGGCATCACTATAGACATGGCGTATGTTTTCAAATATAAGTCATATTAACTATTAACTACAAACACAAATGTTTCACACACTAGTCCATGTCCATGAACCTTTTTGAATAAAAGAAGTATATATCAGCACATATGTTAAACAAGTTTAATGATACTAAAATTAGGCAAGTGAGTCAACCTTGTATATAGTAACAATGGCACTCCACTTTCTGAAATACTTCTTTTTATTCTATATAAGTTTAATGATGTATAGCACAAAAGTGAATTGAGAAGATACTGACACTCACACTGTTTTTACACAGGACATGTTTCAAGAGCTTTTGCTCTTATCATCAGCTGGAACTCGACTAGTGCAAATTGTAGTGGTTTCCTCTTTCTCCGTATCGTCAATAGATGATGTGATGTACTTGTCAAAGATGTCCGGTGGTGGAGTTTCAAAATTCATGACACTGACGATTTTTGTTAATGAAGATTTTTTCCCATACGGAAAGGTCTATGGGGTGATTAACGTTATATGTTCTTTAGTTCTGATGTCAATATTTCTTTTTGTTTTTCCTATATAAATTTTAGGGCAAGTTTCACATTTGATCTCATAGATTCCAGGTTTTTCTTTGGTAGTAATTGAATTTTTGGGGGGACCTTTTAACAAATTTCTGATATTAAATCTATTTTGAGGTGCAAGAATTATGTTGTGTTTTGAGAGGAGTTTTTGGAATTTATTATAGGCTGATGGATGGAAGGTAAATTTTTTTAAAAAATTTTTTTCTCTTTTTCTCCTTTATGTTCTAGGGTGGTGGTTTCTTTTATTTTCTTAGCATTGTTGAGTCTGTTAACTGTTTTGTCCACTAAATTTTGGTCGAAACCATTGGACATAGTTACTTTTTTTATGTTTAGGTATTCTTCTTGATAATCTTCTTCTACTTTTAATGATGTATACTTCATTATACACTAAACACAGTTAGTTACATTGTCTTTAGAGCAAGACTTTCTGTTTTAACTTGTCAACAAGAAAGTAGGTAGTCTTCCCGGATGGTATATCCACTTCCACCTGTAATGGGGGGCTTGGTTAGTCTAGGTCTTGCCCTAAGGAAAGAGCCCCAGAGCGACTCATTGCACACCTTTTGGGGACAGTTTTGATAGCTCCCAGGTAAAGAGAGAGGACATTTGACGTCCGATGTAGATAGCTCTTGACATGAATTCTTTTAACTTGTCAAAAATGTTTGCTTTTAATTGTGAGTTTGAAGTAAACAAATTCACTTATACGAAATTGCTCTTAACTAATATTTGCACACACCTACTCAACATGAATTGTCTTTGGTTAATGTTTAATAATAATAATCATTCTTCAAAGTCATTGGTTATTCTAATTAGATATATCACAAATAATTAATCTGTAGATGATCTCACATCTCTTGCTCCAGATGAGTGTTAACATATTTAAGGCAGCCTCTTTTGAGCTGATTCTCATATTTCTTGTATATTCCACCACAAACTACTTAATCTAGTTTTACCACAAAAATATTTGTCACTTACAGCATCAGCTCCACTGCTTTTGATCCACACATCACATGTATGAATCACACACCATGCATTAATTTTCTGTTGTATAACTTTAAACAATAGAAATTAATTGTTCTTTCAAACGGGCCGTGTGTAGGCTAAATTGTGGAAACGTATAGTCAGAGTGAAAAATTCAATGCCATAGCCGGCATTTTAACCACGGATCTTCTGGTTTCCGTCCAGCCACTGTACCATTGAGCTACTATGGCCAACGTGCCGATATGACATTAAATTCCCCAACTGACTCATATTTTCCTGGTAAACCACTTAGGAGTTCTCATAAACATATGAGACAGCTACCTTAATGGCGACTTACAACATGTAAGTACTTTAAGACCCGGGCTTTTATAGTTAACCACTATTAGGTCAATTAATAGAAATTAATTGTTCTTTCACACTGGCCGTGTGTAGGCTAAATTGTGGAAAGGTAGAGTCAGACTGAAAAATTCAATGCCATAGCCGGGATTTGAACCACAGATCTTCTGGTTTCCGTCCAGCCGCTCTACCATTGAGCTACTATGGCCAACGTACCAGTAAGACGTTGAATTCTCCAACTGACTCGTATTTTCCCGGTAAACCACTTAGGAAAGAAGCCCGGGCCTTAAAGTACTTACATGTTGTAAGTCGCCATTAAGGTAGTTGTCTCATATGTTTATGAGAGCTACTAAGTGGTTTACTGGGAAAATACGAGTCAGTTGGAGAATTCAACGTCATATTGGCACGTTGGCCATACTAGCTCAATGGTAGAGCAGCTGGACGGAAACCAGAAGATCCGTGGTTCAAATCCCGGCTATGGCATTGAATTTTTCAGTCTGACTCTACGTTTCATCAAGAATTTGTTTCATTTGGCCACTCTCTACCAAATATTGGGCTTAGAAAACGTTCTTCATAGCATTGTACTAGTAGAATTAGGAGGAAGTATTATTAAGTGCAAAACATGGGAAAGAATTTTGAAATATTGATTTAGAATTAGAAATTTAAGGGAACAGAATATTTTGTCAGTGTCCAAAGCAGAGGAAATGATTAATCAAGAAGCTTTGTTTAATAATATTAAGGAGAATTTTAACACATTCATTTTTGGATACAGTTGAAGAGTTAGAGAATCAGTAGAAAATAGTTTTTAGAAGAAAATGGAATTCAGAATTAAAACAATTAAATTTATTTTGCTAATTTTTTAATATATACAGAGAAATAATCTTGGTTAAGTAAAGAGAAAATGTGTTTTGAACATGTAAGATTTTGTCTTTTTCTTGTGGTTTTATTTCACAAAATTCTTTCAAAATGAAGAAGATTTAACAGGCAATTCCCAGAAAATTTCAAGATATACATTTTATAGATATGTGATATTTTAATGAACATTGAAACAGTTTTGAGGAAACAAGAAGTACAGTGAAACCTCTTTTACCTGGATCAACTGGAACCAGGGCCAATCCAAGTTAACAAAAATCTGGTTTATCCAGAGAATGGCAGAAAAAAGATAAAAAAAACACGTAAAACATGACCGAAATATTAGTATCCTTAGCTTCTGGAAAAGGCCTCATCATCTTGATCATACTTGCCAACGTTTTGCTCATCAGTTGTGAGCTTCTTCTGGGCTCTTGTACGATCTTTGCATTGTTGTTCAGACTTATATCTCCATGGTTCGCCGGTGGCTCTGCCCCTTAATTCTTGGTTGGCTGCCTATCCACCTATTCGAGTTGATGTCAGTGTTACTGGTAGGGAACTGATGTACGGAACTTAAACAGCCAAAATACAACAAAAGTATAAGTTTGCTAAATTAAAATGCAAGTGTCTTATATCTTAATTAGTGCTGACCAATCAAAATGAGCAACACACTTTTAACAAAGAGCATTATTATTTATCTTGAGTTGTATTTTGTGAATCATTACTGTTCCTTTTTGTAATAATAAGGCAAACTCTTTCCATTACAGAGAGCTGGGAAGCCGTTTTCGCAAAGTGGGCACTGGCAGCTTACAAATAACTGATGTAGAGGAGAAAGATGCTGGAACGTATCAGTGTCGAGCTGAAAATCGTGATGATTCTGTGGATGCTACAGCTGTTTTAGAAGTTCAAGGTATTTTACTGCAAAGTAAAAGAAAATCATTACATAGTGTGTCAGCCAGATGAAGGCAGGAGCATACTGCAAGCTGTGTGTATTTTTGAGAAATCAAAGAAGCATGAACATAAACAAGTGGAAATATATTCTTTAAAAAGCTTATATATATTTAGACACCATGTATGCTTTCCATTTATATAAGGGTAATCAGTGATCATTGTTCTAACACATAGTTATCATTTCTTGCCCTTATAAATGGAAAACTATAATAAAAACCTTCATACTGGAATCAATTGTAAGTCACCATTGGGGTATGTCATCTTGAATTTGAGATTTCCTTGTTGTCTACAGGAAAAGTGCAAATCAGTTGGAGAATTTAATGTCATACCAGCATGTTGCCATGGCAGCTCAGTGGTAGATCCATGGTTCAAATCATGGCTATGATATTGAATTTTTCAGAGAAAAGTGAAACTAGATTAGATTAATAAGCGACAGTAAGAACTTAATGAAGTAGTCACAGTATTATCATCTACTGGAAGTAAATAAATTTGTTGACAGAATTAATTGGCAGTATTTAAAAATTCACTATGCAATTTCTATTCTTTAAAAGACACGTTTTCTTTCAAAACATTACATTTATGGGTCCATTAAGTGCTATTTTAAACATTTCATTTCTGTATTTATTTCATGATTAAATGATCAAAAATGGTCCAGTACAACTGATTTATCAGTGTGTATGTAATATTTCTAAAATGTTCCTTTATTCCAGTTGCCAAATTAGGTTTCATTTTTCTGTGTTCTTAGCCACAATCTAAACAGTTGAATTGTTACACCAATAAAAAAGTAAGAGAAGAGTTCTCATGAAATTTTGTACATCATGTGTTACTTTTTCATAATTTTCTGTAACTTAATAATATCTTGAAAGCCTAACTGCATGAATATTACTACAGATCTCAACGTTCTTTATGACTTTTTAGTTCCACCACGGTTTCTGAAGAAGCCTACGGACAAGTTTGCTATGGAGAAAGAAGATGTGGAGTTTGAATGTTCCATCTATGGTAAACCTGAACCAAAAGTCCATTGGGTGAAGAATGGTGATATAATATCCCAGAACGACTATCTTCAAGTTGTAAATGGTAACAACTTACGTATTCTTGGTTTAATGGAGATAGATGCAGGTATCTTCCAGTGCATTGGTTCCAATCCAGCTGGCAACATTCAGGCTGCAGCAAGGCTTACCATTCTTCAACCAGGTGGGTTGGTAACAGTGCTGAAATCTCTCTTTTTGAATATGTTTATTGCTCGTTCTTACAGCATAGTATACCAGAAGCGGTAGACAGTGATATGCTTTAGCTTTAGTATGTAGCATCTATAAAAGTAACCTACTTATTCTGCAAGCTGATGCACTTTAGTAAGTGTAAAATTTAGAAATAGATAATTTTATGTGAAGGACATTTCAAAAGTAACTAACTATATTTTAAGAAAATAACAAAATGTTTGAACAAAAGGGTATACCTTAAAAGACACATTTAATAGTTATTTTTCTACATAATCTTCTTGAATCTCAATACAATTTTAGTACAGTGATAAGTTCATTAATCCGACATCAAACCGTTCTTCCCCCAAGCTCATAGTCATCTTTCCGTTTCTTATTTTAAGTCATTCTCATTTGTGAAGTGTCTTACTCCAAAATTTTCTTCAGCTGGGGAAAAAAAGTGATAATCGCTGAATGCGAAGTCAGGAGAGTAACGTGGATGACCAGAAACATCTCATTAAAACTTCTCAACTTTGTTTTTCTGTTCATTCTTGTTCTAAAGAAATATGAAGATCCTTTGAATGCCATTTGATAGTTAACAATACCAATATATGTACAGTTTGTCCAATTTCTTAACAAACTTATTTCCAAGAAATGACTCTTTGCTTACCCATTCCATGCCACAACCCTCCGGTACAAAGCTATTAGTGAGTACAATAGCACTAAGCGTTTTGTGGGTTTCTTGGGCAGGATTGCACTGTTGCAAATATACTAGTTGTACATCAGTTCTGTGTTGCTAGTAACCTAAATAAGATGTTTCTCTTTAGACCGTGGCTAAATAGTGAGAGTGTTAATAACGAGTACGGGAAATTAACGAAGGTAATGCAAATGGTGAAATTAGTGACACTAATACGAATGGTGACTTAATAAATTGTGAAGTTAACGAAGCTGATGATAATAATCTCTTAATACAACCATCAGCTAGGACTCCAAGAAAAGAGACGTTATAGGGAGAGGAAGCAAGATCAGGAAACAGATTGCAAATATGTTAGTGAATTTTAGAAACTTTCTGAAAACGTAATTGAAAATGCAGGGGGTACTACCATTGAAAAATTTGAATAAATTAACTGCCGATGCAGCTGGTGTAAAAATAATAACGGTCAGAAAAATTGCATCAATTGACATCGCTAGTTACAGCCCTCCAAATAAGAAGAAATTAAATAAAACTAAGTTTTCATTTGACAAGATCGACAACTTCAGTCGTGATTTATTGCATAGGACTGTGTACGAATGTTACGCGAAAGGTGAATCTCCTACTGTTTGCCAATTAATGGAAATTATGCATAAGAAGACGATTGGAAGTGATTGTGTGTTCCCGTACAGCAAAAGTACAATGCATATTCTTTTATTATCAATGGAATTTGAGCATGGTGTTACAAAAAGGAGATGTATTAGAGGTGAGTCAAATGAAATTGTTGCGTGGAGGTCTGGTTGGCTTTAAGGCTTGGATGATTGGATGGCTGTGTAGGCTTTTATAAGGGATAATTATTTTTATATGTAATAGCAGTACAGGAATATTTAAAGTGCATTTTATTAAATTGTATGTATTATTATGTGTAATGTTATACTTTAAAACAATTTATTATATTTATGAGTTCTGAACTTGGGTTAAGAGCATTTGACAACCGTGTAGCAAAACTGCCAGGTCATAAAATATGGACCAGACAGGTCAGAGGCTACCCTAATTTAAAGTGTCGAGAGACCATGGGATGGGGAAGCGATGTTAAGAACCTGGACAAACTATAGTTATGTTGGCCAGTGCACACTTCTGTGCATTGCTTGTGATGCGATTTAAAGGCCATTACTAACCTATGCAAGGGCAGCTTGTCATTGCAGTTCATTCACAATCAATAGTAGGTGTTTTCATTTGTTCATTCAAATTAAGGAGTATAATTTATATTTTAAATTAATTAAAGAATAAGAAACATAAATGCAAAATAATTGTTAGTGTTCTTACGGAAAGAAAATCAAATCTGATGTAAGTTTTATTTCACCTTAATTTACGAAAATATTACCTCCTGTTCTGCTAATAATAGAAAATTAAGTTTAATGAACATTCTTTTATGAGAAAGATTTATCTGGTAAAATTAAAAACTAAACTTTGCCTGATGCTGGGCCAAGGTTTATCGCTTGACCTTGTGTCGCATCCCCCATCTCTGATCACACAGGCAGATGTCATGAGTGCAATGCAATTGGTGCCTGGAGTCCCTCTAAGGCAATGAACAATCTTTGCAACCTGGCGGCATAACTTTTCTCTCAATTAGTTCCTCAATGGATCCCAGGGTACCTCATGAATGAATGTGTAGTGTAGTGCTTAGTGCCCGCTTTTACTACATGTGGCAATGCAGGCAGTGACACTGATGATATGTGAAATGAAGATGGAGCACCGGTGGAATGAGATGGCAGGGGAAACCGGAGATCCCAGAGAAAACCTCCCCAGAGCTGTGGTGTCCACTACAAATCTCACTTGGCAGTTGCCTGGGATCGAACCTGGGCTGCCTTGGAGAGAGCCAAGTGGTGTGATCACTTGGCCACAGTGCGGCCGGTGCCTCATGATACTGAATGCACCCTGAATTAGGCCTCCCAGTAGGAGAAAATACCATTACCGAGAATCATACCCAGGCTTGCTGCTTGGTAAGCAGATGCATACTAAGGAGACAGTTGTAAGATTTATCTACTGGTACATGGTAAACAAGAAGCTGTCCCTTACTTTAACTTAATACTAATCTAATGATTTAATATCTCAAGAAATAAGTTACCCCAGCAGTTCCAGAGGTGATTGAGTGAAAGAACTGTCAAAGCTGTGTATCTGAGAAAAGGTTTAAGAAAGAAAAAACCTGTAATTGTGATGAAAATATTTTGGTTTTATATTTGTTCAGTTTTGCTTCTTCAGTAGTATATTATTGCTTTTGTTTATGAATATGTTATGTGTTGTTGATTTATTTATAGTAGTTATGTTAGTCTTTTATTTAGTTACTGTGATGTGCAGTTCTCTTATTTTGATCATTTTCTTTTGTTTTTCTTTCTTTCATACCTTTATTTCCCCACCCATGCTTTGGTTTTCCACTTGGTGTCTTCTGTGTGGTGTCCTACTCCTGCATGCAGGTTCCTCCCCCCCACAAGGGTTGGGAGCGGTACTAACAGCTTATACACCCCCACCCTCCACAGCACTACCAGTGGATGCAGGCCACCAACCTTCCGAGACTATTGTGAGAGGGGAAGACCTGCCTTCGCAACCAAAAGACCTCAAGGCAGTGATTGTGTCGACAAGATTTGTTACACTCAGCTGGAACCCACCAGAAGACCCTCAGGGAGACATCATCACTTATTCAGTGTTCTACAGACAAGAGGGTTCACAGAGGTATGTTTGTGACAAGCAGAACCTGCAGATCTGCTCTCTTTATTACTTTAATTACAGAGACACTAATCTCTTTCCATGTTTTCATGACATTTTTACTACTTTTTACACCCTTATTCTATAATAGATAGGAAATATTACATCAGACCCAAAATTTTGGCATCAGTATTTCACTGTGATGGAGAAAAAAAAATTCTAGAAACATCACCTACCTAAATCACCGTCATTGCCAGGGATTTTATGGAAGTTCAGCTACTCTACCATTGTTGAACTCAGGGGATCTCAAAACACACTTCTGATGAAATCTTACTGTCAAAGTTTTACTCTCTGTTTATTACATACTTATAGTAAATAAAGGAAGTATTATATTCTTCCCAAAAGTTTAATACAGAGATTTTATTGCATATATGTTTTGGGAATCTGTGAAACCAAAAAAAGATTATTTACAAAAAGATTGGCTCTTCTTTCTAATATGCAACATGGAGATTTTTTCTAAGTCCTTCACACTTTTTGATGTTTTTATACACAACCATGATTTTTAATACAATTTCTTTACTTTTTAGTGCAATTTCGTGTTGGAGGGCATTCTTTTAGCATTATTAATTGTTTGTTTATTTACTTACTGCATAATGCAGCCATATTGAACAATTCAGTGCAGCCAAACTATCCTTGTTTCTCCACAGAACACAATGCTGCCAACTGTCTTACTTGTCCCTAAATTACACTATCTAGCAAACTAACACAAAGTAGTACCTAAATTGCACCTCATTGTAGTCCTCGCCAGCGTGACTATGTTGTTTGTGTGCACATTTGTCACTGGGTCGACAAAGTGCACTGAGTGATTCACTCCTAGGTGCGCAGCAAACCCTCCAGCCATTAACCCATACTGCTTTGCAATTAAACTGTAGAGTGTATTTGCATCCTTTCTGTTGTTGGGGGATATCGTCATCTGCACCTCATTCGTTTCCATGTCGGTCATTCCCAAGATCCAATTACCCTCTAGGACGCGCCCACTATGAAACTTGCGTTGTCCTATTTTGCATTTGTCTATTTGAACGACGTGGCTGGGACTGCCAATTTCCCCCCTTGCAGTATACTTGGTGTCATTTGACATCATGCACTCTTTGCGGCAGTAGCCGAACCAGTCCAATACAGTCCTTGAGCTCATACATGTATTTCCTCCAGTATTGTCGTGTCGTAGGATTGTTTAAGTGCAAAGCAGTGCATGAGTAACAAAATTTGACTGGGTGATAACTTAGCCTGCTCAAAC
Organism: Mantis religiosa; assembly: GCA_030765055.1. NCBI lineage: Eukaryota > Metazoa > Arthropoda > Insecta > Mantodea > Mantidae > Mantis > Mantis religiosa. The sequence goes on from CM060954.1 coordinate 159,742,602, forward strand.
TATGTTTATTTGCACTCGGACTGCATCACCTATGTCTGGGGCAGTTTTGCAGAGGTTGGCTACAAGTTTTACATATCTTTCTCATGTTGGCTGCAACGCGAGAACCGGCTGGTCGTCTGCTTGCGCATGCGTATAAGTGTACCTTTGGACTTAGAACATATTCTCGCATTGCACAAAAGAAAGTTTCTCCAAAAGGTCTATGTGGATCTGCATGTCTGATGTGAGCAACATAACTTAGTTAAAAGTAACTTGGTATTTAAGTTCAGCATTGTCAATAATGTGATACAAAGATTTTGAAACAAATCGCCTTAACCCAAATACCCTTCACATGGAAGTGTTTAGACTATATTGATTTTCTTTAAGATGACTAACAGTTTCGATTTAATTACATCTTAAAAGATTTGAGCTATTATTTAAGCCTACTGTATTCTTTTAATCCCATAGTACTGAAACTGTTATTTATGGTTGGCCCAAAACAAAAGTTGTTTATAAATTTTGTAATGTTTAAAATTTGAAAACTGTTAAATCTTTGTGTAGTATAACATAAAAGTGATTGTGAATATAAGTGAAAAACAAGAACCATACAGTTAGAGACCAAAAATTGATATATAACTAGTTATTGAGTGATGACGGAATAAACTTCCAGGAGACACTAGTAGAAATTTTCTCTCAGTGGTGTTTCAGAGAACATTGTCGAAAGTTGTATTTTTCAATTTATTAGTTGCATTTGTGTAGTAAATAACAATCTTTAAAGTGATACAAGTATTATTATTTCACTAATTTAGTAGAAACCAAAACATCGACCCAAGATCACAACCAAGAGATTAATCTTTTGTGTTTGCCGACTTTGGCTAAGCTGGGTAAAGAAGTTAAATATCATTATTGAACTTGTATATTACAAATTGGTCACAGCACAACATGGCACAAACCATAAAATATAATATTAAATATATATAAATTATTAAAAATTGGCATACCAACACGGCAAATTGTAAAACAGAAAATTAAATTATATTACAGTACCTATAAGAAAATATAGGGTTTTTAAAACTTAGATAGTAGATCAGTATGAACTTTACAGAACTCAATAATTCACAGTAATTTCAAACATATCTGAGCCTTAGAACGAAGGTGTGGTTCATCTTGTAGCATTATACGAGAAATAATTTAGAATTCAGAAATATAAGGTAGTTCAAGGGAAGCCACAATGGCAGTTAACAAACTAAAATTAAGTTTGCATGATAAGATTTATTCAAATATATTTTTTTTAATGTTCCGTTTATACCCCGCTTTTGACTGCAATGGTTCTATCGGCAGCCATTCTCCTTTGGAACATATCACGATGGTGTTATCTTGTAGAGTTGGGTGGTACTTTGGATTTTTTTTTTTTAAATTTAAACCATTAGGTCGCACACACATTTACACTCTCATTCATACTTTCAGACTCTGGGGAAGATGGGGAATCATCTTGGTTGGAATAAAATCCTACCCCCAGCCGGGAATTGAACTCAGGACCCCTCACATATCAGGCAGGTGCTCTACCAACTGAGCTACGGGAACAGCCTCAAATATCTTTGTTTCTTCATACACTAGCATATCAAAGTTGTCCAGGACAGCCAGTGTACACACTGTTCAGGCTCTTATTCAAGGGACAATGAATAGTTCCACTTTAAAATTCAAAACTGATTAATTCCTTATTAAAATTATAAAATAGAAATATTTATGAACAGTGGATCTTTATCAATAAAATCTTTTTAAACCACTTGTCAAACTGTATCAAAAAGCAGATCCCCCCAAAAAAAGCAATTAATACAGCAACTGAATTTCAAACCAGTATTATTTGAAAGCAGATAAAGGTAATAAAACTGTTACCATGGACAAAGATGATTACACATGCAGACTTATAAAACTTCTAGAAAATCAGGAATATGAAGAAATAAAAAAGAATCCTCTACGAGCTTTGGTTGTTTCGGCAAATAAGACAATAAAAGAAAGTACGATAATACCTGAAAAAACTAAAACAAGCTTAGTCCCGAGCAACCCAGTCTAATAAAACTGTATCGTTTACCAAAAATTCATAAAAGTGATGACAGCATGAGACCGATTATCAGCAGTATAGATGCACCTACATATTATTTAGCAAAGTAACGGCCACGCCGTGGCTCAGTGGTTAGACCATTTGGCTCTCACCAAGGTGGCCCGGGTTCGATCCCAGGCGACCGCAAAGTGAGATTTGTGGTGGACAACACGGCGTTGGAGCGGGTTTTCTCCAGGACCTCCGGTTTCCCCCGCCATCTCATTCCACCGGTGCTCCATCTTCATCTCATGTATCATCAGTGTCACCGCCTGCGGTGCCATATGTAGTAAAAGCGGGCGTTAAACACTACACATTTCATTTCATTTAGCAAAGTGGTTAGTATACGAAATGGGTCCCATACAAAGATATGCTTCTCTCGGTATAAAAAAACAGCTTGGAATTGGTTGAAAAATTAAATAAAGTAAATATTAATACTAACAGAATTTTAGTCTCCTTTGATGTCAGCTCATTATTTACGAGCGTACCTACAGAAAAGCTGCCAAGTTTGATTAAGCTATGGCTTTCAGATCAAGGTTTTACTGAAACCCAAATTGAAGGATATAATAAACTCTTATTATTTTAGTTAATTGATGGAAATTAATCATTTCTCCACACTAGCCGTGTATAGGCTAAGATATTTGATGGATAGAGTCAACATGAAAAATTCAATGCCATGGCCGGGATTTGAACCACGGATCTCCTGGTTTCCGTCCAGTCGCTCTTAACCTTTGAGCTACCATGGCCAACGTGCCTTCCTGACATTAAATTCTCCAGTTGACTCATATTCCGTGGTTCAAATCCCGGCCATGGCATTGAATTTTTCATGTTGACTCTATCCATCAAATATCTTAGCCTATACACGGCTAGTGTGGAGAAATGATTAATTTCCATCAATTAACTAAAATAATAAGAGTTAAATGATGAAGCCTGGGACTTAAGTACTTACAATAGTAAGTCGCCACAAACGGTGTATCTCGGATGCGAGAGCTCGTAGTGGTCTACCGGGGAATATGAGTCAACTGGAGAATTTAATGTCAGGAAGACACGTTGGCCATGGTAGCTCAAAGGTTAAGAGCGACTGGACGGAAACCAGGAGATCCGTGGTTCAAATCCCGGCCATGGCATTGAATTTTTCATGTTGACTCTATCCACCATATAATAAACTCATTAATTTATGCATCAACCAAAACAGCTTCATGGTCAATCAAAAGTATTACAAACAAACCTCAGGGTTAGCTATGGGCAACCCCATATCACCGTTATTGGCTGATTTATATATGACTTATTTGGAAACACGGGTGACAAAAGAGTTTCCGCATATTTTTAAAGTATGGTTTCATTAAGTTGATGATATATTCGCCATAGTACCAGAAAAATTAGCACAGGATGTGTTAAAACTATTGAATTTACAAGACCAATCTATAAAATTTACTACTGAAACAGAAAAAGATGGCTGGTTACCGTTTTTGGATCTAAAAATTATGAGAAAAAGAGATAAATTAGAATTTGGCATATATAACAAGGAAGTGGATCACATAAAATATGTTGCAAATGTAAATGGCTTTGATCCAAAATTTATTACAAAAATGATAAACATAAAAGACGGAAAACCATCAAGGACATTAGTACATTAAAAGCTGATGTCTTAAAGAAAATATATTGCAAATTTACATATCATCCTAAGGCTTTTAATAAACTTAAAAGTATTTTCCGTCATTCTCATATACAACTAGTTCCACATAACAAATACAGCATGAGAAATACACTAAATCACCCGCTCAAAAACACAAGTGCAGCCAACAAATTATCAGGAATTTATAGTCTAAAATGTGAGGATTGCAATGAAATATATATTGGAGAAACTAAAGGAAACTTGGAAATAAGGATGAAAGAACTCATGAGATGCATAAAATACAAACAGACAGATAAATCAGCCATAGCCCATCATTCAAAACAAATGACATGTATCACACACACAACACCAGATCATTAAATCACATACATACCACATTCTGTCGCACCAATAAGAGTCGCAGTAGCATTACTCACCATAGGACTAGCCTATACAATACATTACCTGGACATTTCAAATATCAGGTATATAGCTAATTTAAATGTTCATTAACAAAAGCACTCTTAAAACATGTACCTTTTAGCATCCAGGAATTTAAAGACATAAATTTGTAATAACTTTGTAAATGTTACTTTTTGTATAAGCTACTTCATATTGTACATACAGCCATACTTCACATTGTACAGCCATGATTTATGTATAAATCAAAAGGTGAATAAGGTATCTTATCTTAACCTATTTTTGGTCAAAAAATCATAATATTTCTAAAGAAATCAAACTTAAGAGAGCCATGAATTTTGAAATACCAATAGTGGATGACATCATTCAACTCGTTGAACAGTGCCAGGAGAGGGAGGTGGTCACCTGAAGAACTAGTCAAACATCTGCTGATGATGGGGACGCGTGGTCCTTGAAACTTGTTCTAATTTTAAATGTAAGTGGAGCTAAAGTGTTTTTATAGTTTGACAAGTGGTTTAAAAATATTTTATTGGTTAATTCCTACTTTTTCCCATGCACTATGCCACATACAATCAAATACTGCCAGCTTAATTAGTAGTAACTCCCAGCTTAAAAGTCTCCAGAATGCCAGAGTATTAGTTGTGAAATATGGGTAGTAAATACACTTTATGGGAATGTTACAGGGAACGTGTAGTTAACACAACTGGTACAAGACTGGAAGAAGTAAATATTCCTGGTTTGACACCCAATCGAACATATTACTTCCGTATCTTAGCCTACAACTCTAATGGTCCAGGAGCAAGCTCAGAGATGCTAAATATAACCACCAAAGCTGAAATACATGTACCAGGACCACCACAAAACCTACATGCTCTACCAGTGTCTCCTACCAGCCTGCTTGTTCAGTGGGAGCCACCTGAGCTCAGCAATGGACCAATACAGCATTACAAGCTCTTCTACATGGAGGTACAGTCAAGTTTATTAGTATTAGTAGTTTTATACTAAAAGAACAGTTTAGGTTTACCTTCATATGTGGGTCCTGACATAGTCTTACTGCATTTTTGCACTTTACATCACTGTGCTGATAGTACAGGGTGTATATAAATGAATATCAGGGTTTTAACTCTTTATAATATTTATTACATTAAACTTATAGTTATAAATGATATGTCAAATGAAAAAGCAACTCAGCTTTGTTTGTTGACACCAGTGCGCATGTGCGTGCACTGTTTCTGCCACAATCTGCTAGACAGCGGCAGTAATAAAGATGGTGACAAGTAAACAGAAAGCGTTTCGTGTTTCGCGGTTGGCAAAGATCGAATCTGTAGTTACTGTGCAACATGCATTCCGCATTAAGTTCGGTTGTGATCCTCCTAGTGATATTAATATTCATAGATGGTATCATCAGTTTGAAGATACCGGTTGCCTTTATAAAGGGAAGAGCACGGGACGACCAAGAGTAAGTGAAGAGACTGTTGAAGGAGTGAGAGAGTCATTCACTCATAGCCCAAAGAAATCAGTCCAGAAGGCTAGTCGTGAATTACAAGTTCCTGTGCTGACTGTTTGGAAAGTTGTAAGAAAACGCTTATGGCTACGTCCTTACCGTTTACAGTTATTACAGGCTCTAAAGCCGACAGACCATGGATTACGTGCTAACTTCGCAAATGACATGTTTCATGATGATGTCGATTTTATGGATCGTGTTGTCTTCAGTGATGAATCAACCTTTCACCTTAGTGGACTTGTTAACACTCATAATTGCATCTTGGGCTCATAAAATTATCATGAGATGGGACAAATGCAACAAGATTCCCCTAACGTGAATGTTTTTTGTGCTGTATCCTGGCGAAAAGTTTATGGGCCTTTCTTTTTTGGTGAACCTACTGTAACTGGCACTTCTTACCTTGACAATAGCTCTTCCCTCAGTTGGAAGAAAACTTCATTTTCCAGCAAGATGGTGCGCCACCTCACTGGCATAACAAAGTATGCGATTGGTTGAACGTCACTGTACATGAGCGCTGGATAGGCTGCAAGGGCCCCAATGACAGGGCTTGCTATGCATGGCCTCCACCATCTCCTGACCTAACGCCATGCGATTTTTCCTTTGGGGCTTCATCAAGGATCGTGCGTACGTGCCTCTGCTACTAGCTGACCTCCCTGAATTAAGAAACCGGAATGAAGCACAATTACTGAATACACACTTATCAACGTTTGGGAAGAACTCAGCTATAGACTCGATGTGTGCCCTTGTGACAAAGTGTAGTCACATTGAACATTTATAAGGTTCTTGGTAAAACTGTTTTGAGTTGCTTTTTCATTTGACATATCATTTATAACTGTGAGTTGAATATAATAAATATTACAAAGAGTTAAAACTGTGATATTCATTTATATACACCCTGTATCCTAGGTATGTCATTCTGTTTAAATAGATAAAAATGAAATAAAATAAGGCTATCTGTTTGTTATATGTACTGTACTTCATTTGACCTTAAAGGTGTATGGATTTTAACATTGCACCATATCACAACTTACACAGCGAGTGAAACAGGAAGTGTGAATAGAAATAGTTTGTTACTACATTGCATATATTATCACTTATTGCATACATTCAGGTAATGAACAGGGTGAATAAATACTGTAATTCAATTATTTTAGTTAATTTATGGAAATAAATAATTTCCTCATACTAGCCGTAGATATGCTAATTTTTTTATAGATTGAGTCAACATGAAAAATTCAATGCAATGGCCGGGATTTGAACCACGGATCTCCTGGTTTCTGTCCAGTCGCTCTAAGCCATTGAGTTACCACGGCCAACGTGCCGTCCTGACATTAAATTCTCCATTTTCAAATCCCAGCCATGGCATTGAATTTTTCATGTTGACTCAATCTATCAAAAAATTAGCGTACATACGGCTAGTATGGGGAAATGATTAATTTCCATCAATTAACTAAAGTAATAAGAGTTAAATGATGAAGCCTGGGACTCAAGTACTTATGATAGTAAGTCACCACAAACGGTATAACTCGAATACGAGAGTCCCTAGTGGTTTACCGGGGAAATATACTAACCAAATGGAGAATTTAATGTCAGGACGGCACGTTGGCCATGGTAGCTCAATGGGTTAGAGCGACTGGACGGAAACCAGGAGATCCATGGTTCAAATCCCAGCCATGGCATTGAATTTTTCATGTTGACTCAATCTTCTGTAATTCAAGTTTTAAAACATGTAAACTTCAGTCCTTGAAAATGAAGCAAGTGCTACCCTCTCACCACAGAGGTGGGCTATACCTAATTTTAATTACAAGATACACTATTCCAAATAGTGTCCAAAACAAATATTTTGAGCAATAAATGTAACGAATGATATTCTTAAAGATTTTAGTTTACTTACGATAAAATTAGCTAGGTTTTTTCAGATGTATCACTGATGTAACCTACATGCAAGTATATAACTTTTTATGCACTTGCAAGTCTCGGAGATGTGTGCATGCGTGCGTGCGTGCGCGTGTGCGTGTGTGTTTAATGCTCAGAATTTGATAATAAAATCATTTTTCTTCTTGCTTCCCAATATTTGGAGACTAGATCTTGATTTTGGAGAGTTTCACATACAGTTAGATGATCGATGTTCATTAAATCATCTTTACCACATAAACAGCACTGTGGAGAAGTTGTTAATCCAACCTTGAATAAATGTCCATTCAAACAATCGTAGCCTGTGATTAATCTGAACATTGCTACTGAAAATTTTCGAGGTAGTTCTGGAATTGTCTTTAGTTTGTTTTGGAGGGATAGTGATGCGCCTCTTATAGCCTCTCCTATTCAAATCCCATCCTCTTCCTGCTCGTGGTGCACCCTGCTTTAACAGATGAGGCTCTGGGGACCGAGCTACAGTGGTATAACTGTTCCATCAAAATGGAGGAAATGCCATTTATAAATTTACTGCTGACCTGTCATGGCAGTAGGAACGTCCTTCATCTGGCAAATGAAGGAAAGGCTGGTGATATCATAATGATTTGCCAAGCCTGATCCGGCAGATCCGTAGACCAACGACAGGTGTGTTCCCTCCACAATATGAGGGTTAAGAAGGAACGATTCAACTGCCTACTTATAAAAAAGAGGTGTCCATAAGAAACGGTTGAAACCTGCTCAATATACTATGTTTATGTCTCTTTCTACAAAACAATCCGGAGTAATAGTCCCCCATTCGGATCTCCGGGTGGGAACTGTATTTGGAGATTTGAACATACTACAATGGAATGCAACAGGATTAAGTCTCGGGGATGTAGAGAAAATTAATATAAATTATTTGTTTGTTACAGGGGGATTCAGCAGAAGAACATCATGTAGAAACAACTGAGTTTCAGTATGAGCTAAGAGGATTGGCCAAGTTTACAGAGTACAGTGTTTGGGTTGTGGCATTCAACCAGAATGGTCCAGGTTCGAGTACAGAGGAGGTAGTTGCTAGAACACTGTCTGATGTGCCTTCTGAACCTCCTCAGAATGTAACACTAGAGGCTAGCAGTTCAACGGTAAGTCTGCTGAAGAAAGCATAATATAGAGCTATTCTAAATTAATAACACTATTTAATGTACTTTTTTGTCAGTTAACTACATATTATAAAATAATGTATAAAGTAGCATTGTCTATGAGAACTCTCAAAGATTATGTAAGGAACTTGCAGAAATTTTTTCTTATTCACATAAACATGTATTAGCTAAAGATGGGATTCAAACCATGAGCTTTGGATTCAAAGATAGCAGTAGGACCAGTCTTTTGTAGTGGAAGTGGCACATAGATAGCATATTGTGACGCAGACGGCGTTGCCGATCGATAATGCGGACTGGCGGTGGTGGCAGGGGGGACGCAAGGGGTGGCACCTCCTCCTACCGCGCGAAGGTGCTCGAAGGCTCCAGAATGATTTCCCCCTCCATAATGGAAGAATCGGGAGGTTTCGGGGCGATCGATACAAGCAAGGCGACGGTTAGGGGAGTGAAGGACGTCGCGGCGGGCGGACGTGTAGCAGAGTTGAGTGAGTGACCGTAAGCCGGGCGGACGTGTAGTTGAGTTGAGCGGACGTGTAAAGACGAACTGGCAAGGTTGAATGGTGTAAATTAAATTGTAATTGTGTACATTAAACTGTAATTGGAATAAGGTGGAAATAAAGAACATTTGGAGTGGTGTAATTGAACTCTCTTTAATTTTACGAACCCACAAAGTCACAACTGGTGTCAGGAAGCAGGACGATAATATCACCGAACATTACGGCCATGGAATCGGCATTGGAAATACTTTTAGTGAAGATGAACGAGTTAACAACAAAAACAGAAGCGGCAAATAACAACATCACCGCCGAGCTGAAACAAATGAAGACGGCCAACGACAACATCACCGCCGAGCTGAAACAAATGAAGACGGCCAACGACAACATCACCGCCGAGCTGAAACAAATGAAGACCGCTAACGACAACATCACTGAGAAGATGGAAGAAATGAAGGCCGAATTAACCACAGAAATGAGAGCAGCGAACGACAGTCTGGCCACGGAAATGAAGGTGGCGAACGAGGCTCTCGCCGCCAAGTTTGAGGAACGGTTGGCCGGCATGAGGGATGACGTCATGAATCTGGGCAAGCGGATGGGTCAAGTAGACGACCGCCTTAATGACCTAGAGGAAAAGGCCGACAACATCGCCAAACCCCTCACCCGCCTGACAGAGGAACACCGACCTTATGTGTGGACGGAGGACGCCGAAGACGCTTTCCAGCACCTGAAGGAAACCCTGTGCAGTGCTCCAATTTTGGGTTTCCCACAACTGGGTGGCGTCTTCATTGTGGACACCGACGCTAGCGACCATTGCATTGGAGGTGTCCTATCGCAGTTCCAGGATGGCCATGAGCGGGTGATAGCCTACTACAGCAAGATGCTATCCAAGGCAGAGAAGAACTACTGCGTCACCCGATGGGAGTTACTGGCAGTAGTAAAGACATTGGAGCACTTCCACAAGTACCTGTACGGTCAGCCATTCCACCTGAGGACTGACCATTCCGCCCTAACCTGGCTATTGAGCTTTAAGAACCTGGAAGGCCAGACAGCACATTGGGTCCAGAGGCTGCAGGAGTACGACTTCACTTCGGAACATCGTAGAGGGAAGAGCCACAGTAACGCTGACGCCATGTCCCGAAGACCCTGTCCAGAAGAGTGCGGCCAGTGCACGGGAGTGGAAGAGAAGGAGCGTGCCGCAGCAGTCCGAGTAGTTGTGGCAGTGCTTGCTGAAGGCTGGGATAGCGCAGGCCTGAGGAGGGAGCAGCTGGCGGACGCAGACTGGGGCCACTCTTAAGGGAAGTGGAGGCAGGGACGAGACCAACCTGGGAGGACATCACACCGAGGAGCGCCACCTACAAGTCGTACTGGGCCCAATGGGACTCGTTGAAGACCAGAGAGGGCGTGCTGTTCCGGGTATGGGAACCACCCGATGGGAAGACGCAGAGAGAACAGTTGGTACTTCCCCGGAGTAAGGTACTGGAAGTCTTGGAAGAAGTGCATGTTGGTACTTCAGGAGGACACCTGGGAGCGAACCGAACGATTGACAAACTTCGGCAGCGCTACTACTGGCTGAGACTCCGAGCAGATGCTGGTGGTACACCTGGATCGTCTAGCCCGCTACGATGGTGCTGTTCAGGACGACCAGCTTTGAGGAGGGAGCAGTGTGACGCAGACGGCGTTGCCGATCGATAATGCAGACTGGCGGTGGTGGCGGGGGGGACGCAAGGGGTGGCACCTCCTCCTACCGCGCGAAGGTGCTCGAAGGCTCCAGAATGATTTCCCCCTCCATAATGGAAGAATCGGGAGGTTTCGCGGCGATCGATACAAGCGAGGCGACGGTTAGGGGAGTGAAGGACGTCGTGGCGGGCGGACATGTAGCAGAGTTGAGTGAGTGACCGTGAGCCGGGCGGACGTGTAGTTGAGTTGAGCGGACGTGTAGTTGAGTTGAGCGGACGTGTAAAGACGAACTGGCAAGGTTGAATGGTGTAAATTAAATTGTAATTGTGTACATTAAACTGTAATTGGAATAAGGTGGAAATAAAAAACATTTGGAGTGGTGTAATTGAACTCTCTTTAATTTTATGAACCCACAAAGTCACAATATAATAAATACTGTTACTAACAAGTTTTCAGGGATAAAATCAGATCACCTGAAGTGGTAGAATGTGATGCATATATACAATGACTCCTCATTCCCCTGATTTAGGTATTCCTGTTAAAACAAAAGGGCACATTACTTATTTAAAAGGAATCTGAAATAATATTCCAAAGGATTGTATGAATTGTAACATATTGAAGTAGAGGTGAAGGAGGAGTAGGACTTAGACATTTTCAGTTTGCCAATGTTCTGTGCATAAATGTAATGAACAGTTGTGATTGTCCTCTTTTCATCTTCTTTTGAAATTTGGCTCTTCTTTCTAATATACGATGCGGCGATTTTTTTCTAATTCCTTCACACTTTTTGATGTTTTAACTATGATTTTTAATATAATTTCTTTACTTTTTAGTGCAATTTCGTGTTGGAGGGCATTCTTTTAACGTTATTAATTGTTGGTTTATTTACTTACTGCGTAATGTAGCCATATTGAAGAATTCAGTACAGCCAAACTATGCTTGTTTCTCCACTAAATGCAATGCTGCCAACAGTCTTACTTGTCCCGAAATTACACTATATAGCAGCTATCGCCTGGTCAAATTTTGTTACCCATGCATTGCTTTGCACACAAACAATCCTATGACACGAGGATAATGGAGTCCTCCATAGGAAATACATGTATAAGTTTGCTGACTGTATCGGACTGGTTCGGCTACTGCTGCGAAATGTGCATGATGTCAAATGACACCAAGTATACTGCAAGGGGGAAAATTGGCGGTCCCAATCACGTTCAAATCGACGACGCAAGTTTCATCATGGGCGCTGCAATTAGACTGTAGAGCATCCCTCCTGTTGTTGGAGTATATCGTCATCCGCACCTCATTCGTTTCCACGTCGATCATTCCCAAGATGCAGTTGCCCTTTACAGCGCACCCACGATGAAACTTGCGTCGTCCTATTTTGCATTCATTGATTTGAACGATGTGACCGGGACCGCCAATTTTCCCCCTTGCAGTATGCTTGGTGTCATTTGACATAATGCACACTTTGTGGCAGTAGCTGAACCAGTCCAATACAGTCCATGAACTCATACATGTATATCCTACGGAGCACTCCATTATCGTTGTGTTGTAGGATTGTTTATGTGCAAAACAGTGCATGAGTAACAAAATTTGACTGGGCGATAGTCTGCTAGATAGTGTAATTTCAGTACAAGTCAACAAGACAACTCATACATGTATTTCCTACAAGCACTCCATTATCATCGTGTTGTAGGATTGTTTATGTGCAAAGCAGTGCATGAGTAACAAAATTTGACTGGGCGATAGTCTGCTAGATAGTGTAATTTCAGTACAAGTCAACAAGACAACTCATACATGTATTTCCTACAAGCACTCCATTATCATCGTGTCGTAGGATTGTTTATGTGCAAAGCAATGCATGAGTAACAAAATTTGACCGGGCGATAACTTAGCCTGCTCAAACCATGTTCCTTTGCACACTGACTACATCACCTATGTCTTGGGTATTTTTGCAGAGTTTGGCTACAAGTTGTACATATCTTCCTCATGTTGGCTGCAATGCAAGAACTGGCTGTTCGTCCGCTTGCGCATGCGTATACGTGCACTTTTGGACTTAGAAAATATTCTCACATCGTACACAAGAAAGTTTCTCCTGAAATTCTTTCCAGTCATCAGACCAAAATAACTTTTGTAAATAATACTGTATTAATTTTATATACATACAAATTGACAATCCATGTAAAATGTTTTACAGTTGGAGATGATAAAGCATAAACAAGTGTTGTTTAGTGTCATTAATTGACCCCCTTTAAATTGAATCATTTCTTATGTGCATCTCATTCCCTTCTAGCCAAACTTTCAAAGTTTGAAGCTTATTTTGTTCTGCATACTATTCAGAAAGTATGTAAATTGACTTACGTGTGTATTTTGGAAACATCTGAAGCAAAATTTCTTGTTGGAAGCACAATTCTTTCTCTTCTCATGTGAGTTTTTGCGGCTATCAGTTTCTTCTGGTCACCTATTGTATCATCATATTTTAAATAAGAGTCATGAGATCTCTCATTTTCAGGTGTGGTTCAGAGTGAAATAAATACAATTTTGGAGAAGTCCAATTTTGTAACAAATAATTTAATTGTATTATCTGGATTACATTTTACTTGAACTTTCTTTCCTAGTCAATCATTTCAGGTTATCTCCAGCATATCGATAAATTCCTACTTCTTTAATAAAAAGATTCCATTAATTACATAAAACTCCTTACTCCTGCACGTCTTCTCATCACTATCAAGATTCCAGAATATCTCTTTCTCAAGATTATTGATTTTCCGTTACAAAACTTTTATATTCACCGCAACATTTTAACATTTTCATGAAACAAGATTACAGAACACATATCTCTGAAGATTAGTGATTTTCTTTTTATCCAAAACTTTTTGTCTTTCCACATCAAGCAAGATTATTGATTTTTCCGTTACTATCGTTACTCCTATATTAATTTTATGATTGGTCGATTTACTGTTACGTCACCACATTACGTAATACAATTATTACTACGGCCAATCACAAAATTACACATATTTTTACACATTTCAAACCAAAAACTACTGTTACACATATAATCTAATTGAAGTAAAAAGGCTAGCATAATTTTGAGTCAAACTAGTACTCCTTGCTCCATATATTGCTAGTGTATACCTAGAATATATTTCGTTAGGATCTTCCTAACATCCTCAGCTAATGTTGACTATTGAATGTTGATTTGGTGGACTCCTTGGAGGCGATTGGGGCATCTCTGTTGGCATCCTGATTAACTTGAAGTGGGGTTCTCTTCAAAGATGGTGTCAAAATTGAAAAGTTTTCCTTCATATTTCTTTATGAATATCTTTTCCCACATGGTTAATGCAGCTGATCCCTGAACACATTTTAATAAAACTTTTTAATTTTTTAAAAAGTATTTTAAGAACATCAACAAACAAGAAATAGACAAAGTGACAGTAGCATACCATATTTGGAATGAGAATCACAATAAAAAACAAGAAATCCATTTATTAAGAAGTGTTCACAGTCTAACTGATTAACCTTGTGGGAAAAAGTATTCATAAAGAAATATAAAGAAAAGCTCTTCAATTTTGACATCACCTTTGAAGAGAATCTAAACTTCAAGTTCATCAAGACACCAACAGAGACAACCGTATCACCTCAAAAGAGTTCACCAAATCAGAGTTCAACAGTCGAAATTAGCTGAGGATGTTAAGAAGGTCCTAATGAAATGTGTTTACCTAAAACACTAGCAATATATGGAGCATTAAGTACTAGTTCAACTCAAAATTATATTAATCATCATCTTGTATTCAACTAGTATTCATCTTGAACTAGTATGATTGTTGGCAGTATACAATTTTGCATTGAGGGTGTTGTTGATTTAGATAATACTAAGTTGATGGTAAGGTAATAGTGCACCACCTTATAGTTTGGTGAAGAAATACTTTCGAAGACTCGAGTGTAAGAGTGGGCTAAAAATTTTATGGCGGGAAGAGAAGCTGTGAAAAATGAACCTCATAGGAAGAGACCATGGACAAGCATTACTGCAGACAACACTGTAGCCATTCGTGACTTTATTGAAAAAGATCAGTGCATACGAATATCCGAACTTGTTTTTTCCCTAGGAATAAGTTACCTAAATGTTCAAACAATCATCCGAGATGAACTCCATTACAGAAAATTGTCTGCCGGTAGGTTCCTCGTCCCTCAACTTGGATGAAGCAAAAGCTGCATATTGCAACAAGCAATGCTGGCAACCAATCCAAAATGTCATTCTTCTCCATGATAATGCGAGTCCATATACTGCCACTTTAATGTGGGAAAAACTGGAGAAAATGTACTGGACACTGTTCTTACAGTACAGATTTATTTCCCTGCGACTACAATTTGTTTAGACCACTCAAACAGGACCTAGGAGAACAGCAGTTTTATGATAAGTTCGTGAGCAGCTGGCTCCGCACACATTGTTCTTTTTTCTATAAGGATGGCACAAAAAACTAGCCAATCTGATGGAGCAAATGTGTATTAAAGGCAGGACACTATGTGGAAAAATAATCAGTATATGAGCATTTTTATTTGTTGATACAATAAATTTAAAAAATAATTTCCATTTATATTTGATCTCCTTCGTATTATTAGTGGTGTCAGTTGTGTAATTTTGGTAATTTGTGTTCTTGCTAACATCAACACAGTTGAAATTTGGACTTAGTAGTTTTACCACCAACAAAGGACATGTAGTATTTTCTCTGCCCACAAATTTAAATGAGTATTTTTAGTTTCTGAAATAGAGGCTAGAGGTTATTTAAAATGATCATATGATTTTGCAGAGTGTTACAGTAAGATGGGAAGCACCACCAAAAGGAGGCCGTAATGGCATCATCACTGGTTATAAACTACGCTACAGAAAGCGTGATAGAAGAGATCGAAGAGGTGATACTGTCACAACAGCTGGTGATCGACGACTTTATACTCTGGTTGGCCTAGAAAGACGTTCTGTGTACCAAGTTCGCCTGTGGGCTTTGAATGTAAATGGAACAGGACCTCCCACAGAATGGTACACTGTTGAGACATATGAAAACGACCTAGATGAAACACAGGTTCCTGATTCACCTACATTGCTTAAAGGTAAACATTTAATATAGGTATATAGTTTTATTTATGTGGGTTACTTTCATTGTGTGGAGTAGTTTCTCAAGTGTCATATTTAAAGAAGTTAAGAGTTTAAATCTTGATTAGGATGAAATAACTAAATTGGGTAGATAGAGTCAACATGAAAAATTCAATGTCATGGCCAGGATTTGAACCATGAATCTCCTTGTTTCCATCCAGTCGCTCTTAACCATTGAGTTACCATGGCCAACTGGCCATCATGACATTAAATTCTCCAATTGACTCATATATTTCCCCGGTAAACCACTAGGGGCTCTTGCATTCGAGATACACTGTTTATGGCAACTTACTATCATAAGTACTTGAGTCCCAGGCTTCATCATTTAACTCTTATTATTTTAGTTAAGTGATAGAGTCAACATGAAAAGTTCAATGCCAGTGACCGGTCGGAAACCAGGAGATCCATGGTTCAAATCCTGGCAATGGCATTGAATTTTTCATGTTGACTCTACCTATCAAAAACCTTAGCCTATATATGGCTAGTGTGAAGAAATGATTAATTTCCATCAATTAGAGTTAAATGATGAAGCCTGGGACTGAAGTACTTATGATAGTAAGTCGCCACAAACGGTGTATCTCGAATGCGAGAGGCCTTAGTGGTTTACCGGGGAAATATATGAGTCAATTGGAGAATTTAATGTCATCATGGCAAGTTGGCCATGGTAGCTCAATGGGTAAGAGCGACTGAATGGAAACCAGGAGATCCGTGGTTCAAATCCCGGCCATGGCATTGAATTTTTCATGTTGACCCTATGTATCAATAACCTTAGCTAATATATGGCTAGTGTGAAGAAATGATTAATTTCCATCAATTAACTAAAATTTAGATTGGGCTTTTTTTCAGAATTTTTCCTTATACTCAAAAGACAAATGTTGATAAGCCGTAAGTTCTATTGACCCCAGGCTTATTTGTGCATAGTTTTGCCTATTTCACTCACTTATCCAGAACTACCTGGCCAGATAATAGTAGTACACTAACCTTAAAAAAAGGAATTGAATGGGGAAACTTTAGGAGAAGTATGTTTCATGTTGACAGCAATGTAAAGAGCATCACCTGATAGTAAATTAAGTCATTTCAAAATTTATGGCAATAAGCAATTCAGCTTATAGAAGTTCAGGAGAATCCTTGTTTCGTCAAGAGGCTGAAAAGCATTGTCAGTTTTGAAATAGGTTAAAGTAGGTATGGATGAAGCATTTAAATTGTATTTTTATAGCGATAGCTATAATATATATTGATATCGCTTTATAGAAAAATATGTGCACAGTTTGTATTATTTATTTCATTTTCATGCAACCATATTGCTTTTACATTCTGAGAAGTTGCAAAAAGTGACAACGTCTTTCAGCTCTGACTAATTCAGTTATATACATCAAACTATTTAACATTATCATTTGCATTTCACCGTATACAGTTTTACAATTTGGTTTTTGGATTATTTATATTGTATCTGTTTTGTATTTGCAGCACGGCCTATGACAGATACCATAACTGTGTCTTGGAATCCTCCTCGTAATCAAAATATAATGGTGCGAGGATATACAATTGGTTGGGGAAAAGGAATCCCTGATGTCTACTCACAGCTACTCGATGGCAAGCAGAGATTTTATGTTATAGAAAGTGTTGGTGAGTTCACATTTTAATAGAACAATTTAATATGCCTGAGCTTTACTCATTGAAGATAAAGTTGTTTTGTGGAAATTTAAGACCTTGTAAGATTGGCTCTTCTTTGCTGTTAATTTAGTTAATATTGATAAGTTGTCAAGGACATTCTGTTTCCTATTATTTATTTCCAATAGCATTACAAGTATTGCATGGATTCTGTGATAGCAGCAGTACTTTTGTTTTGGGTTATGGTTTAATGGAGACTCGAGCATGAAACTCTGCTCCCTGGCTAAATGGTTTCCTTTGTAAGGGAAGTAAAGCTGATGGTCTAGTGTTATAGATTTACAGTAAATAAAAGAACCTCAAGCCTGATAAGGAGGAGGCCTCTGAGTAAAATCAAATGGGACGCTGAGCACAACAGCAGTTAAGAGTGTCCATAAATGAAAACACAATTAATTAATAGGACCGTAGCCACAGAATATGCCTGGGTTCAATCTCATTCATAGGAGTGAGGATTTTAAGTCCTGGGTACAGCACTGGTACCCACTCAGCATTGTGAGTAAAGCGAGAAGCTGCATTAAGTAGCAATCCTGGCCAAGAAAGCCACATTTTGTCTGGGGATACATGATGCTGACTCCATCACCTACCCCCATATTGGTTAGATGATCATCTACCTCTGTATGGAATGTGGTCATGTTTGGCAGCCCTAGGCCCATGAGGGCTGTAGTTGCATATGACGATGATGATTATTAATAGTACTTTATGCCCACAACAAGAAGGCTAGAGGGGTATGAAGGGCAGAGGAGCTTGAATTGTTTGTCTGCTCCAGCAGCAGATCTGTGTACTACGAAATAAGTGTATGAGAGTGCATATGAGTCACCCATGCTGCCAGATCTAATGTTTGTTGCAGTGATAGGTATTATGTATAGGTGAGCTATGTGACAACACTAGTGTATTTTAAACCAACCTTCCATTCTTGTCATACTCGGAAGGCAAGCATACACACCGAGAAGACAGCAAAAGTGATTACGTTGCACATTCCTCTAGCTTGCCTTCTTATCAGTACTTTAAAGCAGTTTTGCCTTTAATTTGAGACAGAAGGTATATATAACAAGACACACATAAAAACTGGAAAAAATGCCACATATATTTGTTCCATTCATCTTTAACAGGTAAAATCATATCAGCAGCTTTAACTTTGCAGTTGTACAGTTGTATTTAAAAATATTATATGAAACTGGAGTTACCTAGAAGTGAAATCTACGTAGATGGATTCCTCAACCTCCAAATTCTTGTTCTAGTGAGCAGATTTTGAGAACTGCACAAATAGAGAAAAGAAAGAAATATCATACACCCCCCCTCCCCCCCCCCCCCTCTCTCTCTCTCTCTCTCTCTCTCTCTCTCTCTCTCTCTCTCTCTCTCTCTCTCTCTCTCTCTCTCTCTCTCTCACGCACACGTTCATGCATGCACAAATTTACTCATTTATAATGAAGAATAAGAAGTACATTAGGCTGTCAAGCTTATTTCACACTTTTCAAGCAAATTGGATTAAAATATTCATTTATATAGTAATTAGCAAGTGTTTATAACAAATGTTAATGCTTTCATAATTATATTGACACATAGATATACTTAAACTTTGCAGAACCCAACTCTGAGTATGTAATCAGTTTACGAGCTTACAACGACATGGGAGATGGCGCTCCTGTGTATGTATCTGTAAGGACTAAGGAAGAAATGGCACCTGAGCCATTAAGTCCACTGATCCCTCCTGTAGGCCTTGTTGCTACTGTGTTGTCATCCACTACAGTGGTTTTATATTGGACTGATACCACATTATCCAAAAATCAGGTTTGTTATCAATTTTTCATCTCTCACTGATATTTAAATATAATAGATTAGTTTTAGTTAACTAATAGAAAATGTAGCTTTCTTTTGGCATGCTTAACTCAAGAGTATGAAGAAAATCATTACATTTTTTCTTCTCTTATTTCAAACTTACTCAAGGAACTGTTGTTTTTGTATGGTAAAAAATATAAGATTTAATTACACAAATATAACTATTTGTAACAAAAAACCTCACTTATCTTAAGAAAATGATGTTAATTCTTCTTTCTAATTGAAATCGATTTCTAAACAAATTGCTTACATTGTCAGTCCATAATCACACTTCGTAGTCAAGGATTTTGGTTACCATGTTACTATGTTTTTTCAGTATTACCAAAATCTGAAAACGAAACAAACCTAAAAACTGAATCAACTGCTTGTGTTTAAAAATTAATTACGCAATGTTTAATTTTTAAAACAAATATCTTTTCCCAAACCATTAAATATATCGGACCATTTAATTGTTTTAATAATTTAACTTCAGGATTTATTTCATGTTTAGATTGTGATCAGGTTTATATTGGAAAGATGAAACGTAATTTGGAAACCAGAACGAAAGAATATTTTCATAACATTAAGTATAAACAGACTGATAAATCGGCCATAGCAGATCATTTTTGGTCATTTAACCATGAAATAAATCCTGAAGTTAAATTATTGAAACAATTAAATGGTCCAATAGATTTAATAGTTTGGGTAAAGATTAATTGGTGGTAATTCAAAATTCATTACAATATCCCTATTTTTTGCAAAGATAGCCTTAATATCGAAGATGAGTGCAGTTTAGCCACTAATTACTGACTTGTGACATGGTGTCAAGTTCATTTTCATATTAACCTGTAGTGACTTTCATAGCAAAGGTCAAAATCATGAATAAAAAAGCAGCTGTTGGTGACAAATGACAGGTCATTTCCAAACCAAATAGAACGCAGTATTCTGGTCCTCTAGTAGAAGGGCTGCATGTCTTTGAGCATTCTGCCATGGCTTCATCAGAATTATTGCTATTAGTATGCATTGTTTAGATGCCTGCATGAAATGTAAGAAATTTAAATGAGTTACATGTCAAGAATATTGTGACTGTGGGTTCATAAAATTAAAAGTCTAGTTTTCAGAAATTCAAAATGCTCCTTATTTTCGTAGAAAGACCTTTTGTACAGCCCTGAGCAGCAAGATTACATAACACACACAATCACAACCTTCAAAATTGTCTGCCACACGTCCACAAACAAAAGAATTCACTTTCAAATCACTACACAGCTGCACGTGCACGATTATAAGTTTTTGACTCTAGCTCAACTCGCTAGCCGTGGCTTCTTTTATACCTCCACTCATTGTTCTACAAATTAGTGGAACGATCTGTAATAATCAAGACGGTAAGAGAAAGATGAAACTTCCAGACTTCTATCTGTCTCTTTCGCAGATGCCAGCTGCAACAATGCCGTGCGACAATATAATTAAAATGTAGTGTGTTTGGTTTTACACTTGGGTCTGGAAGCTTAGGAAGTAATCAGAAAAACTATTTGTAGTCGGTTTATTGACACTTTGTCACTTTTATATTATCGAGGGACTAGTTTCAGAAGCCATTGCCTCCATTTTCAACCTCTCTCCAACTAGCATCTGTTTTCGTCTGCTCTCCTCTCTTTGGCAGTGGAACTATGAACTTCTTCCACCCCCAGAAAGAGGAGAGCAGATGATAACAGATGCTAGTTGGAGAGAGGTTGAAAATGGAGGCAATGGCTTCTGAAACTAGTCCCTCGATAATATAAAAATGTAAGTGACAAAGTGTCAATAAAGCGACTACAAATAGTTCTTCCAATTAATTTTGATGTCACTTACTAAATTCCTCCAATCACACATTATTTAGGAAGTAAGTTTTGAATATGGTCCAAAACAGGTTCTGGGAATAGGGGTGTGTAAATCTCAGGGTGTATTAATGTTGAATTAAACTTCTTTCCAATTTCCTTTGCTATTTATTTAGAAACTGCTTGCATAGTTTCTTATTTAATTCTCAAAAGTAGAAACCAAGTCACCCTATTATTATACGAGGGCCGTTTTTTTTTTTTTCAACCTCCGATAGGCTATAAATAAAACACAAGTTCATATAAAACAATAATTTTATTACCAAAAGAATAGTACACTTATGGTTACTTTTCGACATAATCACCGAAGAGATTGAGACATTTGTCATATCTGTGGACAAGCTTTTCAATTCCCTCTTCAAAGAAAGTTGCCGCCAGTGAATTCAAGTAGTCCTTGACGTTCGTTTGAAGGTCCTCATTGGTTTGAAATCACTTCCCACCAAGCCACGTCTTCAGTTGAGGAAAAAGGTGAAACTCGTTGAACAAGGTCATCTGAAACGACAGATTTGCGTCCTTGACCCCCTTCATCATGCACATCATTACGACCATCTTTAAACTTTCGACACCATTCACGAACAACACCATCACTCATGAAGTTTTCGCCATACACACGACTCATCCTCTGATGGATTTCTGCAGCACCATGGCCTTCAGCCTGTAGAAAACGAATTACACTTCGCAATTCGCACTTGGCGGGAGCGTCAATAATGGCGGCCATGTTTACGTGGCTGTAGCACAACACCGACTGACGACTGAATGTCAACAATGGCGGAGTGTGTAGTGCGAGAGCTGCGCAGTCGCCGACAGCGCATACCCGCTTTCTGCTGCCTGCGTAGCGTCGGCATGGAGCGATCGGAGGTTGAAAAAAAAAAAAACAGCCCTCGTAGTTAATTGATGAAAATTAATAATGTCTCCACACTAACCATATATAGGCTAAGGTTTTTGATGGATAGAGTCAACATGAAAAATATGCCGGCCATGGCATTGAATTTTTCATGTTGACTCTATCTATCAAAAACCTTAGCCTATATTGTATTGTATTGTATTTATTTCATCCTTTGGAACATAATACATATGTTATAGGACACGTCAGTTCAAGATACAACAATAAATATAAAAAGTTACCTAAGACCAAAAACTGTAACAGATACAGGATCCAACAAAAGTCTAAAGTAGAAAAAGCAAATAAATATAAACTATATAAAGACCATAGAGAAATTCTATATAAAAGTAATTGTTCACAAATGTAGAGTTTACTCTACTTCATGATTTAATTCAATTTAATTCAATTTATTTTGTCCTTTCGATTGATATCAGACACGTCATAGTATAAAAATTACTTTAATGGCTATTGTCATTATTTACAATCACTTAAAACTAATTAACATTTAAAAACTCATTTACAGAATCAAATGATATATGGCTAGTGTGGAGAAATGAATAATTTCCATCAATTAACTTAAATAATAAGAGTTAAATTGATGAAGCCTGGGATTCAAGTACTTACAATAGTAAGTCGCCACAAACGGTGTATCTCGAATGCGAGAGCCCCTAGTGGTTTACCAGGGAAATATACGAGTCAAATGGAGAATTTACTGTCAGGATGGCACGTTGGCCATGGCAGCTCAATGGGTTAGAGCGTCTGGACGGAAACCAGGAGATCCTTGTCTCAAATCCTGGCCATGGCATTGAAGTTTTCATGTTGACTCTATCCATCAAGTTACCCTACTTTATAAAATGTTCATTATGTTATCTATTTGCTCACTTGTCGATAGCACTCCTGTTTCCTTCCTTCTTATTAGATATAATTATATACTTATTCCCTATGCATAAAAAAAGTGATAATGTACAACAGACTACAAATTTGAAGTTCCAATTAACTTCGCATGGTGTGAAAATTTAGTGTGTGCACAAACTAACATTTTTCCAGCACAAATATATAGTTACAAGTAATAATCTTTCATATGTCTTCGAGTTTGCTTCCGGCCTAGACAATTTTGTATGGATGACTAGGCTTCTTTTCTAGGCATGTGATTTATTACTTATATTATTAGTTTTAAGTCTATCTCTCTCGACAAGATTCATTGGATCTTGCTATAAGTGAAAGTCCCACTTGCCTGGCATCACTCATTAATACCATCTTTGCACCAGGTCGTTAGAGGTTTTATCCTAAT
The DNA here is from genome assembly GCA_030765055.1 of Mantis religiosa. NCBI lineage: Eukaryota > Metazoa > Arthropoda > Insecta > Mantodea > Mantidae > Mantis > Mantis religiosa. The sequence continues at coordinate 159,766,110 of CM060954.1, forward strand.
TATCATGGAATCCATTCCTATTGTATACAAGTTTTCTGATTTTTCCCTGATATACACAAACTCTTTTGTCCAGGGACTCCACTTAACTATTAAAGTTTGTTTCCTGTTTATTTCTTACCTTTGCTTTTATCTATGTGTATATATTCCAGCTTTTTTCTGGTTTACCATTCAATTTTTATTTCTTGTATTTAACTTTATATTTACATTTAATTACCATCTTCCTATCATTTCGATTTCATTTCCATCTTAATAATTCATATTTCTTTTGCATTTATTATATTTGTCACTTTTATTCATTTATCCTACTTCTTTGCTTATACGAGTGGATATTACTTCTTCAACAGGTATAATAAATTAATAAAATCTTTTTAGGTTTTACTTTATTTTAATTTAAAAATATGAAAATAACACTACAGTTAATAATAGTTATGTTTTTAATATTTATAATAAAGTCTTTTTACATTATACAATGTTATACACATATTTTAAGAGCTGGAATATTCAGCACTTATTTATGTTTATGAGGCTATTTTGCTTCTTGTGAAGTTAAGAGTATTTGATCTAAATCCTTTCTTTGTTTTTTTGGCAGTTTGTGACTGACAATCGATATTATGTGGTGAGGTATACTCCTTCTCATTACTCCAACAATCCACGTTATAAATACTTCAATTCTACTGACCTCAACTGTATGATCGATGATCTCAAACCTAATACACAATATGAATTCACTGTCAAAGTAGTAAAGGTATGTCATATAGTATCAGTTTTACAGAGTATATCAATAAAATATACTATCTATAAAACATCTATTTATATGTCATAATATTGGTACAAAATGATAAATGAGAAAGATAAAGGCATAATCTTCATACGAGGTGTGATCAAAAAGTTGCCAGAATGGCTTCTCGACAATGCTGACGCTGAGATTTCTTTAATTCTTAGCCATACAGTACATGCAGTGTTCCTTCCCAATAAAAATGAGAGGTTACATGACTTTCTGTGTCCTTCCAGTGACGAGGTATAAGCTCTGAAGTGAGCACATGTTTTGCATGTGCTGCGATTTTTCCGCATAGCAAAAATATCAGTTTATGAAGAACAAAGAACGAACATCAAATTTTGCTTTTTACTTGCTAAAACTGCTACAGAAGCCTATGAAATATTAAGAAAAGCTTATGGGTAGGGCATTATGCGCAAAACTCAGGCATTTCAGTGGTTTTCGAAATTTAAAAAGTGGTTTGACATCAGTTAAAGATGTAGATCATTCGGGGTGACCCTGTTCTAGCAAAACAGATGAAAATATCAATCATGTGAAGGTAATAGTCTTAAATGATAGGTACATTACAATAAGAGAACTTTCTGACTCATTAGGATTCTTCCTTGGAACTTTTCAAAGCATTTTGAAAGACAATTTAAACATGAGAAGAATTGCTGCCAAGTTCGTGCCCTGCCTGCTTTCAAAAGGAAAGCCGTGTGATTTCCTTCACAGATCTTAAACAACAACTTTGAAATGATTCACAGTTTATGGCGATGAAATATGGATTTATGTGTACAATCCATAAATGAAGCAACAATCTTCACAATGTAAGAGTCATTCATCTCCACGCCTGAAAAAGGCTAGACAAGTTCGATCCAAAGTGAAGTCAATTATGATTGTGTTTTTTGACATTAAAGACATTGTACATAAGGAATTTGTGCCATAGAATCAAACTACTATTTGATTCTATGGCACAAATTCAAGTGTTCTGCAAACAAATGCTGTAAAGATTAAGGAAGAATTCGCAGTGCAAATGGCCGGAGAAATGGAGGAGTTTTGACTGGTTCCTGCATTATGACTGCGCCCGCGCACAAAGCCCTTTCTGTTCGCCAATTTTTGGATAAAAATAGGGTGAATACTGTTCCCCATCCCGCTTATTCTCCAGATTTAGTACCAGCAGGCTTTTTGCTTTTCCCGCGACTTAAAATGCGGCTCCGAGGACATTGTTTTGAGGACATTGATGCCATCCTTTGTAAATCACAGAAAGCTACGAACATATTGAAAGAAGAGGACTTCCAGAGGTGCTTCTAGCAGTGGCAGAAGTGCTAGAACAAGTGAATGAATTACCAAGGAGACTACTTCAAGGGTGACAGTACAGAATAGACAAAACAAACTGTTAACTTTAAAGAGAGTCGATTAAAGACACTAGACAACACTTACTTTTAAATTTTTCCGGAACATGTTTCTTAGGCTTTGCCTCTATCATCGGCCGGCTCTCGACTGGTTCTCGTTGGCGTAGCTGACGATATTTTGTCACAGGTCTCCTCTGGTGGCGGTTCAAGGAAGAGGAGACCTGTGACAAAATATCGTCAGCTACACCAACGAGAACCAGTCGAGAGCCGGCCGATGATAGAGGCAAAGCCTCAGAAACATGTTCCGGAAAAATTTAAAAGTAAGTGTTGTCTAGTGTCTTTAATCGACTCTCTTTAAAGTTAATTTATCATAACAACACTGTTTTCAACACTTCCAAGAAAGGAAAAACAAACTGTGTTGTGTAGTACTCATGACGTCATTCCAGAAACTTTTTGATTACACCTCGTACAATAACATTCTTTACATGGTGATCTCAAGGAATGTAGGGGCAAGGAGAGAGCACCTTGTAAACTGTGAACCTACACATAAGTTATTTTTATGAATACCTGTTCATTTTCAAACTGAGTTTCCAAAATTCACTTTACATTTTTAACTGAAAGGTTCATGTTTCTAAATATATGTTTTTGTACAGGGTCGTCGTGAGAGTCCTTGGAGCATGGTAGTGCTGAACATGACACAGGAAGCAGCACCATCAAGTCCACCACGTGATCTTACAGTTGTTCCTGTGGAGGGCAACCCTACAGCTGTTAATTTAAATTGGCAGCCTCCAAAGCAGCCTAATGGACCAATCACTGGTGAGTGTCGCATTTATTTGCACAAGAAGCAATGAGTTTTCAAGTACTTTGCCAGAATTTGGTGTACATTTCTATTACAAGAGGATATTAAATAAGTGTGTGACTGAATAATGTTAAAGTTACTTTTTTATATTTAATTATTTATATATTTAAAATTCTGCTGGCCTTGAAGAGAACCTGATGTAAACAAAAAGTCATGTGAAATATTGGTCTGCAGATTGTATTACTAACCCTAGACAGAGCTGAAGAAACCTTAGCATAAATCACTTGACCAGCATAAATGCAGACTAACAGTATTTATTTTTGAACGATTATCCACTACTAGAGCCCATAATAGTATACTAAAAAGCGTTCTTTTCAAGTCAAGTTAGGTTGTATCACTATTAACAACTGCTAACACTTTCCCAATAGTTGACACTTCATTGTCCAAATAAAATTCATTGATGCGCCTTACATTGCGTACTGTCTCTCACAGGTATCACAGTTTGTGTCAAGCACAGATATTTTTGCATTTCCTTTTCTTTGAAGGTGATAACAGTTTTGTAGTTTGTGTTTTTTCATGCAAATGGAGTTGACAAATTTTACGGAAACACTTGTTAACTCGGATGTTTAACTAATAATCTTTTTTGTTACTAAATCTGGGCACTGCTCACAAAACTTTCTGAACACATTTAATACAATAGCTTTTTTGCCACATCTTAAATGTTGCCCTTTGGGATGTTTCACATGCATATTTTAATTACTCATAATTGTTAACCATAACTACCGTTTACCACAATGTAATAAACAAATAGAAAATAAGCGAGCATTGCTAAATACAGCAATACTGAAGATAGTGCACACCATGATGTCTCCATTTATTAAGATTTTATGAATCACAAATATGTTTTTAAATGCATTGTGAATTAAATTTAATATTCTAACAATGCACTTTAACAAAATAAGCTTTTGAATAATATTGTGACTTTGTGGGTTCGTGAAATAATAAAACGAGGTTACGAAACACAAAAACTACACTTTATTCTCCTCGAAATACACTGTTTGACATTACAAAATTGCTAGAACCTCAAAACTGTTTATTTTTCCAACTCTACATTCAACTGTCTTTCGCTACCGGTAACGATTGGTTCCGAAGTTTTCCGAATCTCCACCGGCCATAATTTTTCATCGGCTTCGCGAGTGTACCGCCAGGACGACACTGCTCCCTCCTCAAGGCTGGTCGTCCCGAACAGCGCCTTCGTAGCGGGCCAGGCGATCCAGGTGTACCACCAACATCTTTCCTCGGGGCACCTTCTGGATGCAGTAGACCATGTCGTTAATCCTCTTCACCACACGGTACAGTCCTTGCCATGACTGCTGAAGCTTCGGGCAGCGTCCCTTATTCCGGGTCGGGCGGTACAACCAGACCAGGTCACCTTGCTGGAACCCTTGGCTGTTGGCTTGCCTGTCGTATCGGGTTTTCATGCGGTCGCTCGCCTTCTGGATGTTCTGGCGAGCCATCTCGTGCATGTCGTGGAGGTGGGCCACCAGGTTCTCCACATCCCTCAAGAGTGGCCCCAAGTCTGCGTCCGTCAGCTGCTCCCTCCTCAGGCCTGCGCTATCCCAGCCATCCGCAGGCACTGCCGTGACTACTCGAACTGCTGCGGCACGCTCCTTCCCCTCCACTCTTGTGCATTGGCCGCACTCTTCTGGACAGGGTCTTCGGGACATAGCGTCCGCGTTACCGTGACTCTTCCCTCTGCGATGTTCCGAGGTGAAGTCGTACTCCTGCTGCCTCTGGACCCAACGTGCTGTCTGGCCTTCCGGTCGCGCCGTCACCATCACCTCACTCCTCGCTGGGACAACCACGTCTTCGCTCAAGACGACCCTGCCAATTCCAAGGCGCTCTTCTGGTTGACGGAGTATAACCTCTTCTCCGTTGAGCCTCAGGACCTTCCTGCCGACGTCGACCGTCGCCTCGTGGCTCCTGAGGGCATCCAGTCCCAGAATCACCTCCTCAGCCACCTTCGCGACGAACACCCACAGACGCACGGCACTCCGTCCCAAGTTCAAGTTCAGCTCCAGCAGGGCCTCCTTCTCCACAGGCAAGGTGTCGCCCGACGCCGTGACAAGCTGGTATGGTCGGCTCGGCTTCCTTGTCGGCAAACCCTTCGCCACGTCAGGTCTGATGATGGTCACGGCCGCCCCGGTGTCCACCAGCACGCGGCACGGCTTTCCTCTTACCCAACCGTCCGCGATGAGGCTGTCATCCATACGCCGGCTGACGGCGCGCAGTGTCACTCGAGGGGATGGTGGTGATGGCGCCGACGTGCCCCTCTCCACGACGGGCCTTACTCGTTCTTCCGGCTGCTCTTCCTGATGTGGGCAGTCTCTCTGCAGGTGCCCGGGCTGTCCACACCCCCAACACAGGCCACTAGGTGTTCGCCGGCGTCCCACAGCTGGTCTTCTGTCTCCGGCGTAGCGGATACTCCTCGTTCTCGACGTCGGGATAGATGCTACCTTGGCCGCCTCCATCCTTAATGCCGCTGTCAGCGCCTCGTGGATGGTTTTATAATCGCCGAGCATTAGGCGCTGACGAATCTCCGTGTCCCGTACCCCGTCGACAAAGTTGTAGGTGGCTTCCCGGGATACGAACTCCAGTGGCAGGTCAACCAAGGCCTTGCTAGCTAGCTGCTCAATCGCTATGGCTAACTCCTGCAGCGTCTCCCCCGGCTGCTGCGACCTTGCCTTTAGCTGGCTGCGGTATGCTGCGGCTAAGCGGTGGTTCCCGAAGCGATTCTCCAGGGCCTCCCAGATGTCCTTGGGCGCCGCCGTCGTCTGCACCGCGTTTAGGATTTCCGCGGCCCGTCCCTGGAGGCTGGCTATTAACTGTGTGGCCTCCTCCTCCGGTGACCATCTGTTGTGCTTGGCCACTGTGTCGAACTGGCGGCGGAAGACCTCAAATGTTGACGCGCCGTCATATTTCGGAGGTTTGACGCGCGCCGAAGTTGTGTCGCGTCCCGGTGCGTCAGCCTTCAAATTCTTCAGTCTCCTGCCGACGACGTCCTCCACCATGGCGTTCAGGGACTTGACGCTGCTGTCGGCCTTTCCCTCCAGGTTGTTTACGCGGTTCGCGAGGTCTTCGACGTCTTCAACCATGGCGTTCAGGGACTTGGCGTTATTGTCGGCCTTTTCCTCTAGGTCATTGAAGCGGTTCGCCAGGTCCTCGACGCGCTCGTCCACTTGGCCCATCCGCTTGCCCAGCTCCGTCACGTCATCCCTCACGCCGGCCAACTGTTCCTCAAATTTGGCGGCGAGGACCTCGTTCGCCTCCTTCATTTCCGTGGCCAGACTGTCGTTCGCTGCCTTCATTTCTGTGGTCAATTCGGTCTTTATTTCTTTCAACTCTGCGGCCAGCTTGTTATTTGCCGCTTCTGTTTTTGTTGTTAACTCGTTCATCTTCGCGGCCAAGTTGTTATTTGCCGCTTCCGACTTCGCTGTTAATTCGTTCATCTTCTGCAAAATCATTTCCAATGCCGATTCCATGGCCATAATGTTCGGTGATGTTGTTATCCCGCTTCCTGACACCAGTGTGACTTTGTGGGTTCGTGAAATAATAAAACGAGGTTACGAAAAACAAAAACTACACTTTATTCTCCTCGAAATACACTGTTCGACATTACAAAATTGCTAGAACCTCAAAACTGTTTATTTTTCCAACTCCACATTCAACTGTCTGTCGTTACCGGTAACGATTGGTTCCGAAGTTTTCCGAATCTCCACCGGCCATCATTTTTCATCGGCTTCGCGAGTCTACTGCCAGGGCGACAATATAAAAGAAAATTAATTTTCATTGCCCAACATGGAACTACATCATAATTTTAGAGCAGTGCATAGGCTTATTGTTACAGAAGGGATAGAGAAAAAATAGGTTTAAGGCAGGGCTGCAAATTGAGTCCCATATAATTTAATTTGTTTATTGATGACATCCTGGAGAAAGTGGCGAAGAGTAATACACATAACCCTGTAATAGGCAATAAGGAAATTCCAAGCTTGTTATATGCAGATGACCTTGTGATAGGATCCATAACTATAATAGTACTGCAAAAGGCAATTGATGAAGTGCAAAGATTTTGGGAGGAGTGGGGAATAAGAATAAATATTAGTAAATCTAAGATTATGGTTTGTAAAAGGGGCAAAATTAAAAAAGGATGAGAAATGGTTTTGAGGGGAAAGAGCTTGAGGTAGTGAAGGAATTTGAATATTTAGGAGTAAGGCTGAGTAGCAATGGGGAGTGGGGAGTGCATGGTAGGAAAATAATTGCTAAGTGGAATGGTAGGATTGAGAACCTGTAAAGATAAGTTAGACATGCCGACAAAATGGTTAGAGAGGCTATATGAGACAAAAGTAGAGGCAAAAATGATATGTGCAGTAGAGATTTGGGGAGGCTCAGATATAAGTAACAAGGTTGACAATATGTACAAGTTATTCTGTAAAGAGGCTCTCGGATTGACAAGGATGGCTCCAGGTGAAGCAGCACTTCTTGAAATGGGGAGGACCAGGAGAAAAGGAATAATCTTGGGGAGAATATTGACATTTTGGTTTAGCTGTTTGAATAAGGAGGATGGAAATATTTTAAAGGTATGCATGGAACAGCAGAGAACATTAGTAAATAAGAATAGTTGGTGGAAAATGGTAGAGAGAAATATGGACAAAATAGGAATGGGGAATATATGGAGGGCAGGTGCAGGAAATGAGAGAGGATTTTGGAAAAATAGAATGACATAGAAAGGCAAGAGATATGGGAAGCATGGAAAACAAAAGTTCATTGAAGTTGTACAGGATTTTGAAAAGGAACTGGGGAAGAGAAGGTTATATAGACAACTGTAGTAGGACTAAAAGGGAGGGATTAGCATGGATAACAGGTGCAATATTTATGAAAGGATTAAGGTGGAGTGAGGTAGGAATATGTGAATTATTTGGAGGGGGGGAGAAAGTGTAGAGCATTAGGTAGTAAATGTGAAGGTGTTGAGAAGTGGAGGAAGGAGGCATAGGAGAAAAAATGGGAGGAAGTTGGGGTTAAAATTGTAACAATAAGAATGCTGACAGGGAAGCAACGGAATAGGAATAAAAATGTAGGAAGATGTCTTGGCAAACTGAAAGATAAACGGTTGAGGATAGTTAGAAGCAAGTTATGAAGGGGGGAAGGAAAAAGGGGCGGAGGAAGGATTTTGCAGGGAAATGTAAGGGACACAGATAACCGCTCAATGAAGCATAAGGCTGTTATGCCAAGCTGGCTGAGGGGTGAAAGATGGCAGTCACTCAATTCTTATATGTAGTTTAAGGAAGGATAATATGTAAATAAAAAGGTTTTCTGTAACACACTTGTAAATTACTTTCTTATGTACTTTCTTATCTACAAATAAATATCAAATATTCAAATATAAATATTATTATTAATATTATTATTATTATTATTATTATTATTATTATTATTATTATTATTATTATTATTATTATTATTATTATTATTATTATTTATTATTATTATTGTTGTTATTGTTGTTGTTAGCCTTAGCATTAGCATTTTGACAATGACTATGATGATGACAGCAACAATGATGATAATTGATTATCTTTGTTGCCATCATTATTGTTGTTGTTGTTGTTAAACATTCTTTAACATAAACCATATCAGACATTGAATGAAATGGCTGTAAAGATGCTCAAATGAGATTCTGCAGATTTTAGCAAATAATTGTTTCTGATACACTAATGTCTGTAGTGACGCTGTAACTGTTTGCAAATCTTAATGAAATAATACATCTGTTATTTTTAAGAGGCTGTCTCCTTAGCAGAGCTACGATAGTAGCACAGCTGCTTATCAAGTAAGAGATGTGGGTTCAATTCTGGCTATCAGCATGGAGATTCTTTCCTGATGGGAGATCTGGTCTGGGTAGCACTCTGCCACATGAGGTCCCTTGTGGGGGGCCAATTGAGGAGCTGCAGGAGGAAAGTTAGGAACACCAGGTTGTGAATACACATTAGTGGCTGGGAGGGACTCACAGTGATAACCATGTCCCATGCTCCAGTATTGTACCCCACTCATGTAGGCACAGGTTGTGTAGCGCTTAGCCAGGCATCACAAAGTTTAGTTATAAGACCTGAAGCTATCCTGGCGATGAAAATGCTCACTATCTTCTCGGGCAACAAGCCAGGTGAAAAGACGATTAGGTATTGACGTTTTGGGAGTGTGCATCGCTCCCATCATCAGGATATTTATAAAATGTTATAACCACAAATGAAATACTGGATATAACACTAATATAAACAAAGACAAAACACTATCAAAATTTGCATTACTGAACAAAAGACTGTTTTCAGTAAATTAAATGCCAGGTCAGGAGATGGCGTGAGTATAGAAAATTGTGTCAAAGAAATGTAACTACTTAACTTGATTATCAAGCTGTAGTAATCTTTGCTTCTTAAAACAACAGATTTCCATTTTTAAGGCCGGTTTCCAAGATGAGCTAAACTGAAATCCAGCATCACGATTAAGCGTGCTCCTTTCAGAGGAAATCACCAAAGCCTCCTTAATTCTCAGCTCCCAGTAACTGTTGCATTTTGCCAAGATGGTCGTCTCCTGAAAGTTGGCTCAATGGTCGTTATCAAAACAATGCTCTGCCAGTCCAGACTTCTCATGTTGCATTAAATGAATGCCCCATTCATGTTCGATTATTCTAGTAGCGATGGTCCTTCCTTTGTCTTATATATGGTGTCCCACATTAACAGGGAATGCGGTACACTCCCAGAACTTGGAAGTCCAGTTTGTCTTTCACTGGTCTCAACAGATGTTTAATCTTCGGAAGTGGCTTGTGGATGGTCCTGATGGGCCAAATACAACATCAGGATTATTAAATTTTAGATGAGTCGTATTTCTTACACATCTGCTTCACTTTCGTACCTATTTTGAGGACATGTTTCGCAAATCTTCGTTTGCATCTACGGCTCTTGTGCGACTGACGCTAGATGCAGCGGTGTGGGTAATTCTGGGGTTGTTGCTGCCATCTGTTGATTTAGTGATGAACTGAAATGTGGGATTCTCTTCTAGCGGGATTTCAAAGTTCATTAGTTGGTTTTTATGTTTTTCTATGTATATCCTCTCCCATATGACGAGTTCACTATGTTTTTGTACGTATTTTAGTAATTCTGTGCTATCTTCAATTTCATGATTTTCAGACCAGAAATGAGCTGCTATTGCGGACTTATCAATATTTTTGTATCTTAAGTGCCTGAAGTGTTCTTTCTTTCTAGTGCCTATGTTTCTATTTGTCCTCCCTATGTAAATTTTTTCACAGTCTTTACACTTAATTTTGTAAATGCCTGACTTTTCCTCTGGTTTTATCTTATCAGTATTATTACTGTGAAGTAGGTTTTTAATGTTGTAATTGTTTTTTAGTGCCAATATAACATTGGCACTAAAAAACAATTACATTAAAAACCTACTTCACAGTAATAATACTGATAAGATAAAACCAGAGGAAAAGTCAGGCATTTACAAAATTAAGTGTAAAGACTGTGAAAAAATTTACATAGGGAGGACAAATAGAAACATAGGCACTAGAAAGAAAGAACACTTCAGGCACTTAAGATACAAAAATATTGATAAGTCCGCAATAGCAGCTCATTTCTGGTCTGAAAATCATGAAATTGAAGATAGCACAGAATTACTAAAATACGTACAAAAACATAGTGAACTCGTCATATGGGAGAGGATATACATAGAAAAACATAAAAACCAACTAATGAACTTTGAAATCCCGCTAGAAGAGAATCCCACATTTCAGTTCATCACTAAATCAACAGATGGCAGCAACAACCCCAGAATTACCCACACCGCTGCATCTAGCGTCAGTCGCACAAGAGCCGTAGATGCAAACGAAGATTTGCGAAACATGTCCTCAAAATAGGTACGAAAGTGAAGCAGATGTGTAAGAAATACGACTCATCTAAAATTTAATAATTTTTCGCTTCACTGTGGTGTTCCAATACAGTTAAATCACAACATCAGGAATTAACTAAAACATTTTGTTTAATGCATTACAAAGACTTGGTGTACATTTTCTTTTATGACTATAATATCATTTCATTTAAAAGCTGAGCATCAGAGAACTGTACATCGTTTGATAATTTTAGAGCTCATAGCTATTTAAATCCTTTCATGGAAGTGTTGAAAACAGTGTTGTTGTATAAATTAAATTTATTGGGAGTCGATTAATGACACTAAACAACACTTACTTTTAAATTTTCCCGGAACTAGTTTCTGAGGCCTTCCCTCTATCATCACCAGTCGATGTCCGGTTGATGATAGAGGGAAGGCCTCAGAAACTAGTTCCGGGAAAATTTAAAAGTAAGTGTTGTTTAGTGTCATTAATCGACTCCCAATAAATTTTATCATAGCTATTTGCTTATGTGTAATAAGTGTTGTAATTTTAGTTAATTTTCTTTATCTTCCAGTTGAAAAGTTTAAACCATTTTTGTCCTTCACATATGAAATATTTCTACTTTTTACTCGATAAGCACTGAAACAGATTGCTTGATTATTTTCAGGTTATGTAATAATGTACACCGAGGATACAACCCAACGCGATCGAGATTGGGTTGTCACAGGTGTAGTTGGAGATAAGATGACTTACACTATTTCAGGACTTACTCCAGACAAGACATATTATTTCAAGATCCAAGCACGTAACAGCAAAGGATATGGTCCTCTTTCAGCACCTGTTGCTTTTACTACAGGTCCCAGTACGTACACATTAAATTCAGTGCATGTCACTTAAAACTATGTACTCTCTTTTGAGTAAGAAATGCATTTTGGTACTTGAATGGTATGCATATTTATCTAAAGCATGTGTGTATAGGAATTTAAGGTTCTGCATTCTTTAGGTCTTTTTGTCCCATGTTATTTATCTAACAAAAGGAAAGAACGTTGCAATTGAAACTGGATAATATAGCTCTTTGTTGCATCTGAAATGTTGCTATATGTGCTGGTCATTTTTATTTTCTCTACTATGTAAGTAGATAAAGTATTATATTGTATTAAAAATTTTACACGAGATTTCACTTGATATACTTATTTTAAGACTTCAAAATACAAAGAAAAACGTTTTTAGTAAAAGGTCCAAGAGTATGTACATGTGTGTGCAAACATCTAATTTCAAAATAAAATGGTGTTTAAACACCAAAACTAAATTAATATGTAAAAACAGAACCTAACCACAGTGAAGTAAACAAATACTACACAAAATATAATTATTTTTCACAAACTTCACTTACCTTTTTAAGAAACTTAATGAAATTTCTGCACAATTCAAGGGACTAGTTTTGCACATAAATCTTTTGCATCTTCAGTCACTGTCTTTTCCGTTGTTATCGTTATGGCCGCTAGTTGTTATATTACCAGATTGACAGTATTTCAAAATTCATTACACGATTACTATTCTTTAAAATCAATATTTTCTCCTAAACCATTAAATCCATTAGACCATTTCATTACTTTAATAATGTAACGTCTGGATTTTTTTTCTTTTTCTGTTAACTCCAATGTTCATTCGGCAGCCGTTCTCCTTTGGAACGTATCGAAGGTGTTAACTCTTGTTCGGTTGGTTTTTAATCATTACATCATGCACACATTCACACTCTCATTCATACTTCCAGACTCTGGGGAAGATGAGGAATTATCTTGGACAGAGAAAAATCCCCACCCCCACCACTGGGAATCGAACCCGAGACCCCTAGCAAGGCAGGCAGGTGCTCTACTGACTGAGCTATGGGGCCAGCCTACTTCTGGGTTTATTTCATGATTAAATGACATTTTAACATTTTGTTAAATGTTAACATTGCTTGACGAAAACTGGCCCTCATAGATGTGAAATTCTCTACTTTAGCATTCTTTTTTGAGAAATATGTGTTTTGAATGAATTAATGGCATAAAGAACTGTACAAATTCATACAAGAAGTATCAGCAATTAAATCATATATTGTTGAAAGGAGAGGAAACTAAAACGAAAAAAGAAAGGAATATTTGCAGTTGTGAAATATTGTAATCAAAACTATGCACTTTGATGATGTAGCATACACAAAGATCGTTCAGGTGGTCCTGAATTTAAGACCTGCCAGGATTGTCCTCGCTAACTGACATTGTTTCCAGGGTTTCCTCAGTTCTTATAACTGAGCAAGGTGGGGAGGTACTCTAAACTATGGCAGTAATCTTTTCTTCCTTAAATTCCTTTATCAAACACTATTTCATTGCGAATCCAAAATGGAAAAAACATGTCAATATATATATTTAGAAGAACTAAGGAAGAATTATCATTATTAAAGAGATTGGCAGGAGAAATGGGGAAGCACTACACAAACCTTAAACACTTTTTACAAGAAATATATTAAACCAACACTTACATATTGTTAAGAGATATTTAATAACTACAAATATAGAAAAACTTACTATTTTGCAAAATTAAATTATTTTTCTAGTAACTGTAGCTGTCAAAACTGCCCCAGAACTTAATCTATAAATTTTAACAAATAATTGATCTCAACATTGGAAAAGCAGCCATCATGCATTATGAAATATTAATCAAACTACCTTATAATGACTGGGGAAAAAACCAAATCACAAGAAAACTTAAAAACTCAACACAATTTTCTTACTAAAGTCAAAGAAAAAAAAATTAAAACTTCCTTACTTAAAAGAAAAGTTACAAACAAGTATCAACCCTTTAGAACTGTTTGATATTGAACATTATCTACACTTAGCTGTAGAAGTTACAAAATCTGAAACCCCTTCACGTGTCCTGAAACAAATGACACTAGAAATAAATTTAAGATATAATGCCAATGAATGGCTACATGTTTACACTGACAGTTCCAGCCTACCAAACAATGGTGGTAAGCGCTGGTGCAATATCCCCACTCTTCTCTTTCTTCAAAAGATTAAGTTCTACAAATTTTGATGGAGAAATGTCAGCAATCTTTCAGAGCTTACTAAATATTCTATATCCTATACATAAATTTGCCAAAGTTGTATTATTACCTGACTCTAAAGCATCTGTAATATCCATGACATTTGATATAACACCTAAAAACCTAAATGTTGTGGAATATGTGGAAAAAATTAATACTTCAATGGATACCAGCACATTGCAGAATACATGGTAATCATACAACTGACTTTCTAACAAAAAAGGCAGTAAAATTATGTGAAATTCATTTGAGCCACTAAGTTATCATTCCATCAAAAGAATAATTTTATCAGCATATAACCAAACAATGGGCGCCGGGGTAGTACAGTGGTTTCGTTTGCGGCTCCCGTGCAAAGGGTCCCGAGTTCGATTCCCAGCTCTGGGGTGGCAATTTTAAGTTGGCCTTATCCACAACTTCACCTCTATCAGGCTGAAATGACCCCTATGCCCACCGTGGTTCAGAGTCCACGGTATAAGCTGTATTTCCTCTCACCTCACCATCATCTTCACTATCACCTACCATTGGAGGTAATGGACACTGCCCTCTGGGTGCCTCCACCTGAGAAATGTGTCTGATCATCACGTGGTGGGGCGAGGTTACCCCGAAGGCCAAGGTTGCCATGTGGGGAGTGTTGGTAACCAACCAACTATAATAAAAAAATTAAGGAAGATGATATATTACAAACAAAAACAAAACTATAGACTAGACTCAGTACACTACCAAGAAAATGCTCTGTAGCAACTTTTAGACTTCTAACAGGCCACGACTGTCTCAATAAACATTTATTCAGGATTGGTATAGTGAGATCTCCTTTGTGTCCTTTCTGTACGCTTAATGATGATGTGGATGGAAACCACCTACTCTGCTGCCCAACCTTAGTCAATGTACCAACATAACATCAAAATACTGGAGTGCAAGAGAGTGAATGGCTTCATTGCCAACTGTTTAACATTAGATACCAACCAACCAACATTGCATTAAAGTATTATGTATTCAGTGACATAGTGCCATATATGCTAAGAACAAGCATTAAACACTACCACCCCACCCCAGAAACAGGTTTACAAAGATAGTTAGAGGTGGTGATAACATGAATCCAAAGTGGATTGTAAATAAAGCTAATGCTTTATTATCTTTCACATGTTTTAATCTTTTTGCATGGAGAAAATGAAGAAGGTGCAGTTGCAAGGTTTTTTCCATTTGTTAGCTTAGATTATTATTGGTACACATTTTGTAACTATATAGCACTTTATGCTTGCAATTAAGATAGATCTTCAAAAAGCTGTTTTTAATTTGTGCATATTGACAAATCAGAGCATCCAGCTGGAAAACATTGATGAGTAGACTTAATTACAATCACATAATTTTTAAATGTATACATTTAATTTTGTTCTTTTATATTTAAAGAAATTCACAATAAAAAGCTTTTAAGTTTCTTTTCCTTGATCACAGTATGTATTTGACTGATATATACAAGTTATCACAATCAAACTGTAGATACTTTGTGAATTTCTTTTTTTATCATAGATGTTCAGTAAAATAATTGTGTTTACAGTTTTAATCTTTGATATTTGGTAAATGTTAAGTTTTTGCCTGTCAGTGTCGTAATTCTGTTTGTTTCCGTCATCTCCGTAGGGTTACCCTTTTTCGATAGAGGGCAGCTGATGAGAGGTAAGCAATTGTTTCATTTTCTTGCTTTTTCTGTGTTATTACTGCATGATAAATATCTGTGGGTATGTTTGAATATGCATTAATAAATGTTTAATACTGTTTCAGATGGTCGTGGCCTTAATGCAGATGTACTCATCTGGATTGGTGTAGGCAGTGCAATTGTTCTTGTAGCAGGTCTTGTGGTGGGTCTTGTGGTGATATGTTGTCGTCGCAAATCTGCTCAGCGCAGCAAGAAGGGGTAATTATAGTCTCATCTTTCACATAATAGAGAACTGCTTGTTTTTAAGTTCAATACATTTTAGTCACTTGTTAAAACCTACTTCGCTTGTGCTTCAGATGTTAATATTAGGAAAATGTCTTTTGGGGCACCATTATGTCCATCCTCAGCTGTTTGGTAACTGCCAAACAGCTGTTTTGCCTTCCTGTTGTACATTATTTTCAACTAATTTTGGTTGCCCTCTGATGTAAGGTTAACAAAGTTTGAGTAAATCAGAAAAACTATTTGTAGTCATTAAAATTCGTAAGCTTTCATGGCCGGTGTCAGTATAAGATAAAGTATTAACTAAAAGGGGAGCACATCATTCAGTTTGATAACATGGAAATATTGGCTTCAACTTCATACTATCATTCTCGTCTATACCGTGAAGCCATTGAAATATACAAATATGAAAATAACATGAACCGTAAAGAAGAAGGCCTAAAACTAAACAAGATATGGACAACAGCGTTAACAAAAGCTAAAACCAAGGATTCCACCCGCTCCAATCAGACGTCAGCAGGACGAAGCACCGCGTACCCTCAGATTCAGCCCACCACCAACCCGATCCAATCACAGACAGCTCTCCGACCAGCCTCTGGTACATATACAGCAACCCAAAGAGAAAAAAGCACAGTCACTGTTGAGATTTTTGCTAGGACACTGATCGCACTGCTGCTGAAGATGTCTGCCACAGCCGCAGATGAAACGTCTGGGAAGATGAAGGAGCCCAGTAGACCATGACCCACAAGCCCGGTTTATACTTTATATTATATTTGTAGTCACTTTGTCACTTAGGAGTTTATATTATTGAGGGACTATATCGAAATTTAACAGTATTGGAACACCACATGAGAAGCGAAACAATTATTAAGTTATAGATGAGTTGTATTTATTACACATGAGCTTCACTTACATACCTATATTGAGGACATGTTTCGCAAACCATTGTTTGCATCATCAGCTCTAATGCGACTAAAGCTTGATCCATTTGTGTGGGTAGTTCTGGAGTTGCTGCTGCCATCTGTTGATGTTGTGATGAATTTAAATGTGGGGTTGTCTTTTGGTGGGATTTCGAAGTTCATTAGTTGGTTTTTATGCTTTTCTATGTATATTTTCTCCCAGATGATGAGCTCACTATGTTTTTGTACGTATTGTGACTGTGTGGGTTCATAGAATTAAAAGTCCAAGTTGCAGAAATTCAGAATGTTCTTTATTTCCGTAAAAGTACACTTACAGTAGCAGAATTACGTCACATACACAATTACAATCTACCAAGGTCATTGACCACAACAAAGAGCTCACTTTCCAAACACACCAGTTTCAATTACAACTCTTGTTCCGCCTCTGTTTACAACTGTCCCTTGGCGAGTCGCAGCTTCCTTATATACACCACAACTCATATCACTAGATATTTCTGGAATATTCTGTAACAAACAAGAAATCGAATGTTCTGTAAGACAACCAAGATGTCACTAAAATTTTCCCTTTTTATCTAACTATATCAGTTTTGGCATGCCTTTTATCTCCGTGCTATGTTTATCTGCTTAGGTAAGCTCTTTATCTCTGTCTGGCACTATCTGTCCCTTATTGCTCCATGCCACGCTATTGTAAATAATGGGTTCGCGACAGTATTTTAGTAACTAAAATTAGGAAAGTGAGTCAACCTTGTATATACTTTTCTCCACTTACAAGTTTTTTATGAAGACTAGTTTCTGGGGACTCTGAGTCAACCACAGAACTGACGATAGGGGAGAAGTCCCCAGAAACTAGTCTTCATAAAAAACTTGTAAGTGGAGAAAAGTATATACAAGTTGACTCACTTGCCTAATTTTAGTAACAATGGCACTCCACTTTCTGAAATACTTCTTTTTATTCTATATAGTATTTTAGTAATTTGGTGCTATCTTCAATTTCATGATTTTCAGACCAGAAATGAGTTGCTACTGCGGACTTATCAATATTTTTGTAACTTAGGTGCCTAAAATGGAAGAAAGAACATTTAGTATTGTGTTAATACTATGTAGTGTGTATCATTCGTCTGGCTGTCCTCAATGGAGGGAGATATGTGAAGTAGAAGAAGCCAACTAATTGTGGCAGCGTGCATCAATTACATTTTGCATTCCTCTTGATAAAACTCCATCTCAAACACTGGAAATGTTGCATAATGCCTACAGAGAGCATGTTGTGCAAGAAGTACAGGTTTTTGAGTGGCATAACAGATTTTGGAAGGCTAAAAATGAACTTGAGGATGCTCCATGCCAATAAGTCCCTCGGATTTAAGACTGACGTCAATGTTAGCATGATTGATGTCATGTTGCACCAAGGCCATTGTTTATCGCTACCAAAGACTGAAGAGATTATGAATATATCCCATGGATCAGCTGAAGACACTGTACAAAATGTTCCAGCTATAGGAAACTTGAAACAAATTGGATGCTTCATGTGATGAACGGAAGGTTCACTGCATGATTGAATATCAATAATGGAAAGGAAGACTTCAGCAGCTGTAATATTTTTACAACAAAGTTATCACATGTGACGAAGCCTGGTTCCAGCATTTTGATCTAGAGGAAAAACAGGAACTTGCCCAATGGAAACATCTTTCAAGTCCAACAAAGCTCAAATAAGTGTAGAAAAAAATCATGCACCTTGTCTTTTTTGACAAGCATGCCAAAGTGTGTTTTCGTGTGATGAATAAGCAG
The DNA here is from genome assembly GCA_030765055.1 of Mantis religiosa. Lineage (NCBI taxonomy): Eukaryota > Metazoa > Arthropoda > Insecta > Mantodea > Mantidae > Mantis > Mantis religiosa. The sequence goes on from CM060954.1 coordinate 159,784,668, forward strand.
CATTCTGTTATTTACTTTTGCTAAGTACTGAAGGGATCGTTAAGGACGCAAGTTGCTAAGAGAAAACCATAATTGGAAGGTGAAAGAAATATATTGATGAAATTTAGCAATATGAAATTGGTAGCGGAAGTATTAAAACAAGCAAAAAGGCTAAGAGAACACCTATCTATATTAATAAGGATTTATCAGAGGAAGTAACGTGAGAAAGCAAGGATGTAATGCATTTGTATGAAAAGGCAAGCTGTGGATTGTTGGATGAGTAGCAGCATAAGCAACGCCCAGGACATAGAGCATATGAATGTTGTTGACACAGCAGACTCAAACAAGTTGACTTCGATATTCAGTGTGAATGTCCAGAAAACATGTGAAGTAAATGCAATGTGCATTGACGGAACAGAAGTGATGAAAAGTGAAAATGAAATAGAAGAGGGGACAATCTCAAAAATGGTGTGCAATAGAGTGAAGAAGAAAATAAGAAAGAACGAAATTGCATTATGGCGAGTACAGAGTGAAACAACTGTGGGAATGGAGGTGATCAAGGAAAAGAATGGAACAAGCATGGGGGGTACAAGGAATCAGGGAAAAGCAGAGTGAAACAAGTATAAGGATATGAGGAATCAGGGTAAAGCAGTGTAAAACAAGTGTGGGGATTCAAGAGGCTAGAAAAGGGGTGAGAATTAGGCAGGGGCATATCATTAAATCAAAACTATGGCTATTATGAGTACTGTTTACCCATCATAAGAAGACAAGAGATGAATGAAAAGAAGAAGGGTTTGAACTTTATCTGCTTGCTAGTGGATCTGTTTACTATGAAATGAGTGTATGAGAGTACATATGAGTCACCGATGCTGCCAGATCTAATGTTTGTTGCAGTAACCATAGTGATAGATATTATGCATGGGTGAGTTTTGTGACAGCACTTAATGGCACTAGTGTAACAGCATTAGCATATTTGTCATACTGGGAAGGGGAGCATAAACACTGTGGGGACAGCAAAAGTGATTACATTACACTTTCCTCTAGCTTGCCTTCTTGTGTTGGGCACAATTGCAGAAAAGAAGAAATATATTGGGTCTGTAAACGGTATAGGAAAAGTAATGAGCAAATGTGATACTGCTGTATAAATTGTAGAAAGAGAAGAGAGATTAAAATGGGGTTATGAGAAGTTGAGGAGAGGATTTGAGAATGTGTGATGAAGTATAGGTAATTGGGGGAAGGATTGAAAAAAACTGCTACTGAAGTTAAATAATTAGTAATAGGGAAAGGGGATGCAAATGGGGTGATGTGTACACAACCGAGTATTCCTTCTCCAAAAAAGAGCAATAAGATTAATTATGGGAATGAAACAAACAGACTCTTGTAGGCAAACCTTCAAAGACCTAAATATTTTAACTGTATATTCACTTTACATATATGAAGTAACAGTAGAATTAGTTAACAGGCAAGATAAAGGTAAAACAAATAAACAAATACATGAGCACTACACCAGAGGAAATACAAATTTTCATTTACAGTCACACAGATTAGAACTATATAAAACCAGACCTACTGCTGCAGCTCATGAACTGTATAATAAACTCACTACCTATCTGAAAAATATTCATAATCTTAAAATATTCAAGAAAAAATTAAAGAATTATTGTATGGAAGGTTGCTATTATTCAATTGACGAATATCTTAGATAATATTGACTAAATAAATAGTATTTGTATAACATAAGTGTAATAGTGCATAGTTTGATTTATTATTGTAATTAGGTTATTTTAGAACTTGTTTATGTAGATATTAAATTATGCGATTTTTTGGTTGCACATATTTAACTTGATGGTGCTTTGAATATGTTTTGTATTCTTTTAAGCAGATAATAAATGAATGAATGAATGAATGAATGTGCAAGTGAGAAATATTAAAAAGTGAGGTTAAGTGAATACAGAGTGTGAAACATTAATAATATGAAGCTGAAACAAGTGGTAATAACTTACAGGGATAGAGAAAAATTTGGCAAGTATGAAAAACTAGCACAGGATAGAAAAGTAAATGAAAAGTACTGACTATGAAAAGGGGCAAACACATATAAAGTATGTAATTGTATTCAATGGCTGCCTTGTTAACAAAGGGGCCAGGGCCCAGCTTAGGGGTAACCCAAATACAAGGTACGTCCAGAAAGTAAGTTCTGTTTGGTAATAAAATTAAATTGTGTACAGATACAGAAAAATTATTTATTGCACAAAATTCTACAACTCTTAAACTACTTTTCCACATAACTGCCGAAATTTTGCAGGCATTTGTCATAGCAAGGCACAAGTTTTTGTATACCTTCTATATAGAAGTTTGCCACCTGTGTCTTCAACCAGTTGGAAACATTTTCTTTCGGTTCTTTGTCATTGTTGAAGTGTTGACCATCAAGGAAAGATTTGAGATGCAAAAACAGATGAAATTCACTAGGAGCAAGGTCAGGGCTGTATGGGGGGGGGGGGGGGGCGGTCAAACACGTCCCAGCCAAATCCCTGTAGGATGTTTTTCGTTGTATTTGCAGTGTGTGGTCGTGCGTTGTCGTGAAGAAACACAACACTTTTTGACATCGAAATGTGCCGATAAATTTCATTTGGTTTCACTTTCCTAGCATTCAGAAAATGAATCACAGATCTGATTTCACAAGTGGTGGGATTTTCAATCAACACCGACATTGTAAACAAGCACAACAAAGCGCACGTGGCTGACATCAATCTCACAGTGGCGCACATTTCTTCTCCTTGATACAGAGGTCTACTGCGCATGTGCAGAACTGCGATCGCAGCGCTGCAGCGGAGATAAATTGAAACAGAACTTACTTTCTGGATGCCCTTGTATATTTGCTTTAGTACTCAATAAATCATATATCATATGAGTGGGATGGCTCCCTTAGCAGCATGATGTGCCTGCTCGTCATGCCATGGAGAGTCAAGATACAGTCATAGAATTAGGCAGTGAGATGACGTTACATCCACATTGTTCACCAGATCTAGCACTATGGGACTTCCACCTATTTTCTGCAGTGAAAAAGACCTTTGGAATCGTCATTTTCATAGTAAGCCTGAGTTAAGCTTGCAATTTTTGAAAATACTCCACAGACCATCCCAAAGGGGCTTTTGAGAGTGTTTTGAAGTTAGATAAAATGCTGGAACCATTATATTGTGTCTCAGAGAGAAGTCTTTGAAGGTTTGTGAAAACATTTGAATAAAGGTTAGCAATATTTTCAATCAAAAATGTACCCCTTTTTTTCAACACCGCCTTGTATATGCTAGTAGGTGTATCATATAGATTATGTCATTTTCACCACATCCAAAACAAACCAGTGCTTTTACTGACATAGGGTGTTGTTTACATAACAGGTATATGAAAGGAAACATCACTGGAAAGCCAGGGAAGCCAAATATAAAGCCCCCAGACCTTTGGATTCATCATGACCAAATGGAACTAAAAGCGCTAGAAAAGACTCAGCAGTCAGCAATGATGGGAGGAGATGGGCCTTCAGGGGTACCAATTGCTGTAACCACTCTCCCCAGGACATCAGGCGTCACTCAAGAATTTGAACCTGGAGACCCTCATCACCATAGTAACTCGCTAGACAAACGCACCTATGTTTCCTCATATGTGGGTGAGTACAAGGGTATCCAATACCTTTACAGAAAGGACAAAATTCTCTTTGTTTTTCAATAACTTTCAGTAATGAGCAAAATGTTCCAGACATTAACTATCAGTTTTGTAAAGAACCAAATGTTAAGGGATGAGGATATTTGCAAAACTTTCTTTTTGGATCCATCTAAGGTATATCAGTAGGTTGGCATGCATGGAATTTATATCTGAGGAAAATTTGGTCCAAAGTGGTAATTAAAAATTATTGTTGACACATCAAATTTGACTTAAATCAGTTCCTGAAGATTAGGAATGGACCGATACCAACTTTTCACAATACTGATACACAACATTTTCTACAATATCAATACTTTGATACTCGATACTGTCATTTCTACTTCTGTTTTCAATACAAAATAGAATGTTGGGAGAACTGTGTAATGCCAATAAATTAAATAGGTGCACATATTTAATGAGACAAAACTTAAAACCAACACTGTTCTTATTTTTAAACTCTATATTGGACATATAAAAGCAAAACAGTCCATTTTTATAAGTGTTTGTTCACAAATACTAGCATTTTCACTCTTTTGGGGTCAAGTCTACTTGTTTTTCTGTCACATATGAGTCCTGCTATGCTAAATAGTCTTTCTGAGTAAACCGTTGCAGGTAGAATACACAAATATTTAGTGGCTAATATTTTTAGTTTTGGAAATGTTGAATTTATTTTCCAGTAATCCAGTACTCTAGAAAGAGGAGGTGACAAATCGTCGTTGAGATATGTAGTGATTTCTTCTTGGGAGTTGTTAATTGACAGTGAATCTGACATACAGTTATTTTCTTGTATAATGTTACCGTACATTCCTGGTAAATTCTCGGGCTTTGCAATGGTTTCTTGCAACAATAATATTTTATGTTTTTGAAATAAAATAAAAACTGCAGAGTCACCACCAAAGTATCAGAAAAATACAGAGTGATTTTTCTGAAGTATTTTTTGATGTCAATATTATGCAAATATCATATTGAGGTATCGCAAGTATCAAGGATACATCTCTATAAAAGATTTAACATTTTGAAATAGTTAATTGATGGAAATTAATCATTTCTTCATACTAGTTGTATATAGGCTAAGGTTTTTGATAGATAGAGTCAACATGAAAAATTCAATGCCATGGCCGGGATTTGAACCTGAAGCAAAATTAGATTGGTGAACGATGACAAATATGATTGGCGAGCAATGAGGTTTCTCTCAGGGTATGCGTGGATGGGTGTGAGAAGGAGATTTTCACAACACTGGAATGTCCGTCTCCAAATTATTTATTCACTGCTTCTTCTTTTCAAACATCGAAATGAAAGCTGCCGACCGAGGGTTACCAATTTCGGTTTAGAGTTACTGAATGCTAATTGTTTATTACTCGATAAATTTTGATGACCCGACAAATATTCAAGACAGAACAAGTTGACCGCTCTAATAGGCTTCACGTCTCAGACTCCTCTCATCGGCCTGACACCGAAGACTCCTCTGCTCGGCTTCAAGCCGAAGACTGTTTATAATGGCTTCCTAGCCGCGAACTAGCCACATCGGCTGCACGCCGAAGAGTGCTCTCTAACCACAGCTGCGCGTGTGTATATATAACTTTCACTCTCAAAATTCCTTTTCAAACAAAGTCCCTTTTGTGGCTGTTTTGGTCGCCATTGTCAATGATCCAAAGAATTCCCTATTCATACACGTCAAGTGACAATTCCTTTAGAAACCTTCTAAGGACACTGCTTCTTACATGGCTTTGTTATACACTTTCCCCAACTCAACTGGCCTTGCCCTAGTCGTGACAAAGAACCAACATTCCTTTAACATCTATCATGATTCTTTGCTTCTGGCAAACCATAATTTCGGTATCAAACCACGGATCTCCTGGTTTCCATCCAGTCACTCTAACCCATTGAGCTAACATAGCCAACGTGTCATACTGACATTAAATTCTCTATTTGACTGGTATATTTCCCTGGCAAACCACTAGGGGCTCTCACATTCGAGATACAGCATTTGTGGCGACTTACTATCGTAGGTACTTGAGTCCCAGGCTTCATCAGTTAACTCTTATTATTTTAGTTAATTGATGGAAATTAATCATTTCTTCATACTAGCTGGCATTGAATTTTTCATGTTGATGCCATCTATCAAAAACCTTAGCCTGTATACAACTAGTATGAAGAAATGATTCATTGCCATCAATTAACTAAAATAATAAGAGTTAAATGATGAAGCCTGGGACTTAAGTACTTACGATAGTAAGTCGCCACAGAGTATCTCGGATGCGAGAGCCCCTAGTGGTCTACCGGGGAAATATACGAGTCAAATGGAGAATTTAATACTTTGGCCATGGTAGCTCAATGGGTTAGAGCAACTGGATGAAACCAGGAGATCCGTGGTTCAGATCCTAGCCATGGCATTGAATTTTTCATGTCGACTATCTGTTTTTAAATAATTTTTTGCACATAAGGATTTAAAGTTTTGAGTGCTAATATTGGAAGAAAATCTGTAAGTACCTTTAAAATCTGGTTAAAATTGGTGAACTGAGGTTAGTTTATGTGGATGGTCTACCAAAAATTTGCAGTTTTTAGGTGTATCATGGAATTGAAATACACACTTCTCATAATGCATTATAAAAGATCACTAGGAAAATAATTTCAAAGCATCCAATTTTAGTGAAGTACTTGACCACTCCCAGAGTTTTATGCATAGAATCTTTTAAGTATTATGTTCTCATTGATGACATTGTATAAGAAAATGTTTTTAAAGGGAGGAAAATCATATAGAAAACCAAATTAGGAGCAAGCAATGTATATTTAAATTTGCTATATTGTATTTGAAAAATAGAATCAATTATACGGAGCACAAAACAAGTTAACATCATACAGTCCTTCTTTAAATGGCATCTTGAAAGGTGTGTCATCCATGGAGCTAGTAATTTACCACTGACTTGCCTGCATAAGATTGACATAGCATAGCCTGTGCATGAATTGTGAAAGAAAAATCTATGTTTTTTCCATTCTTGCACCATTATTTCCAAGTTCTGTCTCTTTGTGTGTACTGTAAACATTAATTTTATAGAAAAAAAAGAATGGAGAAAAATTAAAGATATCCTCTTCCCTTATATTATTTCAAATATAGGATCTAAATAGAAATATCCTCAGATCAGTCTAGAATTAAGTAGTGAAATGATTAATTGGATAAACTTAGGTTTAAAAGTTATTAAATATGAGACATGATCTACTGAAACCAATGGTCACTTTGATAGTCAATTACAATAAAATTATAAACAGAAACAGCAGTTACTTAAAATAAATAACACGAGTCTTTGACTTTACTAACACTTTTGCTCCACAATCGTCATTTACTCAGGACATATCATTCTCAGCTTATTACCAATTAAATGTGGTTGAAGATGGAGCAGAGGTAACTGGTATCTACTGATGAGATTAACTGTTGAGGATGTCCAAAGTTCATTCGAACTCGGTTCTTAGTGATCTTAAGAGAAGAAATGAGTCCCCAGTTTCAGACATGCATTTCATTGCATCTAATATTGGAAAGAACGTAAGCTTTCACAGCTGGAGTCCATATTACAATTAATTATTTCCGGGCCATTTTGCCATGGTCTGTTGACATAAGACTGTCCAAACGTTTTGTTCACAATTATGTTAGACATTTTCAGTGGCACGGTCGAAGTTTCGCAGCAAAACTCTTTCCAAGGAAACTTTGACCGCGCCACTGAAGATATCTACTGCAGTTGTGGACGAACATTTGGACGTTCTTACACCAACAGACCACAGCAAAACGGCCCGGACATAATTAATTGTAATAATATCGGAAAGTATATGAAAAGGATGATTATTTCTAGAGCTTGGCATACATTTGCAATAGGGTGTGTTAGTTTTTCCTCTTCATCTAAAAGTTCTCCATAAGGAGATTAGGATTACTACAGAGGAGATTCACATTGAAACCTGTGGTTTATTGTACCTAAGCTCCAAGTGGGGCATCTTCGGGAGGAAGGATGAGGTGAAAGGAGACAGAGGGTAGCTGACACAAGGCGCCAAGACACCCACTGACACTTCTGCCCTGAAAGAGATCACCAGATGAGAGATGACGTGAAATGATAATGGAGATGAAGTGGAGGGACAGGAAATTTGGGGGATGCAATTATCCCACCCAGCATTCGTCTGGCAACCCAACCAAGCCTTTCGAATGCAGACCATAGAAGAAACCGCCTGAGCTGTCCCACTCGGTGCCCAATAGTTCATTATCTGACATATTTTGCATGGTTGTAACTGGGCTGTGAAATGAACAGTGGCTGACAGTATAGACTATCCACTTTGTTCATACCTCCTGTTGGCCTAGTTAGTGAGCAGTAGTCGTCCTTGCAGAAAACATTTGAAATCGGTTCATTCGTTATCATGAGGCCATTCCTCTCTGTATTATGTCTCCTACTCCACTCTCTCAGACAAAATAACATTTATAACTTTTGTCGTCTGAGAGCAGATGACAACAGACGCTAGTTGGAGAGAGGTTGAAAATGGAGGCATTGGCTTCCAAAACTAGTCCCTTGATAATATAAAAATGTAAGTGACAAAGTGTCAATAAACCAACTACAAATAGTTTTTCCAATTAATTTTGACGTCACTATTAGTAAATTCCTCCAGTCATACGTGAAAGTGTATGTTTCTTAGTTGTTTTCTTTTTGTAGAACCAGTTTTGCCAGTCTCTGACAAACTCTGCTTAATTGTGAATGTGTATCTGTATTTTGTTACTTCTGGTTCTCCTTCCCTTGTACAGTATAGACAATTGAGGAATGGTTCCCAGTTGTGTTCACTCGATCATGTTTTCTATAAAATGAATGTATGGAAATTTGGGACATTCATGATAACTTTTAGATTAGATCTTTCTTGTTAAGTAGTGATGGCGCTATAAATGTATTGACATTTTACCCCTATGAAGAACTAGTTGTGATAATTTATTAGTCTGCTCACATTTCTTACTCTGCATTCATTTACTCATTATATTTATAAGTGTTATGTGTATATATAGTTTGTGTATTTATGTTAAGTCGTCGTGTATCTGAAAGCAAATAAAAAACTGAATGTACGTAATTAAAACTTACAACACAACATTCTGTGTTTTTAATCCTTTTCCAGATTTCATAAAAGAGTACAGGTGGTGTTTATTTGGTTTTTCAGATATACAAGTGCAATATATGTGTTTTCACAGACAGTATTTGACATGATTTTGTGCAACATTGAGTCCAAATTAAGATTTAAAGCTTCACTAACTTTTTAAGTGCACAGTACATATGTTTTAAAAACATTGTCTTTACTGGTCATTACTTTTGACTACTGGAGGGACTTGAAGTGTTTCCTTTGAGGTTTTGAGGCACTCTTGCTGATGAAGCTATAGAGTGGGTTATCTTCAGCAGGAATTCCCATGATTATAACACAATGTTAGCCCCATAAAACAGACACAGCATAAGAAACATAATTATGTCATATAAATCCAGGGTAACACATCTTTCAAAGAAACTAGGAATACACAAAATCAGGTGTGAAGTTTGTGAAAAAATATAGAAGGAATAACTAAAAGGAACATCAACACTCATCTCAAGGAACACCTTCGCCACACAAAGTAGAAACTCAGTAATGTAAGACTTGACGCGTTCGCGGTGAGCGTTATTGATTAAGGCTTCACGGATGATCAGCTGCGTCAAATTTAGGAAGATGGAGCTTTCGGCCATTTTACACTCTATGGCCTTCATCAGGAACTGAGTAATTGCTGCAAAATGTAACCCTATTCATATGTTAATCGGTGGGCAGAGCACGTCCTGCCCTGGCCAATGACCGAGTGACCTCACAGAAAACGCCAAAGCTGATCACCTGTGAAGCCTTAATCTACAAACTCAGTAATTGACTTCTTGTAGAGAAGCATTTTTGAAACTGTAGCTGCAACATTAAAAACAGTATCCATCTTCTAAAACCAGTGCAATTCTTGCCAAAGATAAACCAGTTCATAGGTTCATCAAAAGCCCAGTAGGGGAGCCTCAAAACTTCCGACTGAACACTTCAAATAATTCTGGCAGCTAAATATAGCTGATGATGCAAACATTTGCAAAACATATCTATTACATGGGTAAAAACTAGTGAAGCTTAAGCATTGATTTCAGCTCAATATTACTTAAAATCATATTTTTGCTTCACTGTACGCCCCTTCCAAATTGTTTCTTTATCTTAGTAAATTTATATGTTAAAGAAATCATGACAGTATTTCACATTTGTCTTTTAAATCCTTAACTACCTTTTTGAACAGGGATTGCATGTAATACAAGCTTATGACATGAGGAAATTTTCAGAATCGGATAAAATTAGTACTATATTTGTACTTGATATTTGTGCTTTAATTTGCAAATAATTTTTTTCTGCATTTCTGAAATTCAATGTTGGCTTGGCCGCATTCTGCACACGTACTGCAACATATACAACATCAAAGAGTTCTCCACGCTTAAGTATATTCAGTATTTGATTATTTCTACATTGTTTACCTAGTTCTATGTTATGAATAATAAATATCTCATGTATTATACTCACAGAACTTTCTCTACTCTTGTGCAAAGTATTCTTATAACTAACCAACATGTGCATCACACAGAACATCTTTAGTTTCAATCAGAAAATCTACCAACAACCAACAGGCCTAACAATGGGAAATCCGCTCTCACCATTTTGTGCAAAATTATTTATGAGCTACCTGGAAATACAGGTAGCTCATAAATATATTTTCAAAATTTGGTCCAAGTATGTTGACATCTTTGCCATAGTCCCCTACAGATTCACACAAGACTGTATTAAGTTACTTAACTTACAAAACTGCTCAATAAAATTCACAATGGAAGTGGAAGAAAGCATGTTACCCTTCTTAGATCTAAAGATAATCAGAGAACAAGAAAACATAACCTTTGGTAGGTACAGGAAACCTTCACGTTCAGATAATTACATAAAGAACAACAGTTCCTTTCTTGGAAGTGTTGAAAACTGTTGTTATGATAAATTAAATTAATTAAATTAAATTAAATTTAAAGAACAACAGTTTCAATCCCTTAACATACATACATGCAGTACCAGACATCTTAACTCACAGACTGTGTACACTTAACTAATCAAACAGGAATATCATCTAGAATATTGTGACTTTGTGGGTTCGTAGGATTAAAACTCCAATTTGCAGAAATTAAATATGTTCTTTATTTTCACAGAGATACACTTTGTTCAATCCTTACGTAACAGAATTACGTCACATACACAATCTACCAAGTTCGATGATCACAACAACAGCGTTCTGATTACATCTGTTACAACATCTCTTTACTACAGACTGTTTACGACTGCCCTCTTGGTGAGTCGTCGTTTCCTTAAATACCTCATTGATAAATTCGAGAGATTTCTGGAACAAACAAGAAATTGACTGTTCTCTGTCAATCAAGATATCACTAGAATTTTCTAAACGGGAAACTTTATCCGTGCCAGCAAGTCCTTTATCTCGCGCTATCTTTAACTGCTTATGCAAGCTCTTTATTACCACACTGTCTGCATATCAGTTCCTTTGTGTAAACAAGCCGTGTGAACCCTTTTTTTGCGCATATGCCGTCAGTCGTAAAAAGGGATTCACAACAATATGAATATATAAATAAACACAGCATGGCCGCACCATGGCTGAGTGGTTCCCCCACCATCTTCCACCAATTGCTCCATGATTCATCTCTTCATCATCCCAGATGTTGGACCGACCCCTCAACTCTGGTGTCTCGATCAAATGCTTCAGCTCCCTCGCTCTGAGGGAACCCGAGTGATTCCTAGCACCAGCATTGGTGAGGAAGGGAGAAAAAAGACAAAAACACAGCTAAAAACTATGGCTTCAACAGAGTAATAATCGACAAGAAAATTACAAAATTTAAATGACAGAAACGTATCAAAGATACTACAAATCTTGTTCAAGAAGAAAAACAATTGAAATTCGAGAAATTTACATATCCAAATAAATTTACAAATTTAAGAAGATTTTGATGAAACACATTAGCCTAGCCCCCCAGAACAAGTTTAGCACAGAGAAATTAATTGAAAAAACTACTTATCGGTTTTTTTGACACATCGTCATGTACATTTTTATATTATTGAGGAATTAGTTTCAGAAGCCATGGTATCCATTTTCAAGCTCTATCCAACTATTGTCCGTTGTAGTCTGTTCTCTTCTCTCTGGCAGTGGAACTATGAACTTCCTGGTCAATTTGATATGGAGAATTACTTGATGTTGTTATATGTTGCATGAGCACATTAGCCGCAATGCATGTATGTGTCTGCACTGTGTCGCATGTTAGGAGGTTCATCATTGCTGGGTGAAGAGAAGACCTCCACGGCAAGACGCATCATCAAGCCCAAACCTATAACCCTGCCTGTCGACTCAGCATCACATAGAGAACGTAAGTGCATGTCTTTGTTTCCTATATATGTACTTGTTCTTTTTTTAATTTCTTTCAAACATCATAATTGCTAAGCATTTGATATTGCTTTCTTTGTGGCTGTTTTAAGCAAATGGAAAATTTACCTTTTTTACTATCATTTGAATCAAACTTCCAGCTTTGTTCCATTTTTTAATTAACAACATATTATAAAACAGTTACCTCCACTGAAACTACCTCTAATACTCTGTTGATTCTTATAACAGTTAAATATTATTATTTTAAAGATTTCATATTAAAGACAACAAATGAATTTTTATCATATTGTGCACTAAAGAACAAGGTAAATAAGAAAAGTATATGTGTTTGTTGTGTGTACTTTTTAATGTTAGTTTTAAATACTTATCTTTTGTCAGAGAAATGCAATAATATTTTAGTACTGAAAGGAAAGAGTTAAGTTCTTGCCATGGCATTGAATTTTTGAGTTGATTCTAATTAATTAAAAACATCCATATACAGAAGTTGTATTTAAAAGGATTAATTCTGAATGGATTAATTCCTCAATATAAATGTAACATAAAGAGTTCAATGATAAAAATCCTGGTATATAAGTGCTTACAACAATAAGTCACCACAAATGTGTATCTCAAATATGAGGACTCTAAGTGGTTTATCAAGAAAATATAATGAGTCAACTGGAAAGTTTTGTGTCGCATCGGCATGTTGGCCATGGTAGCTCTAGAGGTTAGAGCGACTGGATGGAAACCAGGAGATCCATGGTTCAAATCCTGGCTGTGGCATTGAATTTTTCAGTCAAATGGAAGTTTCTTTCATTTTCACTTTCACTTCTAAGTTGCAAATGGAAGCAATATCTTCCAAAACTAGTCCCTCAGAAAATCAAAATGTAAGTGACGGAATGTTAAAAACAGAGTACAAATAGTTTTTTCAATATACAGTGTGTTTCAAAAGACTTTCTGATAAGCTGAATGGAGATTTAAAAATGTCACACTCAAACATGCCAAGCAGACATTTTTAATAACACTTATGTAGGTGTGATGTCTTAGAAATATTTTTAAATAACACCCAATATTTTTTTTGTATTCCATCTCAAAGATTTTATTACTGTGTTTGATTGTACAACCTATCAATTGTTTTACACAATGGTGACCAAATAAATAGCTGAATGTGAACCTTTATTTATGTGTGTGACCCAAAAATGTTACTAATATTTAAATAAGTGCAAATACAAATGCTCCATTAATTATCAGGAAATAAAAATATTGATGTGGTAATATATTTATTAGTCAACTGCAAATATCAACTGTCGCTTTTTAAACGTTTGCATTGAATTTCAAGGTTGCCTACCTGCATGCAGATAAAAGAATGTTATTGTTTTTTTAACAGAAAATATCTGAATATCAGAAAATACCCACAATGCTTTGTTTTCTCTTCCTGGCACCTGTTCCCAATTTATTGTGGAATATTTAAGTCATTAAATTCTAATAATCAATTTGAGGCTCTATTCTAATCCTCAATTGTTTATGCATGGCATATTTGCTTTTCTTTTCTGATTCTTGTCTCTATTATCATTCCTAGAAGATTGTACAGCAAGCTTTACAAAAACAAAATAACTTAATTGTATGTTAAGAGGCACTTAAAGAAGAAATGAAGATAACAGGATAAGTTGATTAGCTGTTTTCTATTGTATACTTCAGCATATTTAACTAAAATGCCGCAAAACTTTTTTACTGAAATAGTTTATTACTATTTATTAAAAGAATAATGGTATTTTAATTTTTTGGCGTTAACTCACAAAATTAGTTCACAAGCATATACTAATCTACATGCTCTCGTCTAATGTAGGCAAACTTTAGTACTGTACCATAAGTGCAAGCAGGTGAACATGAAACATAATAGAAAAAATTCCAGTATGTTGCACTCACATGACTTTTTCTAATCATGTATGTACAAACTATTCATTCATTCTTATCTACTTCTTGTTAAATTAAGATAAATATTTGCAGAAATTGCTTTATTACATATTTCATTGTAGATACAAGCAATTAGAGGAATACGTAGGCTTAATGTGATGGCCAAGTCTTTTAAGAGCTGGTTTCTGTGTAAGGCTCCTTAAAAAAAAAAGAAGAAGAAGAAAGACTTCTCATTTGAGTAAAGTATAGGTATTTAAAAATGTAAACCAAGAACAAGCAGTATCTTGGAAATGCTGATCTGACAAAATATACATATTTGACAAACTGCTTGCTTGAGTAGTAAGATTTTGAGTTTGATTTATGAGTCACTATGTTTACACTCAAATAGAAGAATACTTCACTGTTAATAATGCTTCTGCTTTTAATATTTAGTAAGATTTTGTTGAAATTAAATTTAAAGGGAGTCGATTAATGACACTAAACAACACTTACTTTTTAAATTTTCCCGGTTTAAATTTAAAGAAATTCGATGTCCGGTTGACAATGGAGGCAAAGTCTCTGAAACATGTTCCCAGAAAATTTAAAAGAAAGTGTTGTTTAGTGTCATTAATCGACTCCCTTTAAATTTAATTTATTACAATCACACTGTTTTCAACACTTCCAAGAAAAGAATTGTAAGATTTTGTTTATTACGGTTTAACAGTTGAAGAGTCATTCAGAATGTAGAGGACTTCACAGACTATTTCCAATAAATTTAAGATATAAATTTCAACTACAAATAGTTTCTGAGATATAAATTTCAGTTTTAGAAAATACCTTACATACACTAGAACCTCCGGTTACCCAGAGAATGATGGAGAAATGATAAAAAAACATGTACATCACCAAAATATTTGTAATGTAGTTTAGAAATTACTATCGACACACTTTCACCTAAAACACATATACTGTATGTACTGTAATAGCCTATTTATTTGTACTGTACTACACACTAGTCGGCTTTATAAAAGGCAGCGAGCTTCTGCTGTCTCAGTTTAGTGTATCGCTTACAAGCAGCGAAATCTCACATCTGCTTAAACATTAAAAGTTCATTTGGCAATATTTCGGCTTGACTCTGGAAATAAAGTATCAATTTCTCTATGTTTGTTACTGCTTGAGCGTGGGTCATAACCACAGCTAGTTCATCAGTTCTCTCTGAATCTGAATACTCTTCACTTTCTTTTTCAGTAACACTGCATGATGCAGTAATGCTTTGCTCTGTTTATAACCTCTGTCAATGTCTTCTTCATCAACACTGGAACAGCCAACTAAATATTTAAAAATGTCTTTAAAATCTTCTTCCATACTTATTTTTTCTTCTTCTCCAATCTTGTTTTCTGGCAAGTCATACACACCAGGCTACAACTTTTTTAATGACTTTATCAAAGTTTCTCTTCCAACCTGGTCCCAGGCAGGGAGGGTGAGCACAATAAATTACTCTGCTGGCAAGAGAATTCAAGTACTGTCTCCCCAACACAAGAAGGCAAGCTAGAGGAACATGTAACTCAATCACTTTTGCTGTCCCAACGGTGTTTATGCTCACCTTCCCAGTATGACAAGGATGCTAGATTTGTTTAAAATACACAAGTGTTGTCACATAACTCACCCATACATAATACGTATCACTACTGTTAGTGCAACAAACATGAGATCTGGCAGCATAGGTGACTCATATGCACTCTCACATACTTATTTCCTAGCAAACATATCCACTTACAGAGCAGATAAACAGTTCAAACCTCTCTCCCTTTTATTCGTCTCTTGCCTTCTTGTAGTGGGTAGACAGTAATGTACCTGCTGAGTATATATGGAAAGTTTATTAAAATCCTTTGAGCCATTTTTGAGAAAATGAAAATTTTCAAAAAAATTCCATGTAAAGGATAGTTTGGGATGGGTGGAAATCTTTGAAAATCTTTGTGTCAAATCCTTGGAAATGGTGAACTTAAATATTAATGTGACTTTGTGGGTTTGTAGAATTAAAAGTTAAAGTTCCAGAAATTAAAAATGTTCTTTATTTCCGTAGAAATACACTTACAGTAGCAGCGTTACGTCACATACACAATTACAATCTACCAAGGTCATTGACCACAACAAAGAGCTCACTTTCCAAACACACTAGTTTCAATTATAACTCCAGTTTCAATCACTACTGTTTACGACTGTCTTTACAACTGTCCCTTGGCGATTCGCAGCTTCCTTATATATACCACGACTCATATTACTAGACATTTCTCGAATATTCTGTAACAAACAAGAAATTGAATGTTCTGTAAGACAATCAAGATGTCACTAGAATGTTCCATTTTTCTCTTTATTTGTTTGGCATGCCTTTTATCTCCGTGCTATGTTTATCTGCTTAGGCAGGCTCTTTATCTCCACCCGGCACCATCTGTCCCTTATCTCTCTGCGGCGTACTATCATAAATAATGGGTTTGCAGCATTAAGTTTGGTATTTAACCAGCTGTTCACAGATTGGTATGCCCTATAAACATATTCGTAGACACACAATGCCTTTTTATTTATTTATTTGTTATTCAGACAGTACTTCTAGTAAAATCTCTGTATCAGTATTTTTGGTGGAATACATTATTTGCTCTTACTTTACATAAGTAGTAAAGAAAGTAAAAGTATAACTGTGCACGTCTCTGTTTCAGCCGTGGCAGCAGCCAATCCAATGCCTGGAAGCAGCACTATGGTTCAGCCTGAGAGACCCATGTATCCTCGTACCCAGTACAGCATTTCAAGAGCACATGTCACTCTTGATCAAGCAGGTATACCACTCACAACTTGTTACTCGATATACCCTTTTCATGTTATTTGATATATTACCATTTGGAGTGACATATAAAATATTTTTGAAACAGAAGTTTAGGCTGAGGTTTTAAGCGTATCAAGGAGTTTTTCTTTACTGTTTCTAACTTACAGTTACTGTACTGATTTATCAGTCCCTCTTTCTTTCTTTCTTTCTTTCTTTCTTTCTTTCTTTCTTTCTTTCTTTCTTTCTTTCTTTCTTTCTTTATTTCTTTCTTTCGCTACGTAAATATTCCTGTTCTCTATCGCTGCTCATGTTAAAACTCCAAAAAGAATTGATATGTTTTCAAAATGTTTAGGAAGAATAACAAATAAATGGATCAGGATACTCGAGAAAGATAATGAAAAATACAATGAGGAAATCTAAAAGATGGGGAGGTATCCTTTATGCAAATAATGGAGATTGAGTGTAATAGACTCCCATATGGTTAGATATTATACTTGATAAGTTTAGGTATAAAATAATGTTTGTGTATAGAGTCAACATGAAAAATTCAATGCCATGGCCGGGATTTGAACCACGGATCTACTGGTTTCCGTCCAGTCGCTCTTAACCTTTGAGCTACCATGGTCAACGTGCCTTCCTGACATTAAATTCTCCAGTTGACTCCATCAAATACCTTAGCCTATATACGGCTAGTGTGGAGAAATGATTAATTTCCATCAATTAACTAAAATAATAAGAGTTAAATGATGAAGCCTGGGACTTAAGTACTTACAATAGTAAGTCGCCACGAACGGTGTATCTCGGATGCGAGAGCCCCTAGTGGTCTACCGGGGAAATACGAGTCAACTGGAGAATTTAATGTCAGGAAGGCACGTTGACCATGGTAGCTCAAAGGTTAAGAGCGACTGGACGGAAACCAGTAGATCCGTGGTTCAAATCCCGGCCATGGCATTGAATTTTTCATGTTGACTCTATCCATCAAATACCTTAGCCTATATACGGCTAGTGTGGAGAAATGATTAATTTCCATCAATTAACTAAAATAATAAGAGTTAAATGATGAAGCCTGGGACTTAAGTACTTACAATAGTAAGTCGCCACGAACGGTGTATCTCGGATGCGAGAGCCCCTAGTGGTCTACTGGGGAAATACGAGTCAACTGGAGAATTTAATGTCAGGAAGGCACGTTGACCATGGCAGCTCAAAGGTTAAGAGCGACTGGACGGAAACCAGTAGATCCGTGGTTCAAATCCCGGCCATGGCATTGAATTTTTCATGTTGACTCTATCCATCAAATACCTTAGCCTATATACGGCTAGTGTGGAGAAATGATTAATTTCCATCAATTAACTAAAATAATAAGAGTTAAATGATGAAGCCTGGGACTTAAGTACTTACAATAGTAAGTCGCCACGAACGGTGTATCTCGGATGCGAGAGCCCCTAGTGGTCTACCGGGGAAATACGAGTCAACTGGAGAATTTAATGTCAGGAAGGCACGTTGACCATGGTAGTTCAAAGGTTAAGAGCGACTGGACGGAAACCAGTAGATCCGTGGTTCAAATCCCGGCCATGGCATTGAATTTTTCATGTTGACTCTATCCATCAAATACCTTAGCCTATATACGGCTAGTGTGGAGAAATGATTAATTTCCATCAATTAACTAAAATAATAAGAGTTAAATGATGAAGCCTGGGACTTAAGTACTTACAATAGTAAGTCGCCACGAACGGTGTATCTCGGATGCGAGAGCCCCTAGTGGTCTACCGGGGAAATACGAGTCAACTGGAGAATTTAATGTCAGGAAGGCACGTTGACCATGGTAGCTCAAAGGTTAAGAGCGACTGGACGGAAACCAGTAGATCCGTGGTTCAAATCCCGGCCATGGCATTGAATTTTTCATGTTGACTCTATCCATCAAATACCTTAGCCTATATACGGCTAGTGTGGAGAAATGATTAATTTCCATCAATTAACTAAAATAATAAGAGTTAAATGATGAAGCCTGGGACTTAAGTACTTACAATAGTAAGTCGCCACGAACGGTGTATCTCGGATGCGAGAGCCCCTAGTGGTCTACCGGGGAAATACAAGTCAACTGGAGAATTTAATGTCAGGAAGGCACGTTGACCATGGTAGCTCAAAGGTTAAGAGCGACTGGACGGAAACCAGTAGATCCGTGGTTCAAATCCCGGCCATGGCATTGAATTTTTCATGTTGACTCTATCCATCAAATACCTTAGCCTATATACGGCTAGTGTGGAGAAATGATTAATTTCCATCAATTAACTAAAATAATAAGAGTTAAATGATGAAGCCTGGGACTTAAGTACTTACAATAGTAAGTCGCCACGAACGGTGTATCTCGGATGCGAGAGCCCCTAGTGGTCTACCGGGGAAATACGAGTCAACTGGAGAATTTAATGTCAGGAAGGCACGTTGACCATGGTAGCTCAAAGGTTAAGAGCGACTGGACGGAAACCAGTAGATCCGTGGTTCAAATCCCGGCCATGGCATTGAATTTTTCATGTTGACTCTATCCATCAAATACCTTAGCCTATATACGGCTAGTGTGGAGAAATGATTAATTTCCATCAATTAACTAAAATAATAAGAGTTAAATGATGAAGCCTGGGACTTAAGTACTTACAATAGTAAGTCGCCACGAACGGTGTATCTCGGATGCGAGAGCCCCTAGTGGTCTACCGGGGAAATACGAGTCAACTGGAGAATTTAATGTCAGGAAGGCACGTTGACCATGGTAGCTCAAAGGTTAAGAGCGACTGGACGGAAACCAGTAGATCCGTGGTTCAAATCCCGGCCATGGCATTGAATTTTTCATGTTGACTCTATCCATCAAATACCTTAGCCTATATACGGCTAGTGTGGAGAAATGATTAATTTCCATCAATTAACTAAAATAATGTTTGTGTATTACATCTAGGAAATAGACCATTCATGTAAATCATTGACTTTAACTTCCATAACTGACAAGTTTAAGCTGTTAACATAAAAGCTCAGATATATTCAGGTTTTTAATTTTAGCAATATAATAAAAGCCAGAATATACTCAGACAGATCATTTCCAAGAGTATATTTTAAAATACCAGTTTACCTGCTCTATCTCATTGGTAGTTCTTTACAGATTCTCTAAATTTTGCTGTAATCTGATTTTTTGACATGCTGAATGGAATCTGTGAATTGACCAGTCAGTTCTATTTCATTTTTTCATGTTTTATTGGCACTAAAAGCCTCTTGATTTAACTGGCTCTTGCAGTTTTTTTTGTGTGTTATTTATCATTACTATATGAAAATGGAGAGTAACAAACAGTTCAATATTGATTTTAGTAGTGGTGAAGGTAGTCACAGATGCTTATAGAGAGGGGAATTCAGTCTTTTTTTACTGAACTAAAATGTTTTCTAAGTGGCATTCATTAAAACAATATTTAACTATTTACTTTGTAGACAGGCAGATTCTTCTGCAAGTTTTCTGTAAAATATTAACACTCCTGGCAGTGGGTTTGTTTAATAATGAGTATTGTTGCTAACAGCGCAGTCACCCGAGAATCCGTACTCAATGCAGGGAGGTTACGACACAGTATCAAGCCTGCCACCAGCTGGTGGCGGAGCACCAGGTCCGCCTCATCACCATGTTACTGCTGTCCCACAGGGACCTTATAGGTGAGCAGCTTTCCCTCTTGAACATAACAAAGTTTGTATCCCTTGTGTGTGCTATTGGGCAGCAGCATCAAAGAACGCATGTGAACTTTGTGTTAACAGCACCGCTACTGCTGATGGAACTGGGTCTGGGACCATGGGTAAGAGACTCCAGGGCCATCCACTGAAAAGCTTCAGTGTGCCTGCTCCCCCTCCCCAGTCTGCACCCTCTACCCCTCAGCAGAAACATGTTGGTGAGTGTGCGACCGACCTTTAATAGCTAGCCGTAACACAAACTGCATGACACTAACCCACTGCTTTGTGTTCCTAAAACTGACTAACTTATTGCGTGTTTGCAATGTAAAATTATGCTTAAGTATGATATTCATATTTTAGTGATTAATGTCCATAATAAATAAAACAATTAAAAACACAACTACACATTGGCTAAACTTTTAAAGTATAACACAAATAAATAAGTATGGCCTTTGATCTAAACTTGACTGCATGAATAAAATATAGATATAACATTTTATAACGTGCTTTTTATCGCCACTACCATAAACATCTCCACTGTTGTCTTTATACACATACAAAGTCCATCATATTTTAATGGATGACGATAAAACATCTGCTGTGCCACACATTATTTTCTTTACATATTTTATGCAAACTATTCTTACAAATGGAAAAGTAGAGTAAGACAAAAGTTCAATGTTATTGTCGGTATTTAAAGCACAGATCTTTCATCTGACTTGCACTTTTTCCTAGTAAACTACAGGTACACCTCAAACTTATATGACAATACTATAAATACTTAAAGCCCAAACTTCGTAGTTTAATTAACAATTAGGTCAATCAATAGAAATTATTTGTTCTTTTGCACAAGTCATATTGCTTACTGTTTTATCTATATCATGTTAATCAAAATAAATATTTGTAGAAATGGTTAATTGATGTAAATTAATCGTTCTTCCACACTAGCCATGTGTAGGCTAAGGTTTGGATATGTAGAGTCAGATGGAAAAATTCAGTGCCATAGCCAGGATTTGAACCATGGATGTCCCAGTCTCCATCCATTTGCTCTTAACCATTAAAATACCGTGGCCAACATGCCAGCATGACCTTGAATTCTCCAACTGGCTTGTATTTTTCCCAATAAACCACTAAGAGATCTCTTATACAATGAGATACACACTGTTTGTGGTGAGTTGCTATGCTGCAAGCACGGATGCTGCAAGAAGTCCCAGTTTCCGTGAACAAAGAAATGAAATCTGGAAATGCTTTTGGGAGAAAAGAAAAGGTTAAAGACATGTTCAGGGGCCACGTAATGGCAGGTAAGCAATGTATAAGACATGAAGTTTGCAGTAGTACCACAAAGTAACATGATATTGCAAGGATAGTTCACATGCATTTGCATAGGGTACACAAATAGAATGATGGATAATGAAACAGAAGCAGGAACTAAAGAGTAGAGTGAGGTTAAAAAAAGAGGAACAGAGTGAAACTGAAATATTTATAGTGGGAAGCAGTGATGTAATTAGGAAGGAAATGTGAAAAAATGAAAAATGGAGACATAACATTTACAGAAAGTGTTATGAAGTGAACATTTTGTTTTCCCTCATCCCATTTAGCTGTTATAATCAATGGAAATCTTCATTTAAAACTATAAAATTGAGTGTTTAAAACTTCTTCTTTAACTTCCCTCATACTATTATGTGGTACCCTTATGCGGATTGAGGAACGGAATCTGGATCAGTGAGAGAGAGAATCCAGGATGAGTGATCAGCCCTATGTCTGTTATGAGAGTGAGAGAAGGGGATGACAGAATGAGGGCGAGATGAAATGATAGAAAAGATGATGATGGAGAAACTAGTGGAATGCTGATGGGGGAAACCAGAAGCCTCAGAGAAAACCTGCCCCAGTACAGTGTTGTCCACCACAAATCTCACTTTGCAGTCACCTGGGATCGAACCTGGGCCAGCTTTGTGAGAGCCAAGAGGTCTAACCACTTGACCATGGTGTGGCCATGCTTAAAGCATACTGTGAAATAACTAGAAATTATATTCTCATGCAATTCTGCAGTGGATAGATAAGCTTAAAATAGGAATATGTCATTGGCTATCCTGTATAATAGCAGCTAGTCTTTAGCTAGCAATGGTGAGGGGAGTTGTTGCTTCACTTAGTTTTTTTTTTTTCTCCTCTACTTAATAACCTAGTGAGACTTCATTATCTCACACTGTCACTTCACTAATGTCTCTAGTTCCATTGCTCACTGTCATCACACTTTCTTCTACAATATAACATAGTGACATTAAAAAATACGAGGGTGCTTTTTTTGACAAATTACCTTTATTCACCCTCATAATTTTGATGGTGCTTCTCTAAATAGTCTCCCCTGAATGCAATGCACTTGTCCCAGCGTTTCTGCCAGTCTTCCTTCAAAATTGCCTCTGCAGCCTTCACTACTGCTTCTGATGATGGGTAATGCCTCCCACGAAGGTGTTTCTTCAAGTTAGGGAATAGAAAAGGTCACATGGGGCTAAATCCGGACTAAAGGGAGGGTGAGGGATGCACTTCACATTGAGTTTTGTGAGATATTCAGCAACAACATTGGCAATATGCGGCCACACATTATCGTGGTGCAGCATCCAGCCTGCTTCACAGAAATGTGGTCTTTTGCACCTAATATGGACTTGCAATGTTTTCAGGACATCCCTGTAGTATTGTCCAGTTACTGATGTGTGTGCAGGTACAACATGCTGATAAATCATTCCATGAATATCAAAGAATGAGATGACCATAACTTTTCCAGCAGAAGCAACCACTTTTGCTTTTTTGGGGGTTGGTGATGAAGGAGATTTCCACACTGAGCTTTGCTGTTTGCTCTCAGGATCAAAATGATGCAGCCAAGTTTCATCAGCAATAATTATTATTAATTTTTAGATGAGTTGTATTTATTACACATCTGCTTCACTTTTGTACCTATTTTGAGGACATGTTTCGCAAATCATCGTTTGCATCTTCTGCTCTTATGCGACTAAAGCTTGATCCAGTGGTGTGGTAGGTGTGGGTAATTCTGGAGTTGCTGCTGCCATCTGTTGATTTAGTGATGAACTTAAATGTGGGATTCTCTTCTGGCGGGATTTCAAAGTTCATTAGTTGGTGTTTATGCTTTTCTATGTATATTCTCTCCCATATGACGAGTTCACTATGTTTTTGTATGTATTTTAGTAATTCTGTGCTATCTTCAATTTCATGATTTTCAGACCAGAAATGAGCTGCTATTGCGGACTTATCATTTCTGGTCTGAAAATCATGAAATTGAAGATAGCACAGAATTACTAAAATACGTACAAAAACATAGTGAACTCGTCATATGGGAGAGAATATACATAGAAAAGCATAAAAACCAACTAATGAACTTTGAAATCCCGCCAGAAGAAAATCCCACATTTAAGTTCATCACTAAATCAACAGATGGCAGCAGCAACTCCAGAATTACCCACACCCACCACACCACTGGATCAAGCTTTAGTCGCATAAGAGCAGAAGATGCAAACAATGATTTGCAAAACATGTCCTCAAAATAGGTACAAAAGTGAAGCAGATGTGTAATAAATACGACTCATCTAAAAATTAATAATTATTTCGCTTCACTGTGGTGTTCCAATACAGTTAAATCTCGAAGCAATAATTATGTTTGAAAGAAACTCCGCATCTTCCTCTAACATCAACTTTAACTGCATGTTACCTCCATTGCAGTGGTAGGCGATACTGCACATGTCTGAACTTACCTAGTTCTCACAGGCGGGAACCAGGAGTACCAGCAATGAAACTACTACGGCGTGTTTGTTTCACATTAAACTAACAGAATATAATAAGAGTGAACTATAGTGCAATAAATTACAACCATAAAAAAATTATGATCATTCTTTATTGGACAGCCCTCGTATGTTTGTTGTAGCTCCTTCTGGCTGATTTACTTGGCTGGGAAGCCGAACACAAGAAGTTCTCCAGGTCCGTACAGTAACCATATTCAATGCATGTCATCACAGTTACACTAACTTGCTCTGAGAATAGCTTAGAAATGCACTCGTTAACTCACTCTTGTGCTTACTGACTCAACTTGCAAGAGTGCTTGCTTATATAGCCATCGGAAATTTCCACACAGTTACAGAACGTTCAAAATGGTGAAACTTCTAGAAGGTTCTGGTTATATTACAATAACACTTCTAACATTTACGCTGGTCAAGCATGCTGCTTATCTGTTTACCGTTCCAAATGCCCAGTTTGAACCTCTCGATAATAACCTAGAGTCAGAGACGTTGGGTTCTTTTGGCAAAATTTTAGAAGCTTAAAAATTTGTGGTTAGGAAGTGAAATGCAGAAATGTTAATATTATGCATCTTGGATGTCTATTCACCAGAAGTGCCAACAAATCCAGGCAGTTTAGGCCTGTTTGTATAGGATTGTAATACCATTTCATAAGAAAAACAATCATATTTGGAAAATATGCTTTTAAAAATGACTGAGAAAAATGACAATAATATTCATTAAACAACCAGCATGTAAATCATTATTGAAACATTCCGTAATTTAAACTGAAAATTCTACACTACATAAGATAAAATACAAATAAATTAATGCATCTGTATTTCAAACAAGGTATATTTGAATTGGCTAAAACTTTACAGGTGTAAAAGATTTTGTTAAATCCATTTGTATCTTGTGAATATTTCACATTGCCAGAGTCTAACTCAAGCTTCATCTACATTCGTATCAATTCAGGAGAGGGCTCAACCATATTTATGACATCAATGGCTATTTTTTCAAAGTACATCTTTACATTTTTTGGTGTAATATGTATTTAAATTAATTTATATTGATGATTTCCATTTTATTATTTAAAATGTAAAGCACCCAAATTCTCCATCTGGCGTCACTCAGTTCAGCCAACACTTTTTTGTCACTAAATTGTTGCAAATTCTGCTGAGTAGCTATGCACACTAAACACTAACTCATTAATTTAACAACACTTAGCCAAACTTTAATAAACTATCATTGTATAATAACTGCAGTCAGGCCTATGTATCATTGAGGTAAGCCAACCAATCTGTCTTTGCTTCTTACGCTCTACTTCACTGTATGACCATAGTTGTCAAAGCAGTAAAACACAAGAGAAAGCATTAAATTGACCAATTGCTAACACTTTCAGATTGCACAATTGCTGTGCAGATGTATGGGGATCTTTTTTCAGAGATTGGCTACACAAGTTAGCTGTTATGTGGAGGTCAGGAGCCATCTCAAGTCAGTTTCATATGCACATAAGAAGACATTCAGACATGAAACTTTCTCATATTTCTTGCATCACATGTCCGAAAGTATTCCAGCAAGGCGTATTAAAATATCATCAATTATACTGTTTGAATTATAAATAATAATAATAATAATAATAATAATAATAATAATAATAATAATAATAATAATAATAATAATAATAATTAATAATAATTAGTCCACAAGTGAGCCAGATACTGCCAATCCGAATGCTGGCCTTACACCCTCATACACAAGGCAGAGGTGGGCGATTATCTAACTGATATGAAGAGTGAGTGAGTGTGTGGTGTTTTAGGGCCCGTCGACAACAAGGTCATTTGGGCCCGCTGATATGAAGAGGAGATGTTGTCAGCATCATGGTACCCCAGTCGGAAATTTGGCTTTCTTGGCCGGGATTTGCTATCTTAACTCCTCAAATTCCTCATGATGCTGAGTGGGCACCAGTTCTATACCCAGGACTTAAAACCAGCACTCCTCAAGGATAGAATCGAACCCAGTTAGTACATTCCGTGGCAGGGAACCAAAGCACAACACTCTAGCCCACTACACCACAGTGCAGGACACTTTTTGAATTACAGAGTTCAAATTTTATATGATACAGGATATCACGGACAAAGACTATGATAAAACTCTCAAATTCCTTGGTGGTGGAATGCAAAAGCTCAGGGCATAAGGCTAATTTTTGTCTATGTTTTGAGTAGTGTTTCATACATAGAACATTCCCAAAAGGGCAAATTAAGAGCATTTATAATATTTTGCAGCTCCTTCGGTGACAGTTCGGCCGCAGGGCTCAAGCCCATATAAAAAGGCAGGTATCCTCGCATCATCTGGTCCATCTTCTAGTGGTCCAGCAGTGACAGTCACGGCCAGTAAAGGAATACGTACCCAGCAACAAGCTCCTACAGCAGTCCCAAACACATCTGCTAATACCAGCACAACCACTACTGCAGAAGAGACAAGCCGATTACAGGTATTTATACACAATTGATAATCATTGGGGGTTGATGTAAGTGTGTATATGTTCCTTATAGGCTTCTACTCATTGCAAGGACTTTGGCAGATAACTGACACATAGCAAATATACTGTCTAGCTAAAAATTCAAAATTTCACTCTGTGTCACACAATTATTTAATGTTATGCAATGCATGCTAAAGCTTGCTAGGCCATCTACATCTTTGTGATAGCTTGAACATCACCAATTTAAGAATAATTACTTACAGTTTCATAGCCTGCTAAAATAACAAAGGAATGGATCCAATTCATTGATCTCCTCTCTGGCATTAATAATAGAGTAATAACAAGAGTCAAATTTGGTCTTTCTTTTGTTTTGACATTCATGTGTTTTCTTAGTAGTTTTGCATGTGTTGGTTACTGAGAATAAACAAGATTATTATTAATTTTTAGATGAGTTGTATTTATTACACATCTGCTTCACTTTCGTATCTATTTTGAGGACATGTTTCGCAAATCATCGTTTGCATCTACGACTCTTATGCGACTAAAGCTTGATCCAGCGGTGTGGGTAACTCTGGGGTTGCTGCTGCCATCTGTTGATTATATTGGAATTACTTAAATTACTATTATTTCTTCCACAAGAGATTTTCTGTATAAAATGTGACAATGTAGTCTAAATGTGACAACATGAGTCATGCATTAACAAGAAATCATTATTAAAATCTGGGGTATTTGTGGTTGTTTAAAACTACTTTTAAAGTGATGAAGTGTCAAAAGACTGACTCCAAATAGTTTATTTAATTAATGTTGAAGGTTTTACTCACCCATTATTAAAGGAGAGGCTGAAACTGGCCAATGCCATAGTTCATGTTGAAAAAGCTGGCAATTTCTGGTGTGGATAATTTGTTTTAATTCTTCCAGGCTGTGTGCAACTAGAAATTAAAATTAATCAAAACTTATCACAATTTTAAAATTACCTTACTGACAACCCCCTTAAATATTGTCACCGATGGCATTGTTGTGCTGCTGCAACAAGCCACAGCTGGGCGCGTGGACAGGAGAGAGACAGAGAGACGCTCCAGAGCGCTTGATTTATTGTTGTTGAGAAATTTCTTGGAAGGTCTGCGGCATTCTAGAAACTATGACTGGGTGGTATAAATAGCGGCAAAGTGTTAGAGCAGCAGCTGTGTGATGGTTATTACGACAGTGGACGTTTGAACTATACCGCAGTGATTTCTTTCATTTGTTTACGTGTGGCGGAGCACTGGGTCGACCTTGAAGACAGCTGATTGTCAATTTCACATCTTTTTATTCAAATAAAGAGAATTCTAAATTTCTACAAACCAGACTTTTGATTCTACGCAACCCTTGTAGTCACAATATTGTGACTTTGTGAGTCCGAAGGATTAAAAATCAAGTTTGCAGAAATTCAAAAAACGTTCTTTATTTCCATAGAAATACAGTTGGTACACTTGCAGATTACAGCAGAATTACGTAACACAATTACAATCCACCAGTTCATCTGTCACAGGTCCACACTGCACTAACTACTCGGCTCCTTGCCGTAAAACTAAAAACTAACTCATCCAATGCATCCTTATATACACAAATTGCAGTATCTAGAAGTTTCCTGACTATTAACGAAGCACCACGGTCCCTCGAGGCGGCAGGTGAAGGGGAAAGACACGGTCCAGTGACTTCAGGTTACTTCTCTCCCCACCCCCTCAGCGAGCGCCAACCAGCCACATGAGTAGGCATGGCCTCAACGCTATCCGTCTCCTTCCCTTCCTCCCATCTGTCTTTGGCTAGTCGTAACTGATGTCTTGCAACAATATTAAAAGACCAAACTGAGTCATTTTCGGCATCAGCAAAATATAAGTGAAGAAATGAGTGACATAAATGTAAGACTAGATAATACTAAAGTAAAACAGATGTCTATCCATAACTTCTTAGGAATAATCATAACACCTAACATATATCTAGTAAATTAATTGTGAAAACTATTTGTAGTTGGTTTATTGACACTCGTCACTTACTTACATCTACTAAATTACTTTGCAAACTACCTTAATAAGAACAACTTAGATCTATATATTATGGAATAATATATGTGCACATGAATATGACATTGAAATTTGGGGAGCATGTGGTGTGACAAAATTAAATAGGTTATCATCATTGTATTTATCAACTAAACACTAGAAATTAAGAAAATTAATAAAGAAATTAAATTGGATGTGCTCACATTATTGCTCTCTCCCTCTTCCATTTTCTTTCCTTTCCTCTTTCTCTCTTCTCTCAATAAAGAGAGAGAGCAATAATGTGAGCAGTAATATATGATTACACAGAAAATGAAGCTTAGTTACAGTGGAGTAATAAATATTATACAAATAAAAATATTTAGTAATTATCTTCCACTTATCTTAAGAAGTTGATGACAATACTTCTATCTTCTTTATACAAGATTAATTTCATGAGCATTTTAGATAATTACTAAATATTTTTATTTGTATAATAGTAATATGTGATATTTGCATTACTTATACATCTTAAAAACAAAGTATTTATAAAAATATTAAGTATTACTGACTGATTCTGATTTTGCATATATTTTATTTTGTTGTAGCCTTCATACAGCACAGAAGAATTGAACCAAGAAATGGCAAATCTAGAAGGTATCATGAAGGATCTCAGTGCCATCACAGCATCAGAGTTTGAATGCTGAGAAGTTCCTATTGCAGTGCAGAATATGCAAGAGTACAAGATAATGGGAACATCCCATACGAACTGACATCTCTGCTTAGGCTTTTAACCAATGGAGGATATGGCATGAGAACCTGCTCATTCCTGCAATATACATGTACTGTAACGACGACAGTGGGGAGGGGATTGATGAGACAATGTCACTTTAACTTGCTCAACATTAGCTCTTTTGTTTCCTACGACGTTTGCAGACTGGGCCTAATTTTGTAATATGGAAATAAAAGTACAGTTTTGCTTGTGTATTTGAGTGGTGAGCAAGCAGGTGTTTCCCCTCCACTGTCAGGTATCTGCCATTTACTGCCAGAAACAGCGAGTGCCATGACAGTATCACCTTTCCTAATTTTTGTTTTGCTTTCTGTCAGAGTTGTGTGCAGTGCGAAGACTGTAAGGATGATCGAGGAGCATCATAATATGTGTGTGTAAATTTCTATATGTGCATTTCCTCAAATCATGGCGAACTTTTACTGCCTATTCTCTTTTTCTTTTAAGGAGAAGTCTCTTTGATGGGGTAAGGTACAATGTTAACATAATGTGCTACATCTGTGCAGCTTTAGGAATGTTGTGCAGTAGTACAAGCTGTTTAATGCTATCTTATACTGCATTGTAATTATTTTTTATTTATTTAAGAGTATAGCTTACAACAGATTCTAGGATTAAATTAACTTTTAATGAAATGTCTGAAAAATGCCTTGAAAATGTTATCTTTGCTGCTGATAAAGGATGCACAGGAGTTTCTGCTCAGAAGTATAATTAAATTTAAACTTACTGAAGAAATAAGATGTGGAAGGTTTGATCGACTCTCCATATATGAATGTAATTTATTGTAAAAGTTTATTTGACCGTAAATGTTGAAAAATGGCATGCTACAAGGGATAAATTTTAATAAGTTTTGTTTTTGTGTATGAATAATATTTCCAGACAGAGAGTTCTGCTGGTTTTCTAATTGTCTAGGGTTTTCTTTCATTTAATTATCTGCGGACCAAAAATACTCTGCAATTGCTGATCATTTCATAACTTTGTTTTCCCCAAAAGATTTCAAAATTATTAATTATTTTGTTGTTTTCATGAAGAATTTATTTGGAAGTTCCTAAGCAGTTGCTGCTTCCAGAGCTGTGAGTAAATTTCAGCTTAGACTTGTTTCTACTGAAATGGTCATATGAACATTCACTGTAAACACAAAAGTGAATTGAGAAGATATTGACACACTACTTCACTCACACTTTTTTCACAGGACATGTTTCAAGAGCTTTTGCTCTTATTATCAGCTGGAACTCAACTAGTGCAAATTGTAGTGGTTTCCTCTTTCTCCGTAACGTCGATAGATGGCATGGTGTACTTGTCAAAGATGTCCAGTGGTGGAATTTCAAAATTCATGACTCTATGAATTATCATGACAAGTACATCATGCCATCTATTAACAGTATGGAGAAAGAGGAAACCACTACAATTTGCACTAGTTGAGTTCCAGCTGATAATAAGAGCAAAAGCTCTTGAAACATGTCCTGTGAAAAAACAGTGTGAGTGAAGCAATGTGTCAATATCTTCTCAGTTCACTTTTGTGCTAAGTTGTGCTTCACTGTCTCTACGCTTCTTTCAGTTTTATACTTTGATTCACCGTAAAATCTAAATATTTTTGTGTATATTATAAAAAATGCATTGTGTGCAATGCAGTCCTTTTACTGAAATTCAGGTTGTATGACAACCCAAACATCAAAATAAATAAAATAAATATTCAGAAACATAATGTACATAGCAAAGATTGCCATAAAATATGAAAATACAAAGACTAAAATGCTGGACACAATTTTACATGTGATGTAGAGGCAAATGGTGCAACGTTCTTATGAAAATCTTCCGTCATAATGTTACTAATTGTTGGTATTTCAAATACAGCTCCACAGCATCTGTATCTAATTTCTGTTTGTTGCCAACTACTAGACAACCATTCCACTCAGAAATAAAGACAATCTTTGACCCATTACTGTTATCATAAAAACTGCAATTAGCTAAAGGAGAAACCTGCAGAATGTGCTGCAAGGAAAAGGGAGAACCACTGATAAGGCAGTGTTACCATATGTTTTATTATTTATTTAAGTCTGTTATTAAGCTACATTAATAATTAATTTTTCTTTCTATGCTGTATTTGTTTTACAACATTAAACATTCCACACCAAAAACTGGTTTGCTATAAAGCGAGAATAGGAAATGGGATCCAGTATGATAACAGTAAGCAAGAAGATGGGAATGAGTGGAATTCAAACCAGCAATGCCTACCATTATTGAAAAATTCCAAATTGATTTTATCCATTACTGTGAGATCTCAAGGTGGCCTGGAGTCAACCCAGGGACAGCATATGGGATTTGTGATGGCCAAAGCAGCATCTGGGCTGGTTTTCTCTAGGTTCACCTCTTTTCCCTGCCATCCATTCCACCATCAAGCTAAGCACCCTCATGTCTACTCTCTCTGATTGAAGTTTATCTGCACAAGGGGGACTATCAGCTTGATACCTGGTATGAGTGTGAAAGAGATGATGTAGCAGTTGGTAGAATGAATGGTGGAGGAAACTGGAAAATCCAGAGAAAGCTCATCCCAATGCCACTTTTTCCATCACAAATCCCACAGAAGGTCACAGTCCCTTAGGTTCATCCTGGACTGCTTTGGTGAGAGGGGTTACTTATTTTGATTTTGTCATTCTCGTTCTGTTTCCCATTCCTGGTTATGTGAACCAGTCTTAATGTTTGAATAACAAGGCATCATTTGCAGTGGTTGCTTAAAGGAAGATGGATTATATAACTTCAGAACTACATAAGAAGCACTGAAACTAATTCTTTCCAGTTATATATATATATGCAATACTTGTACATAGTTAGATATTTAAACATATTTTATAAGTTTTATTTTGTTGTGTATGGAAGATGTAGCACATAATGTAAACATTTAGTAATTCCATACTCCATGCTCTAACTTTAAATGGTTTTGTGTCAAAGACAGATGTGTACTAACACACATTGTGGTAAACATAGTATTACAGAAGAACAGTATTCTGCTCAGCTTCCTTCTTGTCTACTAGCAGCTAATGTATTGTGAGTGAAACAAGACAAATGACAAACACTGCTATTTTGTTTTTTGTTTTTTCTTCCACTGTGTCAAGTCACAATCATCAGTGTGCGTGTGTATGTGCTTCTATGTATGTGAGCGTGTGCAAAATGAGTGATAGAGGGAGAAAGAGCAGATCAGTGAAGACGAGAATGCAAAAACGATTCAAATTGTAAAAATAATTATCGTTAAAGTGTGTTCCATGGCAATAATGGACTAAAATATCAGTGAGACATTCAGGAATAGTTTTACTACTTCATTCCACAAATGTAAATACATTTTTTGATAATATTTTATACTTACACCTGCCAGCATTCTGTTGGTTACATTCCTTGACATTGGTACACTGGATTTCATAAATGAAGCAGCTTAATTCCAATAATCTGGACATTTCAAATAAATACAATTTGAATTAAGAGCAGCCTGTCGAAGACCAGGAGATCGGTGGTTAAATCCTGGCTATGGCATTGAATTTTTCAGTCTGACTTTACCTATGCAGTCTTTTATATAATGAAATTAAAAAAAAAAGCCACTGATAGAACTGAATAAAGCAAAGAAAATACTTAGGTTCACCAATCAGTATTAAATTTTAACACAATATTAAAATGACATAACACTGAAGCTTCTGTTTTATGTTGGAAAGATTGCCGCAAACTAGCCTGTTGATGCAAGTGTTACCTTGTTTGACATTTTTCATTGCTATTCCTAAGAAGAGCCGTGTGATATAGTAAATTTGAAAGCTCGCAAAAATTGATGTAGATGGTCCAAAGTGATTATGAAGTTGGATTTATGGAGAATAGAAGAGGTTAGAGTATTACAAATAGAAATATACCTTTCTATGAGTAAGGACTAGATATAATGAAGCAAAAAATTAATATAATTTTGACTCAAACTGGTACTCAATGCTCCATATATTGCTAATATTCTAGGTAAAGGAAGGCCACAGTTCCTGCATCTTGAAAATACAGATTCAAGGTGTGTCCGTAAAATAAGGTCTCCAATTTTATTTAATATAGAAAACATGTTTATTGTCAATGAATGTTACATTGATGGAAAGGCGCAACTTACAGCTATTTTTCAACATAATCACCATTGCGATTGATGCACTTTTGCATGCGCTGTGGCAGTTTTTGTATACCCTTTTCATAGCACTCTCCCGCCAAGTTGCGCAGGTAGCGCTCAAGCTCGTCGGTCTGGAAATGTGTTCCACCCAGGTGTGACTTCAACTCAGGAAACAGATGATAATCACTAGGTGCTAAGTCTGGACTGTAGGGGGAATGGGTGAGGATGTCCCATCCGAACTGGGCCAGCAGATCAACCTTCGGTGAGTATTTTGGGCACTCACCTCACACTCATCTTGCGATAATGCAAATGTTCGGTCAAAATCTTGTCAATCGTAGTCTTACTGACTTCAGGGATAAGTTCGCAGAGCTCGCAAAATGTCACATGCTGATCTTTCAGCATTTCTTTCTCCACTTTTGCAATTGTTTCAGCTGAAACCGAAGGCCGGCAGGAACGCCGTTTGTCATGGACGTTTGTACATCTGTCTTTGGACTTTCTGACCCACTTTCGCACGTTTTTGACGTTCATACA
Source organism: Mantis religiosa (assembly GCA_030765055.1). Classification (NCBI taxonomy): domain Eukaryota; kingdom Metazoa; phylum Arthropoda; class Insecta; order Mantodea; family Mantidae; genus Mantis; species Mantis religiosa. The sequence goes on from CM060954.1 coordinate 159,818,910, forward strand.
CTGTGTCCCATAGACTTCGCATAACTGACGAATTTCAGTGGGGGTAGTGATCTTGGCACTCAAAAAATGTATCACTGCACGCAACTTGCACTTGGCTGCGGAAGTGATAGGAAGCTCCATCGCAAACGACTGCCCAGCCAAGACTAATGGTTGCAACGGGTTCGTTGTGGTGGAGATTTGAAGGGGTGAAACCAAGCTACACGCCAGTGTTGCCGGATCTCGTGTAATAGCGTTCCTCATGGCTCCGGCATCTTGGAGACCTTATTTTACGAATACTCCTCGTACAATAAGATTCATTACAAAATCTGACACTGAACTGTTGGTAAAATGCTTTGAGAAACAATAGTGATAGTTTTCTACACTCACGCCATCTCCTGACCTGGCATGTAATTTACTGAAAACAGTATTTTGTTCAGTGGTGCGAGTATTGGTAGTGTTTTGTCTTTGTTGATTTTTGTGTTATATCTCTTTAGTGTTTATAACATTTCTTATAAATATCCAGGTTGATGGGAGAGATGTGTGCTCCCAAAATGTCAATTTCTGATCATCTTTTCACCTGGCTTGTTTCCTGAGAATATCTTGAATATATCGTGATAGCATTTGTGGGCGCCAGTGTATTACCATAACCTACAGTTAGGAGCTTTTATTGTCATGGAACATGCTCAGCCAGATTGAGAACGTTACTTCTCCAACTATTTGGTGATCCTTTATTCATTTTGTAATATTCATCTGCAATGTGTCATTAACTCAGAGCAAGGACCTTATTCATGAAATATAGGATGTCACACATAACATGTTTACTCATAATTTAACAGGACATCATTAACATCTGTAAGTTGACTAGCAGTTATGTGTGTTTGGAGGAATTTAGTAATAGTGACATCAAAATTAATCATAAAAACTATTTGTAGTCGGTTTTATATTATCTAGGGACTAGTTTCAAAGGCTGTTGTCTCCATTTTCAACCTCTCCAACTAGCATCTGTTGTTACTCTCCTCTCTCTGCGGGTGGAACTATAAACTTCTTTGTCAAATCATCTACTGGTGGATTCTCAAAGTTCATTATGCGATCCTTATTTTGCCATATGAATGTGTTCTCCCATGTTGTGAGTTTATTTTGGTTTATCACTCCTTTTAATCATTTTGGATTTGGATCAATGTCATGATTTTCGTTCCAAAAATGAAATGTTATTGCTGACTTATCTTCTTGTTTCATCCTGATGTTTCTAAAGTGCTTTTCGACTTTGGTTTTTACATTTCTTTTAGTTTGACCTATGTATTTTTTTTTCCCCACAATTTTTACAACTTATTTGATATATTCCAGATCAAAAAACATTTAAAAAATTTAAATAGATCTTTTAAGGAACAAAATATAATCTTGGCACCTACTAATGGACACTCAGTTTTAAAATTGCTAAATTCAAAAACAAAAGATGAAATCTCATTAGTTAACAGATCTGGAATATACCAAATAAGTTGTAAACATTGTGAAAAATGCCACATAGGTCAAACTAAAAGAAATGTAAACACCAGAGTCAAAGAGCACTTTAGAAATATCAGAACGAAACAAGAAGATAAGTCAGCAGTAGCATTTCATTTTTGGAACGAAAATCATGACATTGATCCAAATCCAAAATTATTAAAAGGAGTGATAAACCAAAATAAACTCACAACATGGGAGAACATATTCATATGGCAAAATAAGGATTGTGTAATGAACTTTGAAATCCCACCAGTAAATAATTTGACAAAGAAGTTCATAATTCCACCACCAGAGAGAGGAGAGCAGACAACAACAGATGCTAGTTGGAGAGAAGTTGAATATGCAGACAAAGGCCTTTGAAAGTAGTTCCTCAATAATATAAAAAAGTAAGTGATGAGTGTCAATAAACCGACTACAAATAGTTTTTACGATTGACTAGCAAGGTTTGTGTTTTCTTCCCTTTAGTCCCTGGTAGATGGCATGATGAATTTGGTATTGGTGTCTCAAGGTAGGATTTCAAATTTCATAATTCTGATCTTATGCTTTTCTCTACAGTAAGTTCTAGCAGTGGTTTGTTTGTTTTATTAGTTTGGAGCTTGTATGTATTACATGGTTAATTTCCCAAAATTACGCTGCAATAAGTTGTTTTGTCTATCTATATTTTATGTTCTCTATGTGCTCTTTGATACATATGTATACAAAGCACAACATAAACATTGATATCCTGCCTCAAATACTATACCTATACAAGTTCATTGCACTATCACCAGGAATCAGACGGAAGAAAGTGCCATGCTGATAGTTGACCTTCAGCTGATGGTTGAAGCTAAAACTTTGGAAACAGAGTAATTACAGAATAAGTGAAGCCAAAACGTGTCCCATGATTTGAATATTAGTATTTAAGTATTTACTTTTTAAAGACCACTAAGTTTGGCAAATGTTTTACTACAAAAATCTTAAACATGGACATCATTAATATGATATTGTATGAGAGTATGAGAAAAATGAAGTGACATTTGTTGCAGATAGTAACAGACTTCACTTATGTTTCAAGAACTTTTGATTCCATCCTCAATTGAAGTCTGACTATCAGCTAAAGGTATGGCTGATGGTTCTGTGCAATGGCAAATCCTGAAGATGTTTGAAAAAGCATGCAACGTGAAACATGGAAATTATGTCAATTACACAAATAAGCACCACATCCTCTATTTAGCCTAGTAAATTTTGTATGGTACAAGATTCACAGTTTTCTCTCTTAGTTGGTAGATTCCTTACTATTTAAATGGTTATATATTTTAATTATACAATGCCAGCTGTGCATTCATAGAGAATACGTCACTGATGTAGAGATCCCAAGTTTCCTGAGAAGATGCTTGAAGTCACAATGAGTTACATATTTAATAGAAATCATATGACTAAATTCTCATTAGTCAGTAATTTTATCACATTTAAAAAGTTGGTGCCTTCCACTTACAAACTTCAACATTTCATACATTAAATATTTGTTTATTATAGATAATAATATCTACTAATGCCCGATTTCACCAACAGATGTTAAAATCGACATTAACAAATGTAACGTAACAATTGTCACAGCGCTAAAACTAATGTTAAATTTCTTGCATTTCACCAACATGTTTTCTTAACAAACCTGTTAACAAACCTGTGTTAATGCCAAGAAACTTGTAAATATCAAGTTATAGAAGGCTATGGATGATTTTCTGAACGCACTCCGATGGGCTCACAATGCGGTTTTGTTTTCATTTTTGTCTGCACAAATGGCGGATGAACAAAATCATAAATAAAGCTGTGAGACAAATTTCTCATCGACGGAGAAAGAATTGTTAATTGAAATGGTGACGAAGTGTAAGGATATCATGAAAAATAAGAGGACGGATGCAGTGAATGTAAAAGAGAAAGATATCACAGGGAAAATATTGGAAACGAATTTAATTCAAATGCATGTGTCACTACTACAAGCACCAAACAACTTGTCAGTATTACGTAAATTTAAAACGAGGTGCGAAGAACAACTGCCTTAAACATTTCAAGACGGGAAGTGAACAATGTATTATCCACATAATCCAGTGAATTATAAAATCGCAAAATTATTAATACTTGCAAAGGCGAGATCGGCATATTCCTTTCGATGCATGTTCTAACTCATTATTACGTAAATTTAAAACGAGGTGCGAAGGACAAGTGACTTGAACGTTTCAACACGGCAGCTGGACAGTGTATTATCCACACAATTCAGTGAATTATAAAATCGCAAGGTTACTAATACTTAAAGCAAAGGCGAGATCGCCATATTCCTTTCGATGCATGTTCTAATCTCTCTTGTACTTCCGCAGTAACCTTCATAGCAACATGTTTCGACAGTCTATACCTCCGTAAAATAATTTTCTTCGGATAGTTTCTTAAAATCATTTCTCCTCATAGGCCGTACTCTATTATGGATGCCATTTAGACGGTCTTAAATATAGCAAATCGATATCAACAGCTGAGTTCATGCTCGCCATCTTGACTATTTACAATTGTTAAGGACTTAACATCAGAAATTCGGCGTGTTAGTTTAACATGAGATTTAACACGAGTGTTACGCTAACACTTGTTGGTGAAATGCAATTTTTATTTTAACTATTGCTAAACTCGTGTTCAGTCTTAACATTTGTTGGTGAAATCGGGCATAAGAAATAAAATACCATTAGGTTACAAAAATTCCTGTTACTGTAATGCAGACTAATTTCCTTGAGAAATACAGCACAATAGTCTTCAATTTGTGATCAAGATATTGCACACTACAAATTGTAATTGTTAGTCATAAATCATAATATTATTATGTTTGTATTTAGTAACCTGTTGGCATTCTTAAAAAGAAACATCTGTTGTTTATAATGCTAACTTACTGAGTGGAATGGCTCAGGTGGTTTTGTCTACGGCCCGCATTCGAGAGGTCCAGGCTCAATTCCTGTGGCCAGCCTACGTGACCCAAGGATTTTTCGGGGGTTTTCCTGGGCCACCAGGCAAATGCTGGGTATATTAATTAGGTTCATCCTGTCCCTCCATTTCATTTCCATTATCATTTCACATCTATCATCTGGTGGTCTCTTTCAGGGTAGAAGTGTCGGCAGGTGTCTCAGCAGTGCATGCAGGATGATATACTCTAAGTAAAACTTCCTCCTCCATTAGGACGGTCTCCAGCCTCTGAGTCCAGTCTGGTGGGGTTGTTTCTGGACCACAGTCGGCTGAGCTGCCTGTTGTGCTGACCTCCTGACAAGTTTCTAACTGGTAAAGTACATGGACCCTGCCCTCTGCACTGTCTGGGCTCCTTGGGATGGCTGCCCTCTGGCCTCATCCTTCCTCCCGGGGATTCCCCACTTGAGACATAGGTACAATAGATCAAGACTTATTGCACTGCCGAATCCCCTATGTACCGTATAGTGCTAACTTTTAGGTTGCAGCAAATTATTTTTTATTTTTAAGTTGAGTAACAATATATATTTATTCGGTTCGAATAGCTATGAAAAATCTTGTTATTGAATTTATAAAACAGGTAGCAAAGTAGTGTGTAGCATGACATTACTTTAAATTCTAAAATCAGGTTTGTAATGGCAAGAACTAGCATTCCTAAGACCCCATTTATGTTTTTAAATTTTCCAGATAGTAGGGATCTATGAACCATCAACCATCACGCTTCTAAGTGCAAAGAACTGTATCTCAATGTTTTATGAACTGCTGAGGTTGGAATTATTATATAGCTCTCAGACTAACATACATTTTCACTAACCAAAAAGAATGTAGGATGAGTCAAATTAAGACTTTAAATATTTTTTTAAATATTTACTGTGCGGAAGTGGTACAAAGCTGTATCACTTTTCAACATAATCTCCCCCACGCTTAATGCAAGTCCTCCAGCGCTTACAAAGTACATAAATGTCATTAGAAAAAAAATTCTTTTGGTAGTCCGCGCAACCAATCTTGCACTGCGTGGCGTACCTCTTCATCGGAACGGAACTTCTTTACTCCCATTGCGTCACGTTGCAATGTCATTCAGTGTCACTGGGCGGTTTTCCTTCACTATAGCTTCAACTGCTGCAATGTTCTGTGGAGTCACAACTCGTGCCTGACCTGGACGTGGAGCATCTTCCACGGAAGTCACGTCATTTGCAAACTTCCTACTCCATTCGTAGACTTGCTGCTGTGACAAACATGCATCACCGTACTGAACCTTCATTCCTCGATGAATTTCAATGGTTTCACACCTTCACTACCCAAAAAGCAAATAACAGAATGCTCAAAGTATAAACTTGAAAGAAGCGTAGGGACAGTGAAGCACAAATTAGTACAAAATTGAATCGAGAATATATTGACACATTGCTTCACTCACACTGTTTATTCACAGGACATGTTTCAAGAGCTCTTGCTCCTATCCTCAGCTGATACTCGACTAGTGCAAGTTGTAGTGGTTTCCTCTTTCTCCGTATTGTCAATAGATGGCGTGATGTACTTGTCAAAGATGTCCGGTGGTGGAGTTTCAAAATTCATGACTCTATGACGATTTTTGTTAATGAAGATTTTTTCCCATATGGAAAGGTCTATGGGGTGATTAACGTATTTTATTAGAGATGTTTCCAAATTGATGTCATGTCTAGTATTCAAAAAATGAAAAGCCACTGCTGATTTTTCTGTTTCACCATTTTTAATGTTTCTTAGATGTTCTTTAGTTCTGATGTTAATATTTCTTTTTGTTTTTCCTATATAAATTTTAGGGCAAGTTTCACATTTGATCTCATAGATTCCTGGTTTTTCTTTGGTAGTGATTGAATTTTTGGGAGGGCCCTTTAACAAATTTCTGATATTAAACCTATTACTATTCACTTATGTACTAATTTGTGCTTCACTGTCCCTACGCTTCTTTCAAGTTTATACTTTGGATGCATCACCATACTGAACCTTCATTCCTCGATGAATTTCAATGGTTTCACACTTTCACTACCCAAAAACCAAATAACAGAATGCTGTTCTTCTTTTTACTGATACTGTGATGACATCTGTGCATCTGCACTATGCTGCCACCTACAGGCCATTCTGCATGCTGTTTGTAGCATGCTTACCAACTTACAGGATAACGACGCGAAATTTCAATTTGTTATTACAAATTTAAGGTTTTCATTTGACTCAACCTCATGCATCAGTCATAAATGCCTTAGTGAAGAAAACAAAATATAAATTAAAAATTCACAACCCGGCTAGTTAAAATAATTCTAAGAACCTGTTATAGTAGGGAATAATTAAAAATTAGGATATACTAATATAGTCAGCATTTGAACTTCAACTGAGAATGGAAGTAAATTACCTTGAAGCATGATTTGTTTAAAAATTCTAATTGTGTTAATCTGACTTAAACTCATATTAGACGCATACACATTTTATAGGCCTACTGTGATAGTTAAATGCAGCTGCAAATATGTGTGCTGTTGTAAAGCATATTAAGCTTAGAGGAGGCGATTTAAGAAACACTTTTATACAAGCAGATACTCGAAATAATATGCCTCATTGAACGCTGTGTTTAAAAACACAATATAAAACTTTAGTGTATATTCTTTTGTATATTTGTTTTATTGAGATGTAATCTTTTAAACGTTGTAGCTACTATATATACCTATGTTGTGCTTTTGTTTTTATTACTTTACTAAATTGTCTGCTCAGAGTGTAAGCTGTAGTTTATGTTAGTTTATATATTAGGTCACAAACCTCTGTGAGGTAGGATAAGGGTTCCAAACATGAATATGTTGTTTCAGCACAATATAAGGAATGTACAATAGGGTTGACTTGCATTTAGTTTGCCTTTCCGTTAATTCTGTGACACATGAATAGGTTCTGATGCTGCAATACTTGTTTATGGTTTAAAATACTTTTGATATTCATAATATGAACTGAATTAATCACAAAACAAGCACAGTTAGTTCATATTCTTTGATCAGTTCTGTTTGAAATCCAAAAATAACCGCTTCATGCTCCAGTTCTTTTCCAAGAAATTGTAAAAATGTATCATTGTATTTTATAATTTCTTATTACTTGGGTATTATTGGTAAGAATCTAAGTAAAAAACTCATAACAATATGTAGAAATAATAATGCATTTCTACTACACTAAACTCTTGCTAATCTGGCCTACTTCCAGTCTTTTGTAGTTCACAAAAGCAGAAATGTGTTAACAATGTGTCAACAATTTTATTATTATTGTATACTATTGTGACTTTGTGGGTAGCTAGAATCAAAAGTCTGGTTTGCAGAACTTTAAAACAGTTTTTATTGCAGTAAAGACAAACTTTGTACAACCCTTGCAGCAGCAAAGAGACCTGACATTCTTCAAGGTCAACTCGGTGCTCTGCCACATGTAAACAAACAAAAGAAATCACTGCGGTACAGTTCAAACGTCCACTATCACAATTACCACTACACAAGTGACGTACACAACTAACTGCCTAACACCTTGCAGGGCTTTATACACCCCAGCCATTGTTTCTAGAAAGCTGCAGACCATTTGATAACAATCGTGACGGCAACAGAAAGGCACAAAATTCTAGAACCTCTTTCTGTTTCTTGGCAAGCATCCAGCTCTCCTGCCCGCGTGCCACTCTCTGTCTCTTTATTTCCTGCCCACACTCCCGACACCGGCTTGTCGCGGCTTCAACACAATAATGCGATCGGTGACACTATTGCTGTTTCTGTTATTGAATTTGTGGCTTCCTGTACTTAGTGCTTCTAAAAGGTAACATGTTACACTAGACCTCAAAAAGAAACTTGAAATGTTGAATAAGCTGAACCAACCAGATAGATGCAGTACTGCTGTAATGCTTGTAAAGCGGTTGTGTGATAAAGCATGTTGCCATCACTTATCATCATTGCGACAACCAAAAATTTGGGACATGTTTCATAGTGAGTGATTCTGTGTGTGTATACCAAATGTAAAGGTTGTATATAAAAATTAGTATATCTTTGGATTAATAAAGTCAAATGTATAGCCAAACATTATCAAATCAATAATCTGGCACTTCTGCTAATCCAGCATCCATGTCTTCAAGGAATGGCCAGATTAGCAAGAGTTTAGTGTATTCAGTTATTCTCAGGCATAGGCACAGCTATGGAAGGGCACTTCCCCTCCCTGTCTTAGTTGGTCAAATAAAAAATTACAGGTCAGTAGGTTAACAGGGTGGGTGCATTTTCTTTGGTTTCTGCCACCATTCATTTCACCAACTTTGTCTGCTCTTAGATAGGTGTCTAATCCCAAGTGCTGACTTGGTAGCACCCTGTGATGAACAAGCAGGGAAAGACAGTGAAAGTACCATAAATAATCCATGCATTCATAATTATTCTTTCTCACTTGAAGGTTGAAATGAAAAGTCTTCTGCCACACCAACTATCTTCTGGTTTAATTAGCGACAAGTGCATTATGTACTCTGAAATGTTTATTTTAGAAATAATTATCATAATTTTGATGCCCAATGTTTATTGTTTAATTTTTATAATTTAAAAAAAAGGAGCAATAAAATTTCTTAGTATTAAGCAGGGCCATTTTGCCAGAAAAGTAGAGCAGTTCTACATGAACTAATGTTGCTTACAGTCAATTTTTGAAGAGCAAGTCAGGCCCTAAGGTATATTCTTTATGTTGTACTTCAATGGTGATGTAACAAGAACATTTGTACCCTAGCAGTATTTTAATAGTGAATAAGGTCTGCTCGCATCTATGTTGGCAGCACTTTGTGAGCTGCTAGCAGTGCAATATACATGCAGGAGAACAAAACTAAGTTTATATTAAGTTGAAACAAAAGAGTTACAGTATGTTTTCTGTAAGTAGCTCTCATAAGTGCCTCCGGAACCCAAAAGCAGGGAGAGGAAGCTAAGAAGAAAAAGGTTTTATTAAATTGGCGTGGATGTGTGTGCGTGTGTGTGTGTGATTGGTTTACTTGAACTCACATTGTGGAGATTGTAGCATGTAAGCTTTTTAACACGTTATCTAGGTGTATTTTTTACCCTAGGAACCATTTATAAAATGAAATACACATGATATGTCATGAAGTCTAAATTTTTTTAAAGAAAGAAAAATGTATGTGTTCCTTTCCTTCCTTTACACCATTCTGAATAATGTGGTCACCTCCTCAGTGATTATGTATATATGTACATGGATAATGCTCTGGAGTCAACAATGAAGTCATTCTACTTCTGGCTTCCTAGTACATGGAAGTTGCATCTTGATAATTTTGTAAAGCAGCTTTGTAGATGTTCTAATTCTTGAGAGCACAATACACAATTTGTAGAAGTTTGTATGCCATTTCTATGGCAATCATGTTCTGCAGTAAGCCTCATCATGGCAAGAGCAGATTTACGTGACAGTTCCGGAATTACAGAGGGACTTTCTAGAAGTATTTATATATTTCTGTTACCAATTTTTTCAGTTAGTCCAGATTTGTAATTAGCATTAATTTTTTTCTTAACAATCCTTTTAATTGATTCATATGAAAAGGCTTTTGTCTCTTTTAATTTTACGTCCTTTTCTGCTAATATATCAGCCCTTTTATTCCCCTGCTAGGACACGCCATGTCTCAGTGGTTAGACCGCTTGGCTCTCACCAAGGCGGCCCGGGTTCGATCCCAGGCGACCGCAAAGTGAGATTTGTGTTTGACAACACGGCATTGGGGCGTGTTTTCTCCGGGACCTCCGGTTTCCCCTGCCATCTCATTCCACCGGTGCTCCATCTTCATCTCATGCATCATCAGCGTCACCGCCTGCGGTGCCGTATGTAGTAAAAGCGGGCATTAAACACTACACATTACATGATTCCCCTGCAAAACTATGTTTTGAAAGTTTTTTAACTGTCTAGATTATATTTTGTATTTCTAGAATTATTTTTTTCCATTTCTAGATTACAGCCTGAATTGCTGCTTTAGAATCCGACAAAATAACAATATTCTTGCATTACAGCCAAATAATGTTTTAGAGCAAAAGATAAATAGCTAAAATTTCACCATCCAAATTTGTAGTGTTTATTCTAGCATGTTTGTAGAAAGAGAAGAATTTGCACATTCTTCAAGCTCCAAGTCCATGTTCATCTAAGAAGAGAGCCATCTGTGTAAGTGTATGTCCAGTTTACAGAAGGGTAATTTTATGTATAGTTTATAAAGCTAAAGCCTTAGGCATGTCTGGAGGAGTTTCTCTTTTATTAATGAAATTATTTAAATTTAGATTATAATCAATGCTGAAATCAGTTGGGTTGGTAAAGTCTGTTTAGTTAACGCGTGTGCAGTTCCCACTCAAAGGGACCGCAGGGGTCCTGACCTTCCCGCCCACTAATGACCGTCATAAATCTAACTCCACACTTCAGAAATGGAACACTGTCGTTGAGGACCAATAGCAACCCTGATTTTCTCGAAGTGACAGTCGCATGTCTACTCCACGTGGAGTCTCTGTTGCCAAAGTTCCAACTTCTAGTTGATCTGTTTCATTACGTGCAGCAATTCGTTGTGTGTCACGATGTGGAGATCGTGAGAGGGAAATGCAGTGGTAAACGCAAATGAAGTAGTAGATAACTTTCAGTCAAGTGAAACTAATCAAAGTGATGACAATAGTGCGAATAAATGGGCCGAGTTATATTACTGGAAAAGCCTAAAAAAAAAAAAAAAAAAAAAAGTTATAACGGGAACTGTTTCTAAGCAAATTCAAGCGCTTGTTTTGAACACATATAAATATGTGCTGACAAATAATCTTGGTAAGGGGTCGATGCAATGAACCTGATAAATTCTGGGTATTCACAGAAATACAGTAAGAAATATTGTGACGAAAGGAATAGCAAAGACGCCGATCAAGTGTGAAAACAAAAGGAAACGTTTCTCTAAAGTAGATAATTTCACATGCGTTTTAATTCGTCGAGAAATTTATAGATTCTATGCAAAATGGAGAGCGCCCACCTTAGACAAATTGGTTGCACATTTGCAAGAAATTTGTGATTTTCCTTATGGGCACTGCACTTTGCGCGGTCTCCTAAAGGAGCTGGGTTTCAAATACCGCACTTTGAATAAGATAAGGGTTATTATGGAATCCAGTAGCATTGTAGCATGGCGATATATATCGTCAAAACTAAGAAAGTTTTGCAGTAATGGACATAAGATAATTTATTTAGACGAAACCTCGTACGATACCCATGACGTATCGAGAAAGGTGGCAACCTTGCGGAAAGGTCTGCGAGGAGGCGGGCCAGGGTTGTAAAACGATTATAAGGGTTCGTCAAAGGCAGCGGCCGACGTGCACACGCGTTAACTAAACAGACTTTACTGTATATTATATTTTTGTTATGTCTTTGTTTTTTGGTATTTCTAATTTTTCTATTAATCCTTGTTTCACGTAATCTTGCCCCGTATCTCTTAACGGTCACGTGACCTAATCACCTCTCACTGGCTGCTGCTGTTGTAAAGACTGTCGTGCGGTAAAAATTAGTTCGTTATTTAACATCGTGATATATCGATGTATGTTGGAAGACAATTGTCAAATTTATATTTTCGTAACTGTTTGAATTAAATATATTACGCAACAGAGTTGATTTATCTGAAATGCATGTTAATTCTTAAACGAAGTAAAGAGGAGGTTCCTTTGCTTTCAAGCACATGGCACGATAGCACGTGATTTAGCGGTAGTGAAGACATTTGTTTATATCACTTTTATCACTGACCTTGTTTTGAACTGGATTAGTCATATATCGCCATTCGAAGGTTTTTGTGCCGAGAGCGAAAGCTAAATTATTTTATTGATCGATTATTGCGCGTGTACTTATTATATGTATAATGGCAGAGTCTACCGCCAGTTTTTCGCTGAAGCATCGCAAGGGTAAATCTTTACAAACAGGCGGAAAAAAAGAATTGTGGTGCATGTGTTTAATGCATTCACAGAGAAGAATCCGTCTTTGTCAGTGAGAGAAGTCGGAACAGCTGTGCTCTGAACTTACAGGTGTGAGTGTTAGATCCGTAGGAACATCGCGACATGAAATTGAGAAAACAAGAAAACTTACCACTCCAGGCAAAAACAGGAATAAACAAAAGCGCGTGCTCGGAGAAAATACGTGAAAAGTGTTGTGCGTCGTCATGTGCATAGTTGTTTTCTTTAGAAACGAACTCCCTAACATAAGTAACATTTCGTCTGCTGTAAATGAGGATGCAGATTCGCCAAATTTCAGCAGATTGCTTATACAGCTGGGATTTGTGAATGAAAAAAGAGGCAAGAAAAATGTGCTAAAAGACAGAGGCGATATTGCTGTGTGGCGAAGACATTTAAGGACAGTCAGACTGTACCGAGATACAAGTCGCAAAATATACTACCTTGACGAGACTTGGGAGAGTGAAGGACACACGACAAGTATGGCGTGACACGACTTTTAAGACTGAAAGACGAATATTTTTGAAAGGTATACGTGCTGGTTAAAAAAATCCCAGTGGAAAAGGCCGAAGGCCTTTCATTATAAACTTGTATTTTTGCATGCCTTCATATTCTTATTTGTATGATTTTATTTATCTTCGCGGCAATTATTATGACGTTTACTGCAGGTTTAAATGTGACGGAAAGGCACCGCCTATGGCGCGAAAGCTTTAAGCAATTAGGGTTAGGGGGAAGGTAGTTGAACGCGGAGTGATACATGTCATCGGGGCAAGGTTATATTTAACAGAGATTAATTTAGCTATTTCTTGTATAAATCCTACTTGAGTTTTCATAGTTAGGTTAGATATTTGTTATTTTGCCCTTTTACCTGAATCTGGGAGCCTTATAGATTTTCAGTGATTATAATCCCCTAATAACGACAGTCTCCTTGATGTTTTTAATATGCCACCTCCTGTATGCTCCTAATCCACATATAACCAGGTCATCTCCTCGATGTTCCTAATAGCCTGATAACCACGCTACCTCTTTGATTCCCCCACAAAGGCATCCCTTGATCTCACAAAGGCATTTGATCTTGTAGACCATAGCATTCTACTGGATAAGTTGCATGCAGTTGGTATTAGAGGAATATGTTACGAATGGTTCAGATCATATCTGGAACGTAGACGTCAATTTGTACAGCTAGACTATGTAGATAAAAACTTAGGTGTAATTCAAACTAAAACATCCACAGAGAAAATAGTACAGCAAGGTGTGCCCCAGGGTTCAATATTGGGCCCATTTTAATTTCTCTTATACATTAATGATTTAGGTCTAGGTTTAAATAAAACGGGCGAGAACATCAATTTGACACTCTTTGCCGATGATACCAGCATATTAATGACTGGGAAAACCTCGAATGAGGTATTAAGCTATAATAATACTTTTAGTACAAAAATTGTCAATTGGTTTTTAAAAAATAAGCTAAAAATAAATGAAGAAATATCAGTAGCTATAGGCTTTCACCACAAACTAAATAACACTGCTCAATTCCCAAGTATATATTTAGGGAATAAATCACTACTCTATGAATCAAATACCAAATTTCTAGGAATATGGTTAGATGAACATTTAAAATGGGAAAAACAAATTCAGCAACTAGAACTTAAACTAAGCAGAATTACATTTGTTATTAAATCAATGAGGGAGTCTGTAAACACAAATGTGTTGAGAATTATTTATTTTGCTTATTTTCATTCTGTAATGTCTTATGGTATACTTAGTTGGGGAAATGCTAAAGATGTATCAAAAATATTTAGACTGCAGAAAAGGGCTATTCGTTATATAGTAAATATTCCTGTCACCACCAGCTGTAAACCATATTTTAAACTACTAAAAATACTTCCATTACCCTGTGTGTATATATATGAAGCTCTAGTTAGGTTAAGAATTGTACTTGCTCAATTTGAAACAAATTCGCAGATACATACACATAATACAAGAAGTAAATCAGATCTACGCATTATAAGCCACAATACAACTTTATTCACACATAGCTTCGAACATAAAGCAATATTATTATATAACAAACTACCCGATGACATTAAAAGTATAACATCGGAAAAAAAGGTTTAAACTGACTGTAAAATCATTTTTAAGAGAAGGTTGCTATTATTCAGTGGAAGAATACTTAAAACTTGATCAACATATCAATGCTTCCTAAAATGATGTTTGTGAATAAATACCTGTGCAACTTCGGAGGTGATACTTGTAATATTCAGAAAAGCTGTAAAAAATATCCTACTAAAAGTAATGTCACAGACAACAGATGAGTTTCTAAGAAGTAAAATTAAATAATAAAGTAAATATTGATTTTTTTGGGTAAAAATTATGTCTCTTACAGTCTAGTTCTTAAAAATGTAATACATTAAACTATTATGTGAACTAAGTTGCATTACTCTTAATTACTATTTGTATTATTACTCTGTTAATTACTACTGCATTACTTTAATCACTATTGTATTATTTAACTACTATTGTATTATTTAATTACTATTGTATTATTCATAATTGTATTACTCATAAGAAATGTATTATTCTTATGGGTACAAATTTGACGAAGCCATGAATATTGTATATTCCTAAGGTGAATAAAACTATCTATCTATACCCTCACAACTCTGCCATCTCCTCTATGCGTCTAGTCCTCCAATAATCGGACTACCTCCTCAATGCTCCTAATACCCTTATAACCTAGCCACCTCCTCGATGTGACAACCCTACCACCTCCTATATGCTCCTAATCCAAGCCAACTCTTCAATGATCCTGATAACTCGGCCACCTCCTCGAAATTCCTAATAGCCTGATAGCCACGCTATCTCTTTCATTTCCCCACAATAATCCCACAACTCTGCTACCTCCTCTATGCGTCTAGTCTTCCAGTAATCCAACTAGCTCCTCAATGCTCCTAATACTCTGATAACCTAGCCACCTCCTGCATGCTCCTAATCCAAGCCATCTGTTCAATGCACCTGATAGCTCGGCCACCTCCTCGATGTTACTAATATCCTGATAACCCTCTGCGTCACGTCCGACACCCCCCCAATAACCTATAAAAAATAGGACATTCTATATAGTATAATTCTTAAATGCTTCTATTATAATAATTCCGTGTTAATCAGACTACCTCCTTAAGGCTCCTAATATCCGGATAACCAGGCTAATCTCTTCAATGCTCCTAATCCCCTGATAATCAGACCACCTCCTCAATGGCCGTAATCCCCCGGTAATTAGTCCACCTCCTCGGTAGATATAATATCCCATTATTAAATGGGCACTACGCAAATTAAAACAAATACATCTTTGGCTACCCCTGAGCTGGGCTCTGTCCATTTTGCCCTTCAACATAATTACTTTATAAGTGTTTATCCCTTTTAATAGTCATTGCTTTTCATTTAATTTCTATCCTGTGCTAGAGTCTTCATATTTGCCAAATTGGTGTCCCTTTCTGTAAATTATTATTTATTTCCGCTTCATATTATTATTGTTTCAGTGTCTGTATTCACTTAACCTCACTTTTCAATGCTTCTCACTTACACATCAACCCATTTGTGTCTCCTTTCTCTATTGCTAATTATTTAACTCAACTAGTAACTTTCCTCAAAGTTGTAATTAAAGTGAAAACATGAATACAAAGTAACCAGTCAAGCAACACATTATTAATGAATTTTTTTTAAAAAAGTCAGGAAATACCTCACTGGATCACTTACCTGTGGTGTTTGGAAGAGGTCTGGCTCGGGCTCATACTAGACAGTTGGCAACACTGGCTGGAAGACGGGTTGATTGTGCTGCAGGTGTATAAGATAATATCAATAGTATCAAGCTGGGCTAAAAGTTTTACTGACTAGTAAATCATACAATGCTTTACATGGAAACATTCTGAGCTGACGTCACTATCACAAAATTGCAATAAAACTAACAGGAATGTGCACATACTAGCAAATAATAATAAAACTAAGTTGCCACAAAGAGTAAAACTAGCACATACATTTAGGCAGGGGCGGCCGGTGAGGTATTGTATTGATGGTGCCATAAATAAATAAGGGCTATTAAAATATAAATATGTGCACCAATTACGAACGATTTAGGTAATCTTATCAATAATCCAAACTATTTTATAATATACTGTATCAACCAGAACGTACAGGGAAACGGAAATAGATACTTATTACATCGGTACTCTTGTTACGCACAGGTGTAACGAGTGCAGTAACAGTTTGATAATACAGTTCATGAAGAATGTGATACGAAGCGTTCGTGTACGATTTCGTGATAGAGAGACAGTTATTGTTATTGCTTTAGCCATAATTTTGCTCGCGCTGAAATCAAACGAAACAAACTCGAGAAATCTTTGTCTCACACTCACAAACACATACGAGCGAGCACACACGCACGCACACACAAGACGCAATTTTTCACTGCAAAATGGGTAATCTGAATTTTTAAGAATTGTTTAATGAAATTACTAACTTTTAAAAATTAAAAGCGTTGTACTCACCGAAAGCAGCAACTCCATGACTTTATGAAGACAGCTTCAAATGAATTAGTAGGAACGGTATTGAAAATCCATTCGTCGCTCCTTCTTGTTGGCAAATAAATCTATCACCTTTGAATTGAAATTGTCAATTTTGCACACGAACAGCTTTTCACAGGACAGCATTCCTAAGGCACTCAATCGCTCTTCTTTCATTGTGTTACGTAGAAAAGTTTTAATCCTCTTGAGCATTGAAAAGCACCGCTCAGCTTCTGATGTCGAGATAGGCATAGTAATTAACAGTTTCAAAACTTTAACAGTCTCTTCAAACGTAGCACAGAGTTCATCCTCTAGAATCAGCGAAAGAAACGGAACCGCACCAGAAACTGCTCTCAACTCAGGCCTAGCATGGAACACTTGAAGCTCTCCCTTCAACTTTCTTTTCTCCAGAAATGTATATGTGTCCGTAATTTCAAGATATTTGTCTGGGAAATGTGTTACATAATTGTCAAACTGGCTTACATCAAATAAGTTGGTTGCAATTAGGTGCCCAGTGAACTGAAAACGTGATTTTATTTCACAAAAGATGGCATCACACACCTCCAAAGCATTTTGCTTTTTGTTATTGTCATCAACCCTTGCTCTCTTGTAAGGCATTGTTTCGTCATTTTCAAAACTAACCTGACTGATGATGGAGTCAATGTCATCTCTGATGTTTTGCATTATTGTTTCAAAGTTATGAATGTCTTGTTTTACCTTGGTTGGTTCAGTTGTCTTCTTTTGAAATTGATTAAAAAGTATGTCCACATGAGGCATTATCTTATAGAAAAACGATAGCCAGAAAATGAAGTCTCTATCTTGCAGTCTTTGTTTGTATGAACCAGCTTTTTCAATAGTAGAGGGTAATTTTATGTTCTCACTCGTTTCAATTGTTTCCATGACAGTAATAAGCTCCTTCCTGTTTTCATAAATATCCTTTACGACTCGCGAATGGTAATTCCATCTTGTGAGAGAGACACGGGGTAAGCTTTTCTGAATTATGCTATGCAACACTTTCGATCTTTGTGGCGAATTTGAAAAGAAAGAAGAAATGCCTGAAAGATGTGCAAAGAAGATGCGGGCTTTGCGATTAATTGAGGCTGCAGTAGACATTATAAGGTTTAACTGGTGCGCATAGCAACGAATGTAGTGCGCATTTGGGTATTTGTCTTTTATTAATTTCTGTACTCCGTTTGACTCGCCACTCATAACGTTTGCACCATCGTAACTCTGAGCTATTAGTTTTGCTCGGTCATCTCCAATTAAGGGTTCGATTTCTTTCAGAATACACTCCGAGATAGACTGAGCATTCTGACCTTCTGGATTAACAAAATTCCAAAATCTTTCAACGGGGGTTCCATAAACAATGTATCGCAAAACAATAACCAACTGAAATTCGCAAGACACATCAGTGGTTTCATCCGCGATTATTGCAACATAATCCGCACGCTTTATTTCTTTGCGCACTTCCTCGTGATACACTTCCAACATGCACTGCAGGAGTTCGTTTTGAACAGTCTTAGAAATGCC
The DNA here is from genome assembly GCA_030765055.1 of Mantis religiosa. NCBI lineage: Eukaryota > Metazoa > Arthropoda > Insecta > Mantodea > Mantidae > Mantis > Mantis religiosa. Next base: position 159,837,403 of record CM060954.1, read on the forward strand.
TTTGAAAACTGATGACTGACTGAGATGCACTTGAAGTTCTTTATCCAACTCCGCACTAAACTGAATGAGCTCACGAAAAAAACCCTTATTTTGAGAGGCGTCAGATTCATCGTGTCCCCTAAGAGCCAGCTCCAAAGCACCACAGAACCGAATACAGTTTATAATTAAGTTCAATATATACCTGTTCTTGTCTACTTGTTTGTTATGGCTGTTGACTGTTTGCCTATACTGCGAATCTAATTTGTCCTGAATATTGGTTTTGCCTAGAAATGAAAGACTCAGAACATTGTCCATGTGTCGCTTCGATGTTTCATGCACTTTCATTTTAGACCATAAATGCCCAATATCAGTTATTCCAGTCTTACACCAATGGACATCTCCCCCAAATAACACACAAGGAAAACAAAAAACTGCATTTTTTTCATCACAGCCGCAAATCCATTTGTTCTTTTGATAAATATCGGGATTAAACTTACGGCATCGATTTTTTGTTTGCTGCTGCAGATTCAGATTCGGGAGTGGCCTACCCATTGTTTTCATCTGAATTTTTTCACTTAGAGTCCTGTTACTAAATGAAGTTTTCAGTAATTCACTCACCTTGTTCATGTTCGTAACTTTACTGTGAATTTTAACTTAAAGAAAAAACACTGAACACTGTTTTAAAAATCCGTACTCACGATGAACTACAGCACTACAGGATCACATACAGAACTACTCTACCATTGCTTTGAATACATGTGTCCAACACATGCTGCACACGCGGGTTTTATGTTCTACCAACAAAACTGCTGCTGTAAAATATGCACATGTTGAAATACTGTCTCTAAATTTTAAAATATAATACTATATTCACATTAAAAACCCAATTAATTTTATTTATATTTATGTGTTGTGTTTCTGCAACTGATTTCATTAAGCATTAATTTGCGTTTTGAAGTTCCTCAGCAGTAACTTCAGTAGGATGGTGACACTGCATTAAAGGAAGGTATATGGCGAAATGTATTCTTACCATTGTCTTTCGCTAGATGGCAGGATCGAGGTTCTCTGAAGTCCCGTGTTTGACTGCACTCTAGCGGGCAAAGCGTAAGTTATGCGCCAGAGAAATCCCGGCACTACCTTATTTGACTTTCTTCCATAAGAAGCCGTGTATAAGCAGACATCTTAGCCCCTAGCCCTAACACAGGCGTTTATGAGCGTAGACAGTGCCATTCAGGAATCGGCACCAAGCTACGGAAAACAACCAAGAGAGAGCGCTGGCGTTCAACGCGCCTATTCAAACGAGGGAGCAACTACTCATAAACAATTCCTTTTGCGCAATTCTTATACACTTCTCTTTCTTTCGCTTTCATACAGATGGTGCCATGGCACAGCGGCACTACCTCAGAAGCCGCCCCTGCATTTAGGGTACCCTTTAAAATACAATACTTAATGTGTGAGGAATTCAGTTACAGTGACGTCCACATTAATTGATAAAATTATTTTTAGTGTGAAATATCAACTACAATACATAAGAGGCAAAGGAAAACTAAAATAACCTCAGTGACACATGTAATAGATAATAGAAAGTCTACTGTTTACCAATGCAGAGAAAGTTTCTAATGGGAATGTGCAACCCTAATCTGTTTAAAAGCACTTAAACAAGGACAGTGAATGTGTGTGACAGAGAATGCTGACTACACAGTGAGTAGAACCATTAAAAAAAAGTGTGCCTACACAAAAAGGAATCACTAGTACTGATAACCGAGAAGGTATTATTCACAAAAGAAAAATGCATCACATGTTGGCCAATTTGGTGTTTAAGGAAATTAAAAAGGCTAAACTAAAGAAAACCATTAAGGAAGCAGCCACATTCACTAAAGAAAAAGAAAGCAATAGCATATTCTGTGCATTTGCATACCACCCAAAAAATGTAATAAGTTTAAAAAGATATTTAACAGGCGTTGGGCCGACCCCTCAACCATGATTTCATCTCAGGTCAGATGCTTTGACTCCCTTGCTCTGAGGCAACCCAAGCCTCCTAACGTCAGCATTGACGAGAAGGGAGAAAAATAAAATACCTTTAAGGAATAAAATATCATCTTGGCCCCTACTAATAGATATGCAATATTAAAATTGCTAAATTCAAAAACAAAAGATGAAATTCCACCAATAACAGATCTGGAATGTAACAAATAAGTTATTTTGCGAAAAATGCTACATAGCACAAACTAAAAGAAACCTAAATACCAGAGTCAAAGAGCATATTAGAAACATCAAAATGAAACAAGAAGATAAGTCAGCAATAGAATTTCATTTTTGGAACAAAAACCATAACAATGACCCAAATCCAAGATTATTAAAAGGAGTGATAAACCAAAACAAACTGACAATATGGGAGGACATTAATATGGAGTCATGAACTTTGAAATCCCACCAGTTGATAATTTGATACAGAAGTTCATAGTTCTACCACCAGAGAGAAGACTGTAGGCAACAACAGATGACAGCCTGGCCTTCGAGGTTGAAAATGGAAGCAACAGCTTCCGAAACTCTGAAATTAAAAATGTAAGTGACAGAGTGTTAAAAACCAACTTCAATTATGCCTGAGAATAAACTGAATCATATATATATTTGCCAAAAAATGACAATTTTAGCAATGCCTGAAAATAAACTATTATAACAAATTATGGTAAAATACATAATTTCATTGTATAGAGGGTGTTACAAAAAGGTACGGCCAAACTTTCAGGAAACATTCCTCACACACAAAGAAAGAAAATATGTTATGTGGACATGTGACCGGAAACGCTAAATTTCCATGTTAGAGCTCATTTTAGTATTTCTCTTAAAATGTAAATTGAAATCATTCGTGCAGACAATTGTCAAAATACCCCATTGTGGTTCATGCACGATGGAGCTCCTGCACATTTCAGTTGAAGTGTTCGTACGCTTCTCAACAACAGATTCGGTGACCAATAGATTGGTAGAGGCGGACCAATTCCATGGCCTCCACGCTCTCCTGACCTCAACCCTCTTGACTTTCATTTATGGGGGCATTTGAAAGCTGTTGTCTACGCAACCCAGGTACCAAATGTAGAGACTCTTTGTGCTCGTATTGTGGACGGTTGTGATACAATACGCCATTCTCCAGGGCTGCATCAGTGCATCAGGGATTCCATGCGACGGAGGATGGATGCATGTAACTTCGCTAACGGAGGACATTTTGAACATTTCCTGTAATAAAGTGTTTGAAGTCACGCTGGTACGTTCTGTTGTCATGTGTTTCCATTCCATGATTAATGTGATTTGAAGAGAAGTAATAAAATGAGCTCTAACATGGAAATTAAGCGTTTCAGGACACATGTCCGCATAACATATTTTCTTTCTTTGTGTGTGAGGAATGTTTCCTAAAAGTTTAGCCGTACCTTTTCGTAACATCCTGTATAAACAAATATTTAACCATAGCAATGGCATAACTTTTTTTTAAGTAATACACAGTCTTCTGCACTACAGTGAAGGGCTTTTACCTTGCGATAGAATAACACTATGCCAAATAAGACTCAGGTTTTATAGCCGCTAATCTCACATTTGTTTTGAAAAAGATAAGGGTAGCACATTCCTCTCAAGCATTTTCTTTCTGTTGGCGAATAGTACCTGTTCTTCCTGATGGAACAAGATCTGCCTTGTAGCTTGAATTCAGAAAAAAGAGTATCCACAAATGGGCACAACAGATGCAAATGCAAAATTTGCTGACAATGCCTTAAGGCATGGTGAAATGGTGTTAATAACTTCAGTGCATATGTATGCATGCATGCATTTAAGAACTGCGTGAATTCCAAAAGAAAAAGTCGGATAAATAGCAAACTTTTGAATCCCTTGTAAGAATGTGACATGAAGATGTTGGAAAGAGAAAAAAAATCCCTCAACCTAAACTACTACCTAGAAAAATTTGTTGTTAATTATTTACTGCCTCAGTTGATCAAAATGTAATATGCTTAAAACATTTATCCAATACATATAAAGTTGTATTTTAATAATAGAAATTAACTTTAATATTAAGGATGGATAAAATTTAACTTTAACCATGTGTGAATAAATTACAATCATTGGGGCTACATTTCAAGTATAATATTTATTGTAGTTTTAAGATTTACTAATGAAATTTGAACTTCTATTCATTCAGTTATTAACAAATACTTTCCTATATGTTCACATTCCATTGGGGATACATTTGTCAATATAGCTTTCTGAAATGAAAACCAACAGTATTTATTTTATAATGATAAATATTTATATTAATATTGCAACTAGTATTACCATCCACACAAGAAAAATGAAACATCAGTCTTTTCATTGAATCAATTACTGTTAGTTGTTATTCCAACTATACCAACAATTAAAACAAATGACTAGCCAACATTGATTCTCTCATTGATATTGATATTGATAGTTTATTGATCCAGTTTATCAGATGTACATTGATTTTGGACACGTCATATTAGGTATTAGCAGCCAGCCTTGGTCTAGATAAACCTATGTTCCAGAAAATAAAATTAAAAATAATTTTCCTACTTTATTATAGTTTAATTTAAAAAGTTATAACCTTTTTAATGATTAGGGTAAGTAATCAATGAAAAATAACAAAAATATAGACCCCTTTAAAATACACATTCCATTCCATATAAATTTTCTAGTTTTTGTTTCTAAGATATTTGTTATCAGTTTGAATTCTTCAATACCCCATTCACTTGTTTCTCATGTACAAAAAATGTGTGGTATTTCAAAGCCAGCATATAGCAACCACTTTGTAAATATTTGACTATAGCACAACCTCCTGTATCCTGTGTACATGCAAACAAATTATCAATGGAACTACGGAGGCAATGCAACAATAAGCAATAGTCATGTTAGTCTAATACATATAATTTTTCCAATCTTAATTCACACATTTACAACCGTTCACATTTGTCTTGGGAGCTAAGTAATAAATGGTGTTGTAAATTATTTTGATTTCTAAACCAGATATAAATGGCAAAAGGCTGGTTTCTTTAATATCTCTGATTTTATATTATTTAATATTAACTTGTTGATAAATGGTGTTAGAGGAACAGTTGACTTCCTGCTCCATATATTTTATTTATATAATTAAATCTGTAGGTGGACCTTTGGGTTGTGGTACTCAGTAGCGAGGCATAACTTTCTAAGCGAGGGAAGCTCCAAATAATAATTTTCATTAAAATAAGAGAGAATGATGACTCAAAGAACTAAGATTACTCTTTAGTACTGTTTCTATTGTACAGTCACACGTAGGTCCAGTAGCGAGGCGTGACTTTCTAAGCGAGGGAAGCTCCAAATAATAATTTTCATTAAAATAAGAGAGAATAATGACTCAAAGAACTAAGACTACTCTTTAGTACTCTTTCTATTGTACAGTAACACGTAGGTCCAGTAGCGGGGCGTGACCTTCAAAGCGAGGGAAGCTCCAAATAATAATTTTCATTAAAATAAGAGAGAATAATGACTCAAAGAACTAAGGCTACTCTTCATTACTCTTTCTATTGTACAGTCACGCGTAGGTTCAGTAGCGAGGCGTGACTTTCAAAGCGAGGGAAGCTCCAAATAATAATTTTCATTAAAATAAGAGAGAATAATGATTCAAAGAACTAAGACTACTCTTTAGTAGTTGGGCCGCGCCGTGGCTGAATGTTATTCCGCGTGGTTCTCACCAAGGTGGCTGGGGCTCGATCCCAGATGACCGCAAAGTGAAATTTGTGGTAGACAACACGTTGCTGGGGTTTCCTCTGGGATCTCCGGTTTCCCCCCGACATCTCATTTCACCGGTGCTTCGTCTTCATCTCATTTATCATCAATGTCACCATCTGCGGTGCCATAAGTAGTAAAAGCGGACGTTAAACATTACACATTTCAGTACTCTTCCTATTGTACAGTCACGCATAGTCCCTTCTTGCATTGCAAGACTGCTCATACTACAAGCTTCCCCTCTCCACTCAGACGTTCCTGAACCACACCACGTGAACTGTTGAAGGAAGTATGCAATTCACACACTTTTGCCGATAACTTAAAACTGTCAAATTGTCCGCAGCACCGCGGATGTTGGCGAATACATTTTGAAAATGTATCCAGAGCAAATAAAATATTGTTTGGTATAATTTTTTCCTGAAATTCTTGAGAAAGCGGCGCTTCCAGCGTTTCCTTGCACGCTTCGCCATTGGTGATAATGAGGTTCCAACACACTATTTAATTACTGAGGAAATCAGAAGAAAAAAAGTCTGATTGAAGAAGCACAAAATTTGCCATCTCAATCCCCTTCCTCAGTGACAGTATTCTTTAAAAAAAATGAAAATTATTCAAATAAAAATTCACGAACCAAAATTCGATACCAACATATCCCTTGATGTCATAACAAAAATAAAAGTTTTGAAGGTATGGTCAGAAAACACCAAATCCTTGCCCCTTGTCTGCAGCATCAGCTTGGAGCTGAACAAATTCTTAACAAATTGAATTAGCCAATGTCAGAACAAATATACCACCTCCAAAACAATACAGTGGCTAATGTGGGCTAATATGAGTTTATCACTGGGGTACATTGAATACGTGCGTTTAAAAGGGCCCCATTGCGGATGGTTTACGCAGTGCTTACAACATACCACGTTAAACGTAATTTATAAATAAACAAAACGTGCCGATCACTGAACCTATTGTTAAATGCACTCACAGCTTAATAATAGATTGAATACAAATACGTCCTAACAATATTTCTTTATAGTTTATACATGAGAATTTACCACACTTGTATGTTGGCTAACCTACCAAAGGTGCAATCGACATGTATTTTCACGTTAGAGTTATGGCTCCTGTCTTTGGAGCGTGCGATAGGCGAGGAAGAGTGGAAAGTGGGGAATGGAATAGTATCTTAGGTTTTGGTTATCTCTCCACACCAATGACGAAGAGCATAAACGAGCATAAAAGCAATAATTATCGCCTTAATTTTATCAAGTCTCCATCATGAATCCTATGACGTAAGTTGTACGTTTAATTTGGGTGCTTGTAGCCTACGTGACTCATTTGAGAAGGAATCTATTTTGGTTTGGGCGACCTAACCTCCCAGTGAACGTGCTTCGATTACTAATTTAATTTAATTTTACAGAAATGTGAAGAACGTAAAGAAGCTGAGTGAACTTGAATTAAAAAGAAATAGCAAAACTTCATGGCATGACCAATACAAGGATAGCGCTTGGATCTTCGTTGGAGGACTGCCGTATGACTTAACGGAAGGTGATGTGATCTGCGTTTTTTCACAGTAAGTTTATCATTTTTAAAATGTTCAGCTTTCGATAAACTTAATTTTCTCTATAAAACAAATAGTGACGGACTTTCTGTTTCCTCTAAAAAATTTATAGGCCACATATTGTTCATTCATTTGAAAGCAGCAAGTTCTCTTGCCCAAAAATAGAGGCATAGCAGTGTTAAGTAGTGTGAGAAATTGCCCTTCGGACCTTCCCCCATAAATTTTCTTTTTCTTTTTGGGGAAATTAGGTTATTTCGATAGCTGTAAAATGGTTTGTTGATTGAAGTACAATATAAACATAAACATCTGCTATTACGGTGTTAAATATTTACATTTTACTGTAGTTACCAACCGTTAAAGGAGAATAAGTTTGAGGGCTTTTCCATCTTTCTTCAACACCTACTATAATTTTATTCTCAGTCACATATTTTGCATTTTCTCTTTTGTTCACTCCAGGGACTAGGGCACCTGTATTACCACCAAAGAAAAGTTAATGAAGCTTAAAAACTAAGGTAGAACAGATTGCTTAGAATATATGTGTGAACACAAATCATACAAAACATAATGTAAGGAAAATGAAAGTTCTCTGAATATAAATGAGACAATATAGCTCAAGAATAAAAGATAAATACCAAGTTAATAATTAAATCAAGCACCATGTAGTGTGAGTTTCACCAACCAGTGTTGAAAATACTTAACTCCCATCTCCCTGTTTACTGAGTATTTCATCAAGTTTTAAGTGAATTGTTGGTTACTGCTTGTTGAAGTCAAAGACTGCAGCTTTCAAGAAGGTACTGATCAATCTACATGACTTCTGAATACGCCCCAATGCATTGTGTCTAGTATTGCAGTGATCTATATGTGAATAACAAACAACTAGTTAAGTTTCCCATGTCATGTGATTTTGCTGATTGTTTGAGGTTACAATTCCAATGTCAACTGAAAACTCTATATGTAGGAGAATTAATGTTTCATTGCCTAAAAATGTAATTATAGAACTAGAAATATTATGTGCAAAAATGGTGACAGGCTTAAATTAAAGAAGTATAATACAACCTGGAGAAAAATCTGCAAGTAATTTAATCAAAGTACACTTTTTCCTAGGTCCAGTAAGCAACTATGACAATTTTATGGCAACATAAAATGTAGTACCAAAATAGTTGGTTATGAAGAGCGTTTACAATGGTTTAAGCCTAATGGTCAATACTCTAAAGAGTGCAAAAATGTGTAATCACAGATTAAAAATCAATTGGACCCTTACAAAATACTGTTTGCACTTTAAGCAATTGATTTAAAAATCTACCAGATAAATCCACAAATGGAAATTAGAAATTTTTAAATTCCAAAATTTAAAATTAAAAGAAAATTGGTGGTAACAAAAATCTTTTATTTTAGCTTAACAAAGATATTTCCTGTAAAGTTATTTTCATGATTGGTTAGGAAAACTAAATTTACTGAATTTACATTAACTTTAAATTCATTTTGAATCCCCGACCTGCACACTGTGTAGGGACCCGAACTCATTAATGGACGGAGATCATCGGCTCCAGTGTAGTGCCCTGACAAAAACAGATGGAGAACTGACAGCACAACTAGTCACACGTTATTGGGAGGCCAGAAGGAAAATGGAAATTCTCCAACTCCATGAGCATTAGCAACCAACCAACCAATATTAACTTCAAAGTTAAATCAATTTAACATTAAGTTAAAATTTATCCTGGATTGGTGAAAGCAGTCCTTAAGGGTGCATGATTTAAGAATTTAAGGAAATTATTCTTACTTAAAAAGAAAAACTCTGCAAGGTATTTTATTTTCTTTCTTCCTCAAAAATGGCTGTAAGGAACTGTAATTAGGAATACATAGTTTTAGTGAATTTTCTGTAAAAAGACTTTGAAATTTTAGTTAATTGGTGGAAATTAATCATTTAAGTTTTTTCATGTTGACTCTATCTATAGCCTTTGAAATACTCTTTATTTGGTTAATGTATCCAGTGCTGCCCCCTCAGCAACCGAGCTGGATGGATCAGGTGATTTTGTCTGTGGCCCGCATTTGGGAGGTTCAGGTTTGATTCCCGTGGCTGACCTACCTGATCCATTTGTTTTTTCCGAGGATTTGCCAGGCAAATGCTGGGTAGGTTAATTATATTCCCCAAATGTAACATCTCTCATCTGGTGGTTCCTTTCAGAGTAGAAGTGTTGACGAGGTCTCAGCGTTGCATGGCAGGATGATATGCTCTTGGTAAAACTTCCTTCTCCGGTCTCCAAACAGAGTCTGGTGGGGCCATTTCTGGACCATAGTAGGGTGGGATGCTAGTTGTACTGGCCTGCCGGCAAGTTTCCAACTGACAAGTGTAGAGAATGTGCTCTCTGCATTGTTGTGGCTCTTTGGGACGGCCCCCTCTGTCTCCTCTCGCCTCATCCTTCCTCCTGAGGGTGCCTCACTTAGAGGCATAGGTACACTATGAGTAGCTACAAAGTAAGAATGAACATTGGTTGAACCAATACGGTTATCGTACTCTCTTGGCATTGCCAGTTCCCCGGCTAGCGGGTGACAGAGATGTCTCAACCTAGCAAGTATCATACAGATGCTGAGAGTACAGTGACACAGATGCTGACAGAGAAGTTCGCTTAATATTTCAGCATGTGAGTGAGAACATATACAATGATTATTACATGTGAACCTTAAAAACCATGAACTGGAGAACAGATCACTTACGTAGCTAACGTTCATATGTACCCAAAACAAAATGATTCAAATTAGATGCATTTTACGAAAGAAGGAGTTTGTTATAGTGAAACAAAATAGTGACATTTCAACGATTTGTGAATATAGTTTCTATAATGATGCCATATTAGTATACTGTCTGTAATGGACTTTAAACCAACTTTTGTTTCATTAAAATACTTAATAAATACGGAAGATATGAATGTGTGTTTATGAAGCAGTTTTACACCATGAATCTCATGTACTAATGTGCATTGTGCACAGAAATTTTAGTCTTGCAACAACAATATCACTTCTTTCAAGCAGAAATGTGTGATCTTCATTGGTTCTCCTATATTTGAACCCAAGAGATTTCAGAATATTATGCCTAAGTTGGTAGCACATTTTTTTAGCTGCTCGATGTTTCCCTGGAGATCTAAATATGGAAACTCCTAATTTGGTGAACTGTTTGCCTTGTTTAACAATGTTCGTCACAGCTAGCGCGCTCATGCGACAAGCTTGTAACATTAATTCTCGACTCTGAGCTAAATTTGTACTTTTGAAAATGTCTTTGATATCTGTTTGAGAGAGGAATACACATTAACAAGAATATTTCTATGTAAAATCTTACAAGTTGTTACTACTAGGTGCACCAGTACTAGGCTTGCTATGCAGTAAGTATGCTTTGAAAAGCACGTGTGCGCTCTTAAAAGATCAACACATTACTGAATGCAGAGTATAAAATGTAACTGCAGCATAGCACATGTGTGCTTTTCTTCACTGACAGTTAGTGATTATTTTCTTTCTAATCAGGCATCATATCTTTCCATATCTCCGAAATCAGATATGCTACAAACATGGGATTTGGACAGTAATCCTCAGAAGAAAAAAATAGCTCTTTAACATTGGAAGAACAAAATAATTTTGTAATTAGTATCTTCAGAGCCCGCAAAGAAATTAGCTGCATGGTTCAGCAAAGCGAGCCAGTATGCGTGCTTAACTGTACAATGTTGCATGTACCGTATTGGCCAGTAGCCATAGAACAGCCACACCTAGTCCTGCCTTATGTTCATTCTTATTTTGTATCTACCTTAGACCAAGTTTCGACCTTCATACCAAATCCCTCCGTAGCGCAGTCAGTCCAGTCTCCCTTCAGCAAATGGAGCACTAAAACTCATTACTTAGAAAACTTTGCAAACTTTCCGAAAGCCTGAAAATCATCTTTCCATTTTCAAGATGCTTTCTTTTACAACAAAATGATTATAGCATGTCAACAAAGGACTTATTTGTTTACTACTGTGCATATACATAAGAAATTGCCAATCAAAGTGTAATCAGCAAGAACTGACTAATCAAGTTCCAAATTTAGTTTGATTTTTGTTTGAATTTTAAATCTTCAAATAGAACAATTAGAAATTATAAGGAATTTTGTTTCCCTTAAAACGAAGAGTAACATCAGAGATACCAAATTAAACAGTTTATTTTCAGCCTCCTTTAATGCTTATGCACCTACATCAGAATGTTTATTGAAAGCTCATGTTTATCTTGATTAATAGAAAATAAATAGAAGTACAGATTTTGTATGAAAGTAAATAAAATTGAATAAAGTTATGTGATGCTCATTTTGTTTCACCCCGACAGGTATGGTGAAGTGGTAAATCTAAATTTAGTGCGTGATAAGGGTACAGGAAAGTCTAAGGGATTCTGTTTCCTATGTTATGAGGACCAGCGGAGCACTGTGCTAGCAGTTGATAACCTGAATGGCATTAAGGTAAGAGTAAAAGCTTTTGTCATTGATTTGTTTACATTGTGGTTTGGTTTGCAAGAAGTTTTTATTATGGAATACTTTCAGTGCAGGCTGCAACATGATTTCTTTCCAAACATTTGTGCTTAGCTTTTGGGGCGCACCATTCGAGTGGATCATGTAGCTGACTACAAACCTCCAAAAGACTCTGACAAGCTGGACGACGAGACAAAAAGGTTACATGAAGAGGGATGTGCCCCAGGCACCAGGAATCCCCCAGAAATCAAACAAGAGCTGCCTGATGAAGCTGCCAAATCTAAACAAGCAAAGAAAGGTAATGTTTATGTTCAAAGGGGAAAGGGGGAGATAACATTTGCTAAACAGGAGATTACAGTATTTCCATGTATACAGGCTAAGATTTTGGATAGAGTCAAACGGAAATGAAATTAGCCTGTACACGGCTAGTGGGAAGGAACGATTAATTTCCATCTGTTAGCTTAAAGAATAAGATAGATTGAGTCAACACGAAAAATTCAATGCCATGGCCGGGATTTGAACCACGGATCTCCTGGTTTCCATCCAGTCACTCTAACCCATTGGGCTACCATGGCCAACATGCCATCCTGACCTTAAATTCTCCATTTGACTCGTATATTTCCCTGGTAGACCACTAGGGGCTCTCACATCCGAGATACACCGTTTGTGGCTTGAGTCCCAGGCTTCATCATTTAACTCTTATTATTTTAGTTAAATAATATTTTTAAATATTAATATTTTAATATATCTTATTAAAATAATAAGAGTTAAATGATGAAGCCTGGGACTTACGATAGTAAGTTGCGACAAACAGTGTATCTCGGACGTGAGAGCCCCTAGTGGCTTACCGGGGATATATGAGTCAGTTGGAGAATTTAATGTCAGGAAGGCACATTGGCCTTGGTAGCTCAATGGGTAAGAGTGACTGGACGGAAACGAGTGGATCCGTGGTTCAAATCCCAGCTATGGCATTGAATTTTTCAGTTTGACTCTATCTATCCAAAACCTTAGCCTATATACGGCTAGTATGAAAAAATGATTAATTTCCATCAATTAACTAAACAGCAAAAGTGATTACGTCACACATTCCTTTGCCTTGCCTTGTGGTGGGCAGACAATAGATAATTCAGCATGACCAAGATTCGAACTTGGGAGCTCTTGAGCATTAGGCACCACCTGAACTGCAGAGGTGGAAAAAAGTGTTTGAAATGATGCTGAGTTGCATTATGCAATACGTAGGTACACTAGCATTTGTCGGACTCGGAAGTTTAATTGCCTTTTTCGTCAAGCAAATATTGAGCTTAAATTAATTGGGAGTCGATTAATAACACAAAACAACACTCACTTTTAAATTTAAATTTAAAAGTGTGTTGTTTTGTGTTATTAATCGACTCCCAATTAATTTAATTTATACAACAACACTGTTTTCAACACTTCCATGAAAGGATTTAAATATTGAGCTATCCTAAAATTTACAAATAATTTACCAAATAACATATCAATTTAATGTTAAGTGATTTATCTGTCATTTCTCCATATATTGTATTAGTCTTTGTCTGAATATCGTTGGTACTACTAACTGACATGCACTGTCAGTGATAGACATGCCAGTAACTAACCAGTATGGATTTCTCCTAATCCTTCACTGTACCACTCCCCGCTAAAGTTAGTAGTCAATACGGAAAATGGCATAATTTCGTGCCAGACTCGAAATGGCACCAATCCATAGAATAGTAGCATAACAGTGAACTTATAGTGACTTCCTTCACCTTCTGTGGTTTTCTGTTGATAAACAAGATATTTCACTGTGTTGAACAATAGCAAGCATGACTACATTAGCTGTAAGTAAATAATTTAAAATCGTGTTTCTGCCCCTTTAGAGGCGGTACCATGGCACGGAGTAATTACTCTTGGAACTGCCTCTGTATATCCCTGAAATGTTACTTATCGCAGCATAGTTAAAGGATACTTTAATATAAACCAATCCAATGAATTATAATTTTAACAAGTAAAGTTATTCCAAAGTAAAATGACTGTTTCAAAAGGACTATCTTAATTATAATCTTTATTCTTTTTTATCCTATGGTTATACAAAGAGGATGTAATTGCAAAGACATCACTTAAAGACTAAAACATCTACCACTCGACCTTCATAAACCTGACACGGCTGATCACCTCTGAAGCCTTGGTTAATAACTCGCTGGGAAAGCTTCCAGTCCCCACTTGAACCACACTCTTTTGCACACAAACAAGCATGATGCCCACTTTCCAAAAATAACCAGCTACTAGTTGCTTCCACATGTTTATTACACAACTTTTGTGCAATGATAGAACTTTTTTTGTGTAGAAGTTGGCTACTGTTGTTGCAAATGTTATCTGTGATATGAGAAGCAGTTAAATCTGATCAAAATCTGTTATTTGTCTGCTTCACATTGATTAACCTTCAGACTTGAAAGCTTTCTTACATCACATGTTCGAAAGTTTCTTATTTTTATTCAGACTTCCACAAAAGATATAGCTACAATATATAACAGGGCATTCTTTTGGGCAAAGCTGATTTTCATAAAATATATTGATTAGGTATGTATATATAAACATAGTTGGGATAAATATTAAAAGCAGAAACATTATTAACAGTGAAGTATTCTTTATTTTTGAGTTTGATTTATGAGTCACTATGTTTACACTCAAACTTCACTTACTTGTTGTATAATTGAAATGTTTTCAAGATCATTCGATCTCATCCTCAGCTGTTTGGTGTCTAAATGAACATTCCACTACTACGGAGCTCCGATCACTCTGCCATCTGGTGTTAGGGGCACTAAGTTTTAATACTTCATTTAATGCCGGGATTTCAAAATTTATAACTTTATCACAGTTTTTGGTTATGAATATTTTTTCCCAAATATCCAATTTTATGGGTGTACTTAAAGATTTTAACAGTTTAATGTTGTGGCCAATGTTGTGGTTTTCTGTCCAAAAATTGTGTGAAACTGCAGATTTTTCTGTTTGTTTCAACTTAATGTTCCTCTGGTGTTCTTTTTGCCTGGTTAACAAGTTTCTCTTAGTTTTTCCTATGTAGCTTTTTTCACAGGTTTCACAATTAATCTGATAAATTCCTGATTTCAAATTGTTGGGGATTGAATTTTTTAGTGGTTTATTTAGCAGGTTCCTCAGACTGAATTTGTTTTGGGGTGCTAGTTTTAAGTTTAGTCTTTTGAAGATTTGTTCAAATTTTCTAAAAGCCCATGGATACTTAAATGTTCAACTTTTTGTTGCAGACAAGAAGGACAAACTCAGAGCAAAGGGAAGAAAAGAAAAGAAGAAAAAGAAACGAAAGAAGAAGAAAAAGAAGCAGGTGTCTAGCAGTGAATCAAGTTCAAGTGAAGAATCTGATTCAGAATCAGAAAGTGAATCTGAGAGCAATTCAAGCAGTAGCAGCAGTCACAGCAGCCGAAAAAGAAAACAGAAAAAAGATGGGAGAAAAAAGAAGAAACGCAAGAAGAAGAAGGCAGCTCCCAGTGAGAGCACAAGTGAGGATGAAGCAGTAGACTCTCAAGAGAAGCGACGTCGCCTTGTAGAAAAAATTAAATCCTTGCAGGCTGTGCTGAAGGCAGCAAAGAAATCTGAAGAAACTGCAAACAAAGGCAGGCAAGAAGAGCAGCAAAGTAAACATGATGGTCATCGAGAAAGACAAGAAACTTCTCGCGAGCGGCAGAACCCTCGATATCACGAGAATGGGACTGCCTTGGAGAGGAGGTCAAGTTACAATGAATACAGGAGACAAGAAAGGACAAATGATGAGAGATACAGGAAGGTGGAAGATGGTCGGCGGGAACATAGTTATGATAGAGACTCAAGAGGTACAAGAGATATTGCCACACGAGATAGAAATTATAGAGACACAAAAGAACGTAGGAGTGACCGGAGTTATGATAGAAACCATGAACGATATAGAAGATAGGAGTGACTAGTAGAATATTTATATACAGTGTAATGGAACTTTTTACACCCATTGTTCATTCAAACATTTTATTGAAAAAACATAGGTTTTGCACATGCACAAACAATACAGTTGGGGAGGGGGGAATTTAATTAATTGATCATAGAAAACTGCCATGCTTGTGATTTCATTCATTTGTTACCATTGTGAAAAGAAAGGCAAGAGGAAGGCGTCATGTGTTGCATAGAAAAGTGGTAGTGACCTTGCCTTATCCTGCTGTTACAGCTTCCTTTCTTTAGTAAATAAAGCAAAATGCCCATGAAAAGTCAACAAGACTTAAATGTGCTCTTCCACATCAAACTGTAGCATTTTGTTAAATATCAGGATGATGTCATAATTATTTAACAACAATTAATCTTAAAAATGGTCAATGTTACTATCAGATTTTCCCCTAGGCCTTTCAGCTTGTCATGCACTACCAAAAGTGTTGTTTTTGTGGCATTGCTAAGTTTGAAACAACTCAAACTTACAAGACATATTAAAACAGTTACTTCAATGTCTCAGAAATACTGCAACTCATTTAGCTCTTTGCTGGCATTGGGGTCTCTTATGTCAATCCACCCTTGTATTTTTTCATAAGAAATTGAAGCGGTCGGAAGCAGAAGTTGCTAAGTCACTGTTTCAAAATTGTGCAGGAGAGCTGCTCAAAGTTTTCAAAAGTAAATTTAAATACCAAAATACAAGGTACATCCACAGAGTAAGTTCTGTTTGGTAATAAAATTAAATTGTGTACAGATACAGAACAATTATTTATTGCACAAAATTCTACAACTCTTTATATTCTTAAACTCTTAAACTGCCAAAATTTTGCAGGCATTTGTCATAGCGAGGCACAAGTTTTTGTATACCTTCTTCATAGAAGTTTGCCGCCTGTGTCTTCAACCAGTTGGAATTATTTTCTTTCAGCTCTTCGTCATTGTTGAAGTGTTGACCACCAAGGAAAGATTTGAGATGCAAAAACAGATGAAAGTCGCTAGGAGCGAGGTCAGGGCTGTACAGGGGTTGGTCAAACACGTCCCAGCCAAATCCCTGTAGGATGTTTTTCGTTGCATTTGCAGTGTGTGGTCGTGCGTTGTCTTGAAGAAACACAACACCTTTAGACATCACAAACTTGCCGATAAATTTCAATTGGTTTCACTTTCCTAGCATTCAGAAAACGAATCACAGATTTGATTTCACAAGTGGTGGGATTTTCAATCAACACCGACATTGTAAACAAGCACAACAAAGCGTATGTGGCTGACAGCGATCTCACAATGGCGCACTTTTCTTCACATTGATACAGAGCGTCTACCACGCATGTGCAGAACTGCGATCACAGCGCTGCAGCGGAGATAAATTGAAACAGAACTTATTTTCTGGACGTCCCTTGTACTAATACAAAATGAAAGAATTTTATGTGATGGGTCCGTTTGGAGGTACAAAGTACTGTGTTTAAGTGTTTCTCATGGTTTGACATATGTAGCATGTGTCATGGAATATTTTATTATCAGGACTTAACTTTTAATTTAAAATGGATGAAAAGTTGCTAAGTCAATTGACTTAACAGCTTATGATTCTTAACCGCTTTGCCGATGGCCATTTGAATACTTCACGGGCCGGAAACAGATACCCAATAAACAGAGCAAGACATTTAAATTGTTAAATGCTGTAAAAATGCATCATAAATACAATTCCATATCTTCCGTATTTATTAAGTTACTTAAACAAAACCAAAAGTGGTTTAAAACCCGTTAAAGGCAGTATACATCTACAGTAACAATAAAGTAGAGACTATATTAATAAATCATTCAAATTTCACTACTTTGTTTCGCTGTAGCAAAAGCCATTCTTTGCGCCGAACGCGGCTAATATTTGAATCATTTTGTTTTGTGTGTATACGAACGAATGTATGTATAGCTACGCAAGTGACTTCTCCAGTTCAAGGTTTTAGTTTATGCAATACCAAGCGATAATCATTGTAGGAGTACATATTGCATTACACAAACATGCTGTTATTACAATGTTTCTCAACCAAAGTTTCTGGTAGCCTTATGCAGCTGTTTTCGCTCTCGGTGTTCAGAGTGATTTCTTATAGCTATCAAGAGCTAATTGAATGCCACATGTGAAATTGTTAAATTTCAATGTTAACCATGACTTATCCCAGTAATGTAGCAAATACATTAGCTTGCGTATGATTTATACAGGCTTCTGATATTACTTTAGAAAATCTGGAAGATTTGTTGAGCGATTATGAAGGATATAGGTAGCAGTGAGGAAGTGAATGACCCGCTTCCTTCAGGTGTCCGAGAAGAATCAGCTCTGTGAACTGGTCAAAATAACAGACGTATAGGCAAATAAACATTTTCTGGTGTAAGCTAACTTCTGACATCCAACCAACTGACATTTTCACACAAAAAAGTAATAGCTAACTAGTGTCTCTCATTGTCACGGAAACACATGTCCTTGACCTCTAAAGGCAATTTAGTGCTAAGAAGAGAATTCATAAGTGGACATTGCACCTTATATTTTATAAGCCTACATTAGATGTGTACTGGTCTACAGATGGCATGTTAGCTACTCCATTATTTGGGGAAATGACAGGTCAAATAGTGCCGCGAACCCGTATCTACGATTGCGTGGCTTGTTTACACAAAAGAAACTGATATGAGGGCAGTGTGAAAACCAAGAGCTTGCTGACAAAGATAACAGGCAGATAAGGGTCTGCCGAAACAAACAAACTGAGATAAATGGAAATTTCTGGTACTTCTGAACTGACAGATTGTTCGCGTTGTGGTTTATTTGCGAATCACGTAGAAATTATCTGTGAAGTATTTAAAGAGGCGACTATTGGCCAAGAGGGAGTGAGCCGCGAGAGGTAAGCAGAGAACAGCTGAGAGAGTTGTAGTTGTGAAAGGAGAGACAGCCAGCTGTGTAACGAGAGCTAATGATGTAATCTGCTGTCATTGTTATTGTAATCGATCTGGGGAGACTGATGGTGTATGTAACGTAATGCTGCTGTAATCTATAAGAGTATTTCTACGAAAATGAGATTTTTAATTTCTGAAGCCTTTTAATTCTACGAACCCTCAAAGTCATAATTGGTGTTAGGAAGCGGGTCAACGACATCACCGAGAAGATGGAAGAAATGAAGATCGAATTAACAATGAAGACGGAAGCTGCAAATAGCAACTTGGGCGCGACGATGACTGCGAAGATGACCGACACCAGGAAGAGCAACCGGAGGAACGAGTAAGGACTGGCGTGGCGAGGAGCATGTCGGTGCCATCACCACCATCCCCTCGAGTGACATTGCGCGCCGTCAGCCGACAGATGGATGACAGCCTCATCGCAGATGGTTGGGTACGGGGTAACCCGTGCTGCATGCTCGTGGACACCGGTGCAGCAATAACCATCATCAGACCCGATGTAGCCAGGGGTTCGCCGTCGAGAATACCGAGCTGACCATACCAGCTAGTGACGGCATCGGGCGAAACTTTGACCGAGGAGAGGGAGGCCCTGCTGCAGTTGACCTTGGGATGGAGTGCTGTGCGTCAGTGGGTGTTCGTTGTGGAGGTGGCTGAGGAGGTGATACTGGGACTGGATGCTCTCAGAAGCCACGAGGCGACGGTCGACGATAGCAGGAAGGTCCTGCGGCTCAATGGAGAAGAGGTCATACTCCGGCAACCCGAAGAACGCCTTGGAATCTGCAGGGTCATCTTGAAGGGAGACATGGGTCCCCGCGAGAAAGGAGGTGGTAGTGACGGCGCGACTGGAAGGACAGCGAATGAAGAACATTGTTGCCGTGCCGAGAGGTGCCAGTGAGGCTGCTCAACCTGGCAAACACCGATCACGATGTCCAGGCCGGAACGGAGATGGGGACGTGTGAGCCCATGCCAATAGTGACAGCAATCGACAAGAGACAGAGCCGGTGCCAAAGCAACACCTGAGACGCTGGCTGGAAGGCTTATCGGAGAGGGCAGCCGATCACCTGACCACAGAACAACTCGAGAAGGTTCCACAACTGCTGAGATGATACCAGCGCGTCTTCAGCCGAGACAAAGAAGAACTACTGCGTCACCCGGCAAGAGTTTCTGGTGGTTGTAAACACATTGGAGCACTTCCACAAGTACCTGTACTGTCAGCCATTCCACCTGAGGACTGACCATTCCACTCTAACCTGGCTATTGAGCTTTAGAAACCTGGAAGGCCAGACAGCACTTTGGATTCAGAGGCTGCAGGAGTACGACTTCGCCTCTGAACATCGTATAGGGAAGAACCACGGTAACGCAGACGCCATGTCCCGAAGAACCTGCCCAGAGGAGTGCGGCCAATGCACAAGAGTGGAAGAGAAGGAGCATGCCGCAGCAGTCCGAGTAGTCACGGCAGTGCCTGCAGATGGCTGGGATAGCGCAGGCCTGAGGAGGGAGCAGCTGGCAGACGCAGACTTGGGACCACTCTTGAGGAAAGCGGAGGCAGGGACATGACCAACCTGGGATGACATCGCACCGAGGAGCGCCACCTACAAGTTGTACTGGGCCCAATGGGACTCACTGAAGACAAGAGAGGGCATGCTGTTCTGGGTATGGCAATCGCCTGTTGGGAAGATGCAGAGGGAGCAGTTGGTACTTCCCTGAAGTAACGTCCCGGAAGTCTTGGAAGAAGTGCATGCCGGTACTTCAGGAGGACACCTGGGAGCAAACCGAACAATCAAAAAACTTCAGCAGCCATGGTAAGGACCGTACCAGGTGGTGAAGAGGACTAATGACATGGTCTACCGCATCCAGAAGGTGCCTCGTAGGAAGATGTTGGTGGTACACCTGGAGCGTCTGGCCCGCTATGATGGTGCTGTTTGGGACGACCAGCCTTGAGGGAGCAGTGTCGCTAACCCGTATCTACGATCGCATGGCTTGTTTACACAAAAGAAACTGATAGGAGGGCAGTGTGAAAACCAAGAGCCTGCGGACAAAGATAACAGGCAGATAAGGGTCTGCCGAAACAAACAAACTGAGATAAATGGAAATTTCTAGTTACTTCTGGACTGATAGAGATTGTTCGCATTCTGGTTTATTTGCGAATCATCTAGAAATTATCTGTGAAGTATTTAAAGAGGAGACGATTGGCCAAGAGGGAGTTGCAAGTTGTAAATGGAGTGAGTGAGCCGCGAGAGGTAAGCAGAGAACAGCTGAGAGTTGTAGTTGTGAAATGAGAGACAGCCAGCTGTGTAACGAGAGCTAATGATGTAATCTGCTGTCACTGTTTGTTATTGTGATCCACCTTGGGAGAGTGATGGTGTACGTAACTTAATGCTGCTGTAATCTATAAGAATATTTCTACGAAAATGAGATTTTTAATTTCTGCAACTCGGCCTTTTAATTCTACGAACCCTCAAAGTCACAATATGGATCAGTTATTACTAGCTATCCCTCTTTATGAAAAACAGTTAAATTGTAAAAAAAAAAACTATGTTTATACCAGCTGGATGTAACCATACACAATTGTTTAGTAATTTTCAGAGCTGTAAATTCATGCAAGACATTCACCTACTTGTACTTGCGCGAATAAATAGCTCGTAACCTAATTGAGTACTCTAATACTCAGAAGTGTCTTTATACTGATTTATTCTGGGGGATAAGAAATCCACCACTACATCACCCCTCATACTTGAGAGAAAACACTTTCCTAAAAGGATACCATCCACAACCAAAAAGGTCGCAACCATTTTGAAATTATCTAGTTTGTCACAAAAAAGAAATTCGCAAGGAAACCAATATTATTTGGTGTGAATCTGCAGATGTGCCCTTGGATGTTTATCCAGGTTTTGAGGTGTACAATTCAAAAAGAAACCTTTAAGGGTAAGTTTACACCCCTTATAGAACTAATTTTAATTTATATAGAATATAAATTTTAATTTTAATTTGTAAAATAGGAAGATTAAAATAATTGGCGTTAAATAAGCATTAAATGCATGTGTGCTCAGGATGTGTATACACGTCCATATCGGTTTGGGGCATTTTAACTTGGACGTCATATGAAGTCCATATCGGTGAAAGGGTTAATGTTACAGTTTTTTCATTATAAAATATTATATGTAGTCATGGATAGGCTATTACTTTATTTTCACCAATAGATATCTATTATGGACTAATCCAGTATTCACTTCATGGATTGACATACAACAATGTCATCAAAACATCACTCCATCTCTACTACATCATCTTTTTCATCATTTCCATATGTTTATTAATTTTTAGATGAGTCGTATTTATTACACATCTAAAAATTAATAATTATTTCGCTTCACTGTGGTGTTCCAATACAGTTAAATCTCAATATTTCCATATGTCATTGTGTCAAATGTGGTACATTCTGGCAGAGTGACATGTTCCAGTAGTGAACGAATATCGTAATATTTTGTCTTGTTAATCTTCCGAAGTCTATCTGGTGTGTTTTTCGCACTATCACATGACTTGTGTAAGGCTTGCAACCTCACTACTCTCCTCAAAAGAGACGTGATGATAAAGTCAGGAAGACATTATGTGACAAATTTCTGGTGCACATACTCTTTGAAAATACACATCCCATATTGAAGTGAATTGAGGAATACTTCCTACAAGGACATGATCGAGGGCATCTTTGAAGTCAAAATCTTGAACAACTGGAGTGTCATGTTCCCCATTATAAGTCAGTCAGTATTTAATATGGACATCAATGGGCTTCTTCGTAGTGAATCTTGGATCAGTTTCACCCATTTCATGTGGAAGGTTGATTGTTTCTTCTTCTCAATATTGCCAAAAATTCTGTCAATAGGCATGAAAGAGTGCCATGGTATTGGGAAGTACAGATAAACTTTCTGAAAGTGCACTTGAGGAATGTCTAAAAATGTCTGATCTAAAATATATCAACAGCTGATATGAAAGAGCTTGGGTGGCACAGTGTAGTTGCACAACCAAATGGCTAATTGCGGTAACTTCTTGACTTAACAACATCTAAGTCAAAAAGGCTGACTTAACAACTTTTGTTTCTGAAAGTGATACCCATTCAACATGCCAGGGTCATAATATTTTCAACCTAACATCCGATCCGCAAATCTTTTAGCACTATTAGAGAACTGGTATTCAGAGTGCTGTGTGTTTAACAGGATTTCTCAAAAACATTGACTTAACAACTTCTGAATCTGAGTGTTTCAATCGTAGTAAAGTGAAATTGAGTTGATTAATAACATAAAACAACACTCACTTTTAAATTTTTGGAGCGTAGTCACTGGACATTACTGTCTTGGTTGGTGAAGTTGGATCTTCCAATTGTAGGACCTTCTAGAGTTGGTTGCTCTGTGGAATGGTTACACTTATTCTTCCAGATAACGATCTGTTTACATATTTGACAATTCTTAGTTTTTCTGGTATGTTTTAACAGTTTTTGTTTGGATTAATGTCTGACGCAGTTTTGGAAGGAAAGTCCATTTATCACTTTGTTAAACCGAAATAAATATTTTTCAGTTCCTTAAAATTTTGTTAAATGAGGTTTACTGTACCAGAAAACTCGGTCGGCAAAATAACAAATTGATTTTCAAAACATTTCATTCCACTTGAGAATCCATTAGAAATTCTGCAAAATTTGAAAAAGCAAATTTGCTTAGCCCCCACAAAAATTGAGCATAGAGAAATTACTTTGCAACAGAACAAAAACCCAAACCCCATTACAAAGAAGCAGGTATTTATCAAATCAGAATGTGATCAGGAAAATTTGGGGGAATATGGGAACCAGATTAAAAGAACATATGAGATGCATCAAATACAGATGACGGATAAATCTGCATTTTTGGATAACCAATCACATCACACCAAATATAACAGCAGTAAACACACAAAAGATCTGAATATTTTTGAGAAGATTTTAATTATAAAACAACTTTTTTTTTATACATGGCGTAACAGCCTAAGGTGAGTCTGAGCCTGCTAACTCGAATGCCGTCTTCACGCCCATATACTCAATTAAGAGGTGAACGATCATCCAACTGATACAAGGAGATGTGGTCAGCATCTCGGTACCCCCATGCCTCTGCACTGTCATAGCTCCTTGGGATGGCTGTCCTTGTCTCCTCTTGCCTCATTCTTCCTCTCTAGCATATCCCAATTGGGGGCATAGGTATAATAGACCAAGTTATGGATCTCTGTGCCAAATACCCTCCGTAGCATAATCCAATCCAATCAGTTGCTGTTCTACTGATTCCAAGGCAGCAGGTTGTCCAGTCTAATAGCATTTAAGTGTTCTTAAAAACAGAGAGACCCACACTATGTAAAAGTACTCCTGTGGGACAAAATTCCGGCACAATGCTGATATGATCCTGGCAATTGACAGTGTTAACAAAACAAATAATTTTGAATGACATGACCATCATTTGTTGTGCCAGCAAGTAGCATTAACTTTTGCATCCTGAATAGATCACTAATTACTGATTAATACTTATGACATCATCCTCATATTAATGTATGAAATAAGACTTAATAGAACGGAAAAAAATGTTGATGGAAAGGCCATCTAGTTTATAAGCCCATACATTTTACAGATCAATGCTGAAGTAAAACTTCTTTTCAAACAAATTAAGTAGCTGAAAGAATGTTTGCCCAATAAGAGGAAAAGCCAGTTAGAAATGAACCAATGCTTACACACAAACAGAAAGTATCTCTGATAACATTTTCTCTGTGTGCAAGAGCTGTGGAGTGAATGTGAGCGAGTGTGTGGGATTTAATGGCCTGTTGACAAATCATTTAGACCTGAAATATCTTGTTAACCTTAAGTCAGATATTTTCTTTATCCTTCAGTAATTTATTTCCTTTCTGTGCATTATAGTTTTATTTTTGTTTTGTCTGCCTATTATTGAGAGTAACAAATACTGCATTCACTTAAAAACTTTTTGGGATTTTGCTAAATATAAGACATGTTCATAAATTGGTTGAAAAGTGGATTAAGGCTTGAACAATGGATCCTATGCTTTCTTTACCAAACACTGCCTAGGTAACAAGATTGTCAAAAATGCTTGAATATCTTCCATTTGTTTGATACATTTGGGAGTATTAGAACCTGCAGTTCTGCGTGCATAAAATACAGGTAACTTTCCTGTCTCTCCCATTTTCACTCTCCCTTCCTCTTTCTCCATCATACTTCCCCTCCAATGTTTTCACTCCTCTGTGCAAATTAAATGCCGACTGATTCTTTAAAAATTGGTTAATAAAACTTAACAGTTGACTGAATAATAACTGCATATTCTTTCTGGGTTGGTAATCATAAAACACTGTGGTGTTCCAATACAGTTGAATCTCGATATTAGTAAAAGGTTTGAATTTACTTGTTTGTTGCCTAAAGAAAGTCAAAGGAGTATATTGAAAATTATCATCTGTTTCTGCAGTCATAGTAAAGTTGGGAGAGGTTTGACTCCTTCGATCCAATCAGTGCTGGACTGAAGAGGCAAGTATCAATGGATTTCTGGTGTTTTCGCCATGAAATACCCTTGCTCCTAACTTGCACTGAGGAAACAACCTTTCACTTGTATGGTCCTAGAGACAAGTAAACCCAAAGAAGGTATAACAGTACACAAACTTGTGCCTCTTTATACTACATGGCAGAGCATTGAGGTGTATTTATTTATCGTATAAAAGATTGAAATATTAGTAACCTAGCATACAATAAGCAACAAAACACAAATAGAAATTACTATATACAACTGTAAATTACCATTGCAGCTGGATTTAGATTTCCTCTTTTTTCTTCTTAGAATATTCAATCACATGATTTATCACGCCTGCTAATGTATGACACGTTATGATTGTACCTGAACAGATGGTGCATACACTCTCTTGCCGTATATGTGTGATAGGCTCATGTAAATAACTCCAGTGTTAGATATTCCCTCTGATGCACTTCCACACTTTGCCATGTAGTACTTGTATTACAATCAGAACTCAACTGTTTCCTGTGGTAACCAATTTACAGATACAATAATGTAATGAAGAATTTTAACTTCTTAAATATTCATGCTATTCAAATTTTTTAATAACAAAATTTGTTAGAGAGAGCGTAGGCTTTCTCAGCTGGAGTCAGTATAACAGGAAGTTATTTCTGGGTCATTATGATGTGGTCTGCTGGAGTTAGAATTTCCAGATGTTTTGTCTGCAACTGTGGCAGACATCTTCAGTGGTGCAGTTGTCTCCTTGGAGAATTTCGTGTAGTGTCTGAAGTGTTGACTGAGTTGCTGTGTTAATACACCAAGCGACCATCTAATTATCCATTGGTTATTCAGTTCAAAAAGTCAGAAGAACCTGCCATCGTGCTAGGCCAAAACCTGCATGACAAAAAGCAGACAGACCCAAATACAAAAGAAGCTGCTGCTTAGGCCAAACAGATAAGTTGCAATCATCCAACATGCCATTGAAGGTTAGGGTAAACACATTACTAAGTTCCAGGACATGAGCATTCTGTCATCCGTGACACAGTACCATTCCTGGCTACAGTGTAAGGCTATTGAAATTTATAAACATCCCCATAATTTCAATAAGAAAGAAGCAGCAAATGGCATTCTGTCGTCAAACACAAGAAATGGCACAGAACAGGAGAAAACAAAGCAAAGCAATCAGAAGGGAACAACTTCTAGAGCAAATATATCGACATTTAACTGTATTGGAACACCACAGTGAAGCGAAAAATTATTAAATTATAGATGAGTCGTATTTTTTACATGTCCTCAAAATAGGTACGAAAGTGAAGCAGATGTGTAAAAAATACGACTCATCTATAATTTAATAATTCTAGAGCAAAGCCTGTCTCCTCCCTCACTCCATCCACCATCCAGGCCAATCAGTGGAGATCACTCAGTGTGTAAATACAGTAGCTCAGACAGTTCAACATTTCAAACGCTACACAAACTTCTCTGAGGAGACTATGACTGCACCACTGAAGATGCCTGCTGCAGTTATGGATGAAACGTCTGGAAATTCTAACTCCAGCAGACCACAGTAAAACAACGTGGAAATAACTTATAGTTATAACATTTGTTAGACATTGTACTTATAAATCTTTAAGTAGCATCTTTTAGAAAAGCAGATTTTGAAGCGAGTTGTTTAAGAATTTTTATTTTATAGACCTTTGGTCAATGGCTGTTATATTTTAAGTGGCTTAGCCTCTTATGAAAAGGTGACACAACTATAGTTTTTAAAATGTGAGTTATGGCTTCTGGATAGCCCTGTTATGTTACATTTTTTATCCAAAATAAAATTATCATAATTAAGTTTGAATGCCATTGTTATCCAGCATACCATGTGTGTGGTATAGTGAAAAGAACAAGTGCTTTTGACAATATGGTGTAACATGGTTGCATTTTGTAAACAATGACACTTATGTATTGTCATCAAAACAGAGTTCTAGACCTGTACATGTATTTTTGTTGTAGCTATTTTCGTAATGGTTGCTTAAATTCCTTCTTTATGAATAGAATGTAAGAAATGATGACAGACCAGACACATCACTCAGTTGAATAAGGAGGCACTGCTGTAAAACAGACTTACGAAGAAGCTATATCCATAAAATATAATTGTCATTGCAGTTCAGCCGTTCTTCCTCGGGCCCTGAAGTTTCTGAACCAGAGCAACAGTATTGGTGGTCTCTACCACTATTACAAACATGACCAAAAACTATTGCTATTAAAAGCGTTGCTAGAATTGCAAAACGTGTAGAAATATTTTATCATTCATAAGGTAGAAAAATACCTTAATAGAGAATAAAATTTAGAAGTACTTTTACATAGTAAAATGGCAATGTTGATTATTCTTCTCCTTTTCTCCATTACCTTCACAAAATATCAGGGCCAGAGAAAAAGTGACTGAAGCTTATGTTTTGGAACTGTTGTACATTTTTTCCTCCATGTGTGATTGTTGTAGACTGAGAGGTGGGAAGAAAAGGATGTGTTTAAATTAAATTTAAAATATAAATGAAAAGAAATAAAAAGTTTAAATAGTATTTTCATTAATAATAATAATTATTATTATTATTTGCCCTGGAATAGACAGTACTAGGTGTTCCATCTTTAAAGATGTTGCAGTCCTTTCCTTAGGCATCCTAGACATCTTCCTCTGCCTTCTTAGAGATTTTAGCACCCTTCATTCTTACCATTTCATTCTATTTTTACATATTTTATTCCTTAATGTTAGTGTTCATCTTTGATGTCTTGTTTTTGAATTCAGTGTTGTCTCAGCCTTTTTACCTTTACTAAAAAATTTATTTCTGCTGAGTCTATTTTACTTGAAGTCAGTACCCAACTTTCTGATATAAACTGAGCAAGGGCTCAGGTGATAACATCTGTGGTTCCGAATGAGTAGAGCCAGACTGAAAAATCCAATGCCATTGCCAGGATTTGAACCACGGATCTCCCACTCTCAGTGCAGTTGCTCTAAACAACTGAGCTACTATGGCCAACATGTCGACATGACATTAAATTCTCCAACTGACTCATATATACAACCGCATGGAGAGCAGGAGATCTGTGGTTCAAATCCTGGCAATGGCATTGAAGTTTTCAGTCTGGTTCTACTAATTCAAACCTTAGCCTACACACAGCTAGTGTGGAAGAAATGATTCTTTCCATCTGTCGTTCCATTTGGGAAGTCGCAAGTGTAATTCTTATAGCCGACATTTCTGACAAATGGGTTTTTGGGGGTCGTTAGGCAAGTTTTGGAAAGTATTACATCCCAAACTTCCTCTACATCCATTCATTTTCATTCTCCTTCACTCTTCTGATTAGGTGACCAATGTAGACAGGCATCTTGGGTTCTGCATGGCGCAGAATTTGTGTTCTGTAAACGTTTGTCCTCAGGGGGTGCAGTTTCCAGCTTCAGGCATCGATAAGTGTGTGTCCAGCTCCAGTTTAACTACATGCCAAAGGGGAGATTCAATCTGTAAACGGTAGTAATCCTGCCCTCTACTACCTTATATCATAGCTTGTGAATCAGCCATTCTCTGCTTCCCCTTGCCTCACCTCTACCTCCCGGGGCAACCTCCCCTCAGGGCACAAGTCCGTATGGTTGTAACTCCCTGTCTGACTACATTACCTTATCTTCCAATATAAACATATGGTGCTAATGTAACTTTCTAAACAGAAAAGATATAATAATTGAAAGAACCTTGAAATTTTTGTATACATGCTTGACAAATTATTATTATTATTATTATTATTATTATTATTATTATTATTATTATTATTATTATTATTATTATTATTATTATTATTATTATTATTATTATTATTATTATTATTATTATTATTATTATTATTATTATTATTATTATTATTATTATTATTATTATTATTATTATTATTTATTATTATTATTATTATTAGTATTATTATTATTATTATTAGTATTATTAGTATTATTATTATTATTATTATTATTATTATTATTATTATTATTATTATTATTATTATTATTAGTATTATTATTATTAGTATTATTATTATTAGTATTATTATTATTATTATTATTATTATTATTATTATTATTATTATTATTATTATTATTATTATTATTATTATTATTATTATTATTAATTATTTATTTATTTATTTATTTGTAAGTTACATGCTCCAATGTGAAGTCATATCAGACGAATGGAATGGGTGAAATGATGCTCAAATGAGTCTGGGGTCTATGGAGCTTAGAGTTACCTGACATTTGTCAATCAGGATATGGGAAAACCCCGGAAAAAACCTTATCCAGGTAACTCACCCTGATCGAGATTTGAAATGGGACCTTTTGAATGTGAGGCAGATATGCTACCATTTGCACTATCGAGGCAGGCATGCTCGACAAAGCATGATATCCATAAGGTATGTATAAATCAACAAAAGATGGAAAAATGGGAAAATTTGATGATAGATTTACTTTCTCTACTATACTTACACTTAGTATGCAAAGTTTTGCATTCTACTCAAAACTCATACATGTTTTGGGGTATAAATAAAAAGTAAATTAAGTTCCAAACTTAATTTCCATTAGGATTTAAATTCAGCATGTTCCAAGGGTTTGACATAAGATTTTCGAGATAATCTGTCCTTCCAAACTATCCTTTACATGGAACATTTTTTGAAAATGATTTTCTCAAAAAAGCTCTTATTTTGATTAAATTACCATAGCTTTTGCACGAAACATGTATATTCTTAATTTTCTGGGAATAGCCTGCAAACTCCTTTTCATGTTGAATAATTGTTGGTAACTGGTGAATTATAGAGATGATAAAATCTTATTACTTGAAAAAGCACACAATTTATATATCTTTATGCTAGAAACCATTAGAATGTCATTCTCCAGCATTCTTTGTTGATGAGAGTCATTTCTGTGCTCTATCAAAGCAAAATTAAATCATTATGCCTCTAATGAGGAACATTCCACTTGCTTGAAACAAATTGTATTGCAAGGTTTTCAAAAATTGAAATGGTCTGGCTCATATTTATGTTTAGGCTGTTTTAACTGTCATTTTTCTACATTACAATTGATTACAAGTGTAGCTGTTGGACACTACTTCCATAATATTTATATCAGAAAATTTCTTGCTGCATTAAGGTGAGTAGCTAAAACTACATTTATGAATTATTTGCATACGGGCGCCGGGGTAGGCGCGATTACGTTCACTGCGCTCATGCTGAGGGTGTGTGATTCGATACCTGGCTCTGCAATGGCGAGTTTCATTTGACTGTATCCAAGCCTACACCGAGACCACAGTCATTTCACCGCTATCTTCATTATGACTAACATCGGAGGTAACGACTCCAGAAATGGGTCCAATCATCTATTGAAAGAATGAGGTTATCCCCAAAGGTCCTTGGAAGCGTTGGAGAAGACGACAATTCTGATTAATTCTCAAAAGAAAAATCCTATATCCAGAAACCTCAGTAGTACAAATGCAGGGGAAACCTGCAGCAACAGTTTATACAACAGAAGTAATTCTCGGGGACTGATGAATGCATATTAAACGTTGCAAATGAAAAAAGTTTTGAGAGGATCCACAAAATTCTCCAAATTCTTCAAAACAATTAATTTAGGAGAAAAGAAACAAAAAAATAAATATATAAAAAATTATATATAAATAAATTAAAGCTATATACTGAAACCGAAGTCTCTGAATGAAATTGGAAGCTGTGATACACCATGAATATGGACATAAAAGCATAGGAAGAATGCTTTGTCCACTTTTCTGTTTCTTAAAAATACAAATCTGAAATCAGTGAAATCATTATAAAGTTTAGAAATTATAAAAATGCCTGCTAATGTAATTAAGCAAAATTCACTAATTTAGCGATGTAATTTATTTCAAGGTTTCAAGATATAGTTAGGGATTTTACGAAGCGAACAGTTGTCATTATTCAATTTAACCGCTAAAAATACGAAACATTGCCAACTTCACTGTTATACGGTTTGCTATATATTCAATGGATTAATGCAATCTTTTGGGTTTATAAGTGTCTTACGGAACTATTACATCTATTAATACTATTTTAAGTATAAAAATTCATTTATTTTTATTTTTAATGCTACATTGTTGCTTTTGAATAAGACGAGTTATAACATAAAGGAAATAATAGGATTGGCAAATATAATAACAGCTGCTATGAGCGACGGGGTGGGGGTATCTAAGGGCTGATAATAAACATAAACATAGTGTTCGTAGAAAATATTAACAAATATTTCAATTAACTGTGATATTTTAATAATTTTGTGGTTTATATTTATTTTGAACGCGCTGTGAGCGCATTTTGAAGGCTATGGTTAGTAAATATTACGCGCCACTCGTGTGAATACATTCTACTGTAATTTGTAACATTTGCTTTCCAGATTTGTAGTGTTGTTCTAAATTTTCTTGTATGCAGGTAATGAATAATGCTTATGAAATGGTATCTAAACGTTGTTTTTCTTCCTTCGACAGAGTTCTCGAGTGAAACATCTTTTCCTTGTCAGCATATTTTCTGTTTTATTGACTAAGGTTAGGACAATGATTAGTACTTTATATCTTTGGGGGCTAAAAAGAGGTTGCTTTGGGTATTTACGCTTATTCTGTTAAGTTAGTAATAAAACCGAAAGAAAGCTGCAGCATGGTGAAGGGGCTGCTTTAAGGCTGAATCTAGCAGAGTTGGCATGAGGCGATAAAGAATGCTTATGCATGTCAGGATGCGCGGTAGCAGATATACAGTTGTTTTAGGTTAGGATTGCTCTGGTCATTTCTTTCACAGTGAATTGCAAATAAATAAATTATAACATTAAAACTTGAAACTCGCTTACAATGCCAAACACTGCTACATTCAGGAACTGATTTAAATTTCCATGTGTTTTAACTTCATGGTTAAGTGATGTTGCTGATACTATAATAACACAGATTTAGAATTTCATAAAATATCTATGAATTTTCAAACTTGCAAAAGGGTTTTCATGGTTCATCATTGAATTTTGTAGAAAGTTATGAAATTTAATTTTAGAAATGAGCAGTGGTAAGCATATTTTATTGGGGGTACATTATTTAGATTTAAGCTAATCCTCATAAATATTGGAGCAGGGGTTCTCAACCTTTTTCACTAACTACAATTTTATCACTAGAAGTATCAATAAGCACATTTCATGAGGGAAATGCTCAATTTTGAGGTACAAGTATGAAAGTAAATGTTTATAATTCATTATATTGCAGATAATATATTATGAATGAATATACAAACTTGTGGTTTACCAGAAAAAAATGCAAATCAATTGGAGGATTTAATGTCATACCAGCACATTATCATGGTAGGTCAAAACAGATGATTTTTTTTAAATTAGCATCCTTCAATGTCAGACATATTGGATAATGAATGAAATAGGTAAAAGGATACTCAAATGAGTCCAGAGCCCATATAGCTTAGAGTTACCAGACACAACTTTTTCAGGATAAAGGAAAACCTCCAACATTAAGTCATATCGGACGATGAATGAAATGTTCAAATGAGTCCAGAGCCCATAGAGCTTAGAATTACCAGACATAACTTTTTCAGGATGAAGGAAAACCTCCAATGTTAAGTCATATCGAACGATGAATGAAATGATGTTCAAATGAGTACAGGATACATAGAGCTTAGAGTTATCAGACATTCGTCTTTCAGGATAAGAGAAAACCTCCAACATTAAGTCATATCAGACAGTAAATGAAATGTTCAAATGATTCCAGGATCCAAAAAAACCATAAAATCTTTCCCAGTCTCTGATTATATTAAAATTGCATTCTGACATTGTCATAACGCTGAAATTGCAGTTTCATATTATTTTATAACAGAGTCACATAATTTTTTTTTTTTTTTTAATTATTATGATTATTGTGTAAGATGTACTGTTTCTATTTAGTTAGAGTTTGAAACTATCTGTTGTTTGAGAAACGAATACCTGTTTATCTTGTTTACTAAAATGTTTATGTACCATCAAGCAAAGAGCTCATGTACCATAGGTTGAGAACCCTTGCATTAGATGATTAACTACATTCTTTTTTTTTTTAATACTATGCAATTCATTGTTTCTCCCAACATAACCAAAACAACTTTTTCCATTAGATTAACAATATTTTCCTAATACAGATCTCACACTTTTATTCTGTAAAATACTTAACACAAACTGGAATGTTGGACAGAAATGAAGAGAGTCAATAAAGTTTCATTAATAAGCAGGCTAGTGCATGATGAGGTTTGCTGCATGTCTGTTTTTTAGGAAACTCTAACCAGCACTCTTTACTGTCTGTGTGTGCATGTTTGTGGTTTTCTTACAATGGTGCGGTGCATAACTTAAGGTATTACCAGGGAACGGATTATTAGGTAAATACATTAATATAATTTGTAGTCAAACTAATACTCAATGCTCCATTTATTGCTAGTATTTACCTAGAACATGTTTTGTTAGGATCTTCCTAACATCATCAGCTGTTGTCGACTAATGGACGTTGGTTTGGTGAACTCCTTGGAGGTGATAGGTGCGTCTCTGTCGGTATCTTGATGAACTTGAAGTTTGGGTTTTCTTCAAAGGTATTATCGAAATTAAACAATTCTCTTTCATATTTCTTTATGAAGACTTTTTCCCATGTGATTAATGCAGCTGGACCTTGGACACTTTTTAATAAGCTGATTTCTCATTCTATATCATGATTCTCCTTCCAAAAATGGTACACTACCGCCAATTTATCTATTTCTTTGTTCCTGGTGTTTCTAAAATGCTCTTTAAGCCTAATGTTCAAGTTCCTTTTTGTTTTTCCAATGTAAAAGTTGTCACAGCCTTTGCAGTTTATCTGGTACACACCTGTTTTTTAGTCCGTGGATATCTCCTTTGTATTAACTGATTTCAAAAGGAGTTATACTCTAAATTTGTTCTGTGGGGCCAAAGTAATATTGTGCTCTTTGGTCCCACAGAACAAATTTATAGTACTTTATATAGTACCTCCAGGAGCTTATAAGTGCTGTGAATTTAATTCAGATCTTTGGTTTTGGTGGATATTCCCCCATCTAAAGTTTACACAATCTAGGAAGGCCATCAAGTGGACGTTAAGAGTGTAAATGGTAGTAAAATATGTAAGACTGACTTCATGTGACATAGAATGATCATTTTCCCATACCAAACAATGCTCCATGTCAATTGACAGAGATTTTTAGCTTACACTATAGAGAAGACATGTGTTTTGCACCGTAATTTCAAAGGATTTGCAACACATTGACATGTGTCATCAATTTATTACTAATGAGTTGTTAAAATACTTTTTTATTACAACCTGTTTTATTATGGAAAAGAAAGAAAATATTTTCTTTTTGTTTTAGTAAATATATTCTTAACATTTTCATAAATATTTTCTCAATTTTTAACTTATAAAAAGTAAGCACATTTTACGCTTTTTAGCAACTAAGAATCTGTTCCCTAGTTGTTACACAAGCAAGGAAAGAAATTCTAGTCAAGGTACGTATAACTTTCAAATGGATTCTTTTTTCCCTTTAGAAACTTTTGTGTTTGTTTAATGCAATTGCATTTTTTCTGTATTTCATCCTCAAATCATCCTCGTCCACGTTTTCCGTCCTCAAATCTGTAAAAGGTGTGTCCATGCTTGAGAGTAAAATTTTGTTTTATGGAGTATATTCTTTAAGATATAAAAATTATATGATTTCCACTGATTTTACAATGAAATTTCATAAACGTAAATTATTAATAATAAAATTACTGTACAGTCCTAATCTTGACATTTAATAGACCTTAGACTTTAGTTAAAAAAAAAAAAAAAAGAAATGTGACAGCAGCAAATGGGCAATACATTTTTGAAAAATGTCTATTGTACATTTTGAAAAATAGCATATACACATAGAGGCCTTTTAATTTGGCTTGAGCTTCTTTTACGTGACAATCAGCTTTGCTTTCCTTCCAAAGGAGGCCAGGCTAAGGATTTTTACAACTGAAAAGGATCTGTTCCTCTCGATGGGTTTGAATCCAAACCCCTGTACTCTTGGGTTCCTTTTTATGAACTAGGAAATAAAAAGGGCAGATATCAGAATGTAGTTGTTTTATTATTGTGTGTTTCAAATGGGAAGGTGTTTGTCCTTGAGCACTACTAGGTGAGTAACTAATCGGAGTCCTGCAGTGTTGTCGTATTGCATTCCCCCTAAGTGGTGTGTGACGAGCGCTAACCTAATCAATCTGTATGAAATACTATTCGACAGAAATTCAGATTTTGCCAAAACCGATCCATGTGGAAGGTAGAGAGTAATGTATCTAACATAACCTTGAAAACCCCATATGGGCATGTATGCTTGAACGTATATTTGAAATTACTCAGAGTTGAAGCGTAAACATTTGACATGACGTGGGAAAAGAAATATCAACTTTGAATAAGCCAAGGTGTTTGTTAAATTCGATGAGAGGAAACAATACACTTCTTGCTAGTCTGGCGGAATGTGTCTGGTCACATTATATCTTTGTTTATGAATGTTTCGTAGTCTCTATGTACTCTAGAGTTCAAAGCAGCATTATTCAGTTACTCTTCCATGAAAAAGTGTATCAGCTGGATCAATGAGACGCAATCCACCTTCCCCCCCCCCCCCCCCCCCACCCGCTTACTACTGCTAGAACAATCCAATTGAGTTAATGTGGGCTCAAATTATGTTGCAAACAGAAATAATATTTTTAAACTACTGACGTTGAATGACTTATTCACAAACAAATTGACAAGGAACACAATGAGACTAGGAAAACTGCGTGAGACATCAGATAAACTAGAACAAGACTTTTGGAAATAAATAGCATGTAATGAGATTTTGGAACCTATCATTATAAATTTGCAGTACTCAGACGTTGAAGAAAATGACAATGATGAATTATCTCTTAACGTAAGTAACATTCACAGCTATACGGATGTACCGCTGGTATTTTTGTTGGAGTAGAAAAATAAGTAATTCATAAACTATAATTTTAAAATAAATATTTAAACCATTTGCTTAATATACGAATGTCCATGTTGCAATTTTGATCTTAACAAGTGCATTGATATAAAACTTTAGAAAATTCAGTTTGCATTTCCTTATGTCTAGCACCACGAACACTCGCAAATGTACGAGAGAGAGGGAAATATAAAAAGAGTGGCGATAACGAGGTGGTAACAGTGAAGGCTCTAACGCATCTGATTGGCTACAGGTGAGAACTCTTCCTATTTGAAACACATAATAGATCCGTTGGACTTAAGTTACTGTCTAGTACAAGTGTTGCAAAGGGCTTCAAGGATCTATATGCAGAGCTGTAATGAGGCCTTTCAGTTTACCATCATCTTCATCTTTGCTCCTAGACCACTGACTTAAGGAGAGGGAGAAATAGAGAAGGTTCTCCACACATGACATTAACAGAAATAGAGCTGCAAATCCCATTAGTTTCTTTAATAAAAAAGTAAAGAAACATAAAAATTAAATTTAAAAACCAACAATTAAATTGAATAGAAATTTAAAAACAAAAATAAATTCAAGTTTCTATTCCTATTTGGTTTCAACAATTAATGTAATGCTTTTTCTTAACATTATTTCCTTCTAACTGTTTATGTGTGACAGCTTTTCTCCTGCCAGAATTGGGGTGCTTCATGCATGCAAGGGTATTTCTTGGCCTCCTTGAAGTTGACGCTTACTTTCTGTTCTCTCACCATACTACCATACAATTTTCCAGGATAGTGAACATGCACGTTATGCTTTCAATGCGGAGTGGTTTGATCCTGAAGCTGGAATTTCAAGACCATTTTTGATGACATTTTATGCAAGGGATGAAACTGTCGAGTTGGTATGTAAGGGATTCTTATTAAATGTAACAATTAATTATACTAATTATTATTTTAAAACAACTTATAAAATTTAAGGAACATGAGTTAGTGTAAGGCTAAAAAGTAAAAGTTAATTGAATTTTTGTTTAAAGATTCACTTGGAAAAATAACGTAATATATGTGGTATTAATACTTTCTCTACTACAGTCTTATAGTAAAGTAGGCAAAGTATTGTATTCCACCAAAAAATTTGATACAAAGATTTCACCAGGAGTACATATTTTGAGACCCCTGAATAAAAAGTAAGAAAGAAAAAGAATTGGAAAAAGAGTATTATGGGACGGTAGCACACCATACCATAGCCTCCCAAGTGTACTTCTAGACAACTTTTGTAAACCGTAAAAAATTCTCGGCCCTCTAGCATGATGTCCCAAGTTTGAATCTCAGTCAGGGTGAACTATCTGAATAAAGGTTTTCCCCAGATCTTCCTTTATCTGAAAGATGAATGTCTGGCAACTTTAAGCTCTGTTTACCCTGTACTCATTTGAACATCATTTAATTCATCGTCCATATGACTTAACATTGGAGGTTTTCCCTTATCCTGAAAGATAAATGTCTGGTAACTCTAAGCTCTATGTACCCTGTACTCATTTGAACATCATTTCATTCAGCGTCCAATATGACTAGATGCTGGAGGTTTTCTCTTATCCTGAAAGATGAATGTCTGGTAACTCTAAACTCAATGTACCCTGTACTCATTTGAACATCATTTCATTCATCGTCCGATATGACTTAACGTTGGAGGTTTCCCTTATCCTGAAAGATGAATGTCTGGTAACTCTTAAGTTCTATGTACCCTGTACTCATTTGAACATCATTTCATTCATCGTCCAATATGACTTAACGTTGGACGTTTTCTCTTATCCTGAAAGATGAATGTCTGGTAACTCTAAGCTCTATGTACCCTGTACTCATTTGAACATCATTTCATTCATCGTCCGATATGACTTAACGTTGGAGGTTTTCTCTTATCCTGAAAGATGCATGTCTGGTAACTCTAAGCTCTATGTACCCTGTACTCATTTGAACATCATTTCACTCATCATCCGATATGACTTAATGTTGCAGGACATAATTAAAAAAAAATATAGCCATTGGGTATGTGAACATTACTGGTAATACGTAAAACAG
Organism: Mantis religiosa; assembly: GCA_030765055.1. NCBI lineage: Eukaryota > Metazoa > Arthropoda > Insecta > Mantodea > Mantidae > Mantis > Mantis religiosa. The sequence continues at coordinate 159,875,674 of CM060954.1, forward strand.
TAACAGATGTACAAAATAAGGCAAATAGATTGTTAGAGGCAGTTGGCACAGTATATCAGAGCTAGGAATATTGCTAAACACAAATAAAATGGAATGGATACAAATTGGAATAAATAATAAAATGTAAATGTGCATTTCTGGTGAATTCTTGGTATCAGATTTTTGGGAGGTGTACGATACTTGCTTTACTTGCTGTAATTAGACAAAAAAGAAAATAATAAACAACTGGACAGAGAAAGTAATATAAATGTGCACCAGATATTTAATTGAAAAATCCTAAAAACAAAAATAAACTTAATTCTGTATAAAAGCACAAATAAACAATTCTTTAATTTGAAAATGTAAATTGGCATTAACACTGAAGTAATGTAATTATTTCTTTCTTAATGAGTATGGACTTTGATACAGTGAAGCACAAAATAAATATAATTTTGAGTTGAAATATATTAGTACTTGATGCTCCATAAATTGGTAGTGTTTACCTAGAATACGTTTTGTGAGGACCTTCCTAACAACCTTAGCTGAAGTCAACTGTTGAATTTTGATTTGGTGAACTGCTTGGAGGCGATAGTGGCGTCTCTGTTGGTATCTTGATGAACTTGAAGTTTGGGTTCTCTTCAAAGGTGGTGTCGAAATTGAACAGTTTTCCTTCATACTTCTTAATGAATATCTTTTCCCGTGGCCGCTCAATGGCTGAGTGGTTAGATCACATGGCTCTCACCCAGGCAGCCTGGGTTTGATCTCAGGCGACTGCAAAGTGGGATTTGTGGTGGACAACATGGTGCTGGGGTGGGTTTCCTCCAGGTCCTCCAGTTTCCCCCACCATCATTGCACCAATTGCTCCTTCATTCATTCATCCCGGGCTTTGGGCCAACCCCTCAACCCTGATCTCATCTATCAGGTCAATATACTTTGGCTCCGTCGCTCGGAGAGAACCTGAGTGACTCCTAACACCAGCAATGTTGAGAAAGCGAGACATAAAAAATATTTTTTCCCACATGGTTAATGCAGTTGGAACCCTGAACTTTTTTAATATATGGAATTCTTGTTCTATATTGTGATTCTCATTCCAAAAATGGTACACTACCGCCAACTTGTCTATTTCTTTGTTCCTGATGTTTCTATAGAGCTCTTTAAGCCTAATGTACAAATACCTTTTGGTTTTGCCAGTGTAAAAGTTGCCACAGCCTTCGCAATTTATCCAGTACACACCTAAGTTTTGTCTATGGGTTTCTCTTTTGTATTATGTGATTTCAAAAGGTGTTTTACACTGAATTCATTCTGTGGAGCCAAAGTTCTAGGTAAACACTAGCAATATGTGGAGCATAATGTACTAGTTTGACTGAAAATTATACGAAATAATTACCTTTTTCAAATACTGGCAGTTTGTGACGGTGTTGTTGGAATTAAATTAAAAATAGAAAATCAGTCAGTTAATAACACAAAACAAAACTCATCAATTTAAATTTCTCATAATACATTTTGGAGACTAGTTTCTTCTGTTACCAACTGGATAACTGGGTAGTGTTCTCATTGATTTATTTTCTACTTTAAGTTTGATTCCAGCAATCTCTGATCTTCCAGTATTTTATATCAGTAAGTGGCCAGTGGAGAATGGAGAAAACTAACTAATGAAACATGCTCCAGGAAATTTAAAAAGTCATTAAAATTTAAAGGGAGTTGATTAATGACAGTAAACAACACTTTTAAATTTTTCCAGAACATGTTTCAGAGACTTTGCCTCCATCCTCAACCGGCCATCGACTGGTTCTCATTGGTGCAGTTGACGATATTTTGTCATAGGTCTCCTCTGGTGGCGGTTCAAGGAACTTGCTGAACAAATCTTTCTTGGGAATGTTGAAATTGAATACTTTGTTTCTATTTTTTGAAATGAAGATTTGTTCCCATGTGGACAGTTCTTGTTTGTTTAGTGTCATTAATCGACTCCCTTTAAATTTTAATTTATTATAACAACAATGTTTTCAACACTTTCAAGAAAGGAATTGTTAAAAAGTCATGTTGTATAGTTATGTTTTGAAGCTAAAGAAAGAAAAAGATGAACTTTAGCTTCGCTTCAACTTTTATACTGCAAAGGATCTACAAAGTTCAGCAGTTCTTATATAATCTGTCTCAAACTAGAACAATCCTGTTGTAAACATATGGGAAGCAAGAAAGACGGGGAAAGACTTACTTCAGTGAAACGCTCTTAGGCTGCAAACTGAAATTCTGTAGGTACTGTCTCATAAGTAAGAAAAACAATTATTTGAAATAAGTCCTGACAAACAATTAACTAATTTTGAAAGTATTGTGAGTTTGTGGGTTCATAGAATTAAAAGTCCAATTTGCAGAAATTCTAAATGTTCTTTTTTTGCGTAGAAATACACTCTGTTCAATTCTCACAGAAACAGAATTACATCACATACACAATCACAATCTACCAATGTCGATGACCGCAACAAACAGTGTTCTGATTACATCTGTTTACAACATCAACTCTTATTACAACACTTTACAACTGTTTACTCCTGTTTACGACTGTCCCTTGGTGAGTCGCGGCTTCCTTATATGTACCACGACTATATTACGAGACATTTCTTGAACAAACAAGAAATCGAATGTTCTGTAAGATAATAAAGATGTCACTAGAATATTCCGTTTATCTCTTTATTTCCGCAGACCTTTATCTCCATGCTATGTTTATCTGCCTAGGCAAGCTGTTTATCTTCGACCGACACCATCTGTCCCTTATCGCTCCCGTGCCACGCTTTCGTAAATAATGGGTTCATGACAGTATAGACTGTTTGATTCTATGGTCTTGAGCCATCATTCAGCGAGGTTTATTATTCCACGATGGTAGCAGTCTCTGGTTTTTGATGTGAAGAATTCGGTGACACTGAAGTTCAAAGTTGTCAACATTTCTTCCACGTAGAAAATGGGCCATGGATAAAAAAAAAATGATAATCTGATGATGCGAGTTCAGGGCTATATGCTGGGTGTGGTAGCATTTTGATTCCTCTCAATTCCTGAAATTTTTCCATGGTTGTTTGTGGTGTTGTATTGTCCTGTTACAATATAACTCTATTTTGGTTAACTAACGCTGGGTATCTCCGTCTCAAAATTTCATGAACTTGTTCCAGTTATTGAGAGTAAAGATCCGCATCAATCGTCCGCCCGTTTGCAACAAACTCCCAGTGAATCACACCTTCAAAATTCCACCAAACACACACAACATTACTTTGGGACCAAACTGATTTTTTTTAATGATGACTTTGGGGATCAAACCACTATTTTGAGACATCAGGGTTTCAGTAATATATCCTTTTTTCATTATAAGTGACAATTCTCCTGACAAATCTATCATCCATGGGTTTACAGATGAGCTGACGACAGATATGCACGCTACGTTCAGCCTGTTGAGGTGTCAGTTCATGAGGTACAGCTTCTGTACGATTTTTCAAGAGTCTTAGCATGGTGTTGTATGGTGTGTTTTGACTTAACAAGTTCTTCTGAAAGCCTACGGGTACCTTTTTGCTGATTTTCTTGCAAAACTTGGCATGTATCCTCTATATTCCACACTTTAGGTCTTCCAGAACATGGTAAATGTTTGGTGTTTTTGTCTCCATTGTTGAAATGTTGGAATCATCATTGTGCCACACGCTCACTAATGACACTTTCTCCTTCCACTTCACATATTCTTTGAGCTGCGACAGCGACTTTATAATCTTGTTTCTAGTAGTGTTTTAGAAGTACTCTAAGTTCCAACTTTGTTATCCCCATTTTGTAATTGTTTATTAACAACTGAAGACTGATACATGCTCGCAATGTATGCAACACTAGCCATGACATCCTGTAAATAGCATTGCCAAACCAAAGAAACACAATACATTTTCCAAAACACCAAAATAAAAAGACCGACTTTTCTTATGAGAGGACCTAATATTAATCTCTAAAAATCAATGTGTAAAGGTTTTGAACTTAATCTTTTTAAAACTGCAGGAATTTGGAAGCTCAGTTCTTTTATGCCCAATTCATTATGAAGTCACATGGTGAGACATGATGTTGCTCCTCAAAATCTAAAGTTCGCAACAAAGCAATTTGACATCATGCAAAACTTGGCTGAAGGACACACACCCATTTGTGTGCACTCCAGTTCATTTTTACAACTAGGGGTACTATAGTATTTCTTCAGATAAAGCATACATTTTCCTAAAGGTTAATGTCTTATTTTTAATTAACTTATTTATTAATGCTAAGCTATATAGAGATGAATATGACCAGTGTTCTTTACCAGTCATACTCTGATTACAATATAATTAATTCCTTAATTCTAGTCTTTATTTTGTTGCTTGACTATTTACTGTGAATATCCATTTATTTCATTGTTAAAAATTGCCTTACATTTGTGCTATCTTTATGAAACAATTTCAGTTACAGCAATTATCTATTTAAAGCACTTCTTATTAATGTACTCTTTTCTTCAAATTTCGGTTGCTTTAAATTAAAATATTTTAACTAAAAAAAGTTCAAATTTAGTTCAGGATACAAATAAAACTTATCTTTTACATCTATAAAAAGGACTAATAAAAAGCAAATATAAAATTATGTAAAAAACCAGAAATTATTCCAAAAATCCTTTGAAAAGCTGCAGTAGCAAAATTCAGATTACTTACAAAACATGATTATTTGGCCAAACACTTACACAAAATAGGAATTTACATAAATCCAAATTGTCCTCTATGCAACTAAGACGACGGAATGACTGGAGGTTATCTGTAAGGGGCATTCAAAAAGAAACAAGCTGGAGTCTGGTATGTTGTTGCTTCATGATGGTGTGAACACTTCCGACGCACAATCCGACCTTGACGGCTATGGCTTTCACTATCATTCGATGGTCCTGGGTCATGAGTGCATCAACCAGCAGGATGATGTCATCGGTTATGCAGTGTGGTGCTCCAGAGCATGCATCATCGGCTAACGACACCCGTTTTCCCCTAATGCGCTTGTGCCATGCCTTGACCCTTCCAAGGGACATGCAGTGTTCGCCGTACACTTGTGACATTTATCGATGAATATCTGTTCCCCCTACTCCTTCCACTATCAGAAAACGAACAACATCTCTTTGCTCTTCTTTTGATGCCTCCATTTCACTGTTTGCAATGCGACTGGCAGCGTTGGACGATTGATGCATGCTGCTTCTAGCTTTGTATAGTCGCGTGACGTGTGTGTGTGCCCTCTAGCGATGGGCTGTGAACTTTCATGCTCTGCCCAGAACACTTGTTTACACACACCACTATATTACCATCCTGCCACCAGTTTGTGCATACCAGACTCCGGCGTGTTTCTTTTTGAACATCCCTTATATAAATATTAAAAGCAGTGAAGTATTCTTCATATTTGAGTTTGATTTATGTCACTATGTTTATACTCAAACTTCACTTACTTGTTGTTGTATAATTGAAACGTTTTCAAGATCATTCGATCTCATCCTCAGCTGTTTGGTGACTCAAATATATATCCTCAAATGTCTTACTGCCTTTTTCCACAAATTATTTGCATAGTTTTCTCTTCTCCACATCTCTCCTAACCCATTACTTTCCAAACTTGTTCTATAATGGTTTACCCATCCATACATCTCTCTTGATATTCTAGACATTGTTTTAACAAATTTCTTTCTTCTAAGTTCAAGAATTTGTACTAACATTTTAATGTCCTTTCCATAATTTCTCACTTACCGGCCACTCGCTACAAAACATTCTGTGCACCTTATCAATAACTTCCCATTCTGTTTCTAATTGCCATACTTCTATACTGCATAACACTTTGGCCTCAACCACCTTATGATGTTTCTTAACAAAAGCAGTCTAACCTATTTTGTGGATGCCGTCGCGCCGTGCAGTAAAGGTTAATTTTGCACAGAATTTGTCCCATTTGTGCTGGTCATTTGCCTTGTCACTCCTATCACATCACCAGAATTGTCCTTTGCAAACTGGGTATTATTTCCTTAAGTAAAAATTTTTGCTTTAATTGGCAGGTAAATTTTATTAGAATTTAAATTGCAAACATAGCTGAGATCCTTATTCAAAAAATAAAAATATTTGTAAAAGAATCTTCACTTAACTTAAGGAGTTGATGTTAATACTTCCTTCTTCTTTATAATATTGATTTCAAAAGCATCTTGCTTCCATCATCAGTTAATACCCAACTCCGCTGTTAAGGAAATTAAGGAAAAAGGTTAACCAAGGTTAACCGAGATTTCCTTAACAGTGGAGTTGGGTATTAACTGATGATGAAAGCAAGATGCTTTTGAAATCGATATTATAAAGAAGAAGGAAGTATTAACATCAACTCCTTAAGTTAAGTGAAGATTCTTTTACAAATATTTTCATTTGTTTAATATTTGTTGCTTCACTGTGACTAGCTTCATTTTCTGTGTGATAGCTGAGATCAATTTGATGTTTTTACCATTTGAAACACATTGAAGAATTTTGTTGCTCTTACTGAAGCTTGACTTCATTTGTTTCAGTTTGATACCAAATTTCATCGTCTGTTTTTGAGAAGAACGAAGTGCAACACTGTTGCTATTGATGACCTGCATATTGGAGCATCTCTTAATATCTTTTCCCGCCAGATAAAGATTTTGTCCTTTGCGGATGAATACACAAAATCAAGGCTTGGAGTGCTCAAGCAAAGGTACAACTTTCTTAAAATATAGCAATATATGTATTGTATTGCATTAAACAATTTATCATACTTTAATATAGAAATTGAAATTCACATAGCATGACAATTTTGCAATGATATGAATTTTAAAATGCATAATGCAGTAAATATACAAAAATTGCATATAAAATAAATAGATTTGCTTATTTATAGCAACTGTTGTATTAGAATTTAAGATTTGTATTTTGTTGTATTTAATTTGCCATGTGCAATGTTATTCTTGCTATCATGATCATCACACTTTAGGAACATAAAATACAAACAATTAGAAAAATCAGCAGTTGCCACGCATTTTTGGGAAAAAAAACACAACATAAATCCAGAACCAAAACTACTAAAACATACAACAGGAAAAGAAGAACTGTCCACATGGGAACAAATCTTTATTTCAAAAAATAGGAACAAAGTATTCAATTTCGACATCCCCCAGAAAGATTTGTTCAGCAAGTTCCTCGAACCGCCACCAGAGGAGACCGAAGACAAAATATTGCCAGCTACACCAATGAGAACTAGTTGATGTCTGGCTGAAGATAGAGGGAAGGCCTCAGAAACCGGTTCTGGGAAAATTTAAAAGTGAGTGTTGTTTTGTGTTATTAATCGACTCCAAATTAACTTAATTTATACAACAACACTGTTTTCAACACTTCCATGAAAGGATTTATTTCTAGGCTGTTTTGCCATGGTCTGCTGGTGTAAGAACGTCCATACATTTCGTCCACAACTGCGGTGGACATCTTCAGTTGTGGACGCTCTTATACCAGCAGATCATGTTAAAACAGCCCAGAAATAATTCTTTGTAATATTGACTCTGGCCGTGAAAGCTTACGTTGTCTCAAAAGAGGAGAGATGTGTCTGCTAGAGTCATTCAGAATAAATCCAGTATTAACCAGTTTAACAATTAGGTAAACAGTGTACCTAGATAACTCAGTGGTTTAGTTTGTGGCTGTTGAGACAAGGGTCTGTGATGTGATTCCAGGCTTTGAAGTGGCAATTTTAGGTCAGTCATGTCCGCATCTTCACATCTGACTAGTCATGTGAAACATCTCTAAGGCTCAACATGGTTCGCAATCTACACTAAAATTTGTAAATTCTTTCATTCCATTCCATTTATTAATGTCACTGCTTATTGGTGGTAATGAACTCTGCCCCTTCTGTGCCTCCAGTAAATAAACATGGTCCATACATTGCTTCTTCGGAACAGTGCTTTCCCTACAGATCATCAGGAGCATTGCAAACCAACCATAATTAAGGACATTTTTACACTACAGTTTTCCTTCAACCCAAGGTAATTTTTTGCTCTACATTTCTCGTTCCTGAGTCCAATCCAGTCCATTGTTCTCATGGTTTTCCTCTTCTCCTTTCGTTCCAAATCATATTCACAATAGGATATACATAAAGGGTAGACATTGGGAGGGTACAACTTGCACTGTGACCTACACAGATCTTATGGATAATACCCTTCAGGAGGAAAGGTTGAACCTGCAGGAGGCCACAGAGATATGCGAAAGTCCCTATCAAGTAATCAAAAAACTTTTTTAAATCACTTCTTGAAGTGTAAAAACACTTAAGCTCCACTTACTTTTGAAATTAGGACATGTTTCAAGGACTCCGCGTCCCCATCGTCAGCTGATGTTCAACTGGTTTTATCTCTATCAAGTGTTGCGAGATACATTATTGTAGTGCTGACTCAGTTATCTTTGCAGTTCTTTCTTCTACGATCCTGTTATTGTGTCCAAACTACTTAATACTTCATAATTTTTCTAATTTTTTGTTTTTGTGCTGCTCTATTCCCTTAGGGGGTGCATCCCCAGGGGCCAGATAGAGGAATACCTCCCAGAGGTGTGCGAGGGAAATGAAATACTTCCCATGGAACAACAGATTCTGCAGGTTGATTGGTTTGATTGGGTTTAAGGGCGCTCAACTGCAGGTTGATTTGTTAAACATGAAAGGAAAAGAACCTTAATTTAAAATCTCCTGATCCTCCAGGTTGGCAATTGTAGAAATTACTGTCCATCATAATAAAGAACAATGCCAAAAAGCCCAAAGTGAGTCTATACAAGGGTGGTCTGAAAAGTTTCCAACCTCAACATGAGGATGGCAGCACTCAAATAAAAGCTAGTAAATTTTGTTGTTCATCTATTGACAGTTACTGACCAAAGTTTCGCCATTCTGGATGCTCAGTGGTTATGTAACAGTTGTTTGAATGAGTTGATGTGAGTGTTTTTATGAAAATGGACAAAATCGAGTATCGAGCTGTCATTAAATATTTGTTTTTGAAAGGCAGTATGCCTACGCAAATCAAAGATGAGTTGGATTCTGTGTATGGGGACTCTGCACCATCATTTACCACAGTGAAATTTTGGGCAGCTGAATTTAAACGTGGCCGTAAGAGCTTGGGAGATGATGAACGTCTGGACGTCCAAAAACAGAAACTATTGACGAAAACATTGCCAAAGTTCACCAAATGGTGCTAGAGGACAGTCAAATTTAAGTGAGAGGGATAGCAGAGGCTATGAACATGTCAAAAGAACATGTTTGTCACACATTAAATCAACATTTAGACATGAGAAAGTGTCCGCGCGTTGGGTTAAGCATTTACTCATGTTAGACCAAACACATGTTCGAATGAACATTTCCAATGCTCTGTATGATGCAGTGTAGGTGCAATAAATCCGAGTTTTGGTGCCAATTAATTACTGCAGATGAAACTTGAATATACCATTATATGCTCAAAAGAAAAATACAGTCCAAACAGTAGACTGCAAAGGGGGAACCGGCTCCAAAAAAAGCAAAAACTTCTTTTTTTGGCTGGGAAAATTGATGGTGACTGTTTTTTGGGATAGGTAGTCATGAAGTTTTTTTAATTTATTATTTTCAAAAAGGAAAAACCATTACAGGAGCATAATACGCATCATTACTTGACAACTGAAGGCAGAAATTGTGGAAAAACGGCCACATTTGCAGAAAAAGAAAATCCTGTTTCACCAAGACAACTCACTGTCTCACACCTCAGCAATTGCAATGGCAAAAATCCATGAATTATAGTTTGAAGTGCTTGACTCACCAGATCTTGCCCCAAGCGACTTCTTTTTGTTCCCTCATCTGAAAATTGCGCTCGGAGAACAGAGATTTTCGTCAAATGAAGAGGCAGTCACCTTCGTGAACAATTATTTTGCAGAGAAAAATGCCGAGTACTATTTGGACGGGTTACAGAGATGGGAGCATCGCTGGGAGAAGTGTGTAGAGTTAAAGGAGACTATGTTGAAAAATAAAAAAAATTAAAGATAAAAAAGCATTCTGAAAAAAGTCTTGTATCTTTATTAGGTTGGAAACTTTTCAGACCACCTTCGTATTACTAACACGTTATATAACCCACAGTAATTTCAACTTTGTAAATGGAGTTACTTTCAAAATGTGACACAAATAATGCAGTAAATCACCAGTAGATACTGTGTCAATTATTAAAATAATAAACAAGATGTTTCTGTTCTTTCATTTTGTGCCTAATAATAGCCCTCCATTTTTGGGCCACTGTTTAAGATACTATAAAGCCTATTTTCTAAATGGGATCTAAGGTATTTTACATACATTACTTCATAAAAATTAATTTGGCCATTAAAGATTACAGCTTTAAAAATGCAAATCTTATCATAGAATTACTCAGCCAGTCACCAGAAGATCTTCTGTTACAGTATATACATGAGTAAATTCTGGAGATCAATTAGATAATAGATTGGTTACCAGAAATTAAGTTTCATTTACTACAAAGATAACATAACTGAATTAATTTGATTACAACTTTCAGAGATTCTTTTAATATGAAGCAATAATGGCTTTGCATTGCAACAATGAGCATTTTACTAGCTCCTTTCACCTGTGTAAATGTTATTGAGTTCTTTCTTTCATTTGTTTTATTGCCTTGCCTCAGATTCTCTTTTGTTCCAAGAAAGAAAATTTTTAAGTAAAGCATTAAAATTTCAGTCTATTTAGTATAAGTATTTAGTATTAGTATTAAGTTTCTACCACTAGGTTTGCTTTCCAAACTTACAACATGTTAAAGTAAGTAATTTTATGCTGTGACAACTGAGTTGTTGTATAAAATGGGAAATATATTTCAGTGCCTTTTTGCTATGTATAAGACTGGGGTTATTGAGAGACTTAATTTTAACAATTTTAAAGAAATAAGGAAAGGTAAATTGATTAAATGTTATGTTTTCTTTTCTAATGTAAGTAAATGCTGTGATATATTGTGATTTAGAATATTATGGTTTATATTATATCCCAAAGGATGAAATAAATACAATACAATATTGAGTTTGAAGCATTTAACCTTAAAAGTAATTTAAATGGAATGGAATTTACTAAAATTGTTATTATGTAAATGCTGAACTACATGTTCAAGATATACAACTGTCTTCAACATGTTGAAATTCTGAATGTTTAACATTCCATCCATACTATTAATTTGTTGAGACACAAAATCTATCAAATAAAAGCTAAACAAACTCCAGCGATGGGATTTGGGTAATATTGTTTGCATCTCTGCTTATTATGCTATGAGAAAGAGGTAAAGGAAAGATTGTAGATGAGGTCTTATCTGGCTAAAAGATAGAGAATATTTTGAGGGTTTTGGTGATCAGACATATGAGGGAACAAGCAGTTGCTGCAGCTACATTGGTGAATGTTTCAACAGGGATCACTGCAATGTTGTTTTAATCTCCTGAAAAAGGTTCTCTAGGGTGGTTGGCTTACATTGATCACAGTTTCCCACATGTAAAAGTTCATAGGGGTTAGATCTGGCAAATGGAGGGGGGCACTCAATGCTTTATCCAATCCAATGCCCTTGCAAATTATCAACTAGGAAGGATTATACAGCTCAATGGTAGTGTAATAGTACCCTATCCTCTTGTTAGAAGATTTTGTCATCCCCTTAGTGCACATTTGCACCTGGTAAAATTAATATGTTTAACATTTTGGATACATAGAGTCAAACTGAAAAATTCAGTGCCATGGTGGGAATTTGAACCATGGATCTCCTGGTTTCCATCCAGTTGCTCTTAACCATTGAGCTATCATGGCCAACTTGCCGTCCTGACATTAAATTCTCCAATTGAGAATATATTTTCCCGGTAACCCACTACGGGCTCTCGTATTCGAGATACACCATTTGTGGTGACTTACTATCGTTAAGTACTTGATTCCCAGGCTTCATCATTAAACTCATTATTTAAGTATTATGTCATGACAGCATGTTGGCCATGGTAGCTCAATGGTTAAGAGCGACTGGATGGAAACTAGGAGATCCATGGTTCAAATCCTGGCTGTGGCATTGAATTTTTCAGTTTGACTCTATCTATCCAAAACCTTAGCCTATATACAGCTAGTGTGAAGGAAAAATTAATTGTCATCAATTAACTTAAATGTTTAACATTTCCAGCTATTTGAAAAAACTGACTACAAATAGTTTTTGCAATTAATTTTGATGTCACTGTTACTAAATTCCTCCAGTCACACATAATTTCCAGCTATACTTCTCCAGTGACAGTAGTACAAAGAAAAAGCATCTCTGTAACTGATGACAGTCTACACCAGACATAAATCCCTCTTAGATTAACTGTCTCATCCACATAAACATGCAGTTTTACCGGTGCCCAGTAAACAGAGTTATCCTGATTCACTTTCTATTCAGTTTAAACTGGACTTCAGCCTTGTCACAAATTGTTCATCTTCAGCTACCATTTGCAGATACCATTCAACGATCAGGATCATCTTAATTAATCATGTGCCGTATTCATACGATATACACTTTCCACTTGGCAGCCTTCAGAATCCATGTATGTTTGTGCTGCTAATCCCCACTTAATGTGCATATTGCATTAGCAGACTTCCATGGAGAAGTAACAAACCAGCAACTAATAAGCCAATGAAGCAGGACTTGTAGCTGTGCATGGTTTTACCAATCTTCCTTTTGTGAATATCATAAATTGTTCCGTGCACCTCAAACTTGTCAATAATGCGTTTTATTGTTAGATGGATTGGGCGCTATGTTTCAAACACTCATCTCCACTGACATTGCACATATCAAACCTGGCAAAGCACATCAGAATGTTATTAATTATTAAATTATAGATGAGTCGTATTTATTACACATCAGCTTCACTTACGTACCTACTTACCTTCACTTTACCTTCACTTACACCATTTAGGTACACAAGTGAAGCTGATGTGTAATAAATACGACTCATCTATAATTTAATAATAATCTCGCTTCACTGTGGTGTTCCAATACAGTTAAATTTCGATTCATCAGAATGTATATTTGTTTAAATGTTAAGCTTACTCCAGATATTTTATTTTCACCCTATTGTCAAGGTAACTAGAGAACTACTACGATGAAAGTATCAACATTTGCTGAGTGAGAGCTTACTACAGCATACTTGTAATTCAAATCAATTGTTACCCTATGGAAAGCTCCATGGAGTATGCTTCGGTGGCTCTCTGGTTTTAGAAGGGGAGGGGGGCTTGGCTCCCAAGTAGATTTTCAAGCTTCAATATCCTTAAACTATAATGACATGTTTAGTATTTAAACAACAGTTTGTATTTTACTTATGTGTATACACTCTATACACTCTCCATTTTTTCCTCACATATTCACTTTGCCTCCCCCTCTCTCTTTCTTTGAACTTTTTCTAAAAATTATACTTTAGAATTCAGGGGTTCTCAAAGAATGTATTTCAGCAAAACTTCCATATTACTTTTGGATAAAATGAAGCTTGCTAGTTATAATAGAGAAACTAAAAAGAGATACTAATGCGGCTGCACTGTTTACAGCATGCACAGATTGAACACCCATACTGTTGACTAATACATCTTTTATTTCACAGAACATTTGCAATGTTGAAACCAGGAGCTGTTGATAAGATGGGAAAAATATTCAACATCATTACAGAAAATGGCCTCAAGATAACAAAAATGAGGATGGTCCAGATGACTAAAGAACAAGCAGAGGAATTCTACATAGAGCATGCAGGAAAACTCTTCTTACCGTAAGTATAGAATTTATAAACAGATTGTAATATTATGCATGATTGGAGGAATTTAGTAATAGTGATGTCAAAATTAATTGAAAAAAAACTATTTGTAGTTATTAAATTTTAGATGAGTCGCATTTTTTAACACATCTGCTTCACTTTCGTACCTATTTTGAGCACAAAATCGTAGATGCAAGCGAAGATTTGCGAAACATGTCCTCAAAATAGGTACGAAAGTGAAGCAGATGTGTTAAAAAATGCGACTCATCTAAAATTTAATAATTTTTCGCTTCACTGTGGTGTTCCAATACAGTTGAATCTCGATATTTGTAGTTAGTTTTTTAACACATCGTCACATTATTGAGGGGCTAGTTTCAGAAGCCGTTGCATCCATTTTCAAACTCGGTCCAACTATTAAGAACAACAGATAATAGTTGGAAACCATAATTAGTTGGCCCATAGGATTTGAATGAGTACGTCCCATATATGGGCCACTGATGATACCATCTGAACCATCCAGCTTTGTATTTATTAACCCTACGTCAGTTGCACCTTGTTCCGACCAGAGCGTGGAAGTTCACAGCCCGTCGCTAGAGGGCACGTATGCACGTCTTGTGACTATACAAAGCTAGAAGCAGCATGCATCAATCATCCAACGCTGCCAGTCACATTGCAAACAGTGAAATGGAGGCATCAAAAGAAGAGCAAAGAGGTGTTGTTCGTTTTCTGACAGCGGAAGGAGTAGGGGGAACAGACATTCATCGATGAATGTCACAAGTGGATGGCAAACACTGCATGTCCCTTGCAAGGGTCAAGGTGATGCACAAGTGCTTCAGGAGAGGATGGGTGTCGTTAACCAATGATGCAGGGTCTGGAGCACTGCACTGCATTACCAATGACATTGTCCAACTGATTGATGCACTCATTACCCAGGACTGCCGAGGTTGGATTGAGCGTCGGAAGTGTTCACACCATCATGAAAAAACGACTGCTCTTGTGCAAATTATGTGCCCAATGGGTGCCCCCTAGTCTTCAACCACACCAGGAAGCATATTGAATGGCCCACTGTCTTGGTCATCTGCAGCGCTAAGCTAGGGAAGGGAATGAATTCCTGGCACAAGTGGTGGCTGGAGATGGAGTCATGGTGTCATCACTTCAAACCGGAATCAAAACAACAAAGTCTCCAGTGGAAGCATCCAGGGTCACCACCACCAAAAAAAGCCAAGGCCATCCACACAAGTGCAGGAAAGGTTATGCTGACATTCTTCTTTGACCAAGATGGCTCCCTTCTGATACATTTCCTGCAGCACAGGACAACAGTGAATGTCCAGCGTTACTTGCAATCCTTGAGCAACCTTTGCCAAGCGATGAAATCAAATCGACCAGGCAATCTAACCCATGGGGTCATTCTGCTCCACGACAATGCAAAGCCTCATACGGTCAACATAGTCCCGGCACTGCTACAGAAATTCAAATGGGAGGTTCTCGGCCACCCTACATATACTCCAGACCTCTCTCCCTGTGATTATGCCATTTTTGGTCCCCTTAAAAAGGCTCTGAGGGGCAAACTTGTTCTGTGTTTAACTCTGGGTTCACAATGCTTTCTCCACTTTGTATTTCCATCCCTTTCTGACTAGAATAAGACACCTCAAATAATAGGTTCACCTTATGTGCCACATTCCTTTATGTCAGAAATTTCTTCCCTTCTGTCAGGTAGAAAATTATTTGCATCTGTATCAAGTCGTTTTCATTTGTACACTAGTTGCCCTACATCAGCATCATAGTTCTGTAGTAAACAGACAGCAGTTCTAAGTCATTTGGGTTGCTTAGACCATCTGTGTTGCACGTTTCTGACATTGTAGGAAGAATGGACAGTTTAGGTCATGTGGCCTCCAGTAGACGCAAATGCTGAAATTTGCAGTACATGTAATCCCAATCATAGCGGCTTATCAAAAGACCAGCAGTGCATTGTCAGCCAAGGAGGTAATGAGAGGAGTGGTATTTCAAAGTCAAAAACCTAAGCGGTGCAAAGATAGATGCTTTCTGGATGCACTGTGGCCGACGGAGGGTTAAATGTATGGCAGACATGCTACAGAGGTAGCATTTTGTTGCCTGTATTGTAGTCTCTTACTGAGTACTTGAAGGGATGCTAGGAGTTGTAATTTTGACTGCCCATGAAAACTTATGGCTCTTATTTCCTTTGTTATTACAGGAGTTTGATAGATTACATCACTTCAGGACCAGTAGTGGGAATGGAATTAGTTGCAGAAAATGCAATAAAGAGATGGAGAGAATTATTGGGGCCAACAGATTCAGATGAGGCACGTAGAGAGGCTCCAGCGAGTATCCGTGCTAGGTTTGGTAAAGACAAGACACACAATGCTGCTCATGGTTCTGATCGTACTGATGCTGCAGAGCGTGTAAGTAAAACCAAATATTGTGTACAAGAACCTCATTTATCCAGATTGATGTTACGCTTAGTTTTTCATCATGAAAATATATGTATACAGTGCTAAGGTTAGCATCTACAGCTTCAGGCCATATAATAAAACCCTTGACCTCAATATTTTGAAGCAGTTATTTTAGATATTTTATGTTATTTGAGAGGAATAGTTGGAGGAATTGTAATGTTTATTGAAATGGATAAAATGTAAGGTAGGTTATGTGTAATCATGACAACCTCAAATGAGAGATCTTTCTTCTGCTTAAGAACATCATAGGAGAAAGATGTACATTTGTAACAAACATAATCAAAATGAGGTAATTAATCTTTCTCACGAAACTTTCATACATGCAGAAATAGCGTTCTTAAATAAAGGGTTAAAAATATGCGTAGATTTCTCCGATAACGTAGAAGATTATATAGTTGACATTGAAATAGCTACCGAGGGTCTAAATACTGGGCAGAAATCAGCAATTAGAAGCGAATGTGGAAAAATCTTAGAAAAAATAGAAAGGGAAAGTGGTAAACCTAAACCTTACGTGAAAATACTTAAATCTCTGAATAAAAAGGATGTTGTTTATACAAAAGCAGACAAAGGAAATAAGACGGTCATCATGGACAAACAGGACTACATCTCTAGAATGACAGATTTATTGGCAAGTGATGAATTCCGGGAAATAAAGTCTGACCCTTTAAATATGTGTTTAAAACAGTTAAATGAAACAATGAAGGATAAAACAATCATACCAAAAGAAATTAAACAAAGTTTAAAACCAGACAACCCTACATAAGATGCGCCCAATTGTTAACAACATAAACATACCCTGCTACAAGCTATCCAAATGGTTAAACAAAAAATTTAAGGAGCTGCCAAAATTCAAAAGCCACAGTATTAAAAATTCGTTGGAATTCATCAACAAAACTAAAAATCTACAATTTTCTCCCACAGACCGAATGGTATCTTTTGATGTAATCTCCTTGTTCACAAGTGTTCCAAGAGACAAACTCATAGAGTACATGCAAACATGGCTTCAGTCCCTACAAATAGACCAAAACATCATAGAGGAATACCTTCAATTAACCAATATTTGCATTGAACAGTCCTTTTTTACATTCAATAAAAAAATTTTCAAACAAAAATCAGGACTATCTATGGGCAACCCATTGTCCCCATTTTTGGCAGACCTCTTCATGAGCTTTTTGGAAACGCACATCACAAAGGCATTCCCACTAATTTTTAAGCATTGGTACAGATATGTGGATGACATTTGGGCAATAATAAATGAGAAACAAGTGGATGATGCATTAAAACTACTTAATTTACAAAATCCTGCAATAAAATTCTCCATAGAAAAAGAGATAAACAATGAAATCCCTTTCTTAGATTTGAAACTTACCAGAAAACATAATAAACTTGAATTTGGCATACACAGAAAGGAAACACACACAGAAAATTTCAGAAAATCAGATGGATATAACCCAAGACAACACAAGCATGCTGTTATCAACAGTTTAACTTACAGGCTGGTTAATGTACCTTTAAACAAGATAGAATATAACAAAGAGTACAATAATATCATTCACATTGCAGAATACAATGGATACAGTGCTGAATTGGTGCACAAGAAAATAGATAAATTCAAAAGACAACTAAGATGCAAACAAGTAACTACTCTCTCCCCAATTAGCAATGAAACCTCATACAGAAAATTTACGTATCATCCCAGAGCTACACACCTTTTCCAAAAAGTTTTCAAAGAACACAATATTACTTCGGCCCCACAGAACAAATTTAGTGTACAACACCTTTTGAAATCACATAATACAAAGGAGATACCCACAGGCAGAAAATCAGGAGTGTACCGAATAAATTGCAAGGACTGTGACAAATTCTACATTGGAAAAACAAAAAGGAACGTGAACATTAGGCTTAAAGAGCACTTTAGGAACATAAGGAATAAAGAAATAGATAAATCGGCGGTAGCGTACCATTTTTGGAAGGAAAATCATGACATAGAACGAGAAATTCACTTACTAAAAAGTGTCCAAGTTCCAGCTGCATTAACCACGTGGGAAAAAATCTTTATAAAGAAATATGAAAGTAAATTGTTTAATTTCGATACTACCTTTGAAGACAACCCCAATTTCAAGTTCATCAAGATACCGACAGAGACGCGCCTATCACCTCCGAGGAGTTCACTGAACCGGCATCCATTAGTCGACAACAGCTGATGATGTTAGGAAGACCCTAACGAAACGCGTTCTAGGTAAATACTAGCAATAAATGGAGCATTGAGTATTAGTTCGACTCAAAATTTTATTAATTTTGTGCTTCATTGTATCATAGTCCTTAAACAACAGAATAATGTACATTTGTGTCTCTCCGAGGTTGTGCAGAAGTATTTTGAGTGTTCATTTAAGATGCACAAATAGCCTGTGTGTAAGAGAAAAATAGTTTTGGCTTCACTTTTTGTCAGATCATTGAAGTGTAAAGATGTGTTATCTGTAGTGCCAATCTGCAAGTTTGCAGAATCTTAATCTGCAAGGATTCAGTATTGAGTATTTTATAAAAGGATAAAATCTACAGATCTTAACATTGTGATAGGATATAATGGTTTTAGAAGAATAAATTCCAATATTTTGAAGAAGAGAAAATTTGTTATTTTCTACAAATTATTCTCGCTCTGATACTACAGCCAGAGAGAGAGAAGACTCATTGCTCCAGAGCGCCGAGGCATATTTCCTCAAGATTGATACAGAAGATGAGAATAATTAACTATCTTTCATCCCTCGTGCATTTTACATAAAAATCTTATGCTTCAATTTGTAGTGATTCAGATTTAAATATTGTATAAGGCGCATTCAAAACGAAACGAGCCAGAGTCTGGTATGTGCGAACCGGTGACAGGATGGTAATATCGTGGCATGTGTAACGAAGTGCTGTTCTGATCAGAGTGTGGAAGCTCACAGCCCGTCGCTGGAGGGCACGCATGCACGTCATGTGACTATACAAAGCTAGCAGCAGCATGCATAAATGTCCAATGCTGGCAGTCACATTGCAAACTGAGAAATGGAGGCATCAAAAGAAGAGCAAAGAGGTGTTGTTTGTTTTCTGACAGCAGAAGGATTAGGGGAAATGGACAAGTGTGCACCGAACACTGCATGTTCCTTGCAGGGGTAAAGGGGAGGATGCTTCAGGAGAGGATGGATGTCGTTATGCTAATGTTCTTCTTCGGCCAAGATGGCTCCCTTCTGATACATTTCCTGCAGCACGGGACAACAGTGATTGTCCAGTGTTGCTCACAATCCTTGACCAAGCTTCGCCAAGTGATCAAATCAAAACGACCAGGCAATCTCACCCATGGGGTCATTCTGCTCCACGACAATGCAAAGCCTCATACAGCCAACACAGTTGCAGCATAAGATATTTACGTAAAATGCACGAGGGATGGAAGATGGTTAATATTGTGAGGGATTAGCTTGAATAGAATTATGCTTCAATTTGTAGCAATTCGTAACATAGCTAACGTTTCTGCAGTAATGGTTAATTATTCTCACCTGTGTCGATCTTGAGGAAGGACCTTGGCAAAAACTTTTATTTTTAACTTTTTTGTGTTTAATTTACAGGAACTGAACTTTTTCTTTTCACCTGCTCGAATGTCAAAAGGGTTGGCTCCAAAAACAACTGCAACTTTCAAGAACTGTACCTTATGTGTCATCAAGCCTCATGCTGTTCTGGAAGGTAATATTTTGTTTCACAGTGTTTATACCAGTCCATGGGTTTTGAGAATGTCTGTTTGGTCCGCTAGCAGACGGGTTGTGAGACACCTCAAGTTGTACTAGCCTGGAGAACTAGTAGCATGGTGTGCTAGATTATTAGTGGTCTTCCTGGATGGGTTGACGTGTGTAAGTGGTGTATCTACTTCCACCCTGTAATGGGGGGAGGGGGTGTAACCTAGGTACCATCCTATTGGAAAACTCCGCGGAGTTGTGTGCAGCTTCCCAGTTTTAAGGGGTACACTTCGGTCCCTGGACAGACCCTAACCGCAAGTGTCTATAGCAGAGCCATTGAATAGAAGAAAGTATGTTAACTGAAGAACTTTATTGTTTCTGCCACTAGATGGCAGTTACTCCATCAGCAACTTACAGAAAAGGCAAATATTATTCATATCTTATAAACAGGTATGGATGAATGAGAAATATTTATCACCATTCTGTTTGTAAACAAAAATAACATGTTAATTTAATAAATGTTTTAGCTGATCTAAAATCACTTGCTTCATACTTAGAAAAATTCTGTCTGCTTTGGACATCTTGAAGATGTCAGCTCCTTTCGGAATTGTTTTGTGTAGAAGAAGAAACTAGTTTCATATTCATGCTGTCAGTTCGGTCCAAGCATTCAAAAAATAAATTTAAAAACTAAATTGTTTCACTCGCATAAGGAATGCACAAGAGAAAATATGATCATTCAATTGCTCAAACAAAACTTTTGTAGGAAAGTTTACATCTTTTCTTGAGAAGATAGAGACTATTTCCATTTAAATAGTACTAGAACATCTTAACATATCACTGTCTCTAGCTTCTTCCATATACGAGGCGCATTATAGTTATAACACCTCC
Source organism: Mantis religiosa (assembly GCA_030765055.1). Lineage (NCBI taxonomy): Eukaryota > Metazoa > Arthropoda > Insecta > Mantodea > Mantidae > Mantis > Mantis religiosa. The sequence continues at coordinate 159,896,488 of CM060954.1, forward strand.
TGTATTTTTTCTCACAAAGTAAACACAAGAAAAATGTAAAACTAGTGTCACTTCTCTAAGTAATCTTCCGCTAGCCATACACATTTTTCACAACGTGGACACCATGATTCCATGGCCGCTGCAAACACTTCATGTTTTGACTACTGGAAAATCGCTGAGGCAATAGTAGCACGACTAATGAATCTGCGACCACGGAGACTGTCTTTCATCATGGGAAACAGCCAAAAGTCGCTAGGAGCCAGTAAGGTGAGTAGGGAGCATGAGGAATAACTTCAAAGTTGTTGTCACGAAGAAACTCCTGCGTCGCATTCACCCAATGCGCTGCTGCGTTGTCTTGATGAAAGAGCACACGTCCAACCTTTTCCGCCCATTTTTTGTACAATGCTGGAAGGAGTTTATTCTTCAACACATTTTGGTAGGATGCAGCTGTCACCATAGTGCCCTTTGGAATGCAATGAGTAAGGATTACACCACTGCTGTCCCAGAAGATGGCTACCATCATTTTGTCAGCACTGGCGCTCAATCAAAATTTTTTTGGTGGCAGTGAATCTGTGTGCTTCCATTGAGCTAACTGGCGCTTCATTTCAGGGTTGAAAAAGGGCATCCATGTCTCATCCATTGTCATAATCGATTGAAAGATACTAGTTGAAGTATATTCCGGGCTTGTAGGCCGTGGTCTACTGGGCTCTTTCTTCTTCTTCTTCCCAGACGTTTCATCTGCGACTACGGCAGACATCCTCAGTGGCAGTGGCGAGGTCGAAGTACTCTAGTGGGTATTTCAACAGTCACTGCTGCCGTAGTCGCAGACGAAACGTCTGAGAAGAAGAAAAAGAAAGAGCCCAGTAGACCACGGCCTACAAGCCCGGAATATACTTCAACTAGTATTGACACCGGCTGTGAAAGCCTTAGAACCTTGATGATTGAAAGATGGTTCCATTCATGCCATCATCATGCATCAACATTGCCTTACAATTTACCACGCACACAGTCCTGTGATCATCCATCAGCAATCGTGGCATCCACCTGAAAGACACTTTTCGCATTTTCAGATCTTCATGCAGGATTGTGTGCACAGATCCCATGGAAATGCCAATTTTGGAGGCGATGTCTGCAATGCTCAATTGGCGATCCTCCAAAACAACATTCTCCACTTGCTGGATCATGTTGTTAAACCGGCTGGTGCGAGGCCTTGACTGTCTTGGTTTGTTGTCACACGATGTTCTGCCTTCATTGAACTGTCGCACCCAGGAACACACGCTGGACACATCCATGGTATCATCACCACATGCCTCACTCAACTGGCAATGTATTTCAATAGGTGTCACACCACAAAAATGGAGAAAACGAATGATTACACGCTGTTCTTGCAATGAAAACGTCGCCATTTTAAATATAAAAAACAGTCCTAACTCTCATCGCTGCCACTAGAGTTCTATGCACTGTACAGTGCTGCAATCTCTGTCATGTATTCACAAAGAGTCCACGTGTATTTAAAAAAAAAAATACAGAAGTTTGTATCTGGTCCCAGGCTTGAGAAAAAAAATAGGTGTTATAACTTGAATGCACCTCGTACTACAAGGCTATATGAGACATAGCAGAAGTTGAATCAGACAATGATGCTGTTGGTGTTTCAGTTAACCTCCATACTCTCTATACCTACCATTGTTTGAGTAGATGAGTTATCACACTTTCTCTCTTTTATTTATTATGCCTAATTGAAAAAGGTTCAAGAAATTATGTATTTAAAAATACTGTTTACAGGATCTGCAAGTGGCATTATAGAAACAATTCAGGAGAATGGCTTCAAGATTACCGCTCTTCAGATGTTTGACATAGAACATGCAAGTGCTGAAGAATTTTATGAAGTGTACAAAGGTGTTTTAGCAGAATATCCGGTGAGTTGTCTTACAGAGCGGGTGGATAAAGCACCTCTCTGGTGTTTTCAGAATTGATTATGAAGATTTCTTATGTTGTATAGTTTGGTGTGTAAGTGTGAATTTGTTTTGTTTGTTTTGCAGTTAACCAACTTATATTTATCAGGACTGCTAAAGGGCAATAAATGAATGTTATATAAGAACGCGAATGACAACAAATAATACCATTTTAGTTATGTCCATGATCTTTTCTTTCATTCATTACACTGTCATTTCACCCTTATACCAGGAATGAGGCTGATCCCCCATCATGAATATTCAAAATTTCTCTACAACAGACATCTGACCCCAGGCACTCACTTTAAGCCCTCCTCATGAGGAAGGTAAAAAGGAAGTGGGGGAAAACAATTATGTAATGCTTACAAAAGCTTGCGACACTATATTTTATCAACAATAATAGTAACTCAAACATTACCAACATAACTCCTAAGTCTTTCACGGCCAGTTGTGCTAATTCCATTATTCATTCTTTCCGGGCTTGTAGACCATGGTCCAGTAGTTTTATCCTCCAATGTTTTGCTGAAAACTGCATCTGGCATCTTCAGAGAAGTCAAAGCTGTGGATACAAGGCTCCAGAGTCCAAGCGAGACTGGAGCATTAGTCTAGCCACATCCTATTTATTGCCACATGAGGAAGGAGGGTGTAACCTATTGGGGGTGGGACATGGTAGCCTATTGTCTGTCACCTATCAGTGTATTGGCTCTGATTCTGGTATAAAGGAGGTTTCAATCTTATTCCCTTCAGGGCCAGGATCCAAGTTTTACAAATCTGCTGCCTCTCTTGCTTGCAGTTGAAGGCGTTGTCATGTTTGTATATTTCATTTGCTTCCCATGTCAATCGAGCCTGTAGTGAGCCATCCTCGAGAATATGACAGTGTCCTAGTAGGCCACGATAATAAATAAGATGCTACCAGATTAATGCTCCAGTCTTGCTTGAACTCTGGAACCTTGTATCCACTGCTTTGACTTCTTCGAAGATGCGATGCAGTTTTCAGCAAACGTTGGAGGACAATACTGCTGGACCATGACCTACAAGCCTGAAAAGAATGAATAATGGAATTGTCAACAAGATAATTAGCCTAAAAGTTGTAGGGATAAACTTTCAAACCACGAGCAACACTGGGTATTTCAACTATAAGTAAGGCCCGCTTCGGTAGCATAGATGGTAGCGTATCTGCCTCACGTTCAAGAGGACCCGAGTTTGAATCTCGGTCAGGGTGAGTTACCTGGATAAGGTTTTTTCCTATGGTTTTCCCTTATCGTTAAAAAAGACGAACTTTGGGTAACTCTAAGGTCCATGGACCCTGGACTCATTTGAGTATCATTTCACCCATTCCATTCACTGTCTGATATGACTGTGAACAAAATGTAGTTGGAGGCATGACTTAACAAAACTGAAGCCCTCCAGCTTCCCCCTCTACTGTCATTATAGGTTGCTTCTCTTCCATCTCGCGGGATGCACTGGTCAACTGTATCACTTGCTTATACTGGGCAACATTATATACTATTTCACGAGTGCCACCTCTGATTGCCCTACTGGAAACACAATACTTTGAAGGCTCATAATTCACTTTTCTGGATGTTTTTAACATGCACTGGAAATCAAAACAGCATTAAAATACGAGGGTTGTTCAATAAAGAATGATCACAATTTTTTTTTGGCAACGTACCTTTACTCATCGTCATAATTTTGATGTTCCTTCTCAAAATAGTCTTCCCTGAATGCGATGTACTTGTCCCAGCGTTTCTGCCAGTCTTCAAAGAAATGCTGGAAACTATTTTTTGACAGATCCTTCAAAATTGCCTCTGCAGCCTTCACACTGCTTCTGATGATGGATAATCCGTCCCACGAAGGCGTTTCTTCAAGTTAGGGAATAGAAAAAAGTCACATGGGGCTAAATTCGGACTGTAGGGCGGGTGAGGGATGCACTTCACGTTCATTTTTGCAAGATATTCAGCAACAACATTGGCAATATGCGGCCGCGCATTATCGTGGTGCAGCATCCAGCCTGCTTCATGGAAATGTGGTCTTTTGCGCCTGAAATGGACTTGCAATGTTTTCAGGACACCCCTGTAGTATTGTCCAATTACTGATGTGTGTGCAGGTACAACATGCTGATAAACCATTCCATGAATATCAAAGAATGAGATGACCATAACTTTCCCAGCAAAAGCAACCACTTTTGCTTTTTTGGGGGGTGGGTGGTGAAGGAGATTTCCACACTGAGCTTTGCTTGCTCTCAGGATCAAAATGATGTAGCCAAGTTTCATCAGCAATGATTACGTTTGAAAGAAACTCCAGATCTACCTCTAACATCAACTTTAACTGCATGTTACCTCCATTGCAGCGGTAGGTGATACTGAACATGTCTGAACTTGCCTGGTTCTCACAGGTGGGAACCAGGAGTACCAACAGTGGAACTACTACGGCGTGTTTGTTTCACATTAAACTAACAGAATATAATAAGATTGAATTTTTGACCGTAAAAAAATTATGATCATTCTTTATTGAACAGCCCTCGTAAGATGTATTTTTGAGCTTTGTTGCATGCAGGAAGGAAAGGGTGGGAGTCACGTGGTGCTTGAATGGTGAGGAGGGGAGAAGGCTAGGCTCGTGTGTGCACACACCAACTGCAGTTTGTTTGCGGTCTATCTGTAGTTGTAAATAAATATGTAAACTTGTTCCATTCTTTTTGACTCACCCTGTACTTTCCTTCCAGCAGCTTACTGTAACCATTACAGTTTAGGAACTAATATTCACGTCATGTTTGCAGGGTATGGTTTCACAACTTTCATCTGGAGCCAGCATTGCAATGGAGATAGTCGGTAATGATGAAAATACACCTTCCAAATTTAGGACACTTGTTGGGCCATCAGATCCTGTGAGTAGGAAATCAACTGAACAAGCAATAGTTCTGTCTGTTCTGTAAAGACTATCTGACTGATAAACCACAAGCAGATCTCAAATTGATTTTGAAATAATATACTCCAAATAACCTGTGATTTACTTGGACATGCCTGCCAGCATGTTGCCATGGTAACTCAGTTGGTCAGAGCAACCAGACAGAAACCAGAAGATCCGTGATTTTAATCCCAGATATGAAATAGAATTTTTCACTCTGTTCTAAGTTTTAGGATTTATCTTAGTCTTAATTTTTAGTCTCTCGCTCTCTCTTTTGAATGGATCTCATAACATAAAATATATTACAATGAACAAAAGAGGAAATTATATGTTATGTTGTACTAGGAAACTCTAGTCACAACTATGTAAGAGGTAATGGCTGTATTTGTTTTCTTTTCAGGATATTGCAAAACAGTTGCGTCCAACTACTTTGCGAGCAAGATTTGGCAAGACCAAGGTGGAAAATGCTATTCATTGCACTGATTTACCTGAAGATGGTGTTCCTGAGGTAAATGCATTTTCAAAAGCCATATTTTTGACATATATTTACTACCAACTTATGAAAAACAGATTTCTTAGGTGATTATAAACTCTTGTTTATGCAATAACACAAATGAATGACATGGCAGAAGAAGGCCGCATGTTGTTTGAACATTTAAAGAAGATACAATTTAATTTTGTAATTTACAAAGCTGTATATATGTGCTTTGAAATAAAACCAAATATGATGCATTTTCTATACTCCTTTACAAACTATTCTTACAAAAATTAATTCTATTTACTTCTTGTTATCCAGATAAACATTCATTGCACATTGATAAAACTATTTTTAATTGGCTTTCTGTACTATAAGGGGCATTTAAAAAGAAACGAGCCAGAGTCCGCTATGTGCAAACTGCTGAGAGGATGGTAATGTCGTGGCGTGTGTAAAGAAGTGTTGTTCTGACCAGAGTATGGTAGTTCACAGCCCGTCACTAGAGGGCACATGTGCACGTCACGTGACTATACAAAGCTAGAAGCAGCATGCATCAACTGCCCACTGATGCCAGTCACATTGCAAACAGTGAAATGGAGGCGTCAAAAGAAGAGCAAAGAGGTGTTGTTCATTTTCTGATAGCGGAAGGAGTAGGGGGAACGGACACTGATCGACGAATGTTACCGGTGTATGGTGAACCGTGCATGTCCCTTGCGAGAGTCAAGGCATTGCACAAGTGCTTCAGGGGAGGACGGGTGTTGTTAGCCGATAATGCACGGTCTGGAGCACCACACTGCATTACCGATGACATCGTCTAGCTGGTTGATGCATTCATTACCCAGGATCACCAAGTGACAGTGAAAGCCATAGCCGCCGATGTCGGATTGAGCATCAGAAGTGTTCATTCCATCATGAAGGAATGACTGCTCTTGTGCATAGTGTGTGCCCATAGTCTTCAATCACACCAGGAAGCATGTCGAATGGCCCACTGTCTTGGTCATCTGCAGTGCTATGCTAGGGAAGGGAATGAGTTCTGGCACGAATGGTGGTTGGAGATGAGTCATGGTGTCATCACTTCGAACCAGAATCATAACGACAAAGTCTCCAGTGGAAGCATCCAGGGTCACCACCACCAAAAAAAGCCAAGGTCATCCACACAAGTGCAGGAAAGGTTATGCTGACGTTCTTCTTTGACTAAGATGGTCCCCTTGTGATACACTTCCTGCAGCATGGGACAACAGTGAATGCCCAGCGTTACTGGCAAACCTTGACGAACCTTTGCCAAGCAATCAAATCAAAATGACCAGACAATCTCATCCGTGGGGTCATTCTGCTCCATGACAATGCAAAGCCCCATATGGCCAACATAGTCGCAGCACTCCTGCAGAAATTCAAATGGGAGGTTCTCGGCCACCCTCCATACAGTCCAGACCTCTCTCCCTGTGATTATGCCATTTTTGGTCCCCTTAAAGAGACTCTGAAGGGCAAACAATTCACCTTGGATGATGATGTCCAGCTGTTCGTGCGGAACTGGCTCACATCACAGCCCCAGGACTTTTATGAGACAGCCATTCACCACCTTATGTCATAGTGGGACAAGTATCTCAACAGCCAGCGCCAATACTTCTAACATATAGGTACTGGTTTCTGTAATTATACCTCCGGCTCGTTTCTTTTTTAACACACCTTATACATCACTTACACTTTTATTTTTTGAAGGATAGTTTCAGTAGCTGATACTTCCATTTTCAACCTCAAAGGCTCCTAGTCTCTCAAAAAACTAAAATTGTAAATGGCAGATTATGAAGAACCGACTTCAAATAGCTTTTTCAGTTAATTTGGATGTCATTGTTACTCAATTCCTCCAAACACACATGATCCTTTGCACAGTTTATGTAGGTAAATTGGATTTTGAAATACACTTACTACATTCTATTCGACCTTAAAGTGTGTACAGATGTTAACATTATGCCGTGGCACAACGTTTAGAGTGAGCGAAACAGTGAAGCGACAGTGGAAATAGTTTGTTACTACATTTCATACATTATTGTTTTATTTGATATATGCAATTAATGAACATGGTGAATAAATGCAGTAATTCAATTAAATTTAAAGGGAGTCGATTAATGACATCAAACAACACTTACTTTTAAATTTGTTGTCGAATGGCCCACTGTCTTGGTCATCTGCAGTGCTATGCTAGGGAAGGGAATGAGTTCTGGCACGAATGGTGGCTGGAGATGAGTCACTGTTGTTTAGTGTCATTAATCGACTCCCTTTAATTTTAATTTATCATAACAACACTGTTTTCAACACTTCCAAGAAAGGAATTACAGTAATTCAACTTCCAAAATTAAAAACATTGCAATTCCATTTATTGTCAGGTTGTACTTGGTACTTCCCAGATTGCATTGTTTACAACAGTGAAGTGATGCTCTTCCACTTATTCAATTAGTATTGCGTGTTTGCACGTGAAGTCAGTATGGCACCATGTTTACTTCTGAGTAGTGTATAGAAACATAAAAGTGGAAAGCCTCTAAGAAGTGGTGAAAACACTATTGTATTAAATGTATTTAACTTTTTCTTTCAATGATAATACACCCTGACTGATGTCTGAAGCAACTGGTATATCTGTGAACGTTGTTTTAAATTTGAGAACCCAAATTAAACAAACAGAAACAAAAGCCCTTAAAAAGAAAAGAGAAAGGCCATTTAGTGTTTTAGGGCAAATAGATGATTTTGTTAAAAGTGCTATTTGCTTTTAAGTGTGGAGCCTCCTACTATAGATAGGTACTTGCTTTAGTAAGCTTTTACTCACAAAATTATATTATATTAATTTTCTTTAGCAGTTTCTTTAATTAGTTGATTTAGTAAATATGGGCTGAATTCTTTTCTAACCCTGTACTGCTGCAGTGAAAGATATGACAGTTACAGCAAGTCAGGCGTAAACTGCTGACGGCAGAAAATATAACACGTGTTTGCTGGTGGAGTGGTACCAGCCACAATTTTGAGGGACTATAAGTAAAATGTACATATATCAAATTATAGATGAGTAATATTTTTTATACATGGCAATGCAAGCCTTAACTCGAAACTGTCCAATACATCTAGCTTTAGAGGAGCAGGCACTAATACAACATGAAAAAATGTTGCGGTTAAAAACAACAAAATGGGAGAAAAGATTACTACAACCAATCAAGATGAAAACACAAACAAGTTTCCTACACAAAGTTTTGGAATTAAAAACAGATCTGAATCTTACTAATTCTACAGAAAACATTTTAATCAAAGAAAACCCACTGACTTTTGAACCAATTAATATTCAATTAGATTTAGAACAAATAGTTTTAAAATCTGAAACTTCCAAACCTGTACTAAAACCACTAGCATTAGAAACTATGAACAATAGATACCCACCTGAAGAATGGTTACATATTTACACAGATGGATCTAACTTGGACAACAACTCAGGAGCAGGAATTAAGTGTGCACTGTTCTCATTCTATCAACCAGCAGGATACCACACAACAAATTTTGATGCAGAAGTAACGGCTATTCATACTTCACTCCAACACCTTCTATACAGAATAGATAAATTCAAAAATGCTGTCATACTTTCTGATTCTAAAGCAGCATTATGTGCAATAAGTTCATATAAAATGAGGTCAATCCAAATTAAAGAATGTCACAAAATGATTCATCAACTTCAAAAGCTACAGAAAAGAATTATATTACAGTGGATACCTGCACATTGTGGAATTGCTGGAAATGAATCAGCTGATTTTCTTGCCAAAAAAGGTGCAAATTTAATTCAGAACAAAAGTAAAAACTTACCCTTTACATCCATAAAAAGATTAATCAAAAGCAAATATAAAAACAAACAAAACCAATCAATATCTAACAAAGCCAGAGATAAAAAATGCAACATTTTAATATAAATTCCAGAAATTATTCCAGGAATTCCACGTAAAGCTGCAGTAGCAAATTTTAGATTACTTACAGAACATGATTATTTGGCCAAACACTTACATGGAACAGGAATTTATACAAGTCCAAATTGTCCTCTGTGCAATAAAGAAGAGGAAATGACTGAAGAACATCTTTTAACCTGTGAAGCCCTACCAGCCGGACCCACTACACAGAAATATTGGAGAGCAAGAGAGCTAATGGTTTCATTGCCAAAGCCTAGCATTTGACAACAAAGAAGAGGAAATGACTGAAGAACATCTTCTAACCTGTGAAGCCCTACCTGCCGGACCCACTACACAGAAATATTGGAGAGCAAGAGAGCTAATGGCTTCATTGCCAAACCTAGCATTTGACAACAAAGAAGAGGAAATGACTGAAGAACATCTTCTAATCTGTGAAGTCCTACCTGCTGGACCCACTACACAGAAATATTGGAGAGCAAGAGAGCTAATGGCTTCATTGCCAAAACCTAGTGTTTGAAAACAACAACATATTTTTTACACATTGGCTTCACTTACGTACCTATATTGAGGACATGTATCGCCAACTATTGTTCGCATCATCAGCTATATTGCAACTAAAGCTTGATCCAGAGGTGTGGTAGTTCTGGAGTTGCTGCTGTCATCTGTTGATTTTGTGATGAATTTAAATGTGGGGTTGTCTTCTGGTAGGATTTCGAAGTTCATTAGTTGATTTTTATGCTTTTCTATGTATATTTTCTCCCGGATGACGAGCTCCCTATGTTTTTGTACTTATTTTAGTAATTTGGTGCTATCTTCAATCTCATGATTTTCAGACCAGAAATGAGCTGCTATTGCGGACTTATCAATATTTTTATATGTGTTGGTGCCTGAAATGTTTTTTCTTCCCAGTGCCTATGTTTCTTTTTGTACTCCCTATATAAATTTTTTCACAGTCTTTACACTTTATCTTGTAAATGCTTGATTTTTCTTCTGGTTTCTTTTTGGTCTATGGACCAAAGCTGTTCTACAGCTGCTGATTCATGTGTTCTTCGCAATGTAAAGTTTAAGTATGTGGGTGCACACATTACATTGTTTTGTCTTTTCTGTATTAATTTAATCATTGAACATAGTAAATAAAATTAATTTGATAACAATGCTGTAGCTCAGCTTTACAGTATAATAGGATATATGTCCCATGTCATTGTTATCAAAATATGTTATGTATTACTTGTCTGACAAATGAGTACAGTTGTTATGGGAGGTCGCAGGTTTAGAGAGGTCAGAGAAGACGAAAATATAGTACAGTACAGTCTGACCATCAAAACATCAGAACATCATATGTAACACAACGTATTACCTGTCTGACGAATGAGTACAGTTGTTATGGGAGGTCGCTGGTTTAGAGAGATCAGAGAAGACGAAAATATAGTACAGTACAGTCTGACCATCAAAACATCAGAACATTGTACGTAGCACGACATATTACCTGTCTGACGAATGAGTACAGTTGTTATGGGAGGTCGCTGGTTTAGAGAGATCAGAGAAGACGAAAATATAGTACAGTACAGTCTGACCATCAAAACATCAGAACATTGTACGTAGCACGACGTATTACCTGTCTGACGAATGAGTACAGTTGTTATGGGAGGTCGCTGGTTTAGAGAGATTAGAGAAGACGAGAATATAGTACAATACAGTCTGACCATCAAAAACATCAGAACATCGTACGTAACACGACGAATTACCTGTCTGACGAATGAGTACAGTTGTTATGGGAGGTTGCTGGTTTAGAGAGATTAGAGAAGACGAGAATATAGTACAATACAGTCTGACCATCAAAAACATCAGAACATCGTACGTAGCATGACGTATTACCTGTCTGACGAATGAGTACAGTTGTTATGGGAGGTCGCTGGTTTAGAGAGATTAGAGAAGACGAGAATATAGTACAGTACAGTCTGACCATCAAAACATCAGAACATCGTACATAACACGACGTATTACCTGTCTGACGAATGAGTACAGTTGTTATGGGAGATCACTGGTTTAGAGAGATCAGATAAGACGGGAATATAGTACAGTATAGTGTGACAATCAAAACATCAGAACATCGTACGTAACACAACGTATTACCTGTCTGACGAATGAGTACAGTTGTTATGGGAGGTTGCTGGTTTAGAGAGATCAGAGAAGACGGGAATATAGTACAGTACAGTCTGACCATCAAAACATCAGAACATCATATGTAACACAACGTATTACCTGTCTGACGAATGAGTACAGTTGTTATGGGAGGTCGCTGGTTTAGAGAGATTAGAGAAGACGGGAATATAGTACAGTATAGTGTGACAATCAAAACATCAGAACATCGTACGTAACACAACGTATTACCTGTCTGACAAATGAGTACAGTTGTTATGGGAGGTCGCTGGTTTAGAGAGATCAGAGAAGACGGGAATATAGTACAGTACAGTCTGACCATCAAAACATCAGAACATCATATGTAACACAACGTATTACCTGTCTGACGAATGAGTACAGTTGTTATGGGAGGTCGCTGGTTTAGAGAGATTAGAGAAGACGGGAACATAGTACAGTACAGTCTGACCATCAAAACATCAGAACATCGTACATAACACGACGTATTACCTGCCTGACAAATGAGTACAATTGTTATGGGAGATCACTGGTTTAGAGAGATCAGATAAGACGGGAATATAGTACAGTATAGTGTGACAATCAAAACATCAGAACATCGTACGTAACACAACGTATTACCTGTCTGACGAATGAGTACAGTTGTTATGGGAGGTTGCTGGTTTAGAGAGATCAGAGAAGACGGGAATATAGTACAGTACAGTCTGACCATCAAAACATCAGAACATCATATGTAACACAACGTATTACCTGTCTGACGAATGAGTACAGTTGTTATGGGAGGTCGCTGGTTTAGAGAGATTAGAGAAGACGGGAATATAGTACAGTATAGTGTGACAATCAAAACATCAGAACATCGTACGTAACACAACGTATTACCTGTCTGACGAATGAGTACAGTTGTTATGGGAGGTCGCTGGTTTAGAGAGATCAGAGAAGACGGGAATATAGTACAGTATAGTGTGACAATCAAAACATCAGAACATCGTACTTAACACAACGTATTACCTGTCTGACGAATGAGTACAGTTGTTATGGGAGGTCGGTGGTTTAGAGAGATCAGAGAAGACGGGAACATAGTACAGTACAGTCTGACCATCAAAACATCAGAACATCGTACGTAACACGACGTATTACCTGCCTGACAAATGAGTGCAGTTGTTATGGGAGGTCGCTGGTTTAGAGAGATCAGAGAAGACGGGAATATAGTACAGTATAGTGTGACAATCAAAACATCAGAACATCGTACGTAACACGACGTATTACCTGTCTGACAAATGAGTACAGTTGTTATGGGAGGTCGCTGGTTTAGAGAGATTAGAGAAGACGGCAATATAGTACAGTACAGTCTGACCATCAAAACATCAGCACATCGTACATAATATGACATTTTTTTTTTCTTGCTAAATCAATATTCCATGTCTTTAAGTATTCTCCAGAATGTGTTCTTCTATCTTCAAAAGGGATCTTTTCTCTAACAACATTCATACATTTATCTATTGTAGAAATTTCTCTTCTCTGTTCGTAAAACTCGACAAAAGTTCTGTACACAACACACATTAGTTCAAACCTTTTTGGATGTGGGCGATGTTGAAAGTTTTCTCCCATAACATTTGAATTTTGAACCTCTTTCGCTATATTATGTACAGTTTGTTGCTGTAGCATTAATGCAATAATTACACCTTTATGTTTCTCTTTCCAAAATTGTAACATTTGAATATTTATTTTCTACTTGGTTAGCGTAGGACATTGTTTACATTTTGACTTGATTTGAACCAGTACACTGTAAGACTCAACTGCTGGTGACGTAATACCGCTTATCTGTTTGTTTTTATGTAAGCTTCCACTATCGACCACCTGAAATGGTACAGAAATTTATTTTTGTTGCAGGTAGAATATTTCTTCCGTCTCCTCCAGTAACAATGAAGACTGCTGCTAGAGTTTAAAAGCCCCAAGGTGCCTTTTCTTAGAATGTTATGGAATATTATTAAGAAATAGCCTAATTATTATATTTTAAAAAGTAAACAAAAAAGTGCTTGTGCAGTCACATGACTCATGAGTTATTTAATCTAAGTCATACATTTATTTACTGGTATCAGATACTAAAGAATATAATATGTTTTTGTGAGAGATTAGAAGATGATATATATTCCAAGCTTGTCATCAACAATGACATAGTTTTTTATGATTAATATATATAAAGAAAATATAAAGAATAAACAAAAGTGGAGAATATTATTTAGTATTTTAAGGTTCTTTAAAAGTCTTAAATGATGGATGTACATCACTTAATATTTTGGACACAATTGAGAAATAAAAATTAAACATAAGTATTATTAAATGTGAAGTTATTTTAACTTTAAATTAAAATTATTTACAAATTCTAGAATATGGTATGTATTAAAATACAAGTTTTTCTTGAATACCAACTGCACCCTTAATTCTGTAGGAAACAAATTCAGAATTTAAACAATTTTTTCATCAGCACTAGAGTGTCCATATAACATTTAAATTATCTACACTAAATAAGGTTGGAGAGAATATGAAAGTACGGTAGAAGCTCGAAATAGTGTGATCCAAAATCTGCGGTTTTGGATTTATAAGATGCGTTCAAAAAGAAACAAGTCAAAGACATAATTACAGAAACAAGAACCTGTATGTTAGAAGTATTGGCCCTGGCTGTTGAGACACTCGTCCCACTGTGACACAAGGCGGTGAATGGCTGTCTCATAAAAGTCCTGGGGCTGTGATGTTAGCCAGTTCTGCACGTACAGCTGGCTGTCATCATCCCGGGTGAATCATTTGCCCCTCAGAGCCATTTTAAGGGGACCAAAAATGGCGTAATCACAGGAAGAGAAGTCTGGACTGTATGGACCATGGCCGAGAACCTCCCATTTGAATTTCTGCAGGAGTGCCACGACTGTGTTGGCCATATGAGGCTTTGCCTTGTCGTGGAGCAGAATGACCCCATGGGTGAGATTGCCTGGTCATTTTGATTTGATCACTTGGCAAAGGTTGGTCAAGGATTACAAGTAACGCTGGGCATTCACTGTTGTTCCGTGCTGCAGGAAGTGTGTCAGAAGGAGGCCATCTTGGTCAACGAAGAACGTCAGCATAACCTTTCCTGCACTTGTGTGGATGGCCTTGGCTTTTTTGGTGGTGGTGACCCTGGATGCTTCCACTGGAGACTTTGTCATTTTGATTCTGGTTCAAAGTGATGATGCCATGACTCATCTCCAGCCACCACTCGTGCCAGGAACTCATTCCCCTCCCTAGCATAGCACTGCAGATGACCAAGACAGTGGGCCATTCGACATGCTTCCTGGTGTGGTTGAAGACTGGTGCACCCATTGAGCACACCTTTGCACAAGAGCAGTCATTCGTTCATGATAGTGTGAACACTTCCGATGCTCAATCCAACCTCGGCGACTCTGGCTTTTACTGTCACTTGGCGGTCCTGGGTAATGAGTGCATCAACCAGCTGGACGATGTCATCGGTAATGCAGTGTGGTGCTCCAGACCGTACAGCATCAGCTAATGACACCTGTCCTCCCATGAAGCGCTTGTGCCACACCTTGACCCTTGCAAGGGACATGCAGTGTTCGCCATACAGTTGTGACATTCGTTGATGAATGTCCATGCCCCCTACTCCTTCCGCTGTCAGAAAATGAACAACACCTCTTTGCTCTTCTTTTGATGCCTCCATTTCACTGTTTGCAATGCGACTGCCAGCATTGGACGATTGATGCATGCTGCTGCTAGCTTTGTATAGTCATATGACGTGTACATGTTCCCTCTAGCGACAGGCTGTGAACTTCCACACTCTGGTTGGAAAAAAACTTGTTTACACACATCACGATATTATCATCCTGTCACTGGTTTGCGCATACCAGACTCCAGCTCGTTTCTTTTTGGACGCTCCTTAGAATACTGGGTTTTAAATGAAAAAATGCTAACGCAACCAGCAACTGCTTATAGAAAAGCATGACATTTGTTCTAAAGGTCCCTGTTGAAGAAGACGCCTATTTGGTATTGAAGAACTTGAATAAATTTAATTACAATACCTGAAGTTATGCTTGCATTAATATGAACGATTTGTGCAATTAATTCAGCCGGTAAATTGTATGGACTTTTTCTGCAATGACTGTACCGCTTTACTAACGAGTATGTTGTCTAAGTAGCATATGAAGCTAATGCAAAATTTGCTTAATGTGTACACAGCAAGAATTGCAATGAAGAACTAAATGACGGTGAAGATGATAGAAAGAAAATGACATGGAGGTGGAAGAAATTCTGAATGTTATGAAGTGATAATTCATTCAAACATTGTGATTCTGTGGATGGAGATGCAAAATAAATCATTCATGTCCTCCATCTTGCCACAAAACTTACCGATTATTTTAAAACAAGGAAAAATTAGGTTGTGTAAAGTACGTACAGTGGAATATGAATCAAGATCAGTTAGGGCTGGAGTACATATCCCAGCTTAACCAGTGAGTAATTTTAAAAGTACTGTAGTTTATCATACATAGATATTTCCCTCTTCCAACCCTGCAGGATTAATTTTATCCCCTCTGATGTTACATATCTATATACAGCAGTAAGGTTATAATACCGGAGTAAAGAATGTCCCACAACAACTGCATTATTTCGGGCTTCTATTGTGTAAATTAATCTGTACTCACATGCAGGATTCAGAAATATTTTGCATCTCTCATACTATATGCAAAACAGTTACTGATGTATATCCATGGAATGCAGCATTTAACATTTTTAAGAACCATACAATTTATAGTATTATAAGCAATAATGGTATGCAGTATCCATTTACTTGTGATGTGCACGTCTGTCATTCAAAACTGGGATGTAGTTTAGGTTGGAAGGTGACATATGAGATGCTGCCCAAAAGTTCTGGAATACACCAATAAATAAACTTACACTTTACCTGCGTACTATTCACCACCATTCCTGGGAGTTTTTATGCAGCTCTGAGCAGTTTTTCCCTGATCTGAAAGCTCCCTGGAATGCATTTTTCATGAATCTGTTTATTTCCAACCCATTAACTTGAGTTTCATTCAGGGAAAGAAAGCAAAGTTACTCTGTGCCAAGTTGAAGAATATGGTGGAAACTGTCATTTTGTTTTTTTGCCAGAAACTTCTGGATTGTTGACACAGTGCATAACCCCACGTTGTTGTGATGGAGGAACCAAATCGCCTGTGCACCACTTTTCTGAAGCTTTTCTTCTTACACTCCCCCTCAACCATCTCAGGATATCATGGTAGAACACAAACGAGGATGGGCAGACTCCTTAAGGACAGTTCTTTCCATGTTGAAACAGATGAGCATGTTATTTATTATGCGTGTTTGGAGGAATTTAGTAACACTGACGTCAAAATTAATCGGAAAAACTATTTGTAGTTATTAAATTATAGATGAGTCATATTTATTACACATCAGCTTCTCTTAAGTACCTATATTGAGGACATAGTTCGTGAAACATGTCCTCAATATAGGTACGTAAGTGAAGCTGATGTGTAATAAATACGACTCATCTATAATTTAATAATTGTTTCGCTTCACTATGGTGTTCCAGTACAGTTAAATTTCGATAAATTTGTAGTTAGTTAATTGACTCTTCGTCACTTACGCTTTTATATTATTGAGGTACTAGTTTTTTTGTTGTTGTAATTTTACGTCCTCCAACGTTAAGTCATATCAGACGGTGAATGAAATGAGTGAAATGATGCTCAAATGTGTCCAGGGTCCAAGGAGCTTAGAGCTACCTGACATTCGTCTTTCAGGATAAGGGAAAACCCCAGAAAAAACCTTATCCAGGTAACTCACCCTCACCTTATCCAGCTAACTCACCCTGACCGAGATTCGAACTCGGGACCTCTTGAATGGGACTAGTTTTGGAAGCCATTGCCTCCATAAGGACCACATAATGAACTTCGAAATACCACCAGTAGATAAATTGACAAAAAAGTTCATAGTTCCACTGCCAGAGAGAGGAGTGCAGACGACAACAGAGGCTAGTTGGAGAGAGGTTGAAAATGGAGGCAATGGCTTCCGAAACTACTCCCTTGATAATATAGAAACGTAAGTGACAAAGTGTGAATAAACGACTACAAATAGTTTTTCCAATGTTATTTATTCTTTAATTGCCAGTCTCTCTTGTGACATTGGGACGATGGACTTAGCCATTTTGACGACTGTTGCTTGGTTTTGGGATTATACCCATGAAGCCAGCTTTCCTCACCTTCAAAAGAAAGTGTGGTTCACGTTCAAGCCTTTCTTGAAGTTCTCTGCAAACGTGCATGTTTCTGCTTGTTGCTGAAACTTCCTGGATGGAGATCATTGTCAAACAATGTTTTGCCATCTTGAAAACATTTAAACCAGTTGTAAGTTTGACTGTGACCTAAGGCTTCTAATCCAAATGCTTTAACATGTTATATGTTTTTGTAACTCTGGAACAAAAATTTATATGCACATATTGTTCTTGGACATTCACAATTGTTAATTAAGCAAGTCCTATACCATACAAAATGAGGAAGTGTGCATAAAAATGAAAGGTGACCAACCAGCACAAAGCCACTTGAGGATGCGTGAGGTACACCTGGTGGCATTTTGTTTTACTAGCTAGACTTTAAAGCTGTGCAGACATTCTGGGAACTTTTGGGTAGCATTTCATACTTTTCCAAAATGCTCAAAGTGATATTTAGGATTGCCTGTTGGAATTTTGAATATTTAGCCTTTTGCTGGACACGTGAATGAGAGAGTGATAGAAAAACATCCTTATGAATGTGTCTGTGCAAGACTCAAGCACCAACCTCAGCACTCAAAAGCAGCCCCAGATATAATTTTTGGCCAAAATAGTTTCAGTTTCTAAGAAGGATACTAGCTCAGGTAACGTCATTATAATCTAAGTTTTGAATGATTGAATTGTTCATTGTTAGTTGTTATAAGCACCTGCTAATACAATAAACAAACAAGATAGGGTGATACAATTTTTTATTTATTTATTTCACAAATTAAAACTACTGTTAATGTGGATGAACCAGAATTTCAGAGCAATAAGTGCCCTTTTTATCACTATTAAATCCTTCATTGCAGAAAGGCCAGTTTCACCTATGAATGTTAAAGTGATTTTACACTGAAATTAACACAAATTGTTCAATTAACCATCTCTAGTATGATTTATCATGGTCCTCAAAATAACTGTTTACCGCATCAATGACCTCGTTGTGAAATCTTCGTCCTAGAAATTTTTTGAGGTTCGGGGACAGGTAGTAGTCACTGGGTGCTAGATCTGGCAAATAGAATGGATGCTCGAGCAATTCGAACTTTAATTCTCTAGTTTTTCCCATTGCAATGACTGAACGATGGGCCGGAGCATTGTCGTGAAGAAACAAATGCCAAATGAGGTCTGTTTTTTTTTTCACCTCATCACTCAAAGGTTGCAGTAAGCTTGTGTAGTAGTCACCAGTGATACTTTTACCCTTTTCCAAGTAATCAATAAAAATAATTCTCTGTGCATCCCAGAAAACACTCGTCATAACCTTGTTAGCTGACAAAATTGACTTTGCCTTTTTTGAAATTGGTTCACCTGGTGCAATCCACTGTTTTGTCTGTGATTTACTTTCTGAAGTGTTGTGATGTATCCAAGTTTCATCCATGGTAATAAGTCATCTCAAAAATTTACTGGAATTTTTACAGTAGAGCTTTAAATTCTTAATAGAAACAGGTTTTCTTTGCAACTTTTAATCAGGTGTCAACAAACGCAGCACCCATCTTGCACAAAGCTTGTGAAAGTCCAAAACATTACTTAAAATATTACCTGCACGTTCTTTTGATATGTTTACAGCCTCTGCTTTCTCAAACAATTTTAATTTGTGGTCTTCCAGTACTAAACAATGGTTTTTTTCATGATCTCTGGAGTTGTGACTTCCACAGGATGTCCAGAGCAAGGCTCATCACTAGTACTCGTACGTCCCATTTTAAACTCTACAACCAACCTTTTAGTTATTGTATATGAAGGGACAGAGTATTTCAATGTACTATCAATTTCCTCCTTGATTTCCTTAGGCATTATAAGACTTTCAAATGGAAGTATTTAATCACTGCTCGTTTTTCCAAATCCTCCATTTTCGTGAAACCTCTACACTTGTCTTGTTTAAAAAGCTGTCATTCAAAAACTAAACAAACTATTGACTTGTAACTATGAATACAGGTTAGTCTTGAGTTAAACTATATTATGTTGTGGATATCTGTGTATATCTTGAGCTTCAGGAGAAGGCCACGTCGTTGTTTGATTTGTTGTCAACGTTTCCCCCATCATGTTATGGGCTTCCTCAGGACACAAGTGCACTGACTGCTCCTGCCAGCTTATATACCTGGCGGAGGGGTGCGGGTGTTCCCTGCCCCTGACCGTTGATTGGGCGATGGTAAGCCAATGGTGGAGCTTCCTGCGAGTAGGCTCTTCCAGGTGTCATGAAGCTGTTTGCCACCGTCTTGGTTCATGTTATCTTTTTCTTTAAATATTTCTATGCTCTCGCATACCAGCCTATGGGTAAAATTTCTGCAAGTTGCTATTAGTTCTGTGGAGTCAAAATCTATGTGGTGGCAGTAAATTATGACGTGTTTGGCTATGGTAGACTTTTCCGATTGGTTTAGCTTGAGGTTTCGGATGTGTTCTTTCTTGCGTGTAGTTAACCGCTTCGCCGATGGCCATTTAAATCCTTCAGGGGCCGGCAACGGATACCCAATAAACAGAACAGGACATTTAAATTGTTAAATGCTGTAAAAATGCATCATAAATACAATTCCGTATCTTCCGTATTTATTAAGTGATTTAAACGAAACAAAAACTGGTTTAAAACTCATCAAAGGCAGTATAAATCTACAGTAACAATAAAGTAGAGACTACATTAATAAATTGTTGAAATTTCACTACTTTGTTTCACTGTAGTAAAAGCCATTCCTTGTGCCGAACGCGCCTAATATGTGAATCATTTTGTTTTGTGTGTATACGAGCCATAGTATGTATGTATAGCTACGTAAGCGACTTCTCAGGTTCAAGTTTAGTTTATTTATGCTATGCCAAGCGATAATATGACGAGAATATGTTGCGTCACACACTCACACACTGGAATGAAAACTCTGTCAGCATCTGTTATTACAGTGTTTCTCAACCAAGGTTTCTAGTAGCCTTATGCAGCAGTTTTCGCTCTGTATTTCAGTTATTTATACTCTCTCTGTGTTCAGATTGATTTCTTGTAGCTATCAAGAGCTAAATGTATGGCACATTTGAAATTGTTAAATTTCAATGTTAACCATGGTTTAATTCCGTAATGTAGCAAATAAATTAGCTTGGGTATGATGTGTACAGGCTTCTGATATTACTGTAGAAAATCTGGAAGATTTGTTGTACGATTATGAAGGAGATCTTTAGGACATACGTAGCAGTGACGTGTACTGGTCTACAGCTGGCATGTTAGCTACTCCATTGTTTGGGGAAATGGCGGGTCAAATATGGGTGATACGGATCAGCTATTACTAGCTATCCCTCTTTACGGAAAAGAGTTAAATGGTAAAAAAAAAGTATTTTTATACCACTGGATGTAACTATGCACAGTTGTTTAGTAATTTTCAGAGCTGTAAAAGACATTCATCTACCTGTACTTGCGCGTATAAAGAGCTCGTAACCTAATTGAGTATTATAATACTCAGAGGCCTCTTTATACTAGGGGGTAGCAAAATTCACCCCATCATCCCTCATACTTGAGAGAAAACACTTTCCTAAAAGTATACCACCCACACCCAAAAAACTTGTAACCATTTCGAAAATGTGTAGTGTGTTGCGAAAAAGAAGTTCGCAAGGAAACCAATATTATTGGGTGTGAATCTGCAGATGTGCCCTTGGGTGTTTATCCAGGTTTGGAGGTGTACAATTCAAAAAGAAACCTTTAAGGATACGTTTACATTCCTTATAGAACTAATTTAAATTTATTGTAAAACAGCAAGATTAAAATAATTGGCGTTACATGAGCATTAAATGCATGTATGCGCAGGACGTCTATACACGTCCATATCGGTTTGGGGCATTTTAACTTGGACGTCATATGACGTCCATATCGGTGAAAGGGTTATTGATCTTCCGGTCTGGCCGATGTATTTCTTCCTGTAGTCACATGTGATTCTGTAGATATCTGGGTTGAGAAGGGGGTCATTGCTGTCTTTGATTGGGCGGAGGAATGACTTGAGTTTTTTGTTGGGTTTGTAGCTGGTTTTTATGTTGTAGTTTCTGAGTATTTATTGAAATTCTGTCTGATGCACCTCGAATGTATGGAATGCTGGTCCATTTTTGTGGTTCTTGGTCATCCTGTTTGGCGTCAGCATTTGTGTTGTGTTTGGTGTGGTTACGTATTTTCTTTATTTCTTTATAAGAATAACCATTTGTCCGGAGGGTTTTATACAGGTGTTTGAGTTCGTTGTCAAGTAGCTCCGGATCACAAATGTGCTCTGCTCTGTGGAAGAGCGCCTTTCTCATTCCTCTTTTTATCAAGGGGGAGGTAATGCGAGGTTGCATCTATGTACCTGTCTGTTTGGGTAGGCTTTCTGTAGACTGAGCATTTGATGGTGTTGTTGACATCTCGTTGTACAAGGGCATCCAGGAAAGGTAAGCTGTTATTTTCTTCTAATTCCATAGTGAACTTTATGTTTGGGTGTAGACTGTTGAGTTGATTGAAAGAACCATCTATTGTGTCTCTACCGTATGACCATACTACGAGTGTATCGTCTACGTATCTGAGCCATAGCGTAGGTTTGAGGTGGTATGTTTCTATGGCTGTGTTTTCGAAGTCTTCCTTGAAGATGTTGGCCACCACCATATTATGTTATCCATCAGACTGGTCCAGTGGCACCATCTCTATGTGAGACCCAGGACTTATCAGCCGACCTTCGTATTTAACTTAAAATTATTTGTACAAAAATTACTCTTGCCACTTCTTATAACTAGCATTGTAATTCTCTTAAAGTGCCACTTGCTCAGAGCTCTAGTCATAATGTAAGAAGCACTACAGCTTTTTAATGTAATTCTTTCTTATAGGGTCTTTCAATTAGAATCATGCTTTTGAATTAAAAAAAAGGAATAAACCAAAGTTGTTTATATAGTTATTACTATTTTGAAATACACTAAATGGCATTCTGTATGGAAAATAATATCAGTTAAAGGTTACCACATTTTTGTTGAGTTGCGTATTTGCCGGTCTTCCAATTTTTAGTTTAAGGTAAACATAAATCATATAGAATTTCATGAGTAACTTGTGTTAATGTTGTATCTTGGGTCATTAACAGTTTTTGACATGTTAACATAATCCTGTGATTTAACTAATCTCATAAGAAATAATCTAATGGCATTAAATCATATGAAAATGGTGGCCAGTTAACATTATCTCCATGTGAGATAATGAAGCCTCTAAACTTGTACAAAAGATTGATTGTTTCATGAGTAATATAAGGCTCCATCTTGCTGAAATCATCTGAGATCCATTAACCGTCAAATCTTCTCCTTGAAAAGAATGTTGAATCACAAATCTATTGAAGTATGAAAATGTGTGAAATATTAAATGCAAATAATGTATTCCACATAAACTGACAATACTTCTAGAAGAATTTAAAACTGTTAAGTTATTTTCTATACACAACATATAGTTTTTCTCCCAATGATTACTTTGGGTTATGATGTCATTTTAGCATTTATACAATGCATTCATTATATTGTGGGGCCACAGATCACACTTATGCATACTCTGTAGTTTCTATTGCAACAGCCCAGTGCTGGGGCGAGGTCTACTGCCCAACCACTGCATCTTCCACCTTTACCAACAATGGGGTGCAGTTCTGGAGATTGAGAGATTGGTTAGCACTGAGTTCCTAATGGCCGGTGAATGTGGTCTTGCAATCTGGAGCTGCTTACTTATCACTCAAGTTCCTCCTCAATTGACCCTCAGGAACCTCATGAGGTTGACAGCTTCTCAGGTCTCACAGCAGGAGAAAACCTCTGGAAGTCAAACCCAGGCTTTCTGGTTAATAAGCAGCTGCCCTACCATTACGCTAAGGAGACAATAATAAAAATACACACAAATTCTACACAAATGTTTTGAATAAACTTTATCCTTCCAGATAAACAAACTCCAGTCTGTGTAACTTAAACTGAATCAGTAAATAACAGTGTATATGTATTAAATTTAAAGGGAGTTGATTAATGACACTAAACAACACTTTTAAATTTCCCGGAACATGTTTCAGAGACTATTTGCCTCCATTGTCACCCAGACATCAACTGGTTCTCAGTGGTGTAGCTGGCGATATTTTGTCATGGGTCTCGGTTCGAGGAACTTGCTGAACAAATCTTTCTGGGGGATGTCTTCAAAAAACAAAACATTCAACTAGCACTATTCAACTATTACTTCTTAAAAAACCTAATATGCTCAAACATCAAAGATGACATTCATAACAAAACATGTGGTATATATCAAATTGAATGCTGTGACTGTAGTCAAATTTATATTCATTCAGTGCGAGGGCAGTCCACACAAAGTAAAGACCGACTCCCCTCTGACGACCAGGGAGTTACCGAGCTGTCTCCGAAGGGCGCCCGGCGTCTCCGTGGGGCTTTCCATAGGGCAAGACCTAGAGACTAACAAGGCCCCCCCCCCCCTATCTGGTCCGATGGACTCAAGATGGGATGGATGTGGATACGCAACTTACGCTCGCTAACCCCAAAGGGGAAGGCTACCGATCAACCTTGGGAGGGTCCTGGTGATCTAGCACATCTTCTACTAGTTATGCAGGCTAGTACGCGGGAATATATGGTTTCCCTCAACCCCGTCCGAAGATGTACCCGATCTCCCATGGGTATCGGGAACCACTGCCCCCTTGACTCCAACCTAATCCGAACAACTCCCCTACGGGAGGGGCTCAAATGTTCGGCCCAAGGTTCCTCTAGTAACATCAGAGGTACCACGAGTGCTAGGGGTCTGCAGCGCCTGCACCACAGCAGCTAAAGGGGATGGATCCCCCCTTACAGGGAGTCAAATTTATATTGGGAGAAACAAAAGAAATTTAGAAATAAGAACAAAGGAACACTTTAGGAATATAAAATACAAACAATTAGAAAAATCAGCAATTGCTATGCATTTTTGGGGGAAAAAATCACAACATAAATCCAGAACCAAAACTACTAAAACATATAACAGGAAAACAAGAACTGTCCACATGGATGGGAACAAATCTTCACCTCAAAAAATAGAAACAAGGTATTCAGTTTCAACATCCCCCAGAAAGATTTGTTCAGCAAGTTCCTTGAACCACCACCAGAGGAGACCTATGACAAAATTTTGTCAACTACACCAATGAGAACCAGTCGATGTCCGGTTGACAATGGAGGCAAAGTCTCTGAAACATGTTCCGGGAAAATTTAAAAGTAAGTGTTGTTTAGTGTCACTAATTGACTCCCTTTATATTTAATTTATTACAACAACACTGTTTACAACACTTCCAAGAAAGGAATTATAGTGTATAATGTATCTAATAATTTTAAGCCTAAGCTAAGGCATTCTTCCTATTGCATAGAGGAAAAGAAAACAGATGACTACAGTGAACCCATATACTTATACCGAACTGTGGCCTCACTATAAAGTGAACGCATAGTAACTGGTAAAACATGTATTTTCTGTTACCTAGCAACACTTCAGGTTTCTCATACACATTCCCAAGGTGCCATAGGCTGTGTGTAAGGAATACATGGCTGTATGCTATTTGATAGAGTAGTTATTTTCTGCAATTCCAACAAATTGCTGCTTCCATAGGCATTAATGTACAGGAATATTTTAATAAGGTATCTGACCAACGATGTACATAATTCCATCCTTATTATACAGCACTTTTGTAACAGAAATATAGTTTATAATAATAATGAATAATAAAATATATTATTTGATGCAAATGTCTTCATTTTTAATTGATATTTCCTTGCACTCCTGATTGTATATTTACCAGCGAGTAACGAAAAACCAGATTACATGACTTTCTCTACTCGCCAATGGTGAAGCGTACAATGAAGCACTGCAAGTGCTGCTTCCCCAAGAATTTTAAAAGGAAAAGAACAAGAAAATCCATGACAAACAATATTGTCACAAACGCATTGTTGATGCGAGGTGGCGCAAGGGACGAGTTCAAAGAGACGGGCAGTGCGGTGCAGAGATAAAAGCTCACCGAAACGGTGGGGGGAAGGAGACAGATTTCTGGAGAGTCCGTCTTTCTTTTAGCGCCATCTTGATTGAGAACATTCCAGATAGTGAGTAAGCTATAAAAAGTAGCCACTGGGATCAGTTGGTAATTGGACGCGTGCGCGTGAACAGCTGTAAAAGTGAACACTTTTGTGGTCAATGACCTTGCAAGTTGTATGTGTATGTGAGGTAATTCTTCTACTGTTAGGATGACAAAGTGTGTTTCTATGGAAATAAAGAGCAACTTTTAGTGTTTGTAACCTGGACTTTGTCAAGGAAAACAGAGTTTGTTCTTGATGGACTGAGGACGAAAGCGATTTGCTTTTGAAATCGATTTCCATTAGAAAGAAGAAAGAAGTATTAACGTCAATTTCTTAAGATAAGTGAAGCCTTAGTAGCAAATATTTATATTTCTGTAATATTTATTGCTTCACTGTAACTAGGATTATTTTCTACGTAATTATTATTTGGAGCTTCCCTCGCTTTGAAAGTCACGTCTCGCTACTGGACCTACATGTGACTGTACAATAGAAAGAGTACTAAAGAGTAGCCTTAGTTCTTTGAGTCCTTATTCTCTCTTATTTTAATGAAAATTATTATTTGGAGCTTCCCTCGGTTTGAAAGTTACACCTCACTACTAGACCTACGCGTGATTGTACAATAGAAAGAGTACTGAAGAGTAGCCTTAGTTCTTTGAGTCCTTATTCTCTCTTATTTTAATGAAAATTATTATTTGGAGCTTCCCTCGCTTTTAAAGTCACGCCTCGCTACTGGACCTACGTGTGACTGTACAATAGAAAGAGTACTAAAGAGTAGCCTTAGTTCTTTGGGTCATTATTCTCTCTTATTTTAATGAAAATTATTATTTGGAGCTTCCCTCGCTTTGAAAGTCACGCCTCGCTACTAGACCTACGTGTGACTGTACAATAGAAAGAGTACTGAAGAGTAGCCTTAGTTCTTTGAGTCATTATTCTCTCTTATTGTAATGAAAATTATTATTTGGAGCTTCCCTCCCTTTGAAAGTCACGCCTCGCTACTGGACCTACGTGTGACTGTACAATAGAAAGAGTACTAAAGAGTAGCCTTAGTTCTTTGAGTCATTATTCTCTCTTATTTTAATGAAAACTATTATTTGGAGCTTCCCTTGCTTTTAAAGTCACGCCTTGCTACTGGACCTACGTGTGACTGTACAATAGAAAGAGTACTGAAGAGTAGCCTTAGTTCTTTGCGTCATTATTCTCTCTTATTGTAATGAAAATTATTATTTGGAGCTTCCCTTGCTTTTAAAGTCACGCCTTGCTACTGGACCTACGTGTGACTGTACAATAGAAAGAGTACTGAAGAGTAGCCTTAGTTCTTTGCGTCATTATTCTCTCTTATTGTAATGAAAATTATTATTTGGAGCTTCCCTCGCTTTGAAAGTCACGTCTCGCTACTGGAGCTACGTGTGACTGTACAATAGAAAGAGTACTGAAGAGTAGTCTTAGTTCTTTGAGTCATTATTCTCTCTTATTTTAATGAAAATTATTATTTGGAGCTTCCCTTGCTTTTAAAGTCACGCCTTGCTACTGGACCTACGTGTGACTGTACAATAGAAAGAGTACTGAAGAGTAGCCTTAGTTCTTTGAGTAATTATTCTCTGTTATTTTAATGAAAATTATTATTTGGAGCTTCCCTCGCTTTGAAAGTGACGCCTCGCTACTGAACCTACATGTGACTGTACAATAGAAAGAGTACTGAAGAGTAGCCTTAGTTCTTTGAGTCATTATTCTCTCTTATTTGAATGAAAATTAATATCTGGAGCTTCCCTCGCTTTGAAAGTCACGCCTCACTACTGGACCTACGTGTGACTGTACAATAGAAAGAGTACTGAAGAGTAGCCTTAGTTCTTTGAGTCATTATTCTCTCTTATTGTAATGAAAATTATTATCTGGAGCTTCCCTCGGTTTGAAAGTCACGCCTCGCTACTGGACCTACTTGTGACTGTACAATAGAAAGACTACTGAAGAGTAGCCTTAGTTCTTTGAGTCATTATTCTCTCTCATTTTAATGAAAATTATTATTTGGAGCTTCCCTCGCTTTGAGAGTCACGCCTCGCTACTGGACCCACGTGTGACTGTACAATAGAAAGACCACTGAAGAGTAGTCTTATTTTAATGAAAATTATTATTTGGAGCTTCTCTCGCTTTGAAAATCATGCCTCGCTACTGAACCTACGTATGACTGTACAATAGAAAGAGTACTAAAGAGTAGCCTTAGT
The DNA here is from genome assembly GCA_030765055.1 of Mantis religiosa. Lineage (NCBI taxonomy): Eukaryota > Metazoa > Arthropoda > Insecta > Mantodea > Mantidae > Mantis > Mantis religiosa. Next base: position 159,924,438 of record CM060954.1, read on the forward strand.
AGTTTGAGTCATTATTCTCTCTTATTTTAATGAAAATTATTATTTGGAGCTTCCCTCGCTTTGAAAGTCATACCTTGCCACTGCTATCTGCTATGTTACTATTCCTGCGAACACTTCCTCTACCAGAGAATGTATTGCATTCCATTCAAAAATTAGATTTCATTGGAAATACATATTTGAGGTTCTTTGAATAAAGGGAAAACAACTGGGAAAATGTTCTTGTGTGTCTGAACAGCACAAATAAAAAATAGAGGTCACTTTAAACACCAAAAGTGGAGTTTTAAGAACTTCTAAAAAGGACTTGTCCGTTAATGCAGACAAGACTAAAAAAATATTTTTCAGAAGAAGAAACAGGAGGCATACCAGTTTAGTAGAGCCCTTTTGCCTTGTGAAGAATTTATAGGTAACTGGATTGACTGAAAGTAAGAGATAGACAAAATCTTTCTACACAAAAATTTTAAAGTGCACTTTATGTCAAATGATTTTGTTATGGAGTTATTCCTTGAAATATTCATTGTTGTTATTTTGTATGTTACATTTCTGATACTTAACGTGATATTTGCAGGAACTTAATAACAATGACGTCCAAATTAATTAATAAAACTATTTTTGTAATTACACTATGTCACTTATATTTTTAACCTCAGTCGTACCTTCAAGATTGGAAATGGAAGCAATAGATTCTGAAACTACTGCCTAAAAAGTTAACATGTAACTCACATAGTGTGAAAAAAAAGGCTAAAAATTGTTTTATTAATTTTACACTTTTGCCAAATGGGAAGATTTTTCCTCTTCCCTTTATTTCTTTATTCTTTCTTTCCTCCGTCATTGTGCAAAGTTCAATTTTAGGTGTGTTGCTGTGTATTATGATGAATTTTTAGAACTTTTTGATTTTTTTTCTTATTAATGACAATTGGATAGAGGTTAAATGTGGAAAGATGAATTCCATGTGCTCCTACAGATTGGCAAGAGACAGCATTCTGATGCACGCTGCCGACCAAGGGTTGTCAATATTGATGCACCTTATTCTTACATTGTAAATTTTGAAGCAACATCATCATGAACATACATCAATAACTCAAAACACAAGAACATAATGACAACAAATATAACAACAATAGAGGAAACAAGCTCAACAGAATATATTGACATACATTATAAGAATGACCTGTTATATACAATACATAAGCAAAACAATTTACCAGATGAAATGAGAGCAATAGCAATAGCCACAGAAAATGAAAGATATCCAGAAAAAGAATGGCTCCGAATATATACAGATGGATCCTTTATTAACAAACAAGATGCTGGTGCAGGAGTATACTGCAAACATTTTGCACAGTATCTAACACTAGACGAAACTTCAAACCATTATGATGGAGAACTAACAGCCATAAAAGTAGCACAGACCTGTACAGACCGTACATAAAGCAAAACATAGTTATCTTAACAGATTCAAAATCAGCCATAGATGGGATTGTAAATTATAAAAACAAAACAACGAGAAACATCAAATAAATAAGTTTAATTAAAGCTGTCGAATCAAGAAACCATGTCACCCTGCAATGGATTCCAGCCCACGTTGGACTTATAGGTAATGAACATGCTGACCAACTAGCAAAAAAAGGTGGAATTCAAAATATAAAACCCGTAAGACAAACTGAAATTAATAAACAATTAAACAACATTAAGCTACATTTTAAAAGACAGCAGGGACTTGATGAAGAAGATAAACTAAAAGACAAGGATTATAAGAACATTGGAGACAAAACTGACATACAAAAACTACCAAGAAAACCTGTAGTGGCCCTATTTAGAATGGAAACTGGCCATGATTGTCTTGCAGAACACCTTTATAAAATACACTGCATACCTACACCGAAGTGTACTATCTGTAAAGAGGATGTCATCATGAACAAACACCATTTGGACAAATGTAATGGTCTCAAAAGTGGGAACATACAGGCTTTATATTGGGAAAATGATGCAAATCAACTAATCCCCAGTGCCATTAGTCTCTGTTTCATATAACCTTGCCCGGCTGACATGTATCACTCCGTGTACAACTACCCTCCCCCTCACTCTAATTGGCTAATGCTTTCGTGTCATAGGCCATAGGCGGTGCCTTCCCGTCACATTTAAAACTGCAGTAAACGTCATAATAATTGCCAGGAAGATAGATAAAATCATACAAATAAGAATATGAAGGCATGCAAAAATATAAGTTTATAATGAAACTGAGCAAGTTGAATGAGCAATGAAATTGAAACAAGTTTATAATGAAAGGCCTTTGGCCTTTTTCACTGGGATTTTTTAAAACCAGCACACATACCTTGCAAAAATGCTTGTCTTTCAGTCTTAAAAGTCGTGTCACGCCATACTTGTATGTCCTTCATTCACCCAAGTCTCGTCAAGGTAGTATATTTTGCGATTTGTATCTCGGTACAATCTGATTGTTCTTAAATAACGTCTTCGTCACACAGCAATATCGCCCCTGGAGTGGTAAGTTTTCCTGTTGTCTCAATTGTCATCATGTCGCGATGTTCTTACGCACGTAACACTCACACCTGTAAGTTCAGAGCACAGCTGTTCGACTTCTCTCACTGACAAAGACGGATTCTTCTCTGTGCATGCATCACTTCTTTTCTCGCCGCTTTGTAAAGGTTTTCCCTTGCGATACTTCACCGAAAAACTGGCGGTACACTCATATAAGTACACGTGGAATGAACGATCAATAAAATAATTTAGCTCTCGCAATCGGCACAACACGCCTTCGAATGGCTTTATGTGACTAATCCAGTTCAAAACAAGGTCAGTGATAAAAGTCATATAAACAAATATGTCATCACTACCGCTAAATCACGTGCTATCGTGTCATGTGAAAGGCGGGCTTAGAGCGAAGTAACCTCCTCTTTACTTCGTTTAAGAATTAAAATGCATTTCAGATAAATCAACTCTGTTGCGTAATATATTTAATTCAAACAGTTACGAAAATATAAATTTGACAATTCTCTTCCAACATATAAAGATATATCGCCATGTTAAATAACGAACTAATTTTTACCGCACGACAGTTTAGATCACAACAGCAGCCAATGAGAGGTGATTAGGTCACGTGACCGCTAAGAGATACGGGGCAAGCTTATATGAAACAAGGATTAGTCAACAATAACAACAAATTTTGAAGCAGTGTGGCCTATCGTCAGGGTAGAGCAAGAGTTCCGTCAAAGGTTATGCGTGGACATGCGTGGGAGTAAGGATGGTTCTAATGACACTGGAATGCAAGTTTCACAGTTGTTTAATGACTGCTTCTTTTTATCATCACATTAAACTCGAAGTTGACGACCAAGGGTTACCAGTATATCACTGTTTAGAGTTACCGTAGGTATGTCAAATGCCTGCTACGCGATAAACCTAATTCGTTAATTATGCAGAAACCGATAGATACCTTTTCTTTTCGGTTCTGGTCTGCCTTCGCCCAAGACAGAACCAGTTGTCCGTCTTTCTTCTTGGACCGCCACCCAGTTCTGTCCCTCACTACAGCTGCGTGTCACTTTCACACCTCGAAGCGTATCTTTATTCACACTAAAATTCCTTTTGTGACTATTTTGTCCATTGTGATTAGTCTTGGTCATGCCATTATTAAGGGTCCGAACAATACCTGCTAAGAACCCGCTTTCTCCCGTGTCTTTTGTCATAGCCCGCTCACATTTCTTTAAGCCTCGGCACTCGCCAGCTGGAGTGTTATGACTAAAAGTTACAGATTTCTGCACTACACACCGTATGGCGCTGGCTGATGACCCCTCTGCAACCCTGTTCCAGCTTACAGCTGCAATGTGTTGACATCACAGACGCAGAACTTTCCGATGCAGTGGTTTACAGTTTAGGAATTTACCTTTTTTCAAACACTTTCGCTGTCGCAGAAGCAATGCACTTTAATATCACAGGAATATAATGTTTGCATATCAGTTTACTTAGTAGTTCTGAATGTTTTCAGTTCTCTGCACACACGAGTTAAGAACAATGTTGCTTTGCTGGCATTATGTCTTCCTCTAGGCTTTTTCTCAGACATACGAGGGCTATCCAGAAAGTAGATTACGTTTTCGTCTGTTTCCGCTAGGGGCGGGGCTAGCGCGGCCATCTTGGGGTCAGAGCGTTGCGCAGCTCAGTCGGCATCTAGCCGTGCTAGTGAGAAGTTCGTGCTGTGCTCCGTTCAGATACTGTGACGGTTTGAAATGTCTGCGTTAATTGAAAATCCCGTGAGCTGCGAGGTGCGTGCAGTAATAAGGTTTCTGACTGCAAAAAACTGTAAACCGATAGAAATCTATCGGCAGCTTTGTGAAGTGTATGGGGACAACATTATCACTGAAGGTGGAGTGCGTCAGTGGGTCATCAGATTTAAAAATGGCCGAACCAATGTTCACGACGAAGATCGAAGTGGGAGACCCAGCATAGTGACTGCCGAACTTGTTGAAAAAGTCGATGCTAAAGTCCGTGAAAATCGAAGGTTCACAATAACGGAACTTTCTTTGAGTTTTCCACAAATTTCGCGAAGTTTGTTGCACGAAATCATCAGCGAAAAGCTTGGTTACCACAAGTTTTGTGCAAGATGGATTCCAAAAATCTTGACAGAGGACCACAAAAATCAGCGAATGGCTGCAGCGTTGAACTTTTTGGACGTTTACCATAAGGATGGCGACTCTTTACTCGATCGCATCGTTACTGGTGACGAAACATGGGTGAAACACGTGAACTGTGAAACGAAATTGCAATCAATGCAGTGGGGGCACACAAGTTCTCCCCAAAAACCCAAGAAATGCATGCAAACAATGTCGACAAGGAAGATGATGGCGACTGTTTTTTTTTTTGGGACAGAAAAGGTGTGATTTTGGTGGACTTCCTGGAAAGAGGCACTACAATAAACTCTCAAAGGTATTGCCAAACTCTCCAAAAACTCAGAAGAGCCATTCAAAACAAGCGCAGAGGAATGTTGAGCTCTAAGATCTTGTTGATTCACGACAACGCCCGGCCCCACACGGCAAATGTCACTCGTGAAGTTCTTGAATCTTTTAAGTGGGAGTTGTTTCCTCATCCGCCGTACAGTCCCGACCTGGCACCGAGCGACTTCCACCTATTCCCAGCAATGAAGAAGTGGCTGGCTATGCAGCGTTTTGATGACGACACACAGCTGCAAGAAGAGGTAACGAAGTGGTTGAAGGCGCAGGCGGCCGAATTTTTCGACGAAGGAATTTCCAAGCTCGTACATCGCTACGATAAATGCCTTAATTTGAATGGTGACTATGTCGAAAAGTAGTATTTGAGTGTGGCTTTCATCTGTATATAATAAAATTTGTTTCCTGTACTTTGTTTACTTTTTATTCCAAAACGTAATCTACTTTCTGGATAGCCCTCGTACTTTAGGTAGCTTAGTTACAGCAGTTGTTATAAATTTCTCTATGACTGCCAAAAGAAAAACAAACTCTGGAGATGGGTAATAGAACGTGGAGTTTTCGTCCCTTTTGAATATTAGATTTACAAGGGATGCTGTACACTTGGCGGTAGACACTTTAGTAAGACAGATGGCACAAGAGAATTCGGCCGCTATTTTTTTAACTATAAAACCTCCTATATATGCCAGTGATAAGTGGACTGTTGCATGAAACGAGGCTGTATAGGAAGGAAAGAAAAAAAAAAACTAAGTAAGTAAACTGTTAAAAGCAGTTTAACAATATACGTTAGTAGGTCTTATAAGACAGAAATTCACATTGCCTTTAATGTTACGATTATTGTGTCTGGAAGCTGTGTTGCTGTGTACAATGGTGTCTTTTATCAATAATTGAAATGATTTATGAAAATTATTGGTTTCATAATAAAGTAATCTTTCTTCATTTGCTTGTTGCTTGTTTACAGATTCTTTGTGCCTTTTATTTGCTCCCTATAATTTACATCTCAAGGTGTTATTCTCCCTTTCCAATCTCTTTAATTTGGAAATTATGTCTTCCTCAGTCTGAATTGCAGCGCAGTTATTAGTACGTGCATCTGTGACATGATCCAGCGCATTAATATCAGCAGCACTGTTAACACTTTCTCTGATGGAACTGCGTCTCCGTTTTCTGCTTTCTGTGTGTAAGCGTATTTTTGAAATTTGCTGCCTTGGTGTTGCTTGTTTCACTAATTTATAATCTGGATAGTTCGGAAAAAATGCTTGGAATACTTCCTGTTTTCAGCAGTTTAATTTTACAGCCTGGCTTATAGTCGTCCTCAGTGAAATGCAAACTGCATACGACTGTTGAATTAGATTTATCATTTACCACAAAATTAGATCGCGATATAGTTTTTAGTCATTGTTTACGTAGTTCTTCTTCTACTGAAAATTCATGGAAACTGATCCCTTTTGATTTTCCGTTCTTACTTTTACAGAAGGGTACGCAACAATACACCATCTGAAATACAAAGTATTGAGCTCATAATTGCTGCTATGCTGTTTGTAGTAATTATTGCTACTACTGCTGTTATAATGATGATAATGATGATAAAAATAATAGAAATAAAATAATATAATATAATACGTAATTTTTACATTTGGAGCACTGCCATGTATGGTTCAGAGACCTGGACTTTAGAAATACAGAGAACTTGTTTGTACTAAAAAGCTGTCATGGAAAATCTACCTTCTAAGATAATGAAACTGCCACCATTTACGGCACAACAGTAAAAGTAATAATAATAAACAATGATACGTTGTGCTCATACTTATGATTACTTATATTATCTCTTATGTATACCCAGTTTTCTTATTGTCTCTTATTTATACCCAGTTTTCTTTATCGCTTACTTTAGATTGGTGTCAACAGCACTTCATGTAAAATTCACTTTCAATACTGAGACCATAAAATTGGTTCAACTGTCACCACAAAACTAAATGTCGGCAAGGCCACTTAGGGGTCAGCTTTGAGAGCTCCAAGCGGCAAAAAAAGGCAAACACCGTTCGGTCGCTTAAATGCGTAAGAATCCGACTTAGTGCCGAGGCTTTAAGGGATGTGAGCGGGCTATGCTTTTGTTAAACGACTCAACCAACTGCAACTGTTCGTGTTGTAGCAAATATACAATGCTCCTTTGAAATCCATTACCATTCTTTATTCATTGCATTCCTTAATTTCGGTGTTAATACGACATATTTAACGAGACCATATTAACAGCGGAGAAATTATGGCGACATGGCCGCGCGACATCTAACATATGCCAAATTTGTTCACAATGGATACCTTGGAATATAGGATTGCCTCTTGCAAACAGGTGCATAATATCTGGATGGTGCTCAGAGGTTTTATTGCAAAATGGTGCCCGCTGGAGGTTCCACCTCGTCTTTGGAGACCCCAGCAGCTGGAATTCAGTTTTAAAGTCATGTCACTCCAAAGATGTGCGATCTGGTGGGTAATGGGAACATTACACTGGATATTTCAGAAAAATCCTGGAAATTTGGCAATACAGAGAGAATGCTTTGATTTCCTGCGAAAGGAACGCTGGAAGCAAATCACTTCTGGGCTCAGTGGTTCCATGGAGTCTTACATCACCCGATTTGAGCTCCTTTACACTGGTAATTGAAGTGAAAAATAAATTATGTATTGTTTTGAGACACCCAAGCCACTACCCAATGTTCTCCTCCTTTCCGTCCAATGAATTAAAATCTTCACTAAACTAAATAAACAACAAAATCCCTGACCGCTACCTAAATAATAAATATATATTGAAAAAAAAAAACAGTACATCGTTCCCATTGATGAATTATTTTTTAATTTTTTTTTTAAATTTACGTCCTCCAACGTTAAGTCATATCGGACGATGAATGGAATGGGTGACATGATGCTCAAATGAGCCCATGGTCCATAGAGCTTAGAGTTACCCGGCATTCGCCATTCAGAATAAGGGAAAACCCCGGAAAAAACCGTATCCAGGTAACTCTGACCGAGATTCGAACTCGGGACCTCTTGAACGTGAGGCAGACACGCTACCACCACGCTACCAAAGCGGGCCCAATTGATGAATAATCAAATATGTAAAATAAAGGAGAAACTTTCTTTTGTGCAACGCGAGAATAGTTTCCCAAAGGTGCACGTACACGCATGCGCAAGCAGACGACCAGCCGGTTCTCGCGTTGCAGCCAACATGAGAAAGATATGTAAAACTCGTAGCCAACCTCGGCAAAACTGACCCAGACATAGGTGACGCTGTCCGTGTGCAAAGGAACATGGTTCGAGCAGGCTAAGTTATCGCCCGGTCAAATTTTGTTACTCATGCTCTGCTTTGCACATAAACAATCCACGACAATCATGCAGTACAGATGTATTTTTTTATCTTGAAAGGTGCAGAGCGATGCGCAGTGGTATCTGGACGGATCCACCTCAGAACGGTTGCAACTGGAGGGGGGGGGGTCAGTTGTGTACCAGTTGCGAGCAACTAAACACGTGCAGAGCTACTCGGTAACACTACAGCTTGTTTCAAAATGTGCTTGTCTCATGGTTCCAAGAGGGCATTTATAAATGACGCCTCCTAGCAGCACATTAGGAAATAAAGTGCCACATTTAAAAACACGAGAAGTAATAACCAATATCCATAGATTTATAAAAAAAAGGAACAATGGTCTGGGTCAGCTATAAAAATCTGGGGAAGGGTATCTGAGGCAACAATTGTGTCTGAAAGCAGTTTAGGAGAGTTATTAAGGAAAGAAAAGCCATTGGTGTTAGTGCAACAACGTCCTTCTCTATGCCCAGTAAACAAAGATTAAGAACATGCACAAAATCTAATTTGGATGTTTTAATTCAGAAGTAGTTAGGCGAACTATGAATAAATTTTAAAGCACAGAATCAGTTCGCCCAAGACAGAATCAGTTGTCCGTCTTTCTTCTTGGACCGCCACCCAGTTCTGTCCCTCACTACAGCTGCGTGTCACTTTCACACCTCGAAGCGTATCTTTATTCACACCATAATTCCTTTTGTGACTATTTTGTCCATTTTGATTATTAGTCTTGGCCATGCCATTATTAAGGGTCCGAACAATACCTGCTAAGAACCCGCTTTCTCCCGTGTCTTTTGTCATAGCCCGCTCACATTTCTTTAAGCCTCGGCACTCACCAGCTGGAGTGTTATGACTAAAAGTTACAGATTTCTGCACTACACACCGTATGGCGCTGGCTGATGACCCCTCTGCAACCCTGTTCCAGCTTACAGCTGCAATGTGTTGACATCACAGACGCAGAACTTTCCGATGCAGTGGTTTACAGTTTAGGAATTTACCTTTTTTCAAACACTTTCGCTGTCGCAGAAGCAATGCACTTTAATATCACAGGAATATAATGTTTGCATATCAGTTTACTTAGTAGTTCTGAATGTTTTCAGTTCTCTGCACACACGAGTTAAGAACAATGTTGCTTTGCTGGCATTATGTCTTCCTCTAGGCTTTTTCTCAGACATACGAGGGCTATCCAGAAAGTAGATTACGTTTTCGTCTGTTTCCGCTAGGGGTGGGGCTAGCGCGGCCATCTTGGGGTCAGAGCGTTGCGCAGCTCAGTCGGCATCTAGCCGTGCTAGTGAGAGGTTCGTGCTGTGCTCCGTTCAGATACTGTGACGGTTTGAAATGTCTGCGTTAATTGAAAATCCCGCGAGCTGCGAGGTGCGTGCAGTAATAAGGTTTCTGACTGCAAAAAACTGTAATCCGATAGAAATCTATCGGCAGCTTTGTGAAGTGTATGGGGACAACATTATCACTGAAGGTGGAGTGCGTCAGTGAGTCATCAGATTTAAAAATGGCCGAACCAATGTTCACGACGAAGATCGAAGTGGGAGACCCAGCATAGTGACTGTCGAACTTGTCGAAAAAGTCGATGCTAAAGTCCGTGAAAATCGAAGGTTCACAATAACGGAACTTTCTTTGAGTTTTCCACAAATTTCGCGAAGTTTGTTGCACGAAATCATCAGCGAAAAGCTTGGTTACCACAAGTTTTGTGCAAGATGGATTCCAAAAATCTTGACAGAGGACCACAAAAATCAGCGAATGGCTGCAGCGTTGAACTTTTTGGACGTTTACCATAAGGATGGCGACTCTTTACTCGATCGCATCGTTACTGGTGACGAAACATGGGTGAAACACGTGAACTGTGAAACGAAATTGCAATCAATGCAGTGGGGGCACACAAGTTCTCCCCAAAAACCCAAGAAATGCATGCAAACAATGTCGACAAGGAAGATGATGGCGACTGTTTTTTTTGGGACAGAAAAGGTGTGATTTTGGTGGACTTCCTGGAAAGAGGCACTACAATAAACTCTCAAAGGTATTGCCAAACTCTCCAAAAACTCAGAAGAGCCATTCAAAACAAGCGCAGAGGAATGTTGAGCTCTAAGATCTTGTTGATTCACGACAACGCCCGGCCCCACACGGCAAATGTCACTCGTGAAGTTCTTGAATCTTTTAAGTGGGAGTTGTTTCCTCATCCGCCGTACAGTCCCGACCTGGCACCGAGCGACTTCCACCTATTCCCAGCAATGAAGAAGTGGCTGGCTATGCAGCGTTTTGATGACGACACACAGCTGCAAGAAGAGGTAACGAAGTGGTTGAAGGCGCAGGCGGCCGAATTTTTCGACGAAGGAATTTCCAAGCTCGTACATCGCTACGATAAATGCCTTAATTTGAATGGTGACTATGTCGAAAAGTAGTATTTGAGTGTGGCTTTCATCTGTATATAATAAAATTTGTTTCCTGTACTTTGTTTACTTTTTATTCCAAAACGTAATCTACTTTCTGGATAGCCCTCGTACTTTAGGTAGCTTAGTTACAGCAGTTGTTATAAATTTCTCTATGACTGCCAAAAGAGAAACAAACTCTGCAGATGGGTAATAGAACGTGGAGTTTTCGTCCCTTTTGAATATTAGATTTACAAGGGATGCTGTACACTTGGCGGTAGACACTTTAGTAAGACAGATGGCACAAGAGAATTCGGCCGCTATTTTTTTAACTATAAAACCTCCTATATATGCCAGTGATAAGTGGACTGTTGCATGAAACGAGGCTGTATAGGAAGGAAAGAAAAAAAAAACTAAGTAAGTAAACTGTTAAAAGCAGTTTAACAATATACGTTAGTAGGTCTTATAAGACAGAAATTCACATTGCCTTTAATGTTACGATTATTGTGTCTGGAAGCTGTGTTGCTGTGTACAATGGTGTCTTTTATCAATAATTGAAATGATTTATGAAAATTATTGGTTTCATAATAAAGTAATCTTTCTTCATTTGCTTGTTGCTTGTTTACAGATTCTTTGTGCCTTTTATTTGCTCCCCATAATTTACATCAAGGTGTTATTCTCCCTTTCCAATCTATTTAATTTGGAAAGTATGTCTTCCTCAATCTGAATTGCAGCTCAGTTATAAGTACGTGCATCTGTGACATGATCCAACGCATTAACATAAGCAACACTGTTAACCCTTTCTCTGATGGAACTGCGTCTCCGTTTTCTGCTTTCTGTGTGTAAGCGTATTTTTGAAATTTGCTGCCTTGGTGTTGCTTGTTTCAATAATTTATAATATGGATAGTTCGGAAAAAATGCTTGGAATACTTCCTGTTTTCAGCAGTTTAATTTTACAGCCTGGCTTATAGTCGTCCTCAGTGAAATGCAAACTGCATACGACTGTTGAATTAGATTTATCATTTACCACAAAATTAGAGCGCGATATAGTTTTTAGTCATTGTTTACGTAGTTCTTCTTCTACTGAAAATTCATGGAAACTGATCCCTTTTGATTTTCCGTTCTTACTTTTACAGAAGGGTACGCAACAATACACCATCTGAAATACAAAGTATTGAGCTCATAATTGCTGCTATGCTGTTTGTAGTAATTATTGCTACTACTGCTGTTATAATGATGATAATGATGATAAAAATAATAGAAATAAAATAATATAATATAATACGTAATTTTTACATTTGGAGCACTGCCATGTATGGTTCAGAGACCTGGACTTTAGAAATACAGAGAACTTGTTTGTACTAAAAAGCTGTCATGGAAAATCTACCTTCTAAGATAATGAAACTGCCACCATTTACGGCACAACAGTAAAAGTAATAATAATAAACAATGATACGTTGTGCTCATACTTATGATTACTTATATTATCTCTTATTTATACCCAGTTTTCTTATTGTCTCTTATTTATGCCCAGTTTTCTTGTTCGCTTGCTTTAGATTGGTATCAACAGCACTTCATGTAAAATTCACTTTCAATACTGAGACCATAAAATTGGTTCAACTGTCACCACAAAACTAAATGTCGGCAAGGCCACTTAGGGGTCAGCTTTGAGAGCTCCAAGCGGCAAAAAAGGCAAACACCGCTCGGTCGCTTAAATGCGTAAGAATCCAACTGAGTGCCGAGGCTTTAAGCGATGTTAAACGACTCAACCAACTGCACCTGTTCGTGTTGTAGCAAATATACAATGTTTCTTTGAAATCCATGACGATTCTTTATTCCTTGCATCCCTTACTTTCGGTGTTAATACGACATATTTAACGAGACCACACTAACAGCTGAAAAATTATGGTGACATGGCCGCGCGACATCTAACATATGCCAAATTTGTTCACAGTGGATACCTTGGAATATAGGATTGCCTTTTGCAAACAGGTGCATAATATCTGGATGGTGCTCAGAGGCTTTATTGCAAAATGGTGCCCGCTGGAGGTTCCACCAAGTCTTTGGAGACCCCATCAGCTGGAATTCAGTTTTAAAGTCATGTCACTCCAAAGATGTGCGATCTGGTGGGTAATGGAAACATTACACTGGATAATTCAGAAAAATCCTGGAAATTTGGCAATACAGAGAGAATGCTTTCATTTCCTGCGAAAGGAACGCTGGAAGCAAATCACTTCTGGGCTCAGTGGTTCCATGGAGTCTTACATCACCCGATTTGAGCTCCTTTACACTGGTAATTGAAGTGAAAAATAAATTATGTATTGTTTTGAGACACCCAAGCCACTACCCAATGTTCTCCTCCTTTCCGTCCAATGAATTAAAATCTTCACTAAACTAAATAAACAACAAAATCCCTGACCGCTACCTAAATAATAAATATATATTGAAAAAAAAAACAGTACATCGTTCCCATTGATGAATTATTTTTTAATTTTTTTTTTTAAATTTACGTCCTCCAACGTTAAGTCATATCGGACGATGAATGGAATGGGTGACATGATGCTCAAATGAGCCCATGGTCCATAGAGCTTAGAGTTACCCGGCATTCGCCATTCAGAATAAGGGAAAACCCCGGAAAAAACCGTATCCAGGTAACTCTGACCGAGATTCGAACTCGGGACCTCTTGAACGTGAGGCAGACACGCTACCACCACGCTACCAAAGCGGGCCCAATTGATGAATAATCAAATATGTAAAATAAAGGAGAAACTTTCTTTTGTGCAACGCGAGAATAGTTTCCCAAAGGTGCACGTACACGCATGCGCAAGCAGACGACCAGCCGGTTCTCGCGTTGCAGCCAACATGAGAAAGATATGTAAAACTCGTAGCCAACCTCGGCAAAACTGACCCAGACATAGGTGACGCTGTCCGTGTGCAAAGGAACATGGTTCGAGCAGGCTAAGTTATCGCCCGGTCAAATTTTGTTACTCATGCTCTGCTTTGCACATAAACAATCCACGACAATCATGCAGTACAGATGTATTTTTTTATCTTGAAAGGTGCAGAGCGATGCGCAGTGGTATCTGGACGGATCCACCTCAGAACGGTTGCAACTGGAGGGGGGGGTCAGTTGTGTACCAGTTGCGAGCAACTAAACACGTGCAGAGCTACTCGGTAACACTACAGCTTGTTTCAAAATGTGCTTGTCTCATGGTTCCAAGAGGGCATTTATAAATGACGCCTCCTAGCAGCACATTAGGAAATAAAGTGCCACATTTAAAAACACGAGAAGTAATAACCAATATCCATAGATTTATAAAAAAAAGGAACAATGGTCTGGGTCAGCTATAAAAATCTGGGGAAGGGTATCTGAGGCAACAATTGTGTCTGAAAGCAGTTTAGGAGAGTTATTAAGGAAAGAAAAGCCATTGGTGTTAGTGCAACAACGTCCTTCTCTATGCCCAGTAAACAAAGATTAAGAACATGCACAAAATCTAATTTGGATGTTTTAATTCAGAAGTAGTTAGGCGAACTATGAATAAATTTTAAAGCACAGAAAAACAAAGACCAACTTTGAAGAAAGTGCTTATGAAGCTTAAAAAATTCTACTGACTTCCAAGGCAGTGTCTGAATATTAAGAAGAGTTCTTTTGAAGCTAGGATTATTTGAGAAAAAAAAAACACTAAGCGTGACAGACAAATTTTAATTGAACATCGCACCATACGTGCAAAAAGGCTTAAGTATTTACGAAATATTCGGATATATCGAAGTAAAGTTTATATAGTTTATATGGATGAAACTTATATAAATACAGCACATACTGGACCATATGCCTGGAGTGAAATACGTTACAGGGACTCTGCAGCGATATTGAAAGGTCGTCAGTTGTTTATCATGCCTGCTGGAGGAGAACAGGGTTTTGTTCCAAATGTCTATGTACTATTTAAGATCCAACAAAAGCGTGGAGATTAATACCATAGTAAGAATTACAACTTAGTTTATAAGAGCTACAATACTGGCTTTGAGAATGAAATTTGTTTTTAGACACCTTATGCACTGCCCTCCCCTCTCGTAATCTTACGCGTGTGACGCATTGTGGCGATAGGTGCACTATCCCCACCACAGTTGCTACTCATCCCTACCGCGCAGGATTCCTGTCAAGATAAAATAATACATCTGTACTCCGTAGGAAATGCATGCATGAGCTCACTGACTGTATCGGACTGGTTCGGCTACTGCCGTGAAGTGTGCATGATGTCAAATGACACCAAGTATACTGCAAGGGGAAAATTGGCGGTCCCGGTCATGTCGTTCAAATAGACGAATACAAAATAGGACGTCGCAAGTTTCATCGTGGGCGCGTCGTAGAGGGTAACTGGATCCTGGGAATGATCGACGTGGAAACGAATGAGGTGCGGATGACGATATGCCCCAACAACAGGAGGGATGCAAATACGCTATACAGTCTAACTGCAGCGCCCACGATGAAACTTACGTCGTCCTATTTTGCATTCGTCGATTTGAACAACGTGACCGGGACCGCCAATTTCTCCCCTTGCAGTATACTTGTTGTCATTTGACATCATACACACTTCGCGGCAGTAGCCGAACCAGTCGAATACAGTCCGTGAGTTCATACATGTACTACTTTGTGTGTGTTAAGTCTGCTAGATAGTGTAATTTCGGGATAACTAAGACTGTTGGCAGCATTGCGCTCAATGCAGAAACAAACATAGTTTGGCTGCACTGAATTCTTCAATATGGCTACATTACGCAGTAAGTAAATAAACAAACAATAACGTTAAAAAGGCCCTCCAACACGAAATTGCACTAAAAGTAAAGAAATTATATTAAAAAATCATGGTTGTATATAAAAACATCAAAAAGTGTGAAGGAATTAGAAAAAAAATCGCCGCGTCGCATATTAGAAAAAGCCAAAATAAAATAAAAATAGAACAAACTAAATAAATAAAATACCATATTCGGGAACATCAGGCGATAATAACACTCAGCACAGCAAAGGACTGTTCAGGCTTACGTATGGTCTCGAGTTAGTGGGGAAACACTAACCTTGACCTTTTAAAGTGTGAAGCTCATATCGGAGATGTCTTTGGTTCAATTACCGAGCGGGATGGCTCAGGAGGTTTCGTATTGGGAAGGTCTGGGTTCAATTCCCGTGGCCGACCTACCTGATCTATGGATTTTTCGGGGGTTTCCTGGGGCACGGTGGGTGGGATACCTACCGGTTGTACTGACCTGCCAGGTAGTTCTAGGGACGCTGCCCTCTGTATTGTCGTGACTCCTTGGGCCACCCTCTGTCTCATCTCACCTCATTCTCCCTCCCGGAGATGCCTCACTTGGATTATAGGTACAATAGACCAAGTTTGTACCTCCGTGCCAAATCCCGGAGTCCAGTCCAGTGCTGGTTCGATTCTCGTTCACTCTGATCTTCCATTCTTCGTGGTCGGTAACCAAACGTTGGGGTAGTTTACCATCTAGCATGATTTCCCATTCAATCCGTATGCTCATTGTCATCCCCCATGATTTAGGGGTACCATGCTAGTCCCGAGATCACGGGTTCAAACACGGCGAAGGGCGACGAGGACGGGAAGGTGGACATCCAAAACGAGAGGTGAGTATGAATTACTTCCTTGTTGTAGGGACTTCACCAGAGAGAGGTACGTATGATGACCTTTCCAAGTAAGTCTGGTGAACTATCGACCATAGATTACGTTGCTAACCCAGTTGGAACTGAAAATTTAACAGGAAAGATTATAAACGGTACTCCCCCTGACCTGCCTGATGTTTATCAGGTTATGCAACAACGTAACCACAAACACCTGTCTTAACAATCACGATCATCTAGCGAAAGGAAAACCAACACACGCCTGTTTAGAGAGGAGTGATTTTTGATATGAGAATCATCAAACCAAATAATACAATCGCCTAAAGGGGTCGCGTCTATCACACATTCCAAAGGTCCCAAGTTCGAGTCTCTGTTAGACCGAGAACAGCGTATTTCCACTATTTTGGGTATACGAATGTCAAGTAACCTTATAGTATAGGACCCCGGACACATTTGAACATCATTTTATTAAATTCACTATATAAGTGTATAAGAAGAAGATATATTCCGCAAGTAATAAATGAAAGATTGTGTAGCCGGATTCAGTAGGGTTCAGCTACACTGCAGCGAATTCTGTGCATGAATTACGAAGTGTATAGGTAGTGGCTATCTTCTAACCTATATTCATGAGATGTTTATTTATGGGAACGTTAAAGATTGAAGTGTGTCCGGTCGATCTACGAACCCAGAACACGATGTACATATGTAAAACTCGTTGCTATTCACAGTATGAACGGAATCATTCGTACACTACAGAACATTCGATGGGTTTTATATTCTGAAGAATTTTAAAGGATATTACGACATTTATTGCACTCGCAGTTGTCAATTCCAATAAGAAACCATACAGAGACTATAAGAAACCATGGCCAACCATACAGAGCATCTCTGATAGGGTAGGTCTGTCTTTAACAAACCTAGAAGTGATTGTCTAAACTCCTCACGGCTAAAGAGAACAACAGTATCTTTGCTGTTAAAAAAAAAAAAAAAAAAAAAAAAAAAAAAAAAAAAAAAAAAAAAAAAATCAGCAAAAATCTGTTCCTCAGCTTGTTACTGAATTACATTATTGTTTCAGAGAGCGTCGTAAAATCTATTTGCAATTAGCAAGGATACAACGGCAGAGCACCACCGAAGAAGTTCTAAACATAGAATTCGTTCGAAAGTGCCCCCTCCCCCCAAAAAAAAATTGATTACCGAGTAAAAGTGAAAGACTGTTTAAAGAGTCTGCATATGATCGATGTAATAATGGATCACAGGAAGTATATGAGTATTCTGAAGCCAAATTGGAGAAAATGAGCGTCCAAGATGACGGGACTTTCATGGCCCAAAACGTATTGCACTTACTCCACTACTACGTTGTTATATAACGTTTATACCCATCCCAGTCGACAGATATTAACTCTCGAGCATTCTGGAACAATTTCCAGCAAAGAAACACTGAAAACGACTCTTGTTGAAGCATGTACCAAACATTATATATATATATATATATATATATATATATATATATATATATATAACCCTTGTCCATTCTCTATCAAGAAGATCAGAGGCTAAAGACTATCCGACATGCAAACATTTCTGTAATTATATACATGACTTCTGGAGTGTACATTTACTTTTTGTACAATTTGGTTTTATTTTTATAAAGGTGGCATTTTGTTTATAAATTATTATTCTTTTCGTATAGAAAATAGAATGTTATTGAATGGTATTGAACCTGTCAGTCCAATAAATATTCTTCAGAATATGATTGACTTTAGAGATTTGGTATTGTACAACCTAAACAACACGTAAAAACAAGCATAAGAATGTCAAGTTCATGTTGGTAATGTTAGAACTACAACAAATGATAAAGATATATGTAGAAGTTGGGAGCTTTGGTAGACATTACATAGAATTAACTAATTGTTTGAAATAGAATCCAATTTTGAATTCTAGGCTAGACAGCAATTCTTGAAAGGTTATGTGTGTCAAGTTAATGGTGTATGGCTGTAAAAGCTTATCTATTCATACAAAAATGAATTGACGTTTGTTAGTGTCACAAAAACTCGAGAACGGCTGAACCGATTTGCCTAGTTTTGGTTTGAAATATTTCTGTAAGTCCAAGGAAGGTTCAAAAGGTGAGAAAGAAACCTGAAGTTATAATGGAGCGAGTTATTAACGAAATATAAAAGTACACACGCAAACTTTTAGGAAAAACATGCGCCTTCTTTTATTTTCGACAAACAAAAACATTAAAAAGTAGAAAGATATTCCACTCCTTGCCAAAAACTTCAAAGATATTTCACTTATATTTTATTAAATAACCTTTGTCGTTTGTTATCAGGACTGATTACTTTCATGTAGCATGATGATATATCTTTGGAAGATTAGACACAAAACTAATTTCTGAACGCACTATAACACTATAACTATTTGACCACAGACAATTGTTGTCAAATACTGATGAATCCTTGGGTACTTTCTTTATAAACTGTGTTTGTTAATTCGTGAATGTGAACTGAACTGACAGAAAGTTAACTGGATTCGTTTGTAATTCCGAAAGCAATAGAATTACCTTTTTATTTTAAGCTCTACGGTTTCCCGGGCGTTTGGCCTTTGCGATGATCATAAATCTCAAGAGCAATCGGAAGTTTGTGGAATTAACTTGCAGTTTCCCTGTTTCTCTTATGGACAATTATACATCAGACAACTTTTACTGACGGTATAAAGTTTGCCGGGTCAGCTAGTTTATATTAAAATGTTAAATCATTTAACAACCACTTTGACATACTTAATAATTATTAATTTGTATTGGGCTAAAATTAAACTCAATTTAGCATAGATAATGTCCAAAAGAAGCAATTGTTTCAAAAGAAGGGCAACTATAAAAACAGAAGCGGGTTCAGTGACCAGGTGTTGTTATAGTGCCAGGCGATTGTTAGAAAACGTCGTCTGCAGGACAGGATGGAAGAACTTCAGTATAGAAGACCTCAGACAGCTTGGAGACAAGAACTGGAGCGGTGGGTTTCTGAAGTAGGCCAGTCACTTAATGCATACACAGAGATAAGCCACGAAAATCTGTCCTACTGTGTGCACAAGATCAGATACATCATTTATCTCGATATTTACAGAGTCGTTCGTGTCAGCGATCTTTCCATCCCTGGTAAGAGCAAAGTAGGAAGAAAAAAGTGGCTTCTACAAACTCGAGTACATTCACAGAAAATTCAAGATATACATTTGTTGTGTAGTAATATTTTGTCTATCTCTTACAGTTTATCAGTTATACAAAAGTCATTCAGAATAAAGAGAACTTCTGAGTACATTCACAGAAAATTCAAGATATACATTTGTTGTGTAGTAATATTTTGTCTATCTCTTACAGTTTATCAATTATACAAAAGTCATTCAGAATAAAGAGAACTTCTGAGTACATTCACAGAAAATTCAAGATATACATTTGTTGTGTAGTAATATTTTGTCTATCTCTTACAGTTTATCAGTTATACAAAAGTCATTCAGAATAAAGAGAACTTCTGAGTACATTCACAGAAAATTCAAGATATACATTTGTTGTGTAGTAATATTCTGTCTATCTCTTACAGTTTATCAGTTATACAAAAGTCATTCAGAATAAAGAGAACTTCTGAGTACATTCACAGAAAATTCAAGATACACATTTGTTGTGTAGTAATATTTTGTCTGTCTCTTACAGTTTATCAGTTATACAAAAGCCATTCAGAATAAAGAGAACTTCTGAGTACATTCTCACAAAATTCAAGATATCCATTTGTTATGTAGTAATATTTTGTCTGTCCCTTTAGATTATCAATATAAATATATTCTAGCTACAGATTGGAGAACAGTTGAAGAGTTATTGCTCTCTTACTGAAGCTGCAAGCTCGGGACCGGTTTAGCGCTCGTTTTGCATGTTTGCCCCACCTCCCTTGTAAACTGTGCCGATCACAAGATCAAGGGTTTTTCTTTGAGCTCTGTGACCATACGCTGGTATTGTGTTAGAACTTAATTCTAGAGACGGTATGGTCTGTCATTGGGGAGTTTACTGACAACAATGGTAAGATAGACTTACGTACTTATATATTGTTTTAATATCTACGAGGGCTGTTCAATAAAGAATGATCATAACTTTTTATGATAATTTTTCGCATTAAAATTCAATTTTATTATATTCTGGTAGCTTAATGTGAAACAAACACGCTATAGTAGTTTCATTGTTGGTATTCCTGGTTCCCGCCTGTGAGAACCAGGCAAGTTCAGACATGTTCAGTATCTCCTACCGTTGCAATGGAGGTAACACGCGAGGAACAATATGCGGCTTTAAAATTCTGCTTTCGTCTCAACAAATCTTCAGTTGAGGCCTATACAATGTTACAGGAGGCCTATGGAGAGTCTGTTCTTCCCTACAGCACAGCTCGAAGGTGGTTTAAAATGTTTAAAGAGCGGAGACAGTCAATTTCAAAGGAAGGTGGACCCGGTGCTCCAGTTACTGCTCTTACGGAAGAAAACATCAACACTGCTGCTGCCATTGTGAGAGAGGATCTACGAATTACCTTAAGATCACTTTCTGAAATATTGAACATTTCATTGGGTGCCACCCACACGTTGGTGACAGAAACATTACACATGAGACGTGTTTGTGCGCGATGGATTCCAAGACTGTTGATTCCCGAACAAAAGGACATTCGCATGCAGGTCTGCATACAGTTAAAGTTGATGTTAGAGGAAGATCCGGAGTTTCATTCAAACGTAATCACTGCTGATGGAACTTGGCTACATCATTTTGATCCTGAGAGCAAACAGCAAAGCTCAGTGTGGAAATCTCCTTCATCACCAACCCCCAAAAAGCAAAAGTGGTTGCTCCTGCTGGAAAAGTTATGGTCATCTCATTCTTTGACATTCATGGAATGGTTTATCAGCATGTTGTACCTGCACACACATCAGTAACTGGACAATACTACAGGGATGTCCTGAAAACATTGCAGGTCCATATCAGGCGCAAAAGACCACATTTCCGTGAAGCATGCTGGATGCTGCACCACGATAATGCGGGGCCGCATATTGCCAATGTTGTTGCTGAATATCTTGTAAAAATCAACGTGAAGTACATCCCTCACCTTCCCTATAGTCCGGATTTAGCCCCATGTGACTTTTTTCTATTCCCTAACTTGAAGAAACGCCTTCATGGGAGGCATTATCCATCATCAGAAGCAGTGGTGAAGGCTGCGGAGGCGATTTTGAAGGATCTCTCAAAAATGTTTTCCAGCATGTCTTTGAAGACTGGCAGAAACGCTGGAACAAGTGCATCGCATTTAGGGAAGACTATTTTGAGAAGGGCCATCAAAATTATGAGGATGAGTAAAGGTACATTGTCAAAAAAAATTGTGATCATTCTTTATTGAACCCTCATATTACAATTACAATTTGTGTAATTGTGTAATTACAAATTGTGTAAAACAAAAACCGGCAGGATGTCAAAGACACGTTAAAATAATATAGCAGCAATAATTGTTACTTTCAGGCAATGGTCGTTTCTAATTTAGAACAGAAAAAGAAGACAAACGCAAAGGTCTAACTATTCCGTTAAAATGCTACAGCAACGAACTGTACATAATATAGTGAAAGACGTTCAAAATTCAAAGTGTACGGCAGGAAACTTTCAACATTGCTCACATCCGAAAAGGTCCCAACTTAACGAGTTTAAAAAATGTGTTATGTACAGAAATGTTATCTGGATAAGGAAAACCCCGGTGTAAACCTTATCCAGATAACTTACCCTGACCAAGATTCCAACTCGGGACCTGTTGAACGTGAGGTAGATTCTAATTCTAGAGAAATTTTGACATTCTGCAACGGCAATTACGGCTACCGAATCATTAAATGAAATAAGAGAGCTAACAAAGTGTTGATTTGTGGTCCCCTCGTTCCCCTGACCTATTTATTTGTGGGGTTCTCCTCTAACCTTGGTACACTACAGGAACATTGTGATAGCGTAATGGAACAAATCACAACGATTTCTTCTGATGAACTTAGACGAGTACCTGTTTGGGAGCAGAAGTCCATTTCCATATAAAGATTTTAATGCGCTTCTACCAGCAACATTCCCCAGCGACTCTAATGACGAGAACCCGAGAAACCGCGAATGCATCATGATACCAGGGTTGGCTGATAAGTCCCAGGCCTCACATAAGAAAAGCTGTTTCTTATTTGGAAATTAATTGTTCTTTCACACTAGTCGGGTGTAGGACGCACTATGAAAGAGTAGAGCCAGACTGAAAAATTCAATGCCATAGCCTGGATTTGAACCACGGATCTTCTGGTCTCCGTCCAGCCGCTCTAACTATTGAGTTACTATGGCCAACGTGCCGATATGACATTAAATTCTCAAACTGACTCGTGTTTTTCCCAGTAAACCACCAGGAGTTCTGATAAACACATAGACAACTACCTTAATGACGACTTACTATGCTGTAAGTACTTTAAGGCCCCGGCGTTATAGTTCGGACCACTATTAGGTACTAGTACTTACTTAAAGTACTTACAGCATAGTAAGTCGTCATTAAGGTAGTTGTCTATGTGTTTATCAGAACTCCTAGTGGTTTACTATAAAGCCCGGGTCTTAAAGTCCTTACAGCATAGTAAGTCGTCATTAAGGTAGTTGTCTATGTGTTTATGAGAACTCCTAGCGGTTTACCGGGATAAACACGAGTCAGTTGGAGAATTTAATGTCATATCGGCACGTTGGCCATAGTAGCTCAATGGTTTAAAGAGGCTGGACGGAGACTAGAAGATCCGTGGTTCAAATCCCGACTATGGCATTGAATTTTTCATTCTGGCTCTACCCTTTTATTTTAAACCACCTTCGAGCTTTGCTGTAGGGAAGAACAGACTCTCCGTAGGCCTCCTGTAACATTGTATAGGCCTCAACTGAAGATTTGTTGAGACGAAAGCAGAATTTCAAAGTTGCATATTGTTCCTCGCGTGTTACCTCCATTGCAGCGGTAGGCGATACTGAACATGTCTAAACTTGCCTGGTTCTCACAGACGAGAACCAGTAGTACCTGCAGTGAAACTACTATGGCGTGTTTGTTTCACATTAAGCTAACAGAATATAATAAGATTGAATTTTAGTTCGAAAAATTATGACCGTAAAAAATTATGATCATTCTTTATTGAACAGATCTCGTTTATTTAGTTTTTAAAGTTGGGTCAATTAGTACTATTTTGTTCGTCGCTTACAGTTTACCAGTTATACAAAAACCCTTCAGAATGAAGAGATCTTCTGAGCATATTTCCAGAAAATTGAAGATACCCAAGGAGTGTCGACACCGCCGAAACTCCGGCCGACACTTCTACTCTGAAAGAGACCACCAGATGAGGGATAATATGAAATGATAATGGAGATGAAATGGAGGGACAGGAAATTCGGGGTATGCAGTTAACCTACCCAGCATTTGCCTGGCGACCCGGGAAATTCCCAGAAAAAGCCCATGGGTCAGTTAGATCGGCCACGGGAATCGAACCCGGTCCTCCACAGAAGAAACCACCTGAGCCATTCCACTCGGGCATGAGGACATTCCTAAAAAATTTAAGACGATCACTTCATGAAAATATATGAATCAAAGTATTATATCCAAAATGTTCCATGCAAACAGTAGTTTGGGGTGTATTCTTGTAGAATCCTTTTCGCTTCTGAGGCATATGTCCGCAGCCAATCGGACATACGTGTGACGTTTTTTTCTAAAAATATCTCTTCTTGATTCAATAACACCTGAGTATTGAATTTTCCGATTTTAGAGGATGCCATGGCTAGTGTTGGTCCATTGTGAGCATGTATCAGTCTTCAGTTGTTAATAAACAATCACAAAATGGAGATAACAAAACACTATTGGAAACAAAATTATAAAGTCGCTGCCGCAGCTCACGACGCCGCCTTAGCTTCAGGCCTGCCCATGCTTGGGCAGTGTCCGAAAGTTGAGAACAGTAAACTCCAGCGCCACACTCCATGCAGACACTGCTGCGCCTATGGGCACACCGCTGACACTTGCACCGCGCCTCCGCGGTGCCACTACTGTGGCGCTCCTAATCCCACAGCAGTATGTCAGGCACACGACCTCAGGCGCCGACGCCGGTACTGCGCCACCTGTAATGGACTAGGCCATTTTACTGGACAGGCGCAGTGCCCACTTTACCCACGCCGGAACACCAGTGGACCAGCACCTCGGAACACAACCAGTGAGTCCGCCGATTGGCAGCAAGCTCTTGGTAGTCTACTAGAGGAGCTTCACCGAACCAGCATCAAGCTATGCAGACTCGAGGAGCTCCTGACGACCACTGTCACCACAGTCAACAACCGTCCCCCAGCGGTGGAAGTTCAGGACCTTCACTCTGAGGTCCTAAACATAAACCAGCGCCTGGGAAACATAGAGGAATCCCTAGCAGCTGCTGCCGCCCAACGCGGCACAACCAACGCCGCCCTCCAGGACATGCAAGACAGGCTGACCACGCTCTCCAGCCAACTCATGGACGGACTTACACCGCAGAAACAGATAGTAGAGTCAATCAACACCCAGCTCCAGGACAGCCCAGCCCAACATGAAGAAGGGATTGCCGCTCTTCTGTCCAAAATTGACCGCATCACCAGCGCCTTCTGCGACGACCCACCCAACGACACACTAAGCTACTGCAAGGGCAAGCTTGAAAAGATTGTTGGATACATCAACGACACAGCACCCAACAAGAAGCTACACGAAGCCCTTCGCGAACACCAGGACCACATCACCCAGAGCATCTACGACCTGAAGATGTGTCTGGCTCCAGAACACGGGGTCCCTCCGCCGCAATTTCTGCCACATCGAGACACCCGCACACGCAGGACGCCGCCGCCATCAGACCTGCAACGCCACCTCCCTCCCCGGCCATGAGCTGTTGACGGCCATGGCCCTTCTGCATCACCGCAATCCAGTTCCCACGAGGACTCAACGACTCCATCCAGTCACGCATATAACGATCACCACTGTATACAGGTCGTAGCCAGGGTCTCCTGGATCATGACTGCTACCTGATCACCACAAGCGGGTTCCCGCACAGCTAGTTTCTACCCACGAACAGCCGGGTTGCTTAGGCGGTACCGGCCACCAAATTCGCCTCAACAGTCCCAACTAAATTAACACCACAGGCCCCAATAAATAGAATCACCTCAGAACAACATCCTTCTTCCTGCCCAAATACCCAATCTACCCTGTTGTTGGTTTTTTCCTATACCTTTATTCCCGTTTTCCCAAACAAACAAAAAATAAATAAAAATAAAATTTAAAAATCGAAGAATATGTGAAGTGGAAGGAGAAGATGTCGCTAGTGAGCGTGTGACACAGCAATAGTACCAACGTTTCGGCAATGGAGACAAAAACACTAAAGATTTTCTACTTTCTGTAAGACCTAAGGTATGGAATATTGAGGATATACGCCAATTTTTGTGAGAAAATCCAAAAAAAGGATCCGTAGGCTTTCAGAAAAACATGGTACATCAAAATACGAGGCATATGCGTAAAATAAAGTCCCCAATTTTATTTAATATAGAAAACCTGTTTATTGTCAATGAATGCTATATTAATGAAAAGGCGGAACTTACAGCTATTTACAACGTAATCACTATTGCGATCGATGTACTTTTGCATACGCTGTGGTAGTTTTTGTATATCCTTGTCATAGCACTCTCCCGCCAAGTTACGCAGGTAGCGCTCAACCTCGTTTTTCAAATCATGGTTGGTCTGGAAATGTGTTCCACCCCGGTGTGACTTCATCTCACGAAACAGATGATAATCACTAGGTGCTAAGTCTGGACTGTAGGGGGGGTGAGGATGTCCTATCCGTTTATGGCCTTCGGTGAGCATTTTGGGGGCCCACCTCGCACACACCATACGATAATGCAAATGTTCAGTCAAAATCTTGTCAATCGTAGTCTTACTGACTTCAGGGATAAAAAAAATAAAAAATAAAAAAAAATAAAAATAAATTCTGCCTAACTTTTATCCAGGCATCTAGTTTCAAAACCTGGACTATTTCTCTATAATTCTAATTGATATTTTATTATCATATTAGTTCTTCCTTTGATATTTTTGCAGATACAATGCTAATTATAAACCTTAGTTTTTATCCTCATTCAAATACTTCTATTTCTCAGCCTTTCTGAACTCCTAATTCTCTCTACGCCGGCAATCCTTCTTCTGCCTTCTCCTGTCACTCTTTGTTTTGTCTGATACTGTTCCATTACTCTAGTCGATATTAAGGCTACCATTTCTTCTAAGTTATTAAAGTTGTCTACCTGTCTTACTATATCCCATATGTATTTCCCTCCTAGATTTCTATGCTGTTCTCCTACCAAATCTTCATGTGATTTACATTCAAATGTAACATGTTCTGGCGTATCTATTACATGACATTGCTCACATAAGTCGCTTTCTTCCCTTTTTATTCTTTTGAAGTACGTTTTAAAAGGGCCATGACCGGATATGTATTGAACACCAAATCTACGTGGTTGTATGCTTCTTAGCTTGAGTCGTTCTCGAATGTTCGGGAAAACTTCATATACTCTCCTTCCTGTTTGCTCCGCATCCCATTCTTTTTGCCATTGTTTAATCAGCTGCTGTTTTATCTCATCTTTAGTCTTACATTTTGTCCGAACTATTTCTTTAATCGCTTGTAGATTGTCTCTTTTGAGCCAAAATCTCGCTCCTCGGAGTTTAATCAGCAGATCTACAGGCCAGATTCCTAGAATAACTAGTAGTGCTAAAGTAGAGGTAGTCTTCACTATACCACAAATTGTGACTAATGCCTGACTCTGTGTTCTTCTTAACAAAGTTATGTTTTTCAACAGGGTTACTCGATGGCTCCAAACGCTGGCTCCATATGAGACTATTCCCACGAATAAGCTCATGTGATAAGTTTTAACAGATGATAATGATAGTTTAAACTTTCGAGTCGCCAAGGAGTATAATTTTTGCATGATGTTTCCCGCCTTTGTCCTTACGTTTGCAATATGGGTATCGTAATTCAACTTTTCATCTACATATATTCCTAAATATTTAGCTGCTTTAGATCTCTTAACGTTCGTGCCATCCATTTTAAATATAGGATCCCTTTTGAGCGTACCCTTAAACAAAACGTATGTCGATTTATGCGGAGCTACTTTTAGTTTGACTTTCTTACACCAAGTGCCTAGTAACTCTAGTGCTATATTTGCTCTACTTTCAAGATTGCTTCTGTTATCAGACTCTGCATCCTTTGGGCATCCTTTGGTTATTTCCTTTGTGATCATTTTGCTTGCGCCTCTGACATGTACCCGTCTATCTTTACAGTAGTCTTTCAACGATTCATACAAACATTTAGGGTAGTTCTTTTCCCGCAGGATCCTGTAAAGCTCGGGCCACCAAAGGTTGTCGAAAGCTCCAGATATATCCACGAAGATTCCTGCCACATATTTTCTATTGCTATTTTTCACGTCTTCCACAAGTTCATTTATAGCATCCTCCGTGGACCTTCCCTTCCTGAACCCAAATTGTAAGTTTGTCATTCCTATCATAGTTCTATATTCATGTATGCGTTTATATAATAACTTTTCCTGTACTTTTCCCAGCGTATTTAACAAACAGATTGGCCTATAGGTTTTAGGATTCATGGGATCTCGGTCTTTATCTTTTGACTTCAGGGATAAGATCGCACAGCTCGCGAACTGTCACACGACGATCTTTAAGCATTTCTCGCTCCACTTTTGCAATTGTTTCGGCTGAAACCGAAGGCCGACCAGAACGCTGTTCGTCATGGACGTCTGTACGTCCGTCTTTGAACTCGCTGACCCACTTTCGCACGTTTTTGACGTCCATACACTGTCAACCATAGACTTCGCATAACTGAAGACGAATTCCAGTGGGGGTAGTGAACTTGGCACTCAAAAAATGGATCACTGCACGCAACTCGCACTTGGCGGCGGACGTGATAGGAAGCTCCGTCGTAAACGGTTGCCCAGCCAAGAGTAATGATTGCAATGGGTTCGCTGTGGTGGGGATTTGAAGGAGTGAAAGCAAGCTACACGCCAGTGTTGCCGGATCTCGCGTAATAGCGTTCCTCACGGCTCCAGCGCCTTGGAGACCTTATTTTAACGGACACGCCACGTGTACCATATTCGCCACATTAAGACACTTGAAAAATCATACAGAAGCTGTAGATCTGTACCTCATGAACTGACACCTCAACAGGCAGAATGTAGAGTGGATATCTGTCGACAGCTTAGCAGTAATCCCACAGATGATAGATTAGTCAGAAGAATTGTCACTTATAATGATAAATGGGTATATTATCGCAACCCTGATGTCTTGATCCCCCCAACATCCCAAAGTCATAGTTAAAATCATCAGTATGTTTGTTCAACGCGGGCGGGCGACTGATGTGGAGTGAGTGAGTGAGTGAGTGAGTGAGTGAGTGAGTGTGTGGTGTTTTAGGGCCCGTCGACAACAAGGTCATTTGGGCCCGAAGTCAACACTAAAAAGTAAAAGCTACACAAATTAAGCTAAAATGTAAAATAAAAATAAAAACACTCAACTATTAAAAGTACATAAAAACCCATCCCAAGACAAATTAAAATCTCTAAAATTAACAAATATAAAATGCAAGTTAGACTTGATTATTAAAACCGATTTGGGTAACAAACCGCGGTGCCTTAACCACGGCCACTGGGTCGTCCCCTAAAACACCCAGCAAGTTAGTCCCCAAGCCTACTGACTGGCGAACGCGGGCGTACTGCGGGCAATCGAGCAATATATGCCGCATAGTGAGGCGTACTGCACATTGAGCACACACAGGGGCCGGTTCCCCTCTTAACAAATGGCCATGAGTCGCTCGTGTGTGCGCAATTCTCAGCCGGGTGAGTATCACCTCGGCTCGCCGGTTATCCCTGCAGGAAGTTAGCCAGGGTTGTACGCTCTCCTTTATTCCCCGGAGTTGTGTGCCTTCCAAAGCTGTCCAGGAGTGCTGCCAAGCAGATAGGAGTTGGCGACGGAAAATACGTTGTACATCGTGGTATGGCACCGTAGTTGTTAAACTCCGGGGCAAACGACAAGCGGACTTAGCAGCCGCGTCCGCCTCCTCGTTCCCGGAAATGCCCACATGGCCTGGGGTCCAAGTAAAAACAAAATTGTATCCGCGACTGAGCATTTGCGAGATCTGGGTCTGTATTTTTAAAACAAGGATGTGAGCGGCAGTGAATAGAGTTCTATTGCACAGGGACAATGCAACACCCAATACTGCACGAATAACCATGGAAAAAAAAATCAGGAATTGGGTGCATTAGAGCTATACCACACTCAGCATACAGCCCTAATATCTTTTTCGATCCATGACCCATTTTCTACGTGGAAGAAATGTTGTCAACATTGAACCAGTGCAAATGGGTGTCACGAATACTTCGCATCAAAAACCAGAGACTGATACCATCGTGGGCTAATAAACCTCGCTAATCTATGACTCAAGACCATCGAATCTAATGTCTATGCTTTGAAAATAAGTCAATTGCTCGTCAGAACACATTTCTAATATATACAAGGGGCGTCCAGAAAGTAAGTTCTGTTTCAATTTATCTCCGCTACAGCGCTGCGATCGCAATTCCCCACATACGCGGTAGACGCTCTGTATCAAGGAGAAGAAACGTGCGCCATTGTGAGATCGCTGTCAGCCACGTACGCTTTGTTGTGCTTGTTTACAATGTCGGTGTTGATTGAAAATCCCGCCACTTGTGAAATCAGATCTGTAATTCGTTTTCTGAATGCTAGGAAAGTGAAACCAATAGAAATTTATCAGCAAGTTTGTGATGTCTAAAGGTGTTGTGTTTCTTCACGACAACGCACGACCACACACTGCAAATGCAACGAAAAACATCCTACTGGGATTTGGCCGGGACGTGTTTGACCAGCTCTGACCTCGCTCCTAGCGACTTTCATCTGTTTTTGCATCTCAAATCTTTCCTTGGCGGTCAACACTTCAACAATGACGAAGAGCTAAAAGAAAATGTTTCCAACTGGTTGAAGACACAGGCGGCAAACTTCTATGAAGAAGGTATACAAAAACTTGTGCCTCGCTATGACAAATGCCTGCAAAATTTCGGCAGTTATGTGGAAAAATAGTTTAAGAGTTGTAGAATTTTGTGCAATAAATAATTTTTCTGTATCTGTACACAATTTAATTTTATTACCAAACAGAACTTACTTTCTGGACATACCTCGTAGTATGTATAGTTTAATGAATGTTTTGTATACGGTGCTTTGTTTTCTAGATGTAAACTAGATTGATAAATTTACTTCTGCGAATTTTCCTGTTTGGGCAGAAATATGCTGTGCAGGTGTCTGATCCAAATAATTTTCTGTTAAATATGTTTATTTTGTTGAGTTAATCATTTCCAAGAGCCCTGCCATTGATTTGTGCATTAAAATACTCTGGTTATGCAAAGACAACGGAATGTCCAAGACCGTCACCTAGGCAACCAGTTCGCAACCACTTCTTTAAAACATTTGACTATCACTTAAGTCTACTGTACTCCTTTCTTCCTAAAATAAGATAATGCTTACTGTGAAGAAGATAGATAAATATGCTTTTTAACACTAGTTAATAAAATGGGTAAAGAAAATTATCTGATTGTATAATTAGGAAGGTTGTTCAATAAAGAATGATGTTCATTTTTTACGGTCATAATTTTCCGAACTAAAATTCAATCTTATTATATTCTGTTAGCTTAATGTGAAACAAACACGCCGTAGTAGTATCATTGTTGGTACTCCTGGTTCCCGCCTGTAAGAACCAGGCAAGCTCAGACATGTTCAGTATCGCCTACCGCTGCAATGGAGGTAACACGCAAAGAACAATATGCAGCTGTGAAATTCTGCTTTCGTCTCAACAAATCTTCAGTTGAATCCTATACAATTTTACAGGAGGCCTATGGAGATTCTGTTCTTCCGTACAGCACAGCTCGAAAGTGGTTTAAAATAAAAGGGTAGAGCCAGACTGAAAAATTCAATGCCATACCCAGGATTTGAACCACGGATCTTCTGGTTTCCGTCCAGCCACTCTAACCCTTGAGATACTATGGCCAAAGTGCCAATATGACATTAAATTCTTCAATTGATTCGTGTTTTTCCCGGTAGGCCTCTAGGAGTTGTCATGAACACATGAAACAACTACCTTAATGGCGACTTACTATGCTGTAAGTACTTTAAGGCCCGGGCTTTATAGTTCGGGCCACTATTAGGTAGTAAGACGAGTCAATTGGAGAATTTAATGTCATGTTGGCACGTTGGCCGTAGTAGTTCAATGGTTTAGAGCGGCTGGACGGAAACCAGAAGATTCGTGGTTCAAATCCCAGCTATGGCATTGAAATTTTCAGTCTGGCTCTACCCTTTCATAGTGCGTCCTACAAACGGCTATTGTGAAAGAACAATTAATTTCCGTGGTTTAAAATGTTTAAAGAGGGGAGACAATCAATTTCAAAAGAAGATGGACCCGGTGCTCCAGTTACTGCTCTTACGGAAGAAAACATCAACACTGCTTCTGCCATTGTGAGAATATCGACGAATTACCTAGATCTTTTTCTGAAATACCGAACATTTCATTGGGTGTCACCCACACGTTGGTGACAGAAATATTACACATGAGACTTGTTTGTGCGCGATGGGTTCCAAGACTGTTGATTCCCGAACAAAAGGACATTCGCATGCAGGTCTGCATGCAGTTAAAGTTGGTGTTAGAGGAAGATTCGGAGTTTCTTTCAAACGTAATCACTGCTGATGAAACTTGACTACATCATTTTGATCCTGAGAGCAAACAGCAAAGCTCAGTGTGGAAATCTCCTTCATCACCAACCCCCCAAAACAGCAAAAGTGGTTGCTTCTGCTGGGAAAGTTATGGTCATCTCATTCTTTGATATTCATGGAATGCTTTATCAGCAAGTTGTACCTGCACACACATCAGTAACTGGACAATACTACATGGATGTCCTGAATACTTTGCAAGTCCGTATCAGGCGCAAAAGACCACATTTCCGTGAAGCAGGTTGGATGCTGCACCACGATAATGCGCGGCCGCATATTACCGATGTTGCATGAAGTGCATCCCACATCCTCCCTATAGTCCGAATTTAGCCCCATGTGAATTTTTTCTATTCCCTAACTTGAAGAAATGCCTTCGTGGGAGACATTATCCATCATCAGAAGCAGTGGTGAAGGCTGCGGAGGTGATTTTGAAGGATCTCTCAAAAACGGTTTCCAGCATGTCTTTGAAGACTGGCAGAAACGCTGAGACATGTACATCGCATTCAGGGGAGACTATTTTGAGA
Organism: Mantis religiosa; assembly: GCA_030765055.1. Taxonomy (NCBI): domain Eukaryota; kingdom Metazoa; phylum Arthropoda; class Insecta; order Mantodea; family Mantidae; genus Mantis; species Mantis religiosa. The sequence goes on from CM060954.1 coordinate 159,957,115, forward strand.
AGTAGCATCAAAATTATGAGAACGAATAAAGGTACGTTGCCAAAAAAAAAAAAAAAAAAAAAAAAAAAATGTTACCATTCTTTATTGAACAGCCCTCGTATATCAGGGTTCACAAAATTTTGCATAGTTTCCTTTCACCCCGAGAAATAAAAGTTACCTCACAACAAAATTGTACCTCATAACCAATATCGGCCGACAAAATCCAGAAAAAAGAACCGCTCCCTGCGGTAAAAACCTGAATGGGTGGATACGGAGCAAAAACCTTCAGGCTTTATATAGCCTGCCAGCACTTGATGGACGGACGGACTAGACGGGCGGACGAAAATATGTTAAAACACCTGTTATGTCACTTGGTGTCTACCGTCTCCAATACTTTTTTTACTGTTATTTATTTGGATTTTGAAATAATTATTTTGTTATGGAAAACCGCTATTCGTTTTTTCTGATCATGTAAAGAACGAGAATGCAACACATTGTGTTTAACGTGACGTTGAACGCTCAACAATGAAGTTGTGACGCGGTTAAGACTGCCCCACTATAATACTGGTGATGTTGGTGGGGGACTTGAGAGAGACTTGTGCAGTGTCTGGCTACACTGACAGTCGGTGTGTTGTTGACTCCTGGTGCGTGTTGTACGGTGCAAGCGACTTCGTGTTCCCTTCTGAAGACGGCCCTCCCGAGGGTACACATTCTAATACAAGGTAAGTCTTACTTCACATGACAAAGTATCTCTGAAACAGCTTATTGCTCTATCTACTTCAAGTTAATCCAGGTAAACTATCTTATTGTTAATAGACGTACAGTAGAAGCAAGTGTTAGTCCACTGTTTTAAAAGACTGGTTGCTATGGTGATGATTTTGACATTCAATTTTTTATTTAACGTCGTGAAACGTTAAGTCGTATCGGATTATGAATAAAAAGAGGTGCCATGATAAGTCCAGGGTACAGAGAGCTTAAAGTTACCATCAGAGATGAGTAGATACCAGTTTTATTCGATACTCGATACCGTCATTTATGCTTCTAAGTTCATTACAAAATACAATGTTGGGAGAATTTTGTAATGTCTATAAAAGTAAGTAGATCAACAAATTTAATGAGACAAAACTTAAAACCATTAGTGTTCTTATTTTTAAACTCTGTATTAGACATTTAAAAGCAAAACTGTCCACTTTTATAAGTTTTTTTTTTTTTCCAAAACCACTAGCATTTTCACTGTTTCGGGGTCAATTCTTCCTTTTTCTGTCACATATGAGTCCTGCTGTACTAAATAGTCTTTCAGAGAAAACAGTTGAAGGTGGAATACACAAATATTTAGCGGCAATTGTTTTGCAGTAATGCAGTGTACTAGAAAGAGGAGGTGAGATATGTAGTGATTTGTTCTTGGGAACTGTTAACTGACAGTTGACACACGATTATTTTCTTGTATAATGTTACTCTACAGCTACCACATTCCTGACAATTTCTCGGGGTTTTGCAAAGCTCTACTTGCGACAGTTAATGTTTCGCGATTTTAAAATAAAATAAAAATCGAAGAATGACTACCAAAGTATCGAAGAAGTATCGAATGAATTTTGTGAAGTATCGTTCGAACTCGATGCCAAGAGTATCGAGGTATCGCAAGTATCGAGAACCCATCCCCAGTTATCATTCATTTTTTCAGGATAAGGTAAAACCACGACAAAAAACCATAGAATATTACTCACTCTGACCAAGACAGGAACTTGGATTTTTGAATGTATTCCATTCTCTTTGTAAACAGACCAGCAGGGGTAAATACAAGCAAGCCTCCCATTAAAAAAAGACTATCTTGGAAAACTGAAAGCAGTAATAGTAAATTTTTCGTGTTAACTGTGAAAATAAAACGTTTTTCAGATAAATTGGATACTCTAACATTATATATTTTTGTGTAGTAAAACTTTGTCTATCTCTTACGGTTATACAGTTATATAAAAGTCATAAAAGACGAGGAAGTCTTCTGAGTCTTCACAAAAGTTTCAAGATTACATTTTGTTTGTCGTGAAAATATCTTAAGACTTTCATTGTTAAAGGTAGTTTTGGGTGCAGGAGAACTTAAATAAAAAGTATGCTTTTTTTTGTTCCATTTATACCCCGCCTTTAATTGCTATGGTCATATCAGCGGCCGTTCTCCTTTGGAACATACAAAAGGTGTTAACTCGTTATCTTTGTTTTTTTTTAATCATTACATCACGCACACATTCACACTCTCATTCATACTTCCAGACTCTAGGGAAATTGGGGAATTATCTTGGTGGGAGAAAAATCCCCACCCCCACCGCCGGGAATCGAACCCGGGACCCCTAGCACGGCAGGCAGGTGCTCTACCGACTGAGCAAGTCTGTTATTTTAATAGACTTTTCGTTTGCTCTTTTTGGGTTCAGCATACCTCCAAGCATGAATTTCTGGTTAAATTTCGACATCGGGAGGAGTACAATGCTTGGTCGAGTTAATGCAGAAAGTAAAAAGAAATGTCACAGTTAACATTCAATGTAGACGGCATTAAGTACCAAGACGACATAAAACTCAACTGTATCGCCCGCTAATAAAACCATTTATGTACCATTCTCTGTGTCTTATCTAACGCAAGAAGTAAGACTATCGCCTTCAAAGCTTGATAAGGTACTCCCTTCAAATGGACCCAGTAACAGAACATGTCCTTTCGTACTTTTGCAAACATCATTAACAATATCAACCTTATAAATTTATTCCCTCCATCATTGTCATATCATACGATAAATGAAATGATACTCAAATAAGTCCAGAGTCCATAGAGCTTAGACTTACCAGACATTCATCTTTCAGGATAAGAGAAAACCTCCAACGTTAAGTCATATCAGACGATGAATGAAATGATGTTCAAATAAGTACAGGGTACATAGAGCTTAGAGTTACCAGACATTCCTCTTTCAGAATAAGAGAAAACCTCCAACTTTAAGTCATATCGGACGATGAATGAAATGATGTTCAAATGAGTACAGGGTACATAGAGCTTAGAGTTATCAGACATTCATCTTTCAGTATAAGAGAAAACCTCCAACGTTAAGTCATATCGGACGATGAATGAAATGATGTTCAAATGAGTACAGGGTACATAGAGCTTAGAGTTACCAGACATTCATCTTTCAGGATAAGAGAAAACCTCCAACGTTAAGTCATATCGGACGATGAATGAAATGATGTTCAAATGAGTACAGGGTACATAGAGCTTAGAGTTACCAGACATTCATCTTTCAGGATAAGAGAAAACCTCCAACGTTAAGTCATATCGGACGATAAATGAAATGATGTTCAAATGAGTACAGGGTACATAGAGCTTAGAGTTACCAGACATTCCTCTTTCAGAATAAGAGAAAACCTCCAACGTTAAGTCATATCGGACGATTAATGAAATGATGTTCAAATAAGTACAGGGTACATAGAGCTTAGAGTTACCAGACATTTATCTCTCAGGATAAGGGAAAACCTTCAACGTTAAGTCATATCGGACGATGAATGAAATGATGTTCAAATGAGTACAGGGTACATAGAGCTTAGAGTTACCAGACATTCCTCTTTCAGAATAAGAGAAAACCTCCAACGTTAAGTCATAGCGGACGATGAGTGAAATGATGTTCAAATGAGTACAGGGTACATAGAGCTTAGAGTTACCAGACATTCATCTTTCAGGATAATAGAAAACCTCCAACGCTAAGTCATATCGGACGTTGAATGAAATGATGTTCAAATGAGTACAGGATACATAGAGCTTAGAGTTACCAGACATTCATCTTTCAGGATAAGAGAAAACCTCCAACGTTAAGTCATATCAGACGATGAATGAAATGATGCTCAAATGAGTACAGGGTACATAGAGCTTAAGGTTTACCAGACATTTATCTCTCAGGATAAGGGAAAACCTCCAGCGTTGAGTCATATCGGATGATGAATGAAATGATGTACAAATGAGTACAGGGTACATAGAGCTTAGAGTTACCAGACATTTATCTCTCAGGATAAGGGAAAACCTTCAACGTTAAGTCATATCGGACGATTAATGAAATGATGTTCAAATGAGTACAGGATACATAGAGCTTAGAATTATCAGACATTCATCTTTCAGGATAACAGAAAACCTCCAATGCTAAGTCATATCGGACGTTGAATGAAATGATTTTCAAATGAGTACAGGGTACATAGAGCTTAGAGTTACCAGACATTCATCTTTCAGGATAAGAGAAAACCTCCAACGTTAAGTCATATCGGACAATAATGAAATGATGGTCAAATGAGTACAGGGTACATAGAGCTTAGAGTTACCAGACATTCATCTTTCAGGATAAGAGAAAACCTTCAACGTTGTCATATCGGACGATGAATGAAATGATGGTCAAATGAGTACATGGTACATAGAGCTTAGAGTTACCAGACATTCATCTTTCAGGGTAAGAGAAAACCTTCAACGTTAAGTCATATCGGACGATAAATGAAATGATGGTCAAATGAGTACAGGGTACATAGAGCTTAGAGTTACCAGACATTTATCTCTCAGGATAAGTGAAAACCTCCAACGTTAAGTCATATCGGACGATGAGTGAAATGATGGTCAAATGAGTACAGGGTACATAGAGGTTAGAGTTACCAGACATTCATCTTTCAGGATAAGAGAAAACCTTCAACGTTAAGTCATATCGGACGATAAATGAAATGATGGTCAAATGAGTACATGGTACATAGAGCTTAGAGTTACCAGACATTTATCTCTCAGGATAAGAGAAAACCTCCAACGTTAAGTCATATCGGACGATGAATGAAATGATGTTCAAATGAGTACAGGGTACATAGAGCTTAAGGTTTACCAGACATTTATCTCTCAGGATAAGGGAAAACCTCCAGTGTTGAGTCATATCGGATGATGAATGAAATGATGTACAAATGAGTACAGGGTACATAGAGCTTAGAGTTACCAGACATTTATCTCTCAGGATAAGGGAAAACCTTCAACGTTAAGTCATATCGGACGATTAATGAAATGATGTTCAAATGAGTACAGGATACATAGAGCTTAGAATTATCAGACATTCATCTTTCAGGATAAGAGAAAACCTCCAATGCTAAGTCATATCGGACGTTGAATGAAATGATTTTCAAATGAGTACAGGGTACATAGAGCTTAGAGTTACCAGACATTCATCTTTCAGGATAAGAGAAAACCTCCAACGTTAAGTCATATCGGACGATAAATGAAATGATGGCCAAATGAGTACAGGGTACATAGAGCTTAGAGTTACCAGACATTTATCTTTCAGGATAAGAGAAAACCTTCAACGTTGTCATATCGGACGATGAATGAAATGATGGTCAAATGAGTACATGGTACATAGAGCTTAGAGTTACCAGACATTCATCTTTCAGAATAAGAGAAAACCTTCAACGTTAAGTCATATCGGACGATAAATGAAATGATGGTCAAATGAGTACAGGGTACATAGAGCTTAGAGTTACCAGACATTTATCTCTCAGGATAAGAGAAAACCTCCAACGTTAAGTCATATCGGACGATGAGTGAAATGATGTTCAAATAAGTACAGGGTACATAGAGCTTAGAGTTACCAGACATTCCTCTTTCAGAATAAGAGAAAACCTCCAACGTTAAGTCATATCGGACGATGAGTGAAATGATGTTCAAATGAGTACAGGTTACATAGAGCTTAGAGTTACCAGACATTTATCTCTCAGGATAAGGGAAAACCTTCAACGTTAAGTCATATCGGACGATGAATGAAATGATGTTCAAATGAGTTCAGGGTACATAGAGCTTAGAGTTACCAGACCTTCATCTTTCAGGATAAGAGAAAACCTTCAACGTTAAGTCATATCGGACGATGAATGAAATGATGTTCAAATGAGTACAGGGTACATAGAGCTTAGAGCTACCAGACATTCATCTTTCAGGATAAGAGAAAACCTCCAACGTTAAGTCATATCGGACGATGAATGAAATGATGTTCAAATGAGTACAGAGTACATAGAGCTTAGAGTTACCAGACCTTCATCTTTCAGGATAAGAGAAAACCTCCAACGTTAAGTCATATCGGACGATGAATGAAATGATGTTCAAATGAGTACAGGGTACATAGAGCTTAGAGTTACCAGACATTTATCTCTCAGGATAAGAGAAAACCTTCAACGTTAAGTCATATCGGACGATGAATGAAATGATGTTCAAATGAGTACAGGGTACATAGAGCTTAGAGTTACCAAACATTCATCTTTCAGGATAAGAGAAAACCTCCAACGTTAAGTCATATCGGACGATGAATGAAATGATGTTCAAATGAGTACAGGGTACATAGAGCTTAGAGTTACCAGACATTCATCTTTCAGGATAAGGGAAAACCTGCAACGTTAAGTCATATCGGACGATGAATGAAATGATGTTCAAATGAGTACAAGGTACATAGAGCTTAGAGTTACCAAACATTCATCTTTAAGGATAAGAGAAAACCTCCAACGTTAAGTCATATCGGACGATGAATGAAATGATGTTCAAATGAGTACAGGGTACATAGACCTTAGAGTTACCAAACATTCATCTTTCAGGATAAGAGAAAACCTCCAACGTTAAGTCATATCGGACGACGAATGAAATGATGTTCAAATGAGTACAGGGTACATAGAGCTTAGAGTTACCAGACATTCATCTTTCAGGATAATGGAAAACCTGCAACGTTAAGTCATATCGGACGATGAATGAAATGATGTTCAAATGAGTACAAGGTACATGGAGCTTAGAGTTACCAGACATTCGTCTCTCAGGATAAGGGAAAACCTCCAACGTTAAGTCTTATCGGACGATGAATGAAAGGATGTTCAAATGAGTACAGGGTACATAGAGCTTAGAGGTACTAGGCATTCATCTTTCAGGATAAGAGAAAACCTACAACGTTAAGTCATATCGGACGATGAATGAAATGATGTTCAAATGAGTACAGGGTACATAGAGCTTAGAGTTACCAGACATTCATCTTTCAGGATAAGGGAAAACCTGCAACGTTAAGTCATATCGGACGATGAATGAAATGATGTTCAAATGAGTACAAGGTACATAGAGCTTAGAGTTACCAAACATTCATCTTTAAGGATAAGAGAAAACCTCCAACGTTAAGTCATATCGGACGATGAATGAAATGATGTTCAAATGAGTACAGGGTACATAGACCTTAGAGTTACCAAACATTCATCTTTCAGGATAAGAGAAAACCTCCAACGTTAAGTCATATCGGACGACGAATGAAATGATGTTCAAATGAGTACAGGGTACATAGAGCTTAGAGTTACCAGACATTCATCTTTCAGGATAATGGAAAACCTGCAACGTTAAGTCATATCGGACGATGAATGAAATGATGTTCAAATGAGTACAAGGTACATGGAGCTTAGAGTTACCAGACATTCGTCTCTCAGGATAAGGGAAAACCTCCAACGTTAAGTCTTATCGGACGATGAATGAAAGGATGTTCAAATGAGTACAGGGTACATAGAGCTTAGAGGTACTAGGCATTCATCTTTCAGGATAAGAGAAAACCTACAACGTTAAGTCATATCGGACGATGAATGAAATGATGTTCAAATGAGTACAGGGTACATAGAGCTTAGAGTTACCAGACATTCATCTTTCAGGATAAGGGAAAACCCGAGAAGAAGTCTTAACAAGATTATACATAAAAAATATTAAAAGCAGAAGCATTATTAACAGTGAAGTATTCTTCATATTTAAATTTGAATTTATGAGTCACTATGTTTACACTCAGTCTTCACAGTGAAGACTGAGTGTAAACATAGTGACTCATAAATTCAAATTTAAATAAAAAGATTATACATCTTGACTGAGATGCGAACTCGGGACCTTTTGAATGTGAGACAGACTCGGTACCACCACACCACACAGTTGGGAAAAATGGTGAGGAAAAACTGGTTTAAAACATAGCTAGAGATTTGTGCGCAGTTTATTCGTTTATCGTTTAACCTTTAAAGTAATAGACAAAACACTGCTAGCCCAATATAACAGACTACAATTATTTTAGTGTACCTTACACTTTACAGTAATGCTCAAGTCACATACGTACTTGTTAGTTAAAATGCTTGAGCATTCGTCTGCAAAAACATTTGAATACCATCAAATACACTTTATTGTGTAGCGAGTGAAATGATAACTAGCTTTCAGCTGTCACTGCAGTGCATGATGAAAGTCTTTCTTGAATACTTCATGCCATTCCCACGTGAAGATTGCTATTACCCGTGGCAAAGTTAGATAAGCAAATTAATATGTAAAAATAACTTGTCGACGAATGATAAAAGGAGGAACAGCAAATAATAATAAGAACTAAAACGGTCGCTATAAGTTTTTGAAATTATTATTTTATTATATACATCGTTAATTACCTATTCAGTCAGTATAGCCTATAAATTTACTACTGATATCCACAGTAAGTGTATAAAATGTCCAATACAAACCTTTAAAATAAGTGATCTAACATTTATACTATTCAGATGTTTTCGGAGGATAAGGCCGAGAGGCTGCTACAGTCTTTTGCATTGCCCAATTGTTCTGCTAACAAACAGATGATAGTTTGTTCAGTGATATGTCGGTCTTGCAACCTTTCACTAATATCCGGCGGCACTGTAGGCCATTTTCCTGCACTTTGTGCTCCATATCCTCATTAAGATCAATCTTTCTCCTATCTTTTGTTCCGCCAAGCACACTTACACATATCTACCTCTAGACTTTGTTTCTAGTCATTTTATTTGCAATAACTTAATCAGTTATTTCCTATAACCCAGTACCCTGCACTATCATACCAACATTCCGGTACAACTTCAAATTCTCCAATCAACTGGCATTTTCTTTCGGTAAACATGACAAATTCATATGAGATAATACACCCTAATGGCGATTTTCACAATTGTATATAATTTAAGACCAGGACTTCAGTATAAGCCACTTAAAGAATGTAATATACGTGTACGACCTATTTTTACAAACACTTATTGCTCTACTTACTTCAAGATAAACATTATTTTATTCAAGTTACAAGGGAATACAGTAGACTTTAAGTGATAGTCAAATGTTATGGTCGTTATGTGATGTATATATGACTTTCGCTACACTTGTACAAACACTTATTGCTCTCTCTACTTCAAGATAAACATTATCTTATTGTAGTTACAAGGGAATACAGTAGACTTTAAGAGATAGTCAAATGTTTTGGTCGTTATGTGATGTAGACATGACTTTCTCTACTCTTGTAAAAACACTTATTGCTCTATCTACTTCAAGATAAACATTATCTTATTCTAGTTACAAGGGAATACAGTAGACTTTAAGTGATAGTCAAATGTTTTGGTCGTTATGTGATGTAGACATGACTTTCTCTACTCTTGTACAAACATTTATTGCTCTATCTACTTCAAGATAAACATTATCTTATTCTAGTTACAAGGGAATACAGTAGACTTTAAGTGATAGTCAAATGTTTTGGTCGTTATGTGATGTATACATGACTTTTTCTACTCTTGTACAAACACTTATTGCTCTATCTACTTCAAGATAAACATTATCTTATTCTAGTTACAAGGGAATACAGTAGACTTTAAGTGATAGTCAAATGTTATGGTCGTTATGTGATGTATACATGACTTTCGCTACACTTGTACAAACACTTATTGCTCTCTCTACTTCAAGATAAACATTATCTTATTGTAGTTACAAGGGAATACAGTAGACTTTAAGTGATAGTCAAATGTTTTGGTCGTTATGTGATGTAGACATGACTTTCTCTACTCTTGTAAAAACACTTATTGCTCTATCTACTTCAAGATAAACATTATCTTATTCTAGTTACAAGGGAATACAGTAGACTTTAAGTGATAGTCAAATGTTTTGGTCGTTATGTGATGTAGACATGACTTTCTCTACTCTTGTACAAACATTTATTGCTCTATCTACTTCAAGATAAACATTATCTTATTCTAGTTACAAGGGAATACAGTAGACTTTAAGTGATAGTCAAATGTTTTGGTCGTTATGTGATGTATACATGACTTTTTCTACTCTTGTACAAACACTTATTGCTCTATCTACTTCAAGATAAACATTATCTTATTCTAGTTACAAGGGAATACAGTAGACTTTAAGTGATAGTCAAATGTTTTGGTCGTTATGTGATGTAGACATGACTTTCTCTACTCTTGTACAAACATTTATTGCTCTATCTACTTCAAGATAAGCATTATCTTATTCTAGTTACAAGGGAATACAGTAGACTTTAAGTGATAGTCAAATGTTTTGGTCGTTATGTGATGTAGACATGACTTTCTCTACTCTTGTACAAACATTTATTGCTCTATCTACTTCAAGATAAACATTATCTTATTCTAGTTACAAGGGAATACAGTAGACCTTAAGTGATAGTCAAATGTTTTGGTCGTTATGTGATGTATACATGACTTTCTCTACTCTTGTACAAACACTTATTGCTCTATCTACTTCAAGATAAACATTAGCTTATTGTAGTTACAAGGGAATACAGTAGACTTGAAGTGATAATCAAATGTTTTGGTCGTTATGTGTTGTATACATGACTTTCTCTACTCTTGTACAAACATTTATTGCTCTATCTACTTCAAGATAAACGTTATCTTATTGTAGTTACAAGGGAATACAGTAGACTTGAAGTGATAGTCAAATGTTTTGGTCGTTATGTGATGTAGACATGACTTTCTCTACTCTTGTACAAACATTTATTGCTCTATCTACTTCAAGATAAACGTTATCTTATTCTAGTTACAAGGGAATACAGTAGACTTTAAGTGATAGTCAAATGTTTTGGTCGTTATGTGATGTATACATGACTTTCTCTACTCTTGTACAAACATTTATTGCTCTATCTACTTCAAGATAAACGTTATCTTATTCTAGTTACAAGGGAATACAGTAGACTTTAAGTGATAGTCAAATGTTTTGGTCGTTATGTGATGTAGACATGACTTTCTCTACTCTTGTACAAACATTTATTGCTCTATCTACTTCAAGATAAACATTATCTTATTCTAGTTACAAGGGAATACAGTAGACTTGAAGTGATAGTCAAATGTTTTGGTCGTTATGTGATGTAGACATGACTTTCTCTACTCTTGTACAAACATTTATTGCTCTATCTACTTCAAGATAAACGTTATCTTATTCTAGTTACAAGGGAATACAGTAGACTTTAAGTGATAGTCAAATGTTTTGGTCGTTATGTGATGTATACATGACTTTCTCTACTCTTGTACAAACACTTATTGCTCTATCTACTTCAAGATAAACATTATCTTATTATAGTTTCAAGGGAATACAGTAGACTTCAAGTGATAGTTAAATGTTTTGATCGTTATGTGATGTATACATGACTTTCTCTACTCTTGTACAAACATTTATTGCTCTATCTACTTCAAGATAAGCATTATCTTATTATAGTTACAAGGAAATACAGTAGACTTTAAGTGATAGTCAAATGTTTTGGTCGTGATGTGATGTATACATGACTTTCTCTACTCTTGTACAAACAGTTATTGCTGTATCTACTTCAAGATAAACATTATCTTATTGTAGTTACAAGGGAATACAGCAGACGTTAAGTGATGGTCAAATGTTTTGGTCGTTATGTGATGTATACATGACTTTCACTACTCTTGTACAAACACTTATTGCTCTGTCTACTTCAAGATAAACATTATCTTATTATAGTTTCAAGGGAATACAGTAGACTTCAAGTGATAGTTAAATGTTTTGATCGTTAAGTGATGTACACATGACTTTCTCTACTCTTGTACAAACATTTATTGCTCTATCTACTTCAAGATAAACATTATCTTATTATAGTTACAAGGAAATACAGTAGACTTTAAGTGATAGTCAAATGTTTTGGTCGTGATGTGATGTATACATGACTTTCTCTACTCTTGTACAAACAGTTATTGCTGTATCTACTTCAAGATAAACATTATCTTATTGTAGTTACAAGGGAATACAGTAGACTTTAAGTGATAGTCAAATGTTTTGGTCGTTATGTGATGTATACATGACTTTCGCTACTCTTGTACAAACACTTATTGCTCTATCTACTTCAAGATAAACATTATCTTATTGTAGTTACAAGGTAATACAGCAGACGTTAAGTGATAGATGTTTGAAAGAAGCGGTTGCTATGGTTATGTCTTCGTCATTTACAAGATCGGTTGTTTTTAAATGTGCTTAAAACTGACATTCCCATGTGAGTAAATTCACTGACATGTAAAACAACTCCTTCTGGACAAAATTCCGGCATACCGGTGGCAGTGATATGATTCCTGGCAATTGACAGCGTCGTTAATAAACGAAATAGGTATTTTCAATAACAAAGTATATATAGAAAGTGGTTATCTCCAGGGAAAAAAACTGTATTTGAACATAACTTGTTTGGAAAGAGTCAGATTGAAAAATTAAATGCCATAGAAAGGATTTGAACCACAGATTTTCCGGTCTCCGTCCGGTTGTTGTTAATCATTGAGTTACCATGGCCAACATGCCAGCATTTCATTAACCTCTCCGACTGAGTCGTATTTTTTCCGGTAAACTACCAGGAGTTCTCCCTCTATAGGAATAAGTATGGAAATTGACCTAATTGTTGTGTGAACTATAAAGTCCGGGCTTTGAAGTACTATTAAGGTAGTTGTCTGATGTGTAGAACAGAATGATACGCTCCAAGAATGGGTGTGAAAATGTGTGGGCATAGTTCCATTGGTGCTCAACTCAAGTAATTCCCTGGTTATTACGTAAACTGTGATTTAAATCGTGATGCAGAATATATTAATGCTGTTAATAAACAAAAGAAAACGTTAACAATAAAGCACGCATCAAGGGTTGCATAACGCCAAGTTCCAAACAATTGCGGCGAGTATAAACAGGATTGTTGCATGTTAGCTTCGTCAGTGGAGCAAAATGAAGTGAAAAAGCTATCTTTGAACGTTCCATAACGACTAATTTATAGTTAATGAATATCTACAGAAATTGCTTTGTCAAGTCACTATCGTCATTCCCCCTTCCCTTTCTTGTTGCATTCTTTTGTTTTACCTACAAACTTTAGCGCAAAAAATGTAATTTTAAGGTTATGTAATAGGAAACATTGGTGGAAGAGAAAGTTTTACGTAGAACTGCAATTAATAGTAAATCACAGTGGAGCTTTTTTCTTTCAATAAAGTCGTAAATGCCTATTATGGTTTTACATTGTATCTATAGAGCATAAAATTATTTTTCACTTCATTTAATAAAGGTACATGTCCGGAAAGAAATTGCTTCTTAGCTAATACAAATGACAAATGCTAGGCTACCAATAATATTTCAGGCGCTGTCTAAAAACAATGGCCGAGCGATTCCAGTTGCCTGTTGAGCACAGTATACGACTATCCTTGGCTCACTTTGGGCATTTTCATGAATGAGCTAGAAGCAGGGAACAGAAATGGAACACCTTCGTCATGAATGGTCAATTATGGTGCGGGAAGACACATGTTAGCATAATTGCCAATTGAAAATGTATTTTCCATGGCCCATACTGTATTAGTGAAGTGACAGAACTAGTGACGTTAGCAAATTGAGAAAACAAAACAGCGAAACAAACGACAGTCGGATCTATTTATAATACGAGGGCTGTTCAATAAAGAATGATCACAATTTTTTTGACAACGTACCTTTACTCAACCTCATAATTTTGATTGTCCTTCTCAAAATAGTCTCACCTGAATGCGATGCTCTTGTCCCAGCGTTTCTACCAGCCTTCAAAGACATGCTGGAAACCATTTTTTGAGAGATCCTTCAAAATTGCCTCCACAGCCTTCACCACTGTTTCAGATGATGGATAATGCCTCCCACGAAGGCCTTTCTTCAAGTTAGGGAATAGAAAAAAGTCACATGGAACCAAATCCGGACTATAGGGAGGGTGAGGAATGCACTTCACGTTGATTTTTGCAAGATATTCAGCAACTACGTTGGCAATATGCGGCCGCGCATTATCGCGGTACAGCATCCAGCCTGCTTCACGGAAATGTGGCCTTTTGCGCCTGATATGTACTTGCAATGTTTTCAGGACATCCCTGTAGTACTGTCCAGTTACTGATGTATGTGCAGGTACAACATCCTGATAAACCATTCCATGAATAAATGAAATGACCATAACTTCGCCAGCAGAAGCAACCACATTTTCTTTTTGGGGGTTGGTGACGAAGGAGATTTCCACACTAAGCTTTGCTGTTTGCTCTCAGGATCAAAATGATGTAGCCATGTTTCATCAGCAGTGATTACGTTTGAAAGAAACTCCGCATCTTCCTCTAACATCAACTTTAACTGCATGCAAATGTCCTTTTGTTCTGGAATCAACAGTCTTGGAACCCATCGCGCACAAACACGCCTCATGTGTAATGTTTCTGTCACCAACGTGTGGGTGGCACCCAATGAAATGTTCAGTATTTCAGAAAGTGATCTTAAGGTAATTCGTCGACCCTCTCTCACAATGGCAGCAGCAGTGTTGATGTTTTCTTCCGTAAGAGCAGTAACTGGAGCACCGGGTCCACCTTCTTTGAATTGATTGTCTCCCATCTTTAAGCATTTTAAAGCACCTTCGAGCTGTGCTGTAGGGAAGAACAGACTCTCCATAGACCTCCTGTAACATTGTATAGGCCTCAACTGAAGATTTGTTGAGACGAAAGCAGAATTTCAAAGCCGCATATTGTTCCTCGCGTGTTACCTCCATTACAGCGGTAGACGATACTGAATATGTCTGAACTTTCCTGGTTCTAACAGGCGGGACACAGGAGTACCAACAATGAAACTACTGCGGCGTGTTTGTTTCACTTTAAGCTAACAGATCATAGTAAGATTGAATTATAGTGCGCAAAATTATGACCGTACAGAATTATGATCATTCTTTATTGAACAGCCCTCGAATGATTGCATCACCAAGGAAATTCAAGAAATCATATGAAAGAACAGACTTCCTCAAGGAGAAGAAAATAGACCAACGTACGACCATATCCTCTTAGATCTCTGAGGAATCATCTGGAGAGGCGATTATCATCTTCGTCGATCGCAGTTTCCTATCGGTCGAGGCTCTCAAACCGAAATTTTTAGTTGGAAAGCGGTCGTCCCTCATAGAGGATATGGAACTGAAAGATCCTGCCCTCACTGCAAGAATGAAAGTGAAGAAAAGAAGGCAGGTTAAACCTACTGAAAATACTAGCCCAACCTCCAATAAAATAGGCAAATAAAACTTAAATTTATGAGATTTTGAAAGAAATAAAGGTTAAAAGGGACCGCAGGGCATGTGATACACATCACAAAATCCACACTCGTGCTCTGTTCGAGTGGTTTGTTTGTCGCGCGCTAAAGGAATTCCCATTTCTGGACCATTGCTTCAGACTCAAGAAAATTATACAAAGAATTTCAGAGCTTCCAATGGACGCTTCGAGAGTTTCAAACATCGCTATAACATTGTTTTGAATGTTGTGTGTGGTAAAGCACATGTTGTGGATATGCAGACAGTTGAAAATTGGAAAGGGAAGATTGAAAAGACAAGAGAAACTGTACGATAAATTATACTTATGCCTGATTTCACCAACAAATGTTAAGACTGAACATCAGTTTAGCAATAGGTAAAACGAAAATTGCATTTCACCAACAAGTGTTAGTTTAACACTCGTGTTAAATCTCTTGTTAAACTAACAAGTCAAATTTCTGATGTTAAGTCCTTAGCAGTTGTAAATAGTCAAGATGGCGGGCGTGAACGCAGCTTTTGATGCCGATTTGCTATATTCAAGACCGTCTAAATGGTATTCGTAATAGAGTAAGGCCTTTGAGCAGAAATTATTTTGAGGAGCTATCAGAAGAAACATTTTTACGGAGGTATAGACTGTCGAAACAGGTTACTGCGGAAGTACAAGAGAGGTTAGAACATGCATCGTAAGAAATAATCCGATCTCGCCTTTGCTTCAAGTATTAATAACTTTGCGATTTTATAATTCTCTGAATTATGTGGATAATACATTGTTCACCTCCCGTCTTGAAACGTTCAAGTCACTCGTCACTTGTCCTTCGCTCCTCGTTTTAAATTTACGTAATACTGAGTTAGAGCATACATCGAAAGGAATTTGCCAATCTCGTCTTTGCTTCAAGTATTAATAACTTTGCGATTTTATAATTCACTGAATTATGTGGATAATACATTGTTCACCTCCCGTCTTGAAACGTTCAAGTCGCTCGTCACTTGTCCTTCGCTCCTCGTTTTAAATTTACGTAATACTGAGTTAGAGCATGCATCGAAAGGAATATGCCGATCTCGCCTTTGCTTCAAGTATTAATAACTTTGCGATTTTATAATTCTCTGAATTATGTGAATAATACACTGTCCACCTCCCGTCTTGAAACGTTCAAGTCACTCGTCACTTGTCCTTCGCTCCACGTTTTAAATTTACGTAATACTGAGTTAGAACATACATCGAAAGTAATATGTCGATCTCGCTTTTGCTTCAACTTTGCGATTTTATTATTCACTGAATTATGTGGATAATACACTGTCCACCTCCCGTCTTGAAACGTTCAAGTCTCTCGTCACTTTTTCTTTAGAACATGCATCGAAAGGAATATGCCGATCTCGCCTTTGCTTCAAGTATTAATAACTTTGAGATTTTATAATTCACTGAATTCTGTGGGTAATACACTGTCCACCTACCGTCTTGAAACGTTCAAGTCACTCGTCACTTGTCCTTCTTCGCTCCTCGTTTTAAATTTACGTAATACTGAGTTAGAACATACATCGAAAGGAATATGTCGATCTCGCTTTTGCTTCAACTTTGCGATTTTATAATTCACTGAATTATGTGGATAATACACTGTCCACCTCCCGTCTTGAAACGTTCAAGTCTCTCGTCACTTTTTCTTTAGAACATGCATCGAAAGGAATATGCCGATCTCGCCTTTGCTTCAAGTATTAATAACTTTGAGATTTTATAATTCACTGAATTCTGTGGGTAATACACTGTCCACCTCCCGTCTTGAAACGTTCAAGTCACTCGTCACTTGTCCTTCTTCGCTCTTCGTTTTAAATTTACGTAATACTGAGTTAGAACATGCATCGAAAGGAATATGCCGATCTCGCCTTTGCTTCAAGAATTAATAACTTTGCGATTTTATAATTCACTGAATTATGTGGATAATACACTGTCTACCTCCCGTCTTGAGACGTTCAAGTCACTTGTCCTTCACACCTCGTTTTAAATTTACGTAATACTAACGAAGTTGTTTGGTCTTGTATTAGTGACACATACATTTGAATTAAAATCGTTTCCAATATTTTTCCACGTGACATCTTTCTCTTTTACATTCACCACTTCCGTCCTACTATTTTCCGCGATATCCTTACACTTCGTCACCATTTCAATTAACAATTCTTTCTCCATCGATGAGAAATTTGTCTCACGACTTTATTTATGATTTTGTTCATCCACCATTTTTCAGCTTGTGCAGATGAAAATGAAAATAAAAGCGCATCGCAGTACGTACAGAAAATAATACGACTCAGCCATAGCTTTCTATAGCTGTGATATTTACAAGTCTCTTGGTGTTAACACGTGTTTGTTAACATTTTCAGAAAACAGGTTGGTGAAATGCTAGAAATTTAACATTAGTGTTAGCGCTGTGACAGTTGTTACGTTACATTTGTTAACGTCGATTTTAACATCTGTTAGTTTAATCGGGCATTATTGCACTTAAGTTAAACATGTACCACGTACATGATACTTATCAGCTTATTATTATTATTATTATTATTATTATTATTATTATTATTATTATTATTATTATTATTATTATTATTATTATTATTATTATTATTATTATTATTATTATTATTATTATTATTATTATTATTATTATTATTATTATTATTATTATTATTATTATTATTATTATTATTATTATTATTATTATTATTATTATTATTATTATTATTATTATTATTATTATTATTATTATTATTATTATTATTATTATTATTATTATTATTATTATTATTATTATTATTATTATTATTATTATTATTATTATTATTATTATTATTATTATTATTATTATTATTATTATTATTACTATTATTATTATTATTATTATTACTATTACTATTACTATTACTATTATTATTATTATTATTATTATTATTATTATTATTATTATTATTATTATTATTATTATTATTATTATTATTATTATTATTATTATTATTATTATTATTATTATTATTATTATTATTATTTACACTACATTTTATATTATTCCTTCATGTGTACTACTATTTCGTAATTTCTTTGTACTCAAACACAAGCCTCTGTAAGACATAAACCTGTGTAAACGAAAAATAAATGCCGTAACATTATACTGTAGTAAGTCGTTATTATTTTTTATGTTCTGGCCAAATAAAGATAATGGCGTTTCATAGCTATCACATAGCAACCAGGTTTTGAAACATTTGACAATCACTTAAGCACACTGTATAGCCCCATTTCAAAGATCTCAAAAGGAAATATGTAATGAAAGGAATTGTATAACGTGGAAGAATATACAGAATAAGCGTTTTTAAGAATATTTTGTACAAAAAGTAAACAGTAGACTGTCTACGCAATGTCAGTGCACCTGTCAGTGTATTTGTATAAACTACAGTACTTACTGCTTAATTAGGTTACGGAGGAAGCAGAAACGAAATAAGTTAAGTTAGATATTGAGTTATGTAGTAGTCGTGCGAGCGATTTACTGCCCTAGTAAACAGAGTGTGACGAATGCCTGAGGTATGTCACCGCAGTTTTATAGTTACTATTAAATAGTTTATTTATGTTAACAGATGATGTCACACTGTGGCTTATGCGGTCGAGTAGTGATATAAAATATGTTTGTTAAGCATTACCTAATAAGTTGTTAAAACGACTTTGGTTTCTATAAATAACTAGTGAGGGAGGACCTAACTTCTCCCGAGAGGAAGGGATGAAGTGAAAGAACGCCCCTGGCCGTTCCAGGCTCTTGCTGGAGCTGTCTAGAGCCCTCTGTTATGTTTTCCAAATGGTAAGTGTTCTGATCTACAGCGAATTAGATGCTTTTGCGTGCTCACTTCCTTATCCCCCACTCTTTACATCAGAGGAAGACAGCTTCGAGAGTTGTGACGTATTTCAGCCGGGAGCGAGGCCTGCAGTACGTGTGACGTCAGGCAAGGGCCGTGTAGTATAGTGGCGCTGTTCGAACGGTTACCATGGATTTATCTTTAGTAATAGATAGCTCTCAGATAACGCACTGATTACTCCACGCGAAGGGAACATATATATCTCATTTGTGATTTCTGAGCATTCCGTTGGTTGAAGTGAAGCGTTCATTGGTGCTTATCACACGAACGGGTGGCGCGTCAGTTCCCCTCTCACTCTTACAAGAATAATCAGTGAGTTATCTGCGTTATCACCAGCGCGACTATACCAAGTTGCATATACGACGCATGTTTTTTTAAGTCAGTACCGTTTTGGAATTAAAAAGACGTGCATAGATATCGCAATAATTTTATTTTTACATGAAAGCCTGTACCTTAATCTACTTTTCTACATAATTTACGTGAATATTGAGGCACTTGTCATAACGTGGCACCAGTTTTTGAATACCCTCCTCATAAAATTCTGCCGCCTGACGTGCTAACCACTGTATCTCAACTGTTTTGACTTCGTTATCGTCTTGAAGACGCTGAACGCCCAGATGTTTCTTCAAGTACAGGAACAAATGGTAGTCGCCGGGCGCCAGATCAGGGCTGTATGAACGATGATCTAGAGTTTCCCATTGAAAAGATTTGATGAGATCTTTGGTCCGATTAGCCATATGTGGACGGGCATTGTAATGCAGCAAAACGATACCCTTACTCAACTTGCCTCGTCTTTTGTTCTGGATTGCACGGCGCAGATTGTTCAATGTCTCACAATAAGATGCTGCATTGATTGTCTTATTACGAGGCAGAAACTCCACTAGCAATACTCCTTTACTGTCCCAAAAAAACTGCGCACATGATCTTCCGGGCAGAAATTGTTTGCTTAAACTTCACTTTTGTGGGTGATGATGAATGTCGCCATTCCATGGATTGTTGTTTCGATTCTGGTGTGACGTAGGCCACCCATTTTTCGTCAACAGTAACAATTTGGTCTAAAAAGTCTTCACCTTCATTGTGGTATCGCTCAAGGAAAGTCAATGCACTACCTAAACGTTGGGTTTTGTGCAAATCCGTCAACAGTTTCGGAACCCAACGTAAATACAATTTCCGGTACTTCAAGTTCTCGGACACAATGCGATACAAAACACTACGAGAATATTGAGGAAAATAGTCGCACAAAGATGAAATTGTAAAGAATCTGTTTTCTCTCACATTTTCGTCTACTTTCTGCACCAAATCTTCAGTAACGACCGAAGGATGCCCACTCCGTTCTTCATCATGCACATTTGTGCGGCCATCTTTAAATGCTCTCTACCAATTTTTTTACCATTCCATCACTCATAATGTTTTGTCCGTAAACTTCACAGATCTCACGATGAATATCGATTGGTTTTACGCCTTTAGCACTAAGAAATCGTATAACAGCCCGTACTTCACAATCGGCGAGACTCACGATTGTCGGAGGCATCTTAAACATCTTAAACCTTCACAAAGCGGTGAAAAAATAATTGTGGTGCATGTGTTTAATGCACTCACAGAGAAGAATCCGTCTTTGTCAGTGAGAGAAGTCGAACAGCTGTGCTCTGAACTTACAGGTGTGTTAGATCTGTAGGAACATCGCGAAATGAAATTGAAACAACAGGAAAACTTACCACTCCAGGGTCGATAATGCTGTGTGGCGAAGACTTTATTTAAGGACAATCAAATTGTCCAAATAGTAAAATATACTACCTTGACGAGACTTGGGTGAATGAAGGACACACAAGTATGACGTGACACGACTTTTAAGACCGAAAGACAAGCATTTTTGCAAGGTATGTGTGCTGGTTTAAAAAATCCCAGTAGAAAAGGCCGAAGGCCTTTCATTATAAACTTGTTCCAGTTTCATTGCTCATTCATTCAGTTTCAACTTGCTTTGTTTCACTATAAACTTCATTATTTTTGCATACCTTCATACTCTTATTTCTCTCTTCCTAGCAATTATTACGACGTTTAAAGCAGGTTTCAATGTGACGGAAAGGCACCGCCTATGGCCTATGGCGCGAAAGCATTAGCCAATTAGGATGAGGGGGAAGGTAGTTGCACGCGGAGTGATAAATGCCAGCGGGACAAGGTTATATAAAACATAGATTAAGCGGTTACCGGGAAAAACACGAGTCAGCTGGAGAATTTAATGTCATATCGGCACGTTGGCCATAGCAGCTCAATGGTAGAGCGGCTGGACGGAAAACAGAAGATCCGAGGTTAAAATCGCAGATATGGTATTGAACTTTTCAGTCTGACTCAATCTTTCCCTAAAATGTAACTGTTTATAAATTATGACCAATTGTGTAATTAAAACAGTCAGCATTAATATTACAACACCCAAGATGTAAGTTGTACATATTATTAATACCCGATACGTTTCCTGTCTTTCCTACGATACATTTTCACCTAAGAACACACAGACTGTATGTACTGCAATAGTCTATGTATTTATACCGTACTACAAACAAGTCGGTAGTAAAAAAGACAGTGAGCCTTTACTGTCTCAGTTTAGTGTATCGCTTACGAGCAGCGTGATCTAGCGTCCGCTTGAACATTACAAGTTCATTTAGCAACATTTCGGCTTGAATCTGGAAACAAAGTGTCAATTTCTCTATGTTTGTTACTGCTTGTGTGTGGGTCATAACAGCAGTGAGCTTCTGCTGTCTCAGTTTAGTGTATCACTTATCTCACATACGCTTTAACATTAGAAGTTCATTTGTCTTGAATCTCGAAATAAAACATTAATTTCTCTATGTTTGTTACTGCTTGTGTGTGGGTCATAACAGCAGTGAGCTTCTGCTGTCTCAGTTTAGTGTATCACTTATCTCACATCCGCTTTAACATTAGACGTTTATTTGACTTGACTCTCGAAATAAAACATTAATTTCTCTATGTTTGTTACTGCTTGTGTGTGGGTCATAACAGCAGTGAGCTTCTGCTGTCTCAGTTTAGTGTATCACTTATCTCACATACGCTTTAACATTAGAAGTTCATTTGTCTTGAATCTCGAAATAAAACATTAATTTCTCTATGTTTGTTACTGCTTGTGTGTGGGTCATAACAGCAGTGAGCTTCTGCTGTCTCAGTTTAGTGTATCACTTATCTCACATCCGCTTTAACATTAGACGTTTATTTGACTTGACTCTCGAAATAAAACATTAATTTCTCTATGTTTGTTACTGCTTGTGTGTGGGTCATAACAGCAGTGAGCTTCTGTTGTCTCAGTTTAGTGTATCACTTATCTCACATCCGCTTTAACATTAGACGTTTATTTGACTTGACTCTCGAAATAAAACATTAATTTCTCTATGTTTGTTACTGCTTGTATGTGGGTCATAACAGTAGTGAGCTTCTGTTGTCTCAGTTTAGTGTATCACTTATCTCACATCCGCTTTAACATTAGACGTTTATTTGACTTGACTCTCGAAATAAAACATTAATTTCTCTATGTTTGTTACTGCTTGTGTGTGGGTCATAACAGCAGTGAGCTTCTGTTGTCTCAGTTTAGTGTATCACTTATCTCACATCCGCTTTAACATTAGACGTTTATTTGACTTGACTCTCGAAATAAAACATTAATTTCTCTATGTTTGTTACTGCTTGTATGTGGGTCATAACAGTAGTGAGCTTCTGTTGTCTCAGTTTAGTGTATCACTTATCTCACATCCGCTTTAACATTAGACGTTTATTTGACTTGACTCTCGAAATAAAACATTAATTTCTCTATGTTTGTTACTGCTTGTGTGTGGGTCATAACAGCAGTGAGCTTCTGTTGTCTCAGTTTAGTGTATCACTTATCTCACATCCGCTTTAACATTAGACGTTTATTTGACTTGACTCTCGAAATAAAACATTAATTTCTCTATGTTTGTTACTGCTTGTGTGTGGGTCATAACAGCAGTGAGCTTCTGTTGTCTCAGTTTAGTGTATCACTTATCTCACATCCGCTTTAACATTATAAGTTCATTTTTCTTGACTCTCGAAATAAAACATCAATTTCTCTATGTTTGTTACTGCTTGTGTGTGGGTCATAACAACAGTGAGCTTCTGCTGTCTCAGTTTAGTGTATCACTTATCTCACGTCCGCTTTGACATTAGAAGTTCATTTGTCTTGACTCTCGAAATAAAGCATCAATTTCTCTATGTTTGTTACTGCTTGTGTGTGGGTCATAACAGCAGTGAGCTTCTGTTGTCTCAGTTTAGTGTATCACTTATCTCACATCCGCTTTAACATTAGAAGTTCATTTGTCTTGACTCTCGAAATAAAGCATCAATTTCTCTATGTTGTTACTGCTTGTGTGTGGGTCATAACAGCAGTGAGCTTCTGCTGTCTCAGTTTAGTGTATCACTTATCTCACATCCGCTTTAACATTAGAAGTTCATTTGTCTTGACTCTCGAAATAAAACATCAATTTCTCTATGTTGTTACTGCTTGTGTGTGGGTCATAACAGTAGTGAGCTTCTGCTGTCTCAGTTTAGTGTATCACTTATCTCACATCTGTTTTAACATTAGAAGTTCATTTGTCTTGACTCTCGAAATAAAACATCAATTTCTCTATGTTGTTACTGCTTGTGTGTGGGTCATAACAGTAGTGAGCTTCTGCTGTCTCAGTTTAGTGTATCACTTATCTCACATCTGTTTTAACATTAGAAGTTCATTTGTCTTGACTCTTGAAATAAAGCATCAATTTCTGTATGTTGGTTACTGCTTGTGTGTGGGTCATAACCTCAGCTGGTTCATCAACACTGTCTAAACCTGAATACTCTTCATTTTCATTTTCAGTAACACAACATGATGTAACAATGCCTTCCCCTTGAATCGGTTTATAACCTACGCCATTGTCAATGTCTTCAACATTGGAACAGCCATCGATATTAAATTGTCAGGCCTAGTATTTCTATGACTTAATTTCGACTAAGCTTAATTGTTTCGTAACATTTTGTATCCTGTGTACCGCCCGGATCTAGATGCAATAGGATTGCATGAACATAACCGCCTAGAAAGTGGCCGGTGTTATATAAACCCTTCGGTTAATGAACTGCATTGCTTAGGCGTGTAGTGTTCTTTTTCCTTCGCCCGCGCAAATCACTACAAAAAAGCAGTCTACACACAAGAGAGCCGAATTCACCAAATATCAGCAACCGAACCATGCATGAAACATTCCAAGTGAAACCTACGAGTAAAAAATTATGTACGGCACTCACATAACTTTCTCTACCCTTGTACGAACACTTATTCTCTATGTACTTCAAGACAACGTACATATAGAATGTCTGGTAACTCTAAGCTCTATGTACACTGTACTTCAGTTTCCATTGCACGTGGTGTCCCTGATAAGCTGGAGAATGTCCAGAAAGCACTCATCAGCTTAACGTGTCTTATCTATTTAACAGTTGAACATACGTGCATTCGTCACCTTGCAAACATCCCGAATTCCAACATGCTTTGTACATTCCAATTATTACGTATCAGTTTTGTTCTTTTGTTTAGAACTCTTACAAGGGTGCTCTGAAAGGATTCTGACCTAATAAAGATTACAAGACATTTTAGCAGACATATTTTTTTTTTAACTTTTAACTTTTAAACATAGTGTCCTTGTAGCTCTACACACTCCTCTCAGCGATGCTCCCATCTCAGTAACCCGTCCAAATAGTACTCGGCGTTTTTCAACATGGCCTCCTTGTAACTCTACACACTTCTCCCAGCGATGTTCCCATCTCAGTAACCCGTCCATATAGTACTCGACGTTTTTCAACATGGCCTCCTTGTAACTCTACACACTTCTCCCAGCGATGCCCTCATATCTGTAACCCGTCCATATAGTACTCGACGTTTTTCAACATGGCCTCCTTGTAACTCTACACACTTCTCCCAGCGATGCTCGCATCTCTGTAACCCGTCCAAATAGTACTCGACGTTTTTCAACATGGCCTCCTTGTAACTCTACACACTTCTCCCAGCGATGCTCGCATCTCTGTAACCCGTCCATATAGTACTCGACGTTTTTCAACATAGTCTCCTTGTAACTCTACACACTTCTCCCAGCGATGCTCGCATCTCTGTAACCCGTCCATATAGTACTCGACGTTTTTCAACATAGTCTCCTTGTAACTCTACACACTTCTCCCAGCGATGCTCGCATCTCTGTAACCCGTCCAAATAGTACTCGACGTTTTTCAACATAGTCTCCTTGTAACTCTACACACTTCTCCCAGCGATGCTCGCATCTCTGTAACCCGTCCATATAGTACTCGACGTTTTTCAACATGGCCTCCTTGTAACTCTACACACTTCTCCCAGCGATGCTCGCATCTCTGTAACCCGTCCATATAGTACTCGACGTTTTTCAACATGGCCTCCTTGTAACTCTACACACTTCTCTCAGCGATGCTCGCATCTCTGTAACCCGTCCATATAGTACTCGTCGTTTTTCAACATGGCCTCCTTGTAACTCTACACACTTCTCCCAGCGATGCCCTCATATCTGTAACCCGTCCAAATAGTACTCGACGTTTTTCAACATAGTCTCCTTGTAACTCTACACACTTCTCTCAGCGATGTTCCCATCTCAGTAACCCGTCCAAATAGTACTCGGCGGTTTTCAACATGGCCTCCTTGTAACTCTACACACTTCTCCCAGCGATGCTCGCATCTCTGTAACCCGTCCAAATAGTACTCGGCGTTTTTCAACATGGCCTCCTTGTAACTCTACACACTTCTCCCAGCGATGCTCTCATCTCTGTAACCCGACCAAATAGTACTCGGCGTTTTTCAACATAGTCTCCTTGTAACTCTACACACTTCTCCCAGCGATGCCCTCATATCTGTAACCCGTCCAAATAGTACTCGACGTTTTTCAACACAGTCTCCTTGTAACTCTACACACTTCTCCCAGCGATGCTCCCATCTCTGTAACACGTCCAAATAGTACTCGGCGTTTTTCAACATAGTCTCCTTGTAACTTTACACACTTCTCCCAGCAATGCTCCCATCTCTGTAACCCGCCCAAATAGTACTCGGCGTTTTTCTCTCTGAAATAAATGTTCACGAATGTGATTGCCTCTTTATTTGACGAAAATCTCTGTGTTCTGAGCGCAATTTTCAGATGAGCGAACTAAAAGAAGTTGCTTGGAGGTAGATCTGGTGAGTAAAGTAGTTCAAACCGTAATTCGTGGATTTTCGCCATTGTAATCGCTGATGTGTGAGACGGTACGTTGTCTTAATGAAACAGGATTTTCTTTTTCTGCAAATATGGCCGTTTTTCCGCAAGTGCTGCCTTCAGCTTGTCAAGTAATGATGCGTAGCATGTTCCTGTAATGGTTTTTCCTTTTTGGATATAATAAACTAAAAGAACTCCATGACTATCCCAAAAACAGTCGCCATCACTTTCCCAGTCCAAAGAAACAGTTTTTGCTTTTTAGGAGCCAGTTTCCCTTTGCAGTCCACTGTTTGTGATGTATTTTTGTTTCGGGCATATAATGCTGTATCCATGTTTCATCTACAGTAATTAATCGGCGCCAAAACTCTGATTTATTGCGCCTAAACTGCACCAACAGATCGTTGGAAATGTTCATTCGAACATGTTTTTGGTCTAACATGAGCAAACGCGGCACCCAACATGCGGAGAGCTTTCTCATGTGTAAATGTAGATTTAATATGTGACAAGCACGTTCTATTGATATGTTCATAGCCTCTGCTATCTCTCTCATTTTAATTCTGCGGTCGTCTAACACCATTTGGTGAACTTTGGCGATGCTTTCGTTGGTAGTTGCAGTTTTTGTACGTTCCGAACGTTCATCTTCTGCCAAGCTCTTACGGCCACGTTTAACTTCAGCTGCCCAAAATTTCACTGTGGTAAATGATGGTGCAGAGTCCCCATACACAGAATCCAACTCATCTTTGATTTGCGTAGGCGTATTGATTTAAAAAACAAATATTTAATGACAACTTGATGCTCGATTTTGTGCATATTCTTAAAAACACTCACATCAACTCACTGAAACGACTGTTGCATAACAATTGAGCGTCCAAAATGGCTGAAACTTTGGTAAGTAACAGATGAACAACGAAATTTAGTAGGTTTTATTTACAAGTTCTGCCGTCTTCATTTTAAGGTTGTAAACTTTTCAGACCACCCCAGTACTCAGAAACTAAAAAAACCAATCAGTAAGGTAAATATAAGGTAAATGCGTTCATAATGACGAGACAAATAGATCTTTTGTGAAAGATTTTCAAAATACTTATCATATCCACTCGCGCTTACCTTAACCTTAGTTTTGTTTTTAAGGACTTTTATCGAATTTTGAAAAATGTGCAATAAGCAGACACCCATGTAAAAATATGCAGTATGTCTATCTTCTAATGCCATAGTAGTAATATGACAACCATTATCTTACGAGAACGTGTCGGATTTTTGTGAGGTTAGGTTCTGTTCTGTACGGTATATGTGTGCAGTGTTCAGGAGGCCTTGAAAGCTCTAAAAAGACGAGTTTTAGCACCTCAAGGTATCGCTGAAAAAGCTGTAATCAAACCGCATAATCACAGTCTGGAAATAAAGACCACCTACCCCAAGGAGCAAAAATAAATCAAGTTAAGAGATACAGAACTCTCTCTGTTTTTATTTACACGCGACACCGATAATTGTGCGCACTGTAGCGTTGTGGTAGCGCGTCTGCCACACGATCAAGAGCTCCCGACTTCGAATTTCGGCCAGGGTGAGTTAGCTAGATAGGTTACTGTTTTCCCATATCCGGAAAGATGAACCTAAACCTGGTTTCATGTCACATGTAGCAAAAATTGGAACGTGTGAGCAGTCTCGCAATACAAGAAGGCCTACGTGTGACTGTACAATAGAAAGAGTACTGATGAGTAGCCTTAGTTCTTTGAGTCATTATTCTCTCTTATTTTAATGAAAATTATTATTTGGAGCTTCCCTCGCTTTGAAAGTCACGCCTCGCTACTGGACCTACGTGTGACTGTACAATAGAAAGAGTACTAAAGAGTAGCCTTAGTTCTTTGAGTCATCATTCTCTCTTATTTTAATGAAATTTACTATTTGGAGCTTTCCTCGCTTTGAAAGTCAGCCTGGCTACTGGAGCTACGTATGACTGTTCAATAGAAAGAGTACTGAAGAGTAGCCTAAGTTCTTTGAGTCATTATTCGCTCTTATTTTAATGAAATTTATTATTTGGAGCTTCCGTCGCTTTGAAAGTCATGCCTTGCCACTGGACCTACGTGTGACTGTACAATAGAAAGAGTACTGAAGAGTAGCTTTATTTGTTTGATTCATTATTCTCTCTTATTTTAATAAAAATTATTATTTGGAGCTTCTCTCGCTTTGAAAGTCATGCCTTGCTACTGGACCTACGTGTGGCTGTACAATAGAAAGAGTAATGAAGAGTATCCTTAGTTCTTTGGGTCATTATTCTCTTTTATTTTAATGAAATTATTATTTGGAGCTTCTCTCGCTTTGAAAGTCATGCCTTGCTACTGGACCTACGTGTGACTGTTCAATAGAAAGAGTTTTGAAGAGTAGCCTTAGTTCTTTCAGTCATTTTTCTCTCTTATTTTTATTTTAAATATCTGTCTTGGAATGATCCTTGGTTTCTAAGTTGGGGGGAGAGTGGATGACCCAACTATGAACACACAGTAGTGGGATGCTACCGCAATTGTAAACTTGGATGTTGTAAACACTTCAAGTTTTGTTTACAGATATGGCATGCAAACAACAAGGTTACGTGACCGAGTTTACCTAACTGCATGCAAAAGAATAACGCTCTAATGAAAACAGCTGAACCGCTGCATGTACAACAAACATGCATGCATTTTACAGCGGCTTCAAAACCCCACAATAAATATCGTGTGGTGCAATTCTCGATATACACGGCGTGTATCATTGATATTATAACAAAAGAATAAAGCAACGCCGATTGTCAGACATTATTATTTGACATTCAACTTTTCTCTACAATTTTGGATTCTCTGTCCTTCACAGCTGAGCAAAATGGGACGTATTCGTGCATACCAATAAATATTTACCCATTGTTCCTTGCATTTTCACAGTGAGAACGAGACCGCCGCTGTAGTGTAGGTGGTAGTTGTGAGGTCCCTAGTTGGAATGACCGTCAGACATAGTATGATAAGTTTTTTCCAGGGCTTTTTTTTATCCTGAGAGATGAATGTCTGGTAACTCTAAGCTCTGTGTACCCTGTACTCATTTGAACATCATTTCATTCATCGTCCGATATGACTTAACGATAGAGGTTTTACCTTATCCTGAAAGATGAATGTCTGGTAACTCTAAGCTCTATGTACCCTGTACTCATTTGAACATCATTTCATTCATCGTCCGATATGACTTAACGTTGGAGGTTTTCTCTTATCCTGAAAGATGAATGTCTTGTAACTCTAAGCTCTATATACCCTGTACTCATTTGAACATCATTTCATTCATCGTCCGATATGACTTAACGTTAGAGGTTCTCCCTTATCCTGAAAGATGAATGTCTTGTAACTCTAAGCTCTATGTACCCTGTACTCATTTGAAAATCATTTCATTCATCGTCCGATATGACTTAACGTTGGAGGTTTTCTCTTATCCTGAAAGATGAATGTCTAGTAACTCTAAGCTCTATGTACCATGTACTCATTTGAACATCATTTCATTCATCGTCCGATATGACTTTACGTTGGAGGTTTTCTCTTATACTGAAAGATGATTGTCTGGTAACGCTAAGCTCTATGTAACCTGTTCTTATTTGAACATCATTTCATTCATCGTCCGATATGACTTTACGTTGGAGGTTTTCTCTTATACTGAAAGATGAATGTCTGGTAACGCTAAGCTCTATGTAACCTGTTCTTATTTGAACATCATTTCATTCGTCGTCCGATATGACTTAACGTTGGAGGTTTTTCCTTATTGTGAAAGGTGAATGTCTGGTAACCCTAAGCTCTATGTACCCTGTACTCATTTGAACATCATTTCATTCATCGTCCGATATGACTTAATGTTGGAGGTTTTTCCTTATTGTGAAAGGTGAATGTCTGGTAACTCTAAGCTCTATGTACCCTGTACTCATTTGAACATCATTTCATTCATCGTCCGATATGACTTAACGTTGGAGGTTTTCTCTTATCCTGAAAGATGAATGTCTGATAACTCTAAGCTCTATTTACCCTGTACTCGTTTGAAAATCATTTCATTCTTCGTCCGATATGACTTAACGTTGGTGGTTTTCTCTTATCCTGAAAGATAAATGTCTGGTAACTCTCAGCTCTATGTACCCTGTACTCATTTGAACATCATTTCATTCATCGTCCGATATGACTTAACGTTGGAGGTTTTCTTTTATCCTGAAAGATGAATGTCTGGTAACTCTAAGCTCTATGTATCCTGTACTCATTTGAACATCATTTCATTCATCGTCCGATATGACTTAACGTTGGAGGTTTTCTCTTATCCTGAAAGATGAATGTCTGGTAACTCTAAGCTCTATGTACCCTGTACTCATTTGAACATCATTTCATTCATCGTCCGATATGACTTAACGTTGTAGGTTTTCCCTTAACCTGAAAGATGAATGTCTGGTAACTCTAAGCTCTATGTACCCTGTACTCATTTGAACATCATTTCATTCATTGTCCGATATGACTTTACGTTGGAGGTTTTCCTTATTGTGAAAGATGAATGTCTGGTAAGTCTAAGCTCTATGTACCCTGTACTCATTTGAATATAATTTCATTCATCGTCCGATATAACTTAACGTTGAAGGTTTTCCCTTATCCTGAAAGATGAATGTCTGGTAACTCTAAGCTCTATGTACCCTGTACTCATTTGAACATCATTTCATTCATCGTCGGATATGACTTAACGCTGTAGGTTTTCCCTTATCCTGAAAGATGAATGTCTGGTAACTCTAAGCTCTATGTACCCTGTACTCATTTGAACATCATTTCATTCATCGTCCGATATGACTTAACGTTGAAGGTTTTCTCTTATCCTGAAAGATGAATGTCTGGCAGCTCTAAGCTTTATGTACCCTGTACTCATTTGAACATCATTTCATTCATCGTCCGATATGACTTAACGTTGGAGGTTTTCTCTTATCCTGAAAGATGAATGCCTGGTAACTCAAAGCTCTATGTACCCTGTACTCATATGATCATTTCATTCATCGTCGGATATGATGACGTTGGGCATTTTCCTTAATTGTGAAAGATGAATGTCTGGTAACTCTAAGTTCTAAGTTGTATACTATTTATTTATTGGGTTTTATTCAGGGGTCTTCAAACGTGTATTTCGGGGGAAGTGTCAATGTGGTGGGGCCTAACATTTCCTGTGTGTAATGTATATAAGTGGCAGAGTCGCTTATGTAAGTGTAGATGGAGCCCATGATGGTGCTACTAATCTTTATAGGCAAATTGCTTGACCGATTGGTACCTTCCAGTGATGCGGACTGCATGCTAAGCGTTTCGCAACTGTCAGTAGATGTAGGTTGCTGCCCTCACTGGCAATAATTTAGCTGACGTTAACGGCTGTTACTCAACTTGCGAAGGTGCATAGGTATTGTCTCTTCACAGGGATTCCCCTACTGTTTACATATACGAACAGATGTTACTTTACTTTGAGAGACGTACAGTTTGTACAGAATATATTGCTACAGCATTAAATCTGTAAAGAAAGTCTATTATTTGAATAATATATATATATATATATATATATATATATATATATATATATATACATATATTGTACTGACTGATAGTTTCAATAAGGTTTCGTTTTCTATACGAAAATAAAAATAATTTAGAAACAAATTATCACTTTTATACCTTTTTATGTCACACAGAATTCACTAAGTGTGGAAGACGATTTTATAGACATTTTTTAAAATATTGATGGCTGTTCCGATGTTGATGAAGAAGACATTGACAATGTCGGAAGTTATAAACTAATTACAGAGGAAGACATTATTACATCGTGCAGTGTTACTGAAAATAAAGAGTATTCAGATTCAGAAATTGTTGAACTAGCTGTAGTTATGACACACACACAAGCAGTAACAAACATAGAGCAATTGGTTCTTTATTTCGAGAGTCAAGACAAATGAACTTCTAATGTTAAAGCGGATGTGAAATAAGTGATACACTAAACTGAGACGACAGAAGCTTACTGCTGTTATGACCCACACACAAGCAGTAACAAACGTAGAGAAATAGATGCTGTATTTCGAGAGTCAAGCCAAATGAACTTCTAATGTTAAAGCGGATGTGAGATAAGCCATACACTAAACTGAGACGACAGAAGCTCACTGCTGTTATGACCCACACACAAGCAGTAACAAACGTAGAGAAATAGATGCTTTATTTTGAGAGTCAAGCCAAATGAACTTCTAATGTTAAAGCGGATGTGAGATAAGCCATACACAAAACTGAGACGACAGAAGCTTACTGCTGTTATGACCCACACACAAGCAGTAACAAACATAGAGAAATTGATGCTTTATTTCGAGAGTCAAGCCAAATGAACTTCTAATGTTAAAGCGGATGTGAAATAAGTGATACACTAAACTGAGACGACAGAAGCTTACTACTGTTATGACCCACACACAAGCAGTAACAAACGTAGAGAAATAGATGCTTTATTTCGAGAGTCAAGCCAAATGAACTTCTAATGTTAAAGCGGATGAGAGATAAGCGATACACTAAACTGAAACAACAGAAGCTCGCTGCTGTTATGACCCACACACAAGCAGTAACAAACATAGAGAAATTGATGCTTTATTTCGAGAGTCAAGACAAATGAACTTCTAATGTTAAAGCGGATGAGAGATAAGCGATACACTAAACTGAAACAACAGAAGCTCGCTGCTGTTATGACCCACACACAAGCAGTAACAAACATAGAGAAATTGATGCTTTATTTCGAGAGTCAAGACAAATGAACTTCTAATGTTAAAGCGAATGTGAGATAAGTGATACACTAAACTGAGACAACAGAAGCTCGCTGCTGTTATGACCCACACACAAGCAGTAACAAACATAGAGAAATTGATGCTTTATTTCGAGAGTCAAGACAAATGAACTTCTAATGTTAAAACGGATGTGAGATAAGCGATATACTAAACTGAGACAACAGAAGCTCGCTGCTGTTATGACCCACACACAAGCAGTAACAAACATAGAGAAATTGATGCTTTATTTCGAGAGTCAAGACAAATGAACTTCTAATGTTAAAACGGATGTGAGATAAGCGATATACTAAACTGAGACAACAGAAGCTCGCTGCTGTTATGACCCACACACAAGCAGTAACAAACATAGAGAAATTGATGCTTTATTTCGAGAGTCAAGACAAATGAACTTCTAATATTAAAGCGGATGTGAGGTAAGTGATACACTAAACTGAGACAACAGAAGCTCACTACTGTTATGACCCACAAACAAGTAGTAACAAACATAGAGAAATTGATGTTTTATTTCGAGAGTCAAGACAAATGTACTTCTAATGTTAAAGCGGATGTGAGATAAGTGATACACTAAACTGAGACAACAGAAGCTCACTGCTGTTATGACCCACACACGAGCAGTAACAAACATAGAGAAATTGATGTTTTATTTCGAGAGTCAAGACAAATGTACTTCTAATGTTAAAGCGGATGTGAGATAAGTGATACACTAAACTGAGACAACAGAAGCTCACTGCTGTTATGACCCACAAACAAGTAGTAACAAACATAGAGAAATTGATGTTTTATTTCGAGAATCAAGACAAATGTACTTCTAATATTAAAGCGGATGTGAGATAAGTGATACACTAAACTGAGACAACAGAAGCTCACTGCTGTTATGACCCACAAACAAGTAGTAACAAACATAGAGAAATTGATGCTTTATTTCGAGAGTCAAGACAAATGAACTTCTAATATTAAAGCGGATGTGAGGTAAGTGATACACTAAACTGAGACAACAGAAGCTCACTACTGTTATGACCCACAAACAAGTAGTAACAAACATAGAGAAATTGATGTTTTATTTCGAGAGTCAAGACAAATGTACTTCTAATGTTAAAGCGGATGTGAGATAAGTGATACACTAAACTGAGACAACAGAAGCTCACTGCTTTTATGACCCATAAACAAGTAGTAACAAACATAGAGAAATTGATGCTTTATTTCGAGAGTCAAGACAAATGAACTTCTAATATTAAAGCGGATGTGAGGTAAGTGATACACTAAACTGAGACAACAGAAGCTCACTACTGTTATGACCCACAAACAAGTAGTAACAAACATAGAGAAATTGATGTTTTATTTCGAGAGTCAAGACAAATGTACTTCTAATGTTAAAGCGGATGTGAGATAAGTGATACACTAAACTGAGACAACAGAAGCTCACTGCTGTTATGACCCACACACGAGCAGTAACAAACATAGAGAAATTGATGTTTTATTTCGAGAGTCAAGACAAATGTACTTCTAATGTTAAAGCGGATGTGAGATAAGTGATACACTAAACTGAGACAACAGAAGCTCACTGCTGTTATGACCCACAAACAAGTAGTAACAAACATAGAGAAATTGATGTTTTATTTCGAGAGTCAAGACAAATGTACTTCTAATGTTAAAGCGGATGTGAGATAAGTGATACACTAAACTGAGACAACAGAAGCTCACTGCTGTTATGACCCACAAACAAGTAGTAACAAACATAGAGAAATTGATGCTTTATTTCGAGAGTCAAGACAAATGAACTTCTAATATTAAAGCGGATGTGAGGTAAGTGATACACTAAACTGAGACAACAGAAGCTCGCTGCTGTTACGACCCACAAACAAGTAGTAACAAACATAGAGAAATTGATGTTTTATTTCGAGAGTCAAGACAAATGTACTTCTAATGTTAAAGCGGATGTGAGATAAGCGATACACTAAACTGAGACAACAGAAGCTCACTGCTGTTATGACCCACACACAAGCAGTAACAAACATAGAGAAATTGATGTTTTATTTCGAGAGTCAAGACAAATGAACTTCTAATGTTAAAGCGGATGTGAGATAAGTGATACACTAAACTGAGACAACAGAAGCTCACTGCTGTTATGACCCACACACAAGCAGTAACAAACATAGAGAAATTGATGTTTTATTTCGAGAGTCAAGACAAATGAACTTCTAATATTAAAGCGGATGTGAGGTAAGTGATACACTAAACTGAGACAACAGAAGCTCACTGCTGTTATGACCCACACACAAGCAGTAACAAACATAGAGAAATTGATGTTTTATTTCGAGAGTCAAGACAAATGAACTTCTAATGTTAAAGCGGATGTGAGATAAGTGATACACTAAACTGAGACAACAGAAGCTCACTGCTGTTATGACCCACACACAAGCAGTAACAAACATAGAGAAATTGATGCTTTATTTCGAGAGTCAAGACAAATGAACTTCTAATGTTAAAGCGGATGTGAGATAAGTGATACACTAAACTGAGACAACAGAAGCTCACTGCTGTTATGACCCACACACAAGCAGTAACAAACATAGAGAAATTGATGTTTTATTTCGAGCGTCATGACAAATGAACTTCTTATGTTAAAGCGGATATGAGATTAGCGATATACTAAACTGAGGTAGCATAAGTTCGCTGTCTTTTTCAGTGTTAGAAAAAGATTCAAAGAGAGTATGGAAAGCAATTAAGGAGAGCAATAGAAAAACGAAATATTGATGGAAAGATAGCACCCGCAGAGTGGGTTGAATACTTTATAAAGTTGATGGGCGAGCAACCTAAAGTTAGCTTAAAAATGGATTTGGGATTGGGAGGTAGCACAAGATAATAGATTAGATGGGAAATAACAGTAGACGAAGTGTATTTACAAGTAAAAAGGTTAAAAAGGAACAAGTCTGGTAGCTTTGATGGACTACCAGGAGAGCTCAGGAAGGAATATGGCAAAACAAATGAAGGAGTCAGAGTTATGACGAAATTTCTAGAAAAAATAAGGCAAGTGAATAGTATTGCGGAAAATTGAAAGTACGACTGCTGTTCAATAAAGAATGATCATAATTTTTTTACGGTCATAATTTTTGGCACAAAAATGTAATCTTATTTTATTCTGTTCGCTTAATGTGAAACAAACTCGCTGTAGTAGTTTCACTGTTGGTACTACTGGTTCCCGCCTGTGAGACCAGGTAAGTTCAGACATGTTCAATATCGCCTACCGCTGCAATGGAGGTAACACGTGAGGAACAATATGCGGCTTTGAAATTCTGCTTTCGTCTCAACAAATCTTCAGTTGAGGCCTATACAATGTTACAGGAGGTCTATGGAGAGTCTGTTCTTCCCTACAGCATAACTTTAAGGTGGTTTAAAATTTTTAAAGAGAGGAGACAATAAATTTCAAAGGAACGTGGACCCGGTGCTCCAGTTACTGCTCCTACGGAAGAAAACATCAACATTGCTGCTGCTATTGTGAGAGAGGATCGACGAATTACCTTAAGATCACTTTCTGAAATACTGAACATTTCATTGAGTGCCACCCACACGTTGGTGACAGAAACATTACACATGAGACGCGTTTGTGCGCGATGGGTTCCAAGACTGTTGATTCCTGAACAAAAGGACATTCACATGCAGGTCTGTATACAGTTAAAGTTGATGTTAGAGGAATATCCGGTGTTTCTTTCAAACGTAATCACTGCTGATGAAACTTGGCTACATAATTTTGATCCTGACAGCAAACAGCAAAGCTCAGGGTGGAAATCTCCTTCAACAACAACCCCCCCAAAAGCAAAAGTGATTGCTTCTGATGGGAAAGTAATGGCCATCTCATTCTTTGATATTCATGGAATGGTTTATCAGCATGTTGTGCCTGCACACACATCAGTAATTGGGCAATACTACAGGGATGTCCTGAAAACATTGCAAGTCCATATCAGGCGCAAAAGACCACATTTCCATGAAGCAGGCTGGATGCTACACCACGATAATTCGCGGTCGCATATTGCCAATGTTGTTGCTGAATATCTTGCAAAAATCAACGTGAAGTGTATCCCTCATCCTCCTTATAGTCCGGATTTAGCCTCATGTGACTTTTTTATATTCCCTAACTTGAAGAAACGCCTTCGTGGGAGGCATCATACATCATCAAAAGCAGTGGTGAAGGCTGCGGAGGCCATTTTGAAGGATCTCTCAAAAGTGGTTTCCAGCATGTCTTTGAAATGAAATGTGTCGTGTTTAACGCCCGCTTTTTCTACATACGGCACCGCAGGCGATGACACTGATGATACATGAGATGAAGATGGAGCACCGGTGGAATGAGATGGCGGGGAAAACCGGAGATCCCGGAGAAAACCCGCCCCAGCGCCGTGTTGTCCAGCATGTCTTTGAAGACTAGCAGAAACGCTGGGACAAGTGCATCGTATTCAGGAGAGACTAATTTGAGAAGTACCATCAAAATTATGAGGACGAATAAAGGTAGGTACGTTGTCAAAAAAATTGTGATCATTATTTATTGAACAGTCCTCGTACAGAAAATTCTCCCAATACTTTTTGGATATTTCAGTGGTGATTCTCAAATGTTTATTATATTTTAAAATCACAAAATATTAATGCCGCAAGTAGAACATTACAAAGCTCGAGAAATTGTCAGGAATGTGGTAGCTGTACTGTAACATTATACAAGAAAATAATCGTGTGTCAACTGTCAGTTAAGGGTTCCCAAGAACAAATCACTACATATCTCACTTCCTCTTTCTAGTACACTGCATTACTGGAAAGGAAATACAGAATTTCCAGAACCAAAACAATTGCCGCTAAATATTTGTGTATTCCACCTTCAACTGTTTTCTCTGAAAGACTATTTAGCACACCTGGACTCATATGCGACAGAAAAAGAAGTAGACTTGACTCCAAAAGACTGAAAATGCTAGTGTTTTTGAACAAAAACTTATAAAGTGGACTATTTTGCTTTTAGATGTCTAACGTAGAGTTTAAAAATAGGAACACTAATGGTTTTAAGTTTTGTTTTATTAAATATATTGACCTATTTCATTTTATAGGCATTACACAGTTCTACCAACATTCTATTTTGTATTAAAACTAGAAGTAGAAATGACGATATCGATTATCGAAGTATCGATATCGAGTATCGATGAAACTGGTATCGACCCATCACTATACATTAAATGAAAACTTTTGTTCTGTGATTGAAACAGCATCGAATGTGGTGAGAAATAAGCCAGAGGTTTATCATGCCATTTGAAATGAAAGTCCGTGTCCAGTTACTGTTCTAGATCAGACTGCCTCATATCTCGGAGGTAAATTTTCTCCTCAATTCCGTTAGCCTAGGTACCTACCTACCTTCCAAGATCAAGGCCTGCTGCTGCTGCACTGTGGAAAGTTTTAAACCGTTGAGGTCACATCGGTACCACGTCTGGGACATGCAACAGTTGCAAGAAGCGTGGGACTGCATGGCCTCCTGATAATATACAATATACGGTAGAAAGGCAGAAAACAGTTGACGGCATATTAACAGCAAAAAGTAGCTTTATCAAATATCAATATGTAACTCCGCGCGTCTGTAGCTTGCTGTGATTGCTAAACCTCCTCTCTTCCTCTCTGTACTCACAATATATCGATATGTGCAGTATGCGAGGTGTTTCTTCAGCTACTTTTATAAAAACCTCTTCTTCTACGCGTCTCGTTTTAAGGCATGGCTTTTGTAGGTATGATGGGAACAGGGGAATACAGTAGAGTTAAGCGATAGTCAAATGTTTTAAGACCGGTCGCTATGCAATTCTTTTGAAACTTCGTTCTTTTTACATACGCTGTCCTGCAAAATATAATTTTTGCTCCCCGATTGCTATCTGAAAGTAGTTTTCGGTTAATTTCGGTGTGCGACATTGAATGATGCTGCCCATTTTGCTCTATCGCGTAAGGTTTTCTCACAACTAACAAAATAATTATTTTAAAATAGCGTTTTATATAAAAATCGTGCATATCAAAATGAATGCAAAAATCAAAAGTTGGAAAGTTGTGATTTTCGTAAGTTGCGATTTTCGTAAGTTGCGATTAAGGAAGTTCCCTTTTAAAACTCCAACAAGTAGTCCGTTGGAAATGTACCATCGTTGTTGATATCTCCTGTCCATCTTCTTCTTCATCTCCAAGGGATCGAAAATTATCAGCAAAATAATTCATGTGAGAGTACAAGAAGTGAAGCTTCGAGCTCATATTTCGCCCTGAAGCTCATAGCGTTTATGGTATATTTCTCATAATTTTTTCGCATCGCAAAACTTTTGTTTTTTCCAAGAAACTTATTGACTTAATTCCATCCCCCCAATTTCCTGTCCCTTCATTTCATCCCCATTATCATTTCACATTATATTTTATCTGGTGGTCTCATTCAGGGTAGAAATGTCGGCAGGTGTCTCTGCGGTGCATTGCGGGATGATATGCTCTGAGAAAATCTACCTCCTCCTCCGGTAGCCAGGTTGCCGGTCCCCGCGCCTTTGCTGGAATCATTTCCGGACCGCCAGCCAGGGATCTTTGGGGCTCGGCTGCTGGGTTCATTGCCGTCCTGCAGTAGGGAGCGTGTCCGTTGTCCTGGCCTGTCAGGGGAAGTATCTAAGTAAAGTGTAGGGACCCTGCCCTCTGCGCTGTCGTGGCTCTCGCCTCATCCTTACTCCCGAGGTTGCTACCTTGGGGGCATAGGGAAAATAGACAAAGTGTGAACTTTGGTGTCGAATCCCCTCCGTGACGCAGTCCAGTGCAGACTGTTCACACCTAGAATGCACTGGCACGTTATAGATGGACGTTATGTCATATTATGACGCATGCAGTGCACTGGGTAGGTCAGAATTATCA
The DNA here is from genome assembly GCA_030765055.1 of Mantis religiosa. Lineage (NCBI taxonomy): Eukaryota > Metazoa > Arthropoda > Insecta > Mantodea > Mantidae > Mantis > Mantis religiosa. The sequence goes on from CM060954.1 coordinate 159,997,299, forward strand.
AACAGCTGGGATAAATAACTCTCTCCCTGTGACCTTGAGAGACACCAAAACAGCGACTGGTCCATTAGAGCTGAATGGAGTTAGCTGCTATGAAAATTAATTTCGCTTTGCAGAATGCCAACTAGGTCATTGCATACCTCCTCTCTCTTGCCAAATCTTCGGTAATGTTATTGCAAACTTTTCGTCACTCTTTGACGAAACCTACCACCTACCCACGGCTACGACTTAAAACCTCAACCTACAGTGATTAGAAAATAATATCATATCGTATAATCATAAATCATAACACTGGGGAACACATTTTTTTGTACCCGAAACAAAATAGGCTAATTCTTATTCAAAATGACTCGCTGATTCCAAAAATGCCTCTGAGAATGCTGTATCACGTAACGTTTTTGAGATATTCTTATTTTATATAAAATTACAGCAATGAGGTATGATACCAACTCATATTGACTTAATTTAAAATAATAGTCATTGACTCTTCTAAATACAGCTTAAAGGCAGTGTTGCTTCATAATGGCAATTTACTACCTTCAATACCTTTATTTCATGCCATGGGAATGAAGGAGACATACGATTCCATGTCCATCATTTTAGATGCTATTAGTTATCAAAACCATGGCTGGGAAATTTGTAGTGACCTCAAGGTAGTTGCATTGCTAACGAGACTGCAGGGAGGTTTCACAAAATATTGCTGTTTTTGTGCTAATGGGATAGTAGGGCAACTGACAAGCATTTTATAGTGAAAGAGTGGGGGAAAAGGGAAGACTATACCCCTGGAGCAAGCAATGTTAAGTATGTGCCTCTAGTAGACCCAAACGAAGTTCTTCTCACCCCACTTCACATAAAGCTCGGGTCAATGAAGAATTTTGTTAAAGGTTTGGAAAAAAGTGGAAGTGTATTCGAGTATCTATGAAGTATCTTTCCCAAAATAAGTGAATATAAATTGAAGGAAGGTATATTTCTCGGTCCTCAAATAAGACTACTTCTTAAAGACAGTGTTTCTAAATCAAAGCTTAAACGTGTTGAACTGGCAGCATGGAAATCATTTCAATCAGTGGTGGAAGGCTTCCTGGGCAATAACAAAGAAGAAAATTATGAAACTTTAGTCTCAGAACTATTAAGGAGCTACAAAGAAATGGGTTGCCGTATGTCACTTAAAATCCACTTTTTACACTCTCACCTTGATAGTTTACCTACAAACCTAGGAGCTGTAGTAAGTGATGAGCAAGGTGAGCGTTTACACCAGGACATTTCTGAGATGGAAAAACGTTACCACGGTATCCCTGGGATTCAGCCATGTTGGGAGACTATTGTTGGTTCCTCAAACGGGAGAGTCAATACAAAAAAAAATCAACAGTGAAACACTTCTGAGATAATTCAGGTATTGGTTTTCATCATTATCTTGTGTTTATTTCAACAATAATAATTATTATTATTTTCATTGTTATTTGGCAATAAAGTACCTATTATTTTCAATTAATCAAATATGAGTTATCACATCAATTTCTGTAAGTTTTCATAAAAAATTATGAATACCTAAAAAACGTTACGTGATACAGCATTTTGAGGGGCATTTTTGCAATCAGCAGATCAGTTTACATAAGAATTTGCCTATTTTGTTTCGGGTATATAAAAATATTTTTTTGTGTTCCCCAGTGTAATCATAAATAACTGTAATACTTTAAGGCCAACAAACATAAAAACATGAAAGATTAGATATTTCCGTACAAAACAAATATACAGCTAAAGAAAAATAGTCACCAAAACTCAAGTTGTAGTTTTCTCTATGATTTATAACCTCTTTCAGACGTCTGAGCGTGCTCCTTACAAGGTTGGTAGCGTATACAGTTGAAATGTTGGCTCACTCTTTACTAAATATCCTTTTAAAATGCACCTTTAAAGATATTGGCTGTTTCTGTCAAGAATGTACCGGGTGTTCATCATGTAAAAATTCCGCACGGAAGTTTGATTGTCATTTGCCATCTAGTTTGTTTACAGTGCGTCATTTTGTTAGTTCATCTCAAAGCTATTTTGTGATTTTACGATAGATACAAATACTGATCAAGGAATCTGTCCAAAATGTTGCACTGCAAATGGTATTTCGTTTGCAGAATCGTTGAAACTGTTACAGAGGGCTTATGGTGAAATCGATTTTATAAAAACACGTACATATGAGTGGTACAGTGCATTCAAAAGTGACCGAGATGTGGTGGAAGATTTACGTCGCTCTGGTCGGTCATCAACTGTTTCAGCTAATTGAACATCGCTAAAGTGAAGGAAATGGTGTCTGAGAGAGATTGTAGCTGAACTTTGTGTGTCTCGCGAATCGATTCGTACCATTGTTTGGGCATGACACGCGTTGCCGCTCGGATACTTCCGAAAGACTTGAATTTTCTGCAAAAGTATCGCTGAAGACATGCTACAAGGAGCCAACTCCGACCCTACATTCATGGAAAGCGTTGTAACTGTTGGTGAGACCTGGGTTTATGAATTTGACATGCAAACCAATCAATAAGCTTCCAATGGCAGCTTTCAAGTGAACCGAAGCCCGAAAGGGCACGTCTTACAGAACAAAACTGAAGCTCATGTTGACATTTTTTTTCGATTATCGCGGTGACATGCACGCTGAATTCTGCCAGAAGGTCAGACGGTAAATTATCAGAGCGTCATGCGGCGTTTCAGAGCGAAAATCTACGAAAAAGACTAGATCTATGGAAAGACAATTAATGGATTGAGTCTGAAAAGTTTCCGACCTCAACATGAAGATGGCAGCACTCGTAAATAAAAACTAGTGCATTTTGTTGTTCATCTGTTGGCAGTTACTCACCAAAGTTTCAACCATTTTGGACGCTCAGTGTTATGTAACAGTCCTTTGAGTGAGTTGTTCTGAGTGTATTTATGAAAATGGACAAAATCGACTATCGAGCTGTCAATTCGAAGGCACTCCTACGCAAATCAAAGACGAGTTGGATTCTGTGTATGGGGACTCTGCACCATCATTTACCACAGTGAAATTTTGGGCAGCTAAATTTAAACGTGGCCGTAAGAGCTTGGGAGACGATGAACGTTCGGGACGTTCAAAAACTGCAACCACTAAAGAAAACATCGCCGAAGTTCACCAAATGGTGTTAGACGACCACCGAATTAAAATGAGAGAGATAGCAGAGGCTATGAACATGTTAAAAGAACGTGTTTGTCGCATATTAGATCAACATTTAGACATGAAAAAGCGGTCCGCCTGTTGAGTGTCGTGTTTGCTCACGTTAGACCAAAAACGTGTTCGAATGAACATTTCCAACGCTCTGTACGCGCAGTTAAGGCGCAATAAATCTGAATTTTGGCGTCCATTAGTTACTGTAGATGAAACTTGGATACACCATTATACGCCCGAAACAAAAATACAGTCCAAACAGTGGACTGCAAAGGGGGAACTGGCTTAAAAAAATCCGTTTTTTTCGGTTGGAAAAGTGATGGCGGCTGTTTTTTGGGATAGTCATGGAGTATTTCAATCAATTATCTTCAAAAAGGAAAAAACCATTACAGGAACATACCACGCATTCTTACTTGACAAGCTGAAGAAAGAACTTGCGGAAAAACGGCCACATTTGCAGGATAAGAAAATCCTGTTTCACCAAGACAACACACCATCTCACACCTCAGCTGTTGCAATGGCGAAAATCTACGAATTACGGTTGGAACTGCATGACTCACCAGATCTACCCCGAGCGAATTCTTTTTGTCCCCTAATCTGAAAATTACGCTCGGAGGACAGATATTTTCGTCAAATGAAGAGGCAATCACCTTCATGAAAAATTATTTTGCAGAGAAAAACGCCGAGTACTATTTGGACGGGTTACAGAGATGGGAGCATCGCTGGGAGAAGTGTGTAGAGTTACAAGGAGACTATGTTAAATAACACCGAGTACTATTTGGACGGGTCACAGAGATGGCAGCATCGCTGGGAGAAGTGTGTAGAGTTTCAAGGAGACAATGTCGAATAACACCGAGTACTATTTGGACGGGTCACAGAGATGGCAGCATCGCTGGGAGAAGTGTGTAGAGTTACAAGGAGACTTTGTTGAAAAACACCGAGTACTATTTGGACGGGTTACAGAGATGAGAGCATCGCTGGGAGAAGTGTGTAGAGTTGCAAGGAGAGTATGTTGAAAAACGCCGAGTACTATTTGGACAGGTTACAGAGATGGGAGCATCACTGGGAGAAATGTCTAGAGTTACAAGGAGACTATGTTGAAAAACGCCGAGTACTATTTGGACATGCTACAGGGATGGGAGCATCGCTGGGAGAAGTGTGTAGAGTTACAACGAGACTATGTTGAAAAACACCGAGTACTATTTGGACGGGTTACAGAGATGTGAGCATCGCTGGGAAAAGTGTGTAGAGTTACAATGAGACTATGTTGAAAAACGCCGAGTACTATTTGGACGTGTTACAGAGATGGGAACATCGCTGGGAGAACTGTGTAGAGTTACAAGGAAACTATGTTGAAAAACGGGAGTACTATTTGGACAGGTTACAGAGATGGGAACATCGCCGGGGAAGTGTGTAGTGTTACAAGCAGACTATGTTGAAAAACACCCAGTACTATTTGGACAGGTTACAGAGATGGGAACATCGCCGGGAGAAGTGTGTAGAGCTACAAGGAAACTATGTTGAAAAACACCGAGTGCTATTTGGACAGGTTACAGAGATGGGAACATCGCCGGGAGAAGTGTGTAGAGCTACAAGGAAACTATGTTGAAAAACGCTGAGTACTATTTGGACGGGTTACAGAGATGGGAACATCGCTGGGAGAAGTGTGTAGAGTTACAAGGAGACTATGCTGAAAAACGCCGAGTACTATTTGGACAGGTTACAGAGATGGGAACATCGCCGGGAGAAGTGTGTAGAGCTACAAGGAAACTATGTTGAAAAACGCTGAGTACTATTTGGACGGGTTACAGAGATGGGAGCATCGCTGGGAGAAGTGTGTAGAGTTACAAGGAGACTATGTTGAAAAGCGCCGAGTACTATTTGGACTGGTTACAGAGATGGGAGCATCGCTGGGAGAAGTGTGTAGAGTTACAAGGAGACTATGTTGAAAAACGTCGAGTACTATTTGGACGGATTACAGAGATGGGAGCATCGCTGGGAGAAGTGTGTAGAGTTACAAGGAGACTACGTTGAAAAACGCCGAGTACTATTTGGACGGATTACAGAGATGGGAGCATCACTGGGAGAAGTGTGTAGAGTTACAAGGAGACTATGTTGAAAAACGCCGAGTACTACTTGGACGAGTTACAGAGATGGGAGCATAGCTGGAGGAAGTGTGTAGAGTTACAAGGAGACTATGTTGAAAAACGCCGAGTACTATTTGGACGGGTTATAGAGATGGGAGCGTCGCTGAGGGAAGTGTGCAGAGTTACAAGGAGACTATGTTGAAAAACGCCGAGTACTATTTGGACGGGTTACAGAGATGGGAGCATCGCTGGGAGAGGTGTGTAGTGTTACAAGGAGACTATGTTGAAAAACGCCGAGTACTATTTGGACGGGGTACAGAGATGGGAGCATCGCTGGGAGAAATGTGTAGAGTTACAAGGAGAGTATGTTGAAAAACGCCGAGTACTAATTGGACGGGTTACAGAGATGAGAGCATCGCTGGGAGAAGTGTGTAGTGTTACAAGGAGACTATGTTGAAAAACGCCGAGTACTATTTGGACGGGTTACAGAGATGGGAGCATCGCTAGGAGAAGTGTGTAGTGTTACAAGGAGACTATGTTGAAAAACGCCGAGTGCTATTTGGACGGGTTACAGAAATGAGAGCATCGCTGGGAGAAGTGTGTAGAGTTACAAGGAGACTATGTTGAAAAACGCCGAGTACTATTTGGACGTGTTACAGAGATGAGAGCATCGCTAGGAGAAGTGTGTAGAGTTACAAGGAGACTATGTTGAAAAACGCCGAGTACTATTTGGACGGGTTACATAGATGAGAGCATCGCTAGGAGAAGTGTGTAGAGTTACAAGGAGACTATGTTGAAAAACGCCGAGTACTATTTAGTCGGGTTACATAGATGAGAGCATCGCTAGGAGAAGTGTGTAGTGTTACAAGGAGACTATGTTGAAAAACGCCGAGTACTATTTGGACGGGTTACAGAGATGAGAGTATCGCTGGGAGAAGTGTGTAGAGTTACAAGGAGACTATGTTGAAAAACGCCGAGTACTATTTGGTCGGGTTACATAGATGAGAGCATCGCTAAGAGAAGTGTGTAGCGTTACAAGGAGACTATGTTGAAAAACGCCGAGTACTATTTGGACGGGTTATAGAGATGGGAGCATCGCTGGGAGAAGTGTGTAGAGTTACAAGGAGACTATGTTGAAAAACGCCGAGTACTATTTGGACGTGTTACAAAGATGGGAGCATCGCTGGGAGAAGTGTGTAGAGTTACAAGGAGACTATGTTGAAAAACGCCGAGTACTATTTTGACGTGTTACAGAGATGAGAGCATCGCTGAGAGAAGTGTGTATAGTTACAAGGAGACTATGTTGAAAAACATTCTAAAAAAATGTGTTGAATCTTTATTAGGTCGGTAACTCGCCGTCATGACAATAATTACATAGGATAGTAAGTCGCCACAAATGGTGTATCTCGGATACGAGAGCCCCTAGTGGTCTACCGGGGTAATATACGAGTCAATGAAGGTACGTATTGACTTATTGTCAATGAAGGTACGTAGGCCATGGTAGCTCAATGGGTAAGATTGTCTGGACGGAAACCAGGAGATCCGTGGTTCAAATCCTGGCCTTGATATTTAATTTTTCATGTTGACTCTATCTGTGAATAAAACGTCAATTTTAAATACATTTATCAAGATTACTGGGCTTATAGAAAGCAACAGAAGACGAAATTACGCTTTTCAGTTGCACAGGTAAGATAGAAGCGATACTATCGGATGTCCTATTAATTTTTTTACTCGCTCTATAGGAAATCGTATATAAAAAGCTTCTTTGGTGTTTAATGGACCTTAAAACGCGTTTTTCTAGCGAATTTGTAAATCGACGTTTTAGAAGGAATTGTATATTTTCTCGAAGATAGAGTAAACGTTTTGACATAAAATCCTCTAAATTAAAAAGCCATATTTAGAGACGTGGCTATGAATTAAAAGGGCTTATCTGGACTAAAATTCCCATTGATCCTTATCATAATTGAAGAAGCCAAGAACCATTCGACCTTGAAGTTACCTTTACATCATTACTTCTTCCAGGAAGTAGGTGTGATGCCCTTGCTGGTGTGATATACCAGTATCCTGGAGGTTGCACGATCTTTGCATTCAACTTGCTCACCTGTGAAGGCGTCGCCAAGGAAGTCGCTTGTTATCCCATCAAGAGAAAGCTAGGAAACTGTGTCAGATGCATCTCAAACCGCTCTTAGATGGGCACGGTGCTTCGCAGTGGCTAGGACAATGTCTTATCAAGGAAAGAGCAAACTTTGAAACACTAAATATCCAGGAGTGGTGATCACCCCAATGCGGCGAGGGAAGAAGATCAAATGTAGTGATAAAAAGGACGATAGCAATATTTGCTGATTAAATTGTCCAACCCAGCAGTTGCCTAGCAACCGAGAAAAACCTGCTTTCGGGATATACAAAGGCAATGCAGTCAACAGATGGTTAAAACTTATGTATAAATACAGAATGTCCAAATAAAACCGGTGCGCCTTGCTGCATTCATTACATTATATAACATATCAGTTATTCTACATAGGTGGTCTGAAAACTTTCCAACCAAATAAAGCTACAAGACATTTTTTCAGATTTTTTATTTTTTTCATTTTTCAACATAGTCTCCTTGTAACTCTACACACTTCTCCCAGCGATGATCCTATCTCTGTAACCCGTCCAAATAGTACTCGACGTTTTTCAACATAGTCTCCTTGTAACTCTACACACTTCTCCCAGCGATGATCCCATCTCTGTAACCCGTCCAAATAGTACTCGACGTTATCAACATAGTCTCCTTGTAACTCTACACACTTCTCCCACCGATGCTCCCATCTCTGTAACCCGTCCAAATAGTACTCGGCGTTTTTCTACATAGTCTCCTTGTAACTCTACACACTTCTCTCAGCGATGCTCACATCTCTGTAACCCATCCAAATAGTACTCGGCGTTTTTCAATATAGTCTCCTTGTAACTCTACACACTTCTCTCAGCGATGCTCACATCTCTGTAACCCGTCCAAATAGTACTCGGCGTTTTTCTCTGTAAAATAATTGTTCACGAAGATGATTGCCTCTTCATTTGGCGAAAATCTTTGTCCTTGGAGCGCATTTTTCAGATGAGGGAACAAATAGAAGTCGTTTGGGGCCAGATCTGGAGAGTTAAGCAGTTCAAACCGTAATTCGTGGATTTTCGCCATTGCAACCGCTGAGGTGTGAGACACGCGTTGTTTTGGTGAAACGGGATTTTCTTTTTCTGCAAATGTGGCCTTTTTTCCGCAAGTTCTGCCTTCGGCTCTTCAAGTAATCATGTGTAGTATATTCCTGTAATGGTTTTTCCTTTTTGAAGGTAATTGATTAAAATAACTCCATGCCTATCCCAAAAAAACAGTCGCCAACACTTTCCCAGCCAAAAAGAAGAAAAGAAACAGATTTGCTTTTTTTTTCCGGAGCCGGTTCCCTCTTTGCAGTCCACTCTTTGGACTGTATTTTTGTTTTGGGCGCGTAATGGTGTATCGAAGTTTCATCTACAGTAAATAATCGGCGCCAAAACTCGGATTTATTGCGCCTAAACTGCGCCAACAGAGCGTTGGAAATGTTCATTCGAACACGTTTTTGGTGTAACGTGAGCAAACGCGGTACCCAACGCGCGGACAGCTTTCTCATGTCTAAATGTTGATTTAATATGTGACAAACACGTTCTTTTGACATGTTCATAGCCTCTGCTATCTCTCTCACTTTAATTCGGCGGTCGTCTAGCACCATTTAGTGAACTTTGGCGATGTTTTCGTCGATAGTTGCAGATTTGGACGTCCCGAACTTTCATCGTCTCCCAAGCTCTTACGGCCACGTTTAAATTCAGCTGCCCAAAATTTCACTGTGGTAAATGATGATGCACAGTCCCCATACACAGAATCCAACTCATCTTTGATTTGCGTAGGCGTATTGCCTTTCAAAAACAACTATTTAATGACACCTCGATACTCGATTTTGTCCATTTTCATAAAAATACTCAGATCAACTCACTCAAACGACTTTTACATAACAACTGAGAGTCCAAAATGGCTGAAACTTAAGTGAGTTACTGTCAACAGATGAACAACGAAATTTACTAGCTTTTATTTACGTGTGCTGCCATCTTCATGTTGAGGTCGGAAACTTTCCGACCGCCCTTGTATGACCAATATCTGCAGCTCTGTAAGTTAACATAACCAGACAGATAAAACCAGGCCTCATCTGTCATAAAAAAGAGCACTGGCTCAAGAAACAATCAACGATCGGAGACAATAGCCAGTTACAAAACGTAACTCTTTCTTTTTCTTTGTCTTGTTCTTGTAACTCATGCTGTGACACATAGTAGTCGGAATTTGACATTTTACGTTAGCACACGATGGCATGTTGTACGAGATACACAATCTTGCCGAGACTTATTGGAGCTTCTCGTTATGTTTGTAGTCACTACCGGACGCTTATTTTTCATGGGAACTTGCTGAGGACCGATGGGGGTGAGCGAGTTGTACGGATGTGATCGGCAGCGTTAGATGTGTTCAAACTGGAAACGATACGGTCCTCCGATGTCTATTGACCTTTACGCTTACTTTTTACACCCTCCAGAACTTAAAATAAATAAACTGTGACAACGAATAAGCGCTTCCGGTATGCCGGAGGAGTTATACCAGATGAGTCAGCCGCAACTTATTCTTTTGGAAGATAGGCCACCCATCAAACGGCATGTGAGCCTTGCTCCACTTTTGCGCTCCTTCCAACTCAGCTATCTAGTAACGTATGAGATAAACATTCCGTGTAACATATAGTACTCTCTGGTTCCAGTGAACATTTACAGACCGCGAACGTCAACTGTCTAATTACGAATATACTACAGGCGATGTGATAACATCTATATTAGTATACTAATTTCATTGAGTGTTTAACATCCATGTTGAATACGCGGGTAGAACCCAGTAATGGAGTCGATGTTTTCATATTGGAGTGTAAAATGTGAATTGCATAAAACTCGAGAGTAAAGGGCAGCTGACTTACCTGGTACACTGACCTGGGACTTCTTTTATAACCACACTTGTAAACCATCAGTCCAGGTGGGTTTAAACCCAAGAACTTTAGTATTAGTAGGCCACGCCTAACAAACTGAGTCACTGATACCGATACAGTGACAGGTGTCAGCGTGCATGAGCTCAAGACAGTTGTATAGAAGCAATAATGAAAAAGCAAAACACATCTGCAGTCATACACAGATCTCCAAGGCCATGCAGCATTGATAAAGTTGTTTTACCGTTTTTATGTACACATTTCCGCTGCCATATTCCGATCGGAAAACAGAAATGTGCAACTTGCACTACAAGGTCGATAACAAGGAGTCACAAAGACGAGTTAAGTGTGATCAACAAATTAAATTCCAAAGTGTTGCCAAAGAATTTACTTTGAGATCTCCTTGAGAAGACTGCTTCATATGCTAATGGTATTCCGCAATCAAGTGGAAACTCGGAGATTATCTGTGCTACGTTCACAAGGCGAACCCTATCCAGTGTTCAACAAACTAGGGAAAGCTATTCATATATGCACTTTACGTGTAAACATTTATAAAATAGCCCTGTTACAATGTGAATACAGTAGACTTAAGTGATAGTCAAATGTTTTAAGAACTGATCGTCAATGGCGAAGCGTGTGATGAACCGTTGGAAGTACAGCTTCCCCAAGAACTTCAGGAGAAAAAGCTTCCCTCGCTTTGAAAATCACACCTCGCTACTAGACCTACGTGTGACTGTACAATAGAAAGAGTACTGAAGAGTAGCCTTAGTTCTTTGAGTCATTATTCTCTCTTATTTTAATGAAAATTATTATTTGGAGCTTCCCTCGCTTTGAAAGTGACGCCTCGCTACTGGACCTACGTGTGACTGTACAATAGAAAGAGTGCTGAAGAGTAGTCTTAGTTATTTGAGTCGTTGTTCTTTCTTATTTTAATGAAAGTTGTTATTTGGAGCTTCCCTCGCTTTGAAAGTCACACCTCGCTACTGGACCTACGTGTGACTGTACAATAGAAAGAGTACTAAAGAGTAGCCTTAGTTCTTTGAGTCATAATTCTCTCTTATTTTAATGAAAATTATGATTAGGAGCTTCCCTCACTTTGAAAGTCACGCCTCGCACTGGATCTACGTGTCACTGTACAATAGAGCAGAATTGAAGAGTAGCCTGAGTTCTTTCAGTCATTATTCTCTCTCATTTTAATGAAAATTATTATTTGGAGCTTTCCTCACTTTGAAAGCCACGCCTCGCACTGGACCTACGTGTGACTGTACAATAGAAAGAGTACTAAAGAGTAGCCTTAGTTCTTTGAGTCATTATTCTCTCTTATTTTAATGAAAATTATTATTTGGAGCTTCCCTCACTTTGAAAGTCACACCTCGCTACTGGATCTATGTGTGACTGTACAATAGAAAGAGTACTAAAGAGTAGCCTTAGTTCTTTGAGTCATAATTCTCTCTTATTTTAATGAAAATTATGATTAGGAGCTTCCCCCACTTTGAAAGTCACGCCTCGCACTGGATCTACGTGTCACTGTACAATAGAAGCAGAATTGAAGAGTAGCCTGAGTTCTTTCAGTCATTATTCTCTCTCATTTTAATGAAAATTATTATTTGGAGCTTTCCTCACTTTGAAAGCCACGCCTCGCTACTGGACCTACGTGTGACTGTACAATAGAAAGAGTACTGAAGAGTAGCCTTAGTTCTTTGAGTCATTATTCTCTCTTATTTTAATGAAAATTATTTGGATCTTCCCTCGATTTGAAAGTCACGCCTCGCTACTGGACATACGTGTGACTGTACAATAGAAAGAGTACTGAAGCGTAGCCTCAATTCTTTGGGTCATTATTCTCTCTTATTTTAATGAAAATTATTATTTGGAGCTTCCCTCGCTTTGAAAGTCACGCCTCGCTAGTGGACCTACGTGTGACTGTACAATAGAAAGACTACTGAAGAGTATTCTTAGTTCTTTGAGTCATTATTCTCTCTTATTTTAATGAAAATTATGATTAGGAGCTTCCCTCACTTTGAAAGTCACGCTTCGCTACTGGACCTATGTGTGACTGTACAATAGAAAGAGTACTAAAGAGTAGCCTTAGTTCTTTGAGTCATAATTCTCTCTTATTTTAATGAAAATTATGATTAGGAGCTTCCCTCACTTTGAAAGTCACGCTTCGCTACTGGACCTATGTGTGACTGTTCAATAGAAAGAGTACTAAAGAGTAGCCTTAGTTCTTTGAGTCATAATTCTCTCTTATTTTAATGAAAATTATGATTAGGAGCTTCCCTCACTTTGAAAGTCACGCTTCGCTACTGGACCTATGTGTGACTGTACAAAAAGAGTACTAAAGAGTAGCCTTAGTTCTTTGAGTCATAATTCTCTCTTATTTTAATGAAAATTATGATTAGGAGCTTCCCTCACTTTGAAAGTCACGCTTCGCTACTGGACCTATGTGTGACTGTACAAAAAGAGTACTAAAGAGTAGCCTTAGTTCTTTGAGTCATAATTCTCTCTTATTTTAATGAAAATTATGATTAGGAGCTTCCCTCACTTTGAAAGTCACGCTTCGCACTGGATCTACGTGTCACTGTACAATAGAAGCAGAATTGAAGAGTAGCCTTAGTTCTTTGAGTCATTATTCTCTCTCATTTTAATGAAAATTATTATTTGGAGCTTTCCTCACTTTGAAAGTCACGCCTCGCACTGGACCTATGTGTGATTGTACAACAGAAAGAGTACTAAAGAGTAGCCTTAGTTCTTTGAGTCATTATTCTCTCTTATTTTAATGAAAATTATTATTAGGAGCTTCCCTCACTTTGAAAGTCACGCCTCGCACTGGATCTACGTGTCACTGTACAATAGAAGCAGAATTGAAGAGTAGCCTGAGTTCTTTCAGTCATTATTCTCTCTCATTTTAATGAAAATTATTTGGAGCTTTCCTCACTTTGAAAGCCACGCCTCGCACTGGACCTATGTGTGATTGTACAACAGAAAGAGTACTAAAGAGTAGCCTTAGTTCTTTGAGTCATTATTCTCTCTTATTTTAATGAAAATTATTATTAGGAGCTTCCCTCACTTTGAAAGTCACGCCTCGCACTGGACCTACGTGTGACTGTACAATAGAAAGAGTACTAAAGCGTAGCCTAAGTTCTTTGAGTCATTATTCTCTCTTATTTTAATGAAAATTATTATTTGGAGCTTCTCTTGCTCCACTGCTTAAAATCCGTCCCAAGATCAACATAGCTCCAACGTTGATATTATTAACGATGTGCTTCCTAACGTCATTAACTAACTTGTGTATAGCCGCCATGGAGATGATAATTTGTTCAAAACTAGACAAACATTATCTTTTCCTCAAAAACATCACATTCTCTTCCTCCATCCATATGCATGACTTATACGAAGATTGCATCGTTTAATTTTCCATAAAATATTGCTGATTCACGTAACTGTGAGTATGCATGACTTTCAGTTATGAAACTATGTAATAAAAACGTACGGTCGGTCAGTCAGCTGTTATTAACAGTTGAAGGTGCCATTTCCTGATATCCCATGTCTAATTACATTCTGAGATGAGTAAACAGGATGATATGTCAAAACTGAACAGAAAGGGTATACTTATCGAAATAAACTTTCTAAATAAAAGACAGCTGAAACTGAAGATTTGTCTCTTGTAATTAAAACAAATGACTAACTGCACGATTATCTGCGATTTAGAGAGAGCGAAACAATCATATGTTTCTGTTATATATTTTATAAGATACAAACATTATCCAAGCGGGATGGCAGGATGGTTATATTCCCGTGGTCGACGTAACTAAGCCGTGTTTCTTTCGGTAGCTTTTCCGGGTCGCCAGGTGAATTCTGGGTAGGTGAATTGCATCCTCACCTTCCTCATCCTTCCTCCCGGAAGTAGCCCAATTGGGAAACAGGTACAATACACCAAGTTTGGAACTCTGTGCCGAATCCCCTTGTAGCGCAATTCAGTCCAGTCTCCTGTATTCCCATCGTACTGCAAAATATGTAATACGATTAAAAACTATTGTTACGTAATATGTCCAACTCGAATAACATGAGACAGACCGAAAAATTTGCGTGTTTTTAGAGAACAGTTTAGTGGAGAATTGGTACACAGTAAAATAATAATACAACGCTTACGAGGGTGGTCTGAAAAGTTTCCCACCTCAACATAAAGATGGCAACACTCCTAAATAAATGCAACTCAGTTTCGTAGTTCATCTGTTGACAGCTACTCACCAAAGTTTCAGCCATTTTGGACGCTCAGTTGTTATGTAACAGTCGTTTGACTGAGTTGATGTGAGTGTTTTATGAAAATGGACAAAATCGCGTTTCAGCTGTCATTAAATATTTGTTTTTGAAAGGCAATACACTTACCCAAATCAAAGATGACTTGGATTCTATGTATGGAGATTCTGCACCATCATTTACCAGTGTGAACTTTTGGGCAGCTGAATTTAAACGTAGCCGTAAGAGCTTGGGAGAGCATGAACGTTCGGGACGTCCATAAACTGCAACTACCGACGAAAACATAGCCAAAGTTCACCAAATGGGGCTAGACGACCGCCGAATTAAAGTGGGAGATATAGCAGAGGTTATGAACATGACAAAAGAACGTGTTTCTCACATATTAAATCAACATTTAGACATGAGAAAGATGCCCGCGCGTTGGGTGCCGCGTTTACTCACGGTAGACCAAACACGTGTTCGAATGAACATTTCCAACGCACTGTTGGTGCAGTTTAGACGCAATAAATCCGAGTTTTGGCGCCAATTAGTCACTGTAGAGAAACTTGGATGCATCATTATACGCCCGAAACAAAAATACAGTCTCAAACAGTGGACTGCAAAGGGGGAATCGGCAACAAAAAAAGAGGGGGGTGGGAAGTGATGCCAACTGTTTTTTTGGATAGTCTTAGAGTTATTTTAATCGATTATCTTTAAAAAGGGGAAAGAAGTATTATAGGAGCATACTACGCATCATTACTTGACAAGCTGAAGGTAGAACTTGCGGAAATACGGACACATTTGCAGAAAAAGAAAATACTGTTTCACCAAGACAACGCACTGTGTCACACCTCAGCGGTTGCTATGGCGAAAATACACGAATTACGGTTTGAACTGCTTGACTCATCAGATCTAGCCCCAAGCGACTTCTTTTTGTTCTCTCATCTGAAAATTAGGCTCGAAGGACAGATTTTCGTCAAATGAAGAGGCAGTCGCCTTCGTGAACAATTATTTTACAGAGAAAAACGCCGAGTACTATTTAGACGGGTTACAGAGATGAGAGCATCGCTGGGAGAAGTGTGTAGAGTTACAAGGAGACTATGTTGAAAAACGCCGAGTACTATTTGGACGGGTTACAGAGATGGGAACATCGCTGGGAGAAGTGTGTAGAATTACAAGGAGACTATGTTGAAAAACGCCGAGTACTATTTGGACGGGTTACAGAGATGGGAACATCGCTGGGAGAAGTGTGTAGAATTACAAGGAGACTATGTTGAAAAACGCCGAGAACTATTTGGACGGGATACAGAGATGGGAACATCGCTGTGAGAAGTGTGTAGAGTTACAAGGAGACTATGTTGAAAAACGCTGAGTACTATTTGGACGGGTTACAGAGATGAGAGCATCGCTGGGAGAAGTGTGTAGAGTTACAAGGAGACTATGTTGAAAAACGCTGAGTACTATTTGGACGGGTTACAGAGATGAGAGCATCGCTGGGAGAAGTGTGTAGAGTTACAAGGAGACTATGTTGAAAAACGCCGAGAACTATTTGGACGGGTTACAGAGATGAGAACATCGCTGTGAGAAGTGTGTAGAGTTACAAGGAGACTATGTTGAAAAACGCTGAGTACTATTTGGACGGGTTACAGAGATGGGAGCATCGCTGGGAGAAGTGTGTAGAGTTACAAGGAGACTATGTTGAAAAACGTCGAGTACTATTTGGACGGGTTACAGAGATGGGAACATCGCTGGGAGAAGTGTGTAGAGTTACAAGGAGACTATGTTGAAAAACGCCGAGTACTATTTGGACGGGATACAGAGATGGGAACATCGCTGGAAGAAGTGTGTAGAGTTACAAGGAGACTATGTTGAAAAACGCCAAGTACTATTTGGACGGGTTACAGAGATGGGAGCATCGCTGAGAGAAGTGTGTAGAGTTACAAGGAGACTATGTTGAAAAACACCGAGTACTATTTGGACGGGATACAGAGATGGGAACATCGCTGGGAGAAGTGTGTAGAGTTACAAGTAGACTATGTTGAAAAACGCCGAGTACTATTTGGACGGGTTACAGAGATGTGAACATCGCTGAGAGAAGTGTGTAGAGTTACAAGGAGACTATGTTGAAAAACGCCGAGTACTATTTGGACGGGTTACAGAGATGTGAACATCGCTGGGAGAAGTGTGTAGAGTTACAAGGAGACTATGTTGAAAAACGCCGAGTACTATTTGGACGGGTTACAGAGATGGGAACATCGCTGGAAGAAGTGTGTAGAGTTACAAGGAGACTATGTTGAAAAACGCCGAGTACTATTTGGACGGGTTACAGAGATGGGAACATCGCTGGGAGAAGTGTGTAGAGTTACAAGGAGACTATGTTGAAAAACGCCGAGTACTATTTGGACGGGTTCCAGAGATGTGAACATCGCTGGAAGAAGTGTGTAGAGTTACAAGGAGACTATGTTGAAAAACGCCGAGTACTATTTGGACGGGTTACAGAGATGGGAACATCGCTGGGAGAAGTGTGTAGAGTTACAAGGAGACTATGTTGAAAAACGCCGAGTACTATTTGGGCGGGTTACAGAGATGGGAACATCGCTGGCAGAAGTGTGTAGAGTTACAAGGAGACTATGTAGAAAAACGCCGAGTACTATTTGGACGGGTTACAGAGATGGGAGCATCGCTGAGAGAAGTGTGTAGAGTTACAAGGAGACTATGTTGAAAAACGCCGAGTACTATTTGGACGGGTTACAGAGATGTGAACATCGCTGAGAGAAGTGTGTAGAGTTACAAGGAGACTATGTTGAAAAACGCCGAGTACTATTTGGACGGGTTACAGAGATGTGAACATCGCAGGGATAAGTGTGTAGAGTTACAAGTAGACTATGTTGGAAAACGCCGAGTACTATTTGGACGGGTTACAGAGATGTGAACATCGCTGAGAGAAGTGTGTAGAGTTACAAGGAGACTATGTTGAAAAACGCCGAGTACTATTTGGACGGGTTACAGAGATGGGAGCATCGCTGGGAGAAGTGTGTAGAGTTACAAGGAGATTATGTTGAAAAACGCCGAGTACTATTTGGACGGGTTACAGAGATGTGAACATCGCTGGGAGAAGTGTGTAGAGTTACAAGGAGACTATGTTGAAAAACGCCGAGTACTATTTGGACAGGTTACAGAGATGTGAGCATCGCTGGGAGAAGTGTGTAGAGTTACAAGGAGACTATGTTGAAAAACGTCGAGTACTATTTGGACGTGTTACAGAGATGTGAGCATTGCTGGGAGAAGTGTGTAGAGTTACAAGGAGACTATGTTGAAAAACGCCGAGTACTATTTGGACGGGTTACAGAGATGGGATCATCGCTGGGAGAAGTGTGTAGAGTTACAAGGAGACTATGTTGAAAAACGCCGAGTACTATTTGGACGGGTTACAGAGATGGGAACATCGCTGGAAGAAGTGTGTAGAGTTACAAGGAGACTATGTTGAAAAACGTCGAGTACTATTTGGACGGGTTACAGTGATGTGAGCATCGCTGGGAGAAGTGTGTAGAGTTACAAGGAGACTATGTTGAAAAGCGCCGAGTACTATTTGGACGGGTTACAGAGATGGGAACATCACTGGGAGAAGTGTGTAGAGTTACAAGGAGACTATGTTGAAAAACGCCGAGTACTATTTGGACGGGTTACAGTGATGTGAGCATCGCTGGGAGAAGTGTGTAGAGTTACAAGGAGACTATGTTGAAAAACGCCGAGTACTATTTGGACGGGTTACAGAGATGGGAGCATCGCTGGGAGAAGTATGTAGAGTTACAAGGAGACTATGTTGGGAAAAAAATCTGGAAAAAAAAATTGTCTTGTATCTTTATTAGGTCGAAAACTTTTCAGACCACCGTCGTATTTGTTTTTTTTTCCCGAAGTAATCACTATAAGTCCCAGATATTCATCCACAACATAAGAATAATGTACAAATCTCGTGTAGAAATATTCTGTTTAGTTCCAAGGAAACGACGAAATTCTACCAGGAAGAAAAATACAAGGCCTAGTACTTGGAGTAAACATGAATTTTACACAGTGCATCACCAGCAAGATGCATTATTGAAGCTCACGGAACGGTTTATCATATGTTTTGTTAGGCAATTGTTTCCCCAACACCGACACGTAACACTTGACACAGATACGAGCAATAGATTGTGCCGTGCAAGGAGCAGATCACAAGATTCATGAGTGCCTCTCTGATCGGTGTTTGCTTCGTACATCCCCTGGAGGTGGGACTGGATTGTACTTCATCCGCTTTAGAATCTGCAAGTAGATGTGTGAATTTAATAGAAATACGACATAGTGATAGTTAAATAGCTCTTGACAAAGGCCAGAGTGAGAGAGAGAGGGGGGGAGAGTGAGGCAATGAAAACAAAACAGACACTGTTAAACTCTCCTCTCGCCTCATCCTTCCTCCCGGGGACGCCCCACTTGGGTCAATAGGTACAATTGATCTAAACTGGTCGCAGTGTCGAATCCCCTCCGTAGCGAAATGCCATGCAAACCAACGGGAGTAGACTTTGAGGTCCTTTTCATTCGGAAAGAAATTTTATGTAAAGTTGCATGACTGGTTTTAGCTCAAGCGTTAGAAGAAAACGTACTAACCAACAAAAACCATGCGGATCTCCTTG
This sequence comes from Mantis religiosa, assembly GCA_030765055.1. Classification (NCBI taxonomy): domain Eukaryota; kingdom Metazoa; phylum Arthropoda; class Insecta; order Mantodea; family Mantidae; genus Mantis; species Mantis religiosa. The sequence goes on from CM060954.1 coordinate 160,016,470, forward strand.
AAACGCGCGATTTACTTCAAATAACTCTTTTGTAGCATAAAAAATCGTTTTAATGGATCACATTGTCCAGCACTCTCGCCATTGTTTTCAAGACTTGATGTGCAGTTGTTTCTCAGATTGCATGCAATTTTAAAACCGCTGCTTAACGTTCAATTGTTTAACTGATAGCTTGTATATCCAATAATAAACGATAAAGGGCAGTGATTTCTTGAGAATATAACGAATATCAAGGACAAATGTTAATAGTTCTAATAAAGAGAGTTTACAGAAAATGCTTCTGAAATGCTTCTCGTTTCCTGGAACGAGTGCTGTTCGCCATGTAATTTTAACTGCCGAGTATTTACGTAACCAGAGTTATGTCACAGATATTCCCTTTTAAGTTCTCATTTTCCAAGGTCATATAAAACACGTTGCTGAATTATGTTTATCTCTCTTAGGAAAACGTCCAAGAAAATCCGGTCCGGTAATGGGAGCTTATAAATTGGACTGAATTGTCCGGAGGAGTTTCGGTACATCAACCAATCTGGTCTTTTCCACATATGCTCCAAGTGGGGCAACCACGGGAGGGAGGATGAAGTGAGAGGAGATAGAGGGCGGTGGATCCCAAGGAGTCACTACAGTCCAGAGAGCAGGCTCCCTACGATTCCAGAAGGAACTCCAGCACAATCGTCATCCCACCAGACGTGCCCGCTAAACAATCATGAGGCCGGTTCGTAGATCCCCCCCCGCTCCAGGAAGACTCAAGAGAGACTTGTACAACCGGCAATACTCAGGATCAAGGAAAATCCCGGAGAAAACCTTATTATTCTGACCGAGATTCCAACATTTGAACGTCAGGCAGACAGGCTACCACCTAGGTACAGAGGCGGGCAATAATAATAATAATAATAATAATAATAATAATAATAATAATAATAATAATAATAATAATAATAATAATAATAATAATAATAATAATAATAATAATAATAATAATAATAATAATAATAATAATAATAATAATAATAATAATAATAATAATAATAATAATAATAATAATAATAATAATAATAATAATAATAATAATAATAATAATAATAATAATAATAATAATAATAATAATAATAATAATAATAATAATAATAATAATAATAATAATAATAATAATAATAATAATAATAATAATAATAATAATAATAATAATAATAATAATAATAATAATAATAATAATAATAATAATAATAATAATAATAATAATAATAATAATAATAATAATAATAATAATAATAATAATAATAATAATAATAATAATAATAATAATAATAATAATAATAATAATAATAATAATAATAATAATAATAATAATAATAATAATAATAATAATAATAATAATAATAATAATAATAATAATAATAATAATAATAATAATAATAATAATAATAATAATAATAATAATAATAGTAATAGTAATAGTAATAGTAATAGTAATAGTAATAGTAATAGTAATAGTAATAGTAATAGTAATAGTAATAATAATAATAATAATAATAATAATAATAATAATAATAATAATAATAATAATAATAATAATAATAATAATAATAATAATAATAATAATAATAATAATAATAATAATAATAATAATAAATAATAATAATAATAAATAATAATAAATAATAAATAATAATAATAATAATAATAATAATAATAATAATAATAATAATAATAATAATAATAATAATAATAATAATAATAATAATAATAATAATAATAATAATAATAATAATAATAATAATAATAATAATAATAATAATAATAATAATAATAATAATAATAATAATAATAATAATAATAATAATAATAATAATAATAATAATAATAATAATAATAATAATAATAATAATAATAATAATAATAATAATAATAATAATAATAATAATAATAATAATAATAATAATAATAATAATAATAATAATAATAATAATAATAATAATAATAATAATAATAATAATAATAATAATAATAATAATAATAATAATAATAATAATAATAATAATAATAATAATAATAATAATAATAATAATAATAATAATAATAATAATAATAATAATAATAATAATAATAATAATAATAATAATAATAATAATAATAATAATAATAATAATAGTAATAGTAATAGTAATAGTAATAGTAATAATAATAATAATAAATAATAATAATAATAATAATAATAATAATAATAATAATAATAATAATAATAATAATAATAATAATAATAATAATAATAGTAATAGTAATAGTAATAGTAGTAATAGTAATAATAATAATAATAATAATAATAATAATAATAATAATAATAATAATAATAATAATAATAATAATAATAATAATAATAATAATAATAATAATAATAATAATAATAATAATAATAATAATAATAATAATAATAATAATAATAATAATAATAATAATAATAATAATAATAATAATAATAATAATAATAATAATAATAATAATAATAATAATAATAATAATAATAATAATAATAATAATAATAATAATAATAATAATAATAATAATAATAATAATAATAATAATAATAATAATAATAATAATAATAATAATAATAATAATAATAATAATAATAATAATAATAATAATAATAATAATAATAATAATAATAATAATAATAATAATAATAATAATAATAATAATAATAATAATAATAATAATAATAATAATAATAATAATAATAATAATAATAATAATAATAATAATAATAATAATAATAATAATAATAATAATAATAATAATAATAATAATAATAATAATAATAATAATAATAATAATAATAATAATAATAATAATAATAATAATAATAATAATAATAATAATAATAATAATAATAATAATAATAATAATAATAATAATAATAATAATAATAATAATAATAATAATAATAATAATAATAATAATAATAATAATAATAATAATAATAATAAATTGTATTGCTTAAGTTCAAGTGGTAGGTGTAACCTGTTTACACGCAGCCCACAAGTGATTTAAATGCCTGTGTAGGACCTTAAAAGATAACCAAACATAAAAAAGTTAAATCTCCGTGTAGAGGAAGAATTGGGGCTTGATCTCACGAATCCCAATGCAGGACTGCTGACCATATCTGATAAAAACGTTGAACCATTCCTCCTAAAAACAGACGGTTAGAACAGGAATTTGAAGCCGGAACAGGTTGAGAGAACCTATACCGCGCAAAAGAAGACAAAGAAAAAGAAGAAGAATATTTTGATACGGGCCGTTTGTTTATGAGCTAGGTAGATCGAAACATTGTGAACAATGGACACCACGCACCATCAGAGATTGTTTTGTTTCTTTCAGGCGGAAGAGTTTATCCATTGTTTTGTGTACGGATAGATTTTAGTGTGAACAGGAAGTACATCGTAATGTGAAGGTCGCCTAGTGTCTGGTATTGGTGCTTCTTCCTCTGCAATGTATACCAAATGGTGATGATTCGGCATTTTTAATTTATCTCTTCTTTGGCTATTCACGTAACGTGTAACAGTTTATATGACTCACTTTGTATAAAATATCCAGCAAAAGCTTTCTATTTTCAAAAGCTCTAATGTAATGCTGAACATTTCAGGGAACTTCAGACATATTTGCATCACATGGACCAATTTGAATATTATAAGATATTAGTATAAAGTCTAATAACAAAGAGCTAGTTGAAAATATGGCTCTATAATACTCCAGTCAAGAATTTCATACCAGAAATAAATTAAATTTCGGAAATTTCCCTTATACTCAAAGATGAATGTTTGGTAACTCTAAGCTCTATGTACCCTGTACTCATTTGAACATCATTTCATTCATCGTCCGATATGACTTAACGTTGGAGGTTTTCTCTTATCCTGAAAGATGAATGTCTGGTAACTCTAAGCTCTATGTACCCTGTACTCATTTGAACATCATTTCATTCATCGTCCGATATGACTTAACGTTGGAGGTTTTTTCTTATCCTGAAAGATGAATGTCTGGTAACTCTAAGCTCTATGTACCCTGTACTCATTTGAACATCATTTCATTCATCGTCCGATATGACTTAACGTTGGAGGTTTTCTCTTATCCTGAAAGATGAATGTCTGGTAACTCTAAGCTCTATGTACCCTGTACTCATTTGAACATCATTTCATTCATCGTCCGATATGACTTAACGTTGGAGATTTTCTCTTATCCTGAAAGATGAATGTCTGGTAACTCTAAGCTCTATGTATCCTTTACTCATTTGAACATCATTTCATTCATCGTCCGATATGACTTAACGTTGGAGGTTTTCTCTTATCCTGAAAGATGAATATCTGGTAACTCTAAGCTCTATGTACCCTGTACTCATTTAAACATCATTCATCGTCCGATATGACAACTTTGGAGGTTTTCTCTTATCCTGAAAGATGAATGTCTGGTAACTCTAAGCTCTGTGTACTCTGCACTCATTTGAACATCATTTCATTCATCGTCCGCTATGACTTAACGTCGGAGGTTTTCTGTTATCCTGAAAGATGAATGTCTGGTAACTCTAAGCTCTATGTACCCTTAACTCATTTGAACATCATTTCATTCATCTTCCGCTATGACTTAACGTTGGAGGTTTCCCTTATCCTGAAAGATGAATGTCTTGTAACTCTAAGCTCTATGTACCCTGTACTCATTTGAACATCATTTCATTCATCGTCCGCTATGACTTAACGTTGGAGGTTTTCCCTTATCCTGAAAGATGAATGTCTGGTAACTCTAAGCTCTATGTACCCTGTACTCATTTGAACATCATTTCATTCATCGTCCGATATGACAACGTTGGAGGTTTTCTCTTATCCTGAAAGATGAATGTCTTGTAACTCTAAGCTCTATGTACCCTGTACTCATTTGAACATCATTTCATTCATCGTCCGCTATGACTTAACGTTGGAGGTTTTCCCTTATCCTGAAAGATGAATGTCTGGTAACTCTAAGCTCTATGTACCCTGTACTCATTTAAACATCATTTCATTCATCGTCCGATATGACGACGTTGGAGGTTTTCTCTTATCCTGAAAGATGAATGTCTTGTAACTCTAAGCTCTATGTACCCTGTACTCGTTTGAGCATCATTTCATTCATCGTCCGATATGACTTAACGTTGGAGGTTTTCTCTTATCCTGAAAGATGAATGTCTTGTAACTCTAAGCTCTATGTACCCTGTACTCATTTGAGCATCATTTCATTCATCGTCCGATATGACTTAACGTTGGAGGTTTCTCTTATCCTGAAAGATGAATGTCTTGTAACTCTAAGCTCTATGTACCCTGTACTCATTTGAACATCATTTCATTCATCGTCCGACATGACAACGTTGGAGGTTTTCATTTATCTTGAAATAAGAATGATAATTAAAAGCTCTATGTACCCTTTTACCAGTTTTGGACACAATTTTACAGCGAAATTTTCCCACCATTTTACAAACGATTGCCAAATAATTTCGAAACGGCCGCACTTCACGCCTCCGGTTCAGTGTTCCCATGACCTCAAGTGCAAGTTCTGTTTACATGAAAGAGGTTCTTGATGGCATGTACTCAAGCATACACAATGTCACATACACACACACTACAAGGATATTCGTGCTTGCATTGTTACACCAGATAATGATAGCTTGCTACGCAGATGAAATCCAGAGATGTGCAGTTTTTTCTGGAAAGCACCTTTCCCATAATAACGTGTAGTTATTTGAAGACCTTGAGGGCTCAGTCTTTACGTCCTACAGCGCTCGCCAGCATTTGTAGAAAATAGCTCTGGTCTTAGAAACACGCTCAATTTCATATTTACGTTTGTTCCCATAATTATATAGCGACTACAGAACGATTCCCATTTATACAAGTCGACATTGAACAATTTTGGAAAATAAACAAAGGTTAAAATTAAAATATATAGAGTAATTTAAGCTGTTTCACATTATTCCCTTCAACACCAATACATTCTTGGATCAGATTAAACAGTCCTTAATGTAATGATGGCCAGGCTTAAGGGGATCAGAGAAGACGGGAATACAGCACAGAAAAGTCTGACCATCAAAACATCAGAACATCGTACGTAACACGACGTATTGCCTGTCTGACGAATGAGTACAGTTGTTATGGGAGGTCGCTGGTTTAGAGGGATCAGAGAAGACGAGAATATAGTACAGTACAGTCTGACCATCAAAACATCAGAACATCGTACGTAACACGACGTATTACCTGTCTGACGAATGAGTACAGTTGTTATGGGAGGTCGCTGGTTTAGAGAGATCAGAGAAGACGAGAATATAGTACAGTACAGTCTGACCATCAAAACATCAGAACATCGTACGTAACACGAAGTATTACCTGTCTGACGAATGAGTACAGTTGTTATGGGAGGTCGCTGGTTTAGAGAGATCAGAGAAGACGAGAATATAGTACAGTACAGTCTGACCATCAAAACATCAGAACATCGTACGTAACACGACGTATTACCTGTCTGACGAATGAGTACAGTTGTTATGGGAGGTCGCTGGTTTACAGAGATCAGAGAAGGCGGGAATATAGTACAGTACAGTCTGACCATCAAAACATCAGAACATCGTACGTAACACGACGTATTACCTGTCTGACGAATGAGTACAGTTGTTATGGGAGATCGCTGGTTTAGAGAGATCAGAGAAGGCGGGAATATAGTACAGTACAGTCTGACCATCAAAACATCAGAACATCGTACGTAACACGACGTATTACCTGTCTGACGAATGAGTACAGTTGTTATGGGAGATCGCTGGTTTAGAGAGATCAGAGAAGGCGGGAATATAGTACAGTACAGTCTGACCATCAAAACATCAGAACATCGTACGTAACACAACGTATTAGCATTATTTAAGGAAATAATTAGATTTTTACGATTTTATCTTTACAAAACTGAAACTCATTAAATATTAATTTTCTACTTTGTGAGCGTATGACCGTGTGTACATTTTGAATTGATTAGAATACGTTCACTGCAAGGAACTTAGCTGCTTTACAGTGAATGGTGACGTAATACCGTTTTTATGCAAGCTTACAGTGTAGGTCTTCGTCATTCATTCTTCAGATGGATTGTGCTTCTGTCTTTCAATGCTATAGTAGCAATAAGTCCCGCTTTATACACAAACTAGCAAACATTCTTACCAACACTGAGAATTTCACGGGCGATTCTCAACTTTTTCGGTGTTTTTCAGTACCAAATTATGCGTTGATTTTTGATCGTGTCAGTTAATGGAAGTTCATGGATAAGAAAAGTTTTCTTACGTCTAACTGTTGATGTAGGCTGTTTTGGGCTTGATTATGCTTAAGTGCAATAAATTCATAAACTGTCCCTTCTTCTAGCATTGCACGAACACTTACAATACTTTCATTAGTAACACCAGTTCTTCGCAAAATTCTAAAGTCTGCCTAGTCAATGCCTCCTTTGACGAACCCTATAATCGTTTTACAACACTGACCCTCCTCGCAGGCCTGTCTGCAAGGTTGTCACCTTTCTCGATACGTTATGGGTATCGTACGAGGTTTCGTCTAAATAAATTATCTTATGTCCATTAGTTTTGACAAATACAATTCTACTGGATTCCATATTAACCTTTAACTTATTCAAAGTGCGGTATTTGAAACCCAGCTCCTTTAGGAGGCCACGCAAAGTGCAGTGTCCTCAAGAAAAATCACAAATTTCTTGCAAATGTGCAACCAATTCGTCTAAGGTTGGTGCTCTCCCTTTTGCATAGAATCTATAAATTTCTCGGCGAATTAAATCGCATGCGAAATTATCGAAACATTAGAGAAACGTTTCCTTTTGTTTTCACACTTGATCGGCGTCTTTGGTATTCATTTCGTCACAATTTTTCTTGCCGTATTTCTGTGAATACCCAGAATTTATCAGGTTCATTGCATGACTCCTTACCAAGATTAATTGTCAGCACATATTTATATGTGTTCAAAACAAACGCTTGAACTTGCTTAAAAAGGGTTCCCGTTATAACTTTGTTTTTTGAGGCTTCTCCAGTAACATAACTCGGCCCAGCAACACTTTCCAATTTATTCACACTATTGTCTTCACTTTGATTATGTTCACTTGACTGAAAGTTATCTACTACTTCATTTATCACTGCATTTCCTTCCCACGGTCTCCACATCGTGACACACAACAAATTTCTGCACGTAATGAAACAGATCAACTGGAAGTAGGAACCTTGGTAACTGAGACTCTACATGCGACTGTCATTTCCAGAAATTCAGGGTTGCTATTGGTCCTCAACGACAGTGTTCCATTTCTGAAGTGTGGAGATACATTTATGACGGTCATTAGTAGGCGGTAGGGTCGTTTTCTTTTGTTAGGCAACTGCACTCGGGTTGACTACACAGACTTTACTAGGGATCCGCACCACGGCAACTCCAGGGGTGGGAACGCCTCCCCTATGGGAGTTTCAAGGGGACCCTCATCGACCCTACGGGGATCCACTGCGGATTAACACCCTCCGCCGCCCAGAGCTTTATGTTGTGGCGGAGACCACAGGCCGTCAGAAGACGCAGCCAAGTCGTACACTTTTGGACCGATTGTCATTCCTTAGAGACAAGGGGCCAAGTCAGAGTGGTCAGTTGGTTGACGGGGGTTCGTACCCACGTCCTACCAAGTGGGTGACAAACAGACCACATTTTCGTGGTTGTATGCAATTCTGAGCTATACACCTGGATATTGGGATCGGCACGGGAAACCCCGAAGCATTATATAACAATATTTACGATGGAGAGAGAGAGAGAGAGAGAGAGAGAGAGAGAGAGAGAGAGAGAGAGAGAGAGAGAGAGAGAGAGAGAGAGAGAGAGAGAGAGAGAGAGAGAGAGAGAGAGAGAGAGAGAGAGAGCTATTTGCGGCACGGCCAGTATACAAAGTTACGTCAAAGGGCTAATGACTCTACAAACACTAACTGCACCTTGCACATACCAGAGGCAGCTCGTAAATCTAACCTGGCAACGAAATCGACCTGTCGAGTCTTCACTCTAGGTAAGCTAACCACAAACTCTCAAGTCATATTGATTAGAGGTTTCAATGTTTGTCGAAGGTTTCCAGTCCAACCAACATCACAGTTTGCCATTTTTCAGTTTTCTAGATACGAGTATTATAAAACTGTAATCCACAATGTTATGACATTTTTCAAATTTGGAATAGTGCTGCATTCTTAAAATAAATAGGGGAGGCATTGCATTCCACCGGGCCCAAATGAACTAGTTGTGATGATTCCTTAAACCCCGCTCACTAACCAACTCACTCACTCACTCACTTACTCACTCACTCACTCACTCACTCACTCACTCACTCTTTGCCCGCCTCGGTAGCGTTTCTCTAATGTTTCAATAATTTCACATGCGATTTAATTCGCCATTGCAAGTCCATATCAGACGCAAAAGACCACATTTCCGTGAAGCAGGCTGGATGCTGCACCACGATAATGCGCGGCCGCATATTGTCAATGTTGTTGCTGAATATCTTGCAAAAATCAACATGAAGTACATCCCTCACCCTCCCTATAGTCCGGATTTAGCCCCATGTGACTTTTTTATATTCCCTAACTTGAAGAAACGCCTTCGTGGGAGACATTATCCATCATCAGAAGCAGTGGTGAAGGCTGCGGAGGCGATTTTGAGGGATTTCTCAAAAAAATGGTTTTCAGCATGTCTTTGAAGACTGGCAGAAACGCTGGGACAAGTGCATCGCATTCAAGAGAGACTATTTTGAGAGGGACCATCAAAATTATGAGGATGAGTAAAGGTATGTTGTCCAAAAAAATTGTGATCATTCCTTATTGAACAGCCGTCGTACATGTGTTGTAGAGAAAGCAACAGGTTGCTCTGGAACAATTACGTTATGTCTATTGCAGGGTTAATGCTGCGTCATAAACTGGTTTGTATCTTGTGCATAGATCAAGCTTCGGAACACATAATAACTTGCTCCAAGTATTCTCGATGTGAACAGAGTGTTATCCTACTATATTATCTGATACATAAACCATGCGAGTTGACACGTGACATTCAGAAGGTTGTAGGTTTGAAATCCGCGTTACTCTCTTGTCACTGGAATCCTCATACCAGAACTTCACTGTCCACCACTCCCTTCTCATCCGGTATTCGACACTGTTGTTGGGGAATAACATTTGAAACATGAGGTCCACACCATCACACGTCCACTCCATGCTTAACCGTTAGAATCAAGCAATCTATAGCTCCAGCTAATCGAGCCCCCACAATCCAGCTTCTTTGTAACTCTATTAAATATTTTATTTCAAGTCTACCCATATCTCTAAATGCCAATACGAAGTATGCGCTACAGTAAACAATCGCCACTGACACTTAGTTAATAATAAACACGCATACTCAAGCGTGATAGTTGCCACACCTAAACAGTTCAGCGTCAAACATCCATCCCTTTACTACCACTGTTCATTTTATTTCACCTATACCCTAAATCTCACTCATTTGATGCTTAAAAGGCAGAATTTTCTTGCGAAATAAGATTAATCCTGGTTTCTTGTACTTTCTACTTTCCAAAAACATCAAGCGTGAAACAGCTGCACGCGACAGTTTCGTGGCTATGTCAAGCATGACCACTTGCAATTATTTGGGTTCCGATTGAATTATAAGGCATCTCGATCTCACATAATACCACGAAGTTATTCAGATAAATATAAAATACCATTTAATAATGAGACAAATAGGCAGTATTCAAGCCCGGTGATATGATGTGCAAATATTTTTCCTTTTTCACGACCTTTTTCAAAACATTACTGTAAACAGACAGTTTTGTACCAATCGCCAACAATGAGTACAGTTGTTATGGGAGGTCGCTAGTTTAGAGAGATCAGAGAAGACGGGAATATAGTACAGTACAGTACTGACCATCAAAACATCAGAACATCGTACGTAACACGACGTATTACCTGCCTGACGAATGAGTACAGTTGTTATGGGAGATCGCTGGTTTAGAGAGATCAGAGAAGACGGTAATATAGTACAGTACAGTCTGACCATCAAAACATCAGAACATCGTACGTAACACGACGTATTACCTGTCTGACGAATGAGTACAGTTGTTATGGGAGATCGCTGGTTTAGAGAGATCAGAGAAGACGGTAATATAGTACAGTGCAGTCTGACCATCAAAACATCAGAACATCGTACGTAACACGACGTATTACCTGTCTGATGAATGAGTAAAGCTATGGGAGAACGCTGGTTTAGAGAGATCAGAGAAGACGGGAATATAGTACAGTACAGTCTGACCATCAAAACATCAGAACATCGTACGTAACACGACGTACCTGTCTGGCTAATGAGTACAGTTGTTATGGGAGATCGCTGGTTTAGAGAGATCAGAGAAGACGGTAATATAGTACAGTATAGTCTGACCATCAAAACATCAGAACATCGTACGTAACACGACGTATTACCTGTCTGACGAATGAGTAAAGCTATGGGAGAACGCTGGTTTAGAGAGATCAGAGAAGATGGTAATATAGTACAGTACAGTCTGACCATCAAAACATCAGAACATCGTACGTAACACGACGTATTACCTGTCTGACGAATGAGTAAAGCTATGGGAGAACGCTGGTTTAGAGAGATCAGAGAAGACGGGAATATAGTACAGGACAGTCTGACCATCAAAACATCAGAACATCGTACGTAACACGACGTACCTGTCTGGCTAATGAGTACAGTTGTTATGGGAGATCGCTGGTTTAGAGAGATCAGAGAAGACGGGGATATAGTACAGTATAGTCTGACCATCAAAACATCAGAACATCGTACGTAACACGACTTATTACCTGTCTGACGAATGAGTACAGTTGTTATGGGAGATCGCTGGTTTAGAGAGATCAGAGAAGACGGGGATATAGTACAGTGCAGTCTGACCATCAAAACATCAGAACATCGTACGTAACACGACGTATTACCTGTCTGACGAATGAGTAAAGCTATGGGAGAACGCTGGTTTAGAGAGATCAGAGAAGACGGGAATATAGTACAGGACAGTCTGACCATCAAAACATCAGAACATCGTACGTAACACGACGTACCTGTCTGGCTAATGAGTACAGTTGTTATGGGAGATCGCTGGTTTAGAGAGATCAGAGAAGACGGGAATATAGTACAGTACAGTCTGACCATCAAAACATCATAACATCGTACGTCACACGACGTATTACCTGTCTGACGAATGAGTACAGTTGTTATGGTAGGTCGCTGGTTTAGAGAGATCAGAGAAGACGGGAATATAGTACAGTACAGTCTGACCATCAAAACATCATAACATCGTACGTCACACGACGTATTACCTGTCTGAAGAATGAATACAGTTGTTATAGGAGGTCGGTGGCTTAGAGAGATCAGAGAATACGGGAATACAAAACATCAGAACATCAAAACATAAGAACATCGTACGTAACACAACGTCTGACGAATGAGTACAGTTGTTATGGGAGGTCGCTGGTTTAGAGAGAACAGAGAAGAGGGGAATATAGTACAGTACACTCTGACCATCAAAACATCTGAACATCGTACGTAACACGACGTATTACCTGTCTTACGAATGAGTACAGTTGTTATGGGAGGACGCTGGTTTAGAGAGATCAGAGAAGACGGGAGTATAGTACTGTACAGTCTGACCATCAAAACATCAGAACATCGTACGTAACACGACGTATTACCTGTCTGACGAATGAGTACAGTTGTTATGGGAGGACGCTGGTTTAGAGAGATCAGAGAAGACGGGGGTATAGTACAGTACAGTCTGACCATCAAAACATCAGAACATCGAACGTAGCACGACGTATTACCTGTCTGACGAATGAGTACAGTTGTTATGGGAGGACGCTGGTTTAGAGAGATCAGAGAAGACGGGAATATAGTACTGTACAGTCTGACCATCAAAACATCAGAACATCGTACGTAACACGACGTATTACCTGTCTGACGAATGAGTACAGTTGTTATGGGAGGACGCTGGTTTAGAGAGATCAGAGAAGACGGGAGTATAGTACTGTACAGTCTGACCATCAAAACATCAGAACATCGTACGTAACACGACGTATTACCTGTCTGACGAATGAGTACAGTTGTTATGGGAGGTCGCTGGTTTAGAGAGATCAGAGAAGACGGGGGTATAGTACAGTACAGTCTGACCATCAAAACATCAGAACATCGTACGTAACACGACGTATTACCTGTCTGACGAATGAGTACAGTTGTTATGGGAGGTCGCTGGTTTAGAGAGATCAGAGAAGACGGGGGTATAGTACAGTACAGTCTGACCATCAAAACATCAGAACATCGTACGTAACCAACGTATGTGCAGTCTAAATTCAAAGTTGAATATATCTGATTTCTATAAGTATTTGTTTTTTATTCAACCCTTAATTTTTCTTAGTAATGTCTTAGCTCTCACTTATTTTAAAATACATATATTTTTACAATCATTTCTTGGTCACCATATAATATATTTATAAAATTAATAATTTCTCTCCACTTTCAGTGCACGATTTTCATTCAGTGTGGTGTAGCATTGGAGTAAATGTTTCTTGGAGCATGGTGACCCAATATTTCTCCGCCTCAGGGTTGTGCCGTGCGACTTTACCATGGAAACCGTTACACGCCAGGGAACCTAATAATTCCTACATCAAGCATCAAAAATGACTAATAAATGGGATGTTGAAACTTGATGCAGATTCTGAGGACCTGGAGAGAACCTTACTGACATATGGGTTGATTGAGGGGTGTGTAAAAACGGTAGACATGATACTGTGGACTAGGTTATTGAAAGTCAAGTGTTTTAAGACTTTCCTCGTAGAATATATATTTGCTTATCTATGCTAGACAATCTGACAGCTCTGTGTTAGACTTCGGTTACCCATATTTTCGCAGTTTTCCCCTTATTTTAGCTTTAATACGTTTCTCAGCTTACGTATTCCGGGTTATTTCTGCCATATTTGATTAACTGTCATTTATTTTTAGATTTTCATTAAATATTTTGAACAATAACAAATGCAATCTACCGGCTTACCACTTAGCGACATATCCAGTCTTGGCAACACTATTTTAATTGTCAGTCATTGGCCGGTTGAATGTCGCTGTGGCTTAATGAGCAATAAGTGGACAGTGGTAACAAACTAAGAGGTCTCCTGAACTCATTAAGGCTATATTGCTTATTGGTACACATTTAAAAATGACTTGCAAGGAGAACCGATGTCAAGGGCCTGACTGAATGTAAATCAAATATAGCTACACTTACAAAACAACATACTGACTGGTTTAAATTATTAATAATTAAATATACCTACAATAAAACATAATCATTTGTGACAAACATTATTTATTTATTTAACAATCATAATATTGAGGTCTAGTTTCATATAGGTTTTTCCAGTTTTTCTTCAGAATTTTCCCTTATGCTGTTAACTCTAAGCTCTATGTACCCTGTACTCATTTGAACATCATTTCATTCATAGTGCGATATGACTTAACGTTGGAGGTTTTCTCTTATCCTTAAAGATAAATGTCTGGTAACTCTAAGCTCTATGCACCCTGTACTCATTTGAACGTCATTTCATTCATAGTTCGATATGACTTAACGTTGGAGGTTTTCTCTTATCCTGAAAGATGAATGTCTGGTAACTCTAAGCTCTATGTACCCTGTACTCATTTAAACATCATTTCATTCATCGTCCGATATGACTTAACGTTGGAGGTTTTCTCTTATCCTTAAAGATGAATGTCTGGTAACTCAAGCTCTATGTACCCTGTACTCATTTGAACATCATTTCATTCATCGTTCGATATTACTTAACGTTGGAGGTTTTCTCTTATCCTGAAAGATGAATGTCTGGTAACTCTAAGCTCTATGTACCCTGTACTCATTTAAACATCATTTCATTCATCGTCCGATATGACTTAACGTTGGAGGTTTTCTCTTATCCCTAAAGATGAATCTCTGGTAACTCAAGCTCTATGTACCTTGTACTCTTTTGAACATCATTTCATTCATAGTTCGATGTGGCTTAACGTTGGAGGTTTTCTCTTATCCTGAAAGATGAATGTCTGATAACTCTAAGCTCTATGTACCCTGTACTCATTTGAACATCATTTAATTCAACGTCCGATATGACTTAACGTTGGAGATTTTCTCTTATCCTAAAAGATGAATGTCTGGTAATTCTAGGCTCTATGTACCCTGTACTCATTGAACATCATTTAATTCAACGTCCGATATGACTTAACGTTGGAGGTTTTCTCTTATCCTAAAAGATGAATGTCTGGTAATTGTAAGCTCTATGTACCCTGTACTCATTTGAACATCATTTCATTCAACGTCCGATATGACTTAACGTTGGAGATTTTCTCTTATCCTAAAAGATGAATGTCTGGTAATTCTAGGCTCTATGTACCCTGTACTCATTGAACATCATTTAATTCAACGTCCGATATGACTTAACGTTGGAGATTTTCTCTTATCCTAAAAGATGAATGTCTGGTAATTCTAGGCTCTATGTACCCTGTACTCATTGAACATCATTTAATTCAACGTCCGATATGACTTAACGTTGGAGGTTTTCTCTTATCCTAAAAGATGAATGTCTGGTAATTGTAAGCTCTATGTACCCTGTACTCATTGAACATCATTTAATTCAACGTCCGATATGACTTAACGTTGGAGATTTTCTCTTATCCTAAAAGATGAATGTCTGGTAATTCTAGGCTCTATGTACCCTGTACTCATTGAACATCATTTAATTCAACGTCCGATATGACTTAACGTTGGAGATTTTCTCTTATCCTAAAAGATGAATGTCTGGTAATTCTAGGCTCTATGTACCCTGTACTCATTGAACATCATTTAATTCAACGTCCGATATGACTTAACGTTGGAGGTTTTCTCTTATCCTAAAAGATGAATGTCTGGTAATTCTAGGCTCTATGTACCCTGTACTCATTGAACATCATTTAATTCAACGTCCGATATGACTTAACGTTGGAGATTTTCTCTTATCCTAAAAGATGAATGTCTGGTAATTCTAGGCTCTATGTACCCTGTACTCATTGAACATCATTTAATTCAACGTCCGATATGACTTAACGTTGGAGGTTTTCTCTTATCCTAAAAGATGAATGTCTGGTAATTGTAAGCTCTATGTACCCTGTACTCATTGAACATCATTTAATTCAACGTCCGATATGACTTAACGTTGGAGGTTTTCTCTTATCCTAAAAGATGAATGTCTGGTAATTGTAAGCTCTATGTACCCTGTACTCATTGAACATCATTTAATTCAACGTCCGATATGACTTAACGTTGGAGGTTTTCTCTTATCCTAAAAGCTGAATGTCTGGTAATTGTAAGCTCTATGTACCCTGTACTCATTGAACATCATTTAATTCAACGTCCGATATGACTTAACGTTGGAGGTTTTCTCTTATCCTAAAAGATGAATGTCTGGTAATTGTAAGCCCTATGTACCCTGTACTCATTGAACATCATTTAATTCAACGTCCGATATGACTTAACGTTGGAGGTTTTCTCTTATCCTAAAAGATGAATGTCTGGTAATTGTAAGCTCTATGTACCCTGTACTCATTGAACATCATTTAATTCAACGTCCGATATGACTTAACGTTGGAGGTTTTCTCTTATCCTGAAAGATGAATGTCTGGTAACTCTAAGCTCTATGTAACCTGTACTCATTGAACATCATTTAATTCAACGTCCGATATGACTTAACGTTGGAGGTTTTCTCTTATCCTGAAAGATGAATGTCTGGTAATTGTAAGCTCTATGTACCCTGTACTCATTGAACATCATTTAATTCAACGTCCGATATGACTTAACGTTGGAGGTTTTCTCTTATCCTGAAAGATGAATGTCTGGTAACTCTAAGCTCTATGTACCCTGTACTCATTGAACATCATTTAATTCAACGTCCGATATGACTTAACGTTGGAGGTTTTCTCTTATCCTAAAAGATGAATGTCTGGTAATTCTAGGCTCTATGTACCCTGTACTCATTGAACATCATTTAATTCAACGTCCGATATGACTTAACGTTGGAGGTTTTCTCTTATCCTGAAAGATGAATGTCTGGTAATTGTAAGCTCTATGTACCCTGTACTCATTGAACATCATTTAATTCAACGTCCGATATGACTTAACGTTGGAGGTTTTCTCTTATCCTAAAAGATGAATGTCTGGTAATTGTAAGCTCTATGTACCCTGTACTCATTGAACATCATTTAATTCAACGTCCGATATGACTTAACGTTGGAGGTTTTCTCTTATCCTAAAAGATGAATGTCTGGTAATTGTAAGCTCTATGTACCCTGTGCTCATTGAACATCATTTAATTCAACGTCCGATATGACTTAACGTTGGAGGTTTTCTCTTATCCTGAAAGATGAATGTCTGGTAACTCTAGGCTCTATGTACCCTGTACTCATTGAACATCATTTAATTCAACGTCCGATATGACTTAACGTTGGAGGTTTTCTCTTATCCTAAAAGATGAATGTCTGGTAATTGTAAGCTCTATGTACCCTGTACTCATTGAACATCATTTAATTCAACGTCCGATATGACTTAACGTTGGAGGTTTTCTCTTATCCTAAAAGATGAATGTCTGGTAACTCTAGGCTCTATGTACCCTGTGCTCATTGAACATCATTTAATTCAACGTCCGATATGACTTAACGTTGGAGGTTTTCTCTTATCCTGAAAGATGAATGTCTGGTAACTCTAGGCTCTATGTACCCTGTACTCATTGAACATCATTTAATTCAACGTCCGATATGACTTAACGTTGGAGGTTTTCTCTTATCCTAAAAGATGAATGTCTGGTAATTGTAAGCTCTATGTACCCTGTACTCATTGAACATCATTTAATTCAACGTCCGATATGACTTAACGTTGGAGATTTTCTCTTATCCTGAAAGATGAATGTCTGGTAACTCTAAGCTCTATGTACCCTGTACTCATTGAACATCATTTAATTCAACGTCCGATATGACTTAACTTTGGAGGTTTTCTCTTATCCTGAAAGATGAATGTCTGGTAACTCTAAGCTCTATGTACCCTGTACTCATTTGAACATCATTTCATTCATCGTCCGATATGACTTAACGTTGAAGATTTTCTCTTATCCTGAAAGATGAATGTCTGGTAACTCTAAGCTCTATGTACCCTGTACTCATTTGAACATCATTTCATTCATCGTCCGATATGACTTAACGTTGGAGGTTTTCTCTTATCCTGAAAGATGAATGTCTGGTAACTCTAAGCTCTATGTATCCTGTACTCATTGAACATCAGCCCATATCGATCGTGTGCTTAAAATTCCGGTACACCGGTCGCGAGGTATGATCGCAGTTATTGACAGTGTTGTTAGCAAACAAAATGATTTAAAATGTTAAGATTTGCATTGTTGGCGAGGGTTATGCAGATTTTCTCGCAGAGCATCATCGTTATCCTCCTTGTTGATCTTATAATTGCAGCAGCAACATCAGGCCATTTGTACGGAGGCTTGTTACCTCGTCATTAAGTCCAGGAACCACTTAAAACTGCAAGCAAATGCAGTGCTGCTAATGCCAACAGCCTTGGGAGGTAATGAGTGCTTCAGTAATGAGGCAGATAGCCATTTACCTGTTACTGAGAGCATAAACAACCGTTTGAATACATCCCAACCAATTATGGATGTAATTGTTGATAAGGTAAATGGACGATACTCTTACAGTAAAACAAATGAACAGATATACATGCGCAGTAGCAGTTCGTCTGTATATAGTTCTTTTCATAGGGAAGCGATGCGAATTTGTTTTTATATATTTATTAGATCGGTCAGCAATAATGCGTGCTTTGCAGATCTGGGAGAACAGATACAAAATAATTACAGAGTAATAACATTGTAGAGGTAGAACAGTGCGCCTCCTTTTAGCTAATACAAATGTGATACTGAATTAATAAAATGGTATACGTAATTCAATAGTGAGAATTTACATAGCAGAAAAGGGGATCAGAAAAGCAAATTGGAACAACAGATCATTCAGAAGTTGAAGTGACATCACTGGTAGTCGTCGCTTCAGTCGCGTTGGCCGGCGACTTCGGACGCCGATGTTATACGCCACAGCTCCTGCAACGTGGCGTAGATTGTAGAAAAAGCGTCTAGCAATCTGTCGGATGAAATGGTGGAGAGGAAGAAGTCCCAGCTCGTGATGCAGCTACTGGTTGCGGAGCATTGGTGGCGATTCGCAAGAATCGACTCTGGATGACCTGTAGACGCCTCAGGTGACAAGTACTGGCAGGCATAAGTAATACGACGTCGAACCAGAGATTTGTATAGGAGCAGTGAAGTGTGTTTGTGAAACAAAGGAGAGAGTTGTGAAAGACGAGCGGATGCCAGGATAATGGTGCGGTCACGTAAGCCGAGTGTCCAGTAACACTCCAAGGTACTTGACTGGTGTAGGTGAAGGGAGCCACGGCACATGATCGGTCAGAAGGCGTATAGGTGGAGGTGGATTATAGCGGCGTAAAGTAAAAATCTTGGCTTTAGTTTAATGGGTATTGAGGGATATGCACCAAGTACGAAGCAAATGAGTGAGGCGATCAAGAGAGAGCTGTAAGGTTTATACAGAATGTAGATTTGAGTGAGAGTAAAATAACACTGTGTCGTCAGCATACAGGGCAATTGATGTTGGAGCCATGTCTGGAACATCGGAGATGTAAATACTAAACAGCGTTGGTACCAGTATTGAACCTTGTGGAACGCCTGCTCTAATAGGAGGCTTAGTTGAAAGAGTGCCACCAATGCACACCATAAAAGTGCGATCGGTGAGAAAACTGGTAATAATGTGGATTACGTAGTCCGGGATACCAGTGCGAAAGAGTTTAAGTAGCAAACCAGAATTTGTTGCAACTTTGTGGGCGGTAAGCTTGATTATTCAAAAGATTGTATAGAAAAATTGAATGTGGTACAATATACAGCTCACTGCTGACAGCCATCTGAACTGGTCAGTGTGATAGCTGAGAGTGAAAATGGAATAAAACACAGTTCCATGCTGTTATTAAACTTTTTCATTTGAATGGCTGGACTGCCGCACAAACTGAATTGGATGAAATCCATGTGGACTCTGTACCAACATTTACTTTTGGATCAATGAATTTAAACGTGATCGTAGAAGTACCAAAGGTGAAACTCTCTGTGGTCGCCCAACTGAGGTTACCACACAGGACACCATTGGAAAAATCCACGATCTGGTTGTGCAAGACCACCGAATCAAAATTCGAGAGGTTGATGAGACTGTAGGCTTCTGAACTGAAGGAATGCACAATTGCCTGCCTGAAAAATTGGCAACGAAAGAGCTGTGTGCAAGATTTCTCACAGTCGACCAAAAGCACATCCGGAAGAACACTTCTACTGAGTGTCTGGCGATGTTTAATCACAATCCGCAAGAGTTTATGCGCCGAGTTGTGACCACGGATGAAACTTGGATCCATCATTACTTACCAGAGTCAAAACAACAGTCAAAACAATGCACAATGAACGTATTTAAGACATTTTAATGACATATAGGTTGAATTTGCTGAGAATGTCGTCTTTACTCTGAGTGACTTTTGTATAACTGGTAAAGCGTAAGAGATAGACAAAATATCACTGTATAAACCGCTAAAAATATAATAAACCTTGACGTAACAACCAAGATGTAACTTGGCGAAAGCTGGCCCAGCTTTTATGACATTAAATAAAATATGAATATGAATATAATTTATATTTAAATAACAAATAATAAAAATATAATAACAAAGTAGTATACTGTGGACAATATTCTGAGCAGGTTGTGATAAAATTTTCTTTTTATTTATTTATTTACTTATTTTTTATTTATTTATTTACTTATTTACTTATGTATTTATTATTTATTTATATACTTACTCGCTTACTCACTTGCTCGCTTGCGCACTAACTCACTTACTCACTGACTCACTGACTGATCCACTCACTGACTCACTCTTTGACTCATTCACTGACTCACTTACTCACTCACTCACTCACTCACTTGCACACTCACTGACTCACTTACTCACTTACTCACTCACTCACTTGCACACTCACTGACCCACTCACTGACCCACTCACTCACTTGCTCACTCACTGACCCACTCACTTGCTCACTCACTCACTTACTCACTTTCTCAATCACTCACTTACTCACTCACTCACTTGCTCACTCACTCACTCACTCACTCACTCACTTGCTCACTCACTCACTTACTCACTTGCTCACTCACTCACTCACTTACTCACTTGCTCACTCACTCACTCACTTGCTCATTCACTCACTTACTCACTTGCTCACTTGCTCACTCACTCACTTGCTCACTCACACACTTGCTCACTCACTCACTCACTTAATCACTTACTCACTCACTTACTCACTTGCTCACTCACTCACTTACTCACACACACACTTGCTCACCCACTTACTCACTCACTCACTTACTCACTCACTTACTTGCTCACTCACTCACTCACTCACTTGCTCACTCACTCACTCACTTACTTGCTCACTTGCTCACTCACTCACTTACTCACTCACACACTTGCTCACTCACTCACTAACTTACTCACTCGCTGACCCACTCACTCACTGACTCACTCTTTGACTCACTCACTGACTCACTTACTCACTCACTGACTCACTCACTCGCTTACTCACTCACTTGCTCACTTACTTACTTACTCACTCATTCACTCAGTCACTCATTCATTCACTTATTCATTCACTCATTCACTCACTCATTCTCTTATTATTTATTTATTTAATTAATTAATTTATTTATTTACTTTTCAGGACACGAGAACCTAACGAAGAGCAACACAACATTAGGATTCTCCAGAAAATGATTGCGTAGTAACAAAGCTTCTAGTTTTTTTTTTTTGGTAAGTACTCAATATGTTCTCTATAATCATAAACGAATTAAAGAAAACTAATACGATATGTTGCATTTTACTATTGTACAAAGTATTCTAACAAACTCTTACTGCTCTATCAACTTCATGTTGAGCTAAACGCTTGCAGAATGTCTTATGTCATGCTGTAACAGCAATAGGAGCTACAGTAGAGTTAAGTGATTGTCAGATGTTTCTAGAGTTCACCGCCGCGCGTTAATTAGAAATTCCCATCTCTTCGCATAAAGAGATGAAAAAATAATGACATCGTATTTGAGAAAACGGCAATTATTTGAAAGTTTAAAGAAGTAAAAAGGAATATTTCAGAAATGGATAATGCAAAAAAATGTATTTGACATGTACTGTGAATTTTAGTCAGATTTGTATTTTTATGGTCTTACACTCTATCACCATATAGCTCATTTATAATGATCATGAATTCAGAGACTACTCGCAGAAAATTCCACTTATGCATTTGATTTATGTTGAAAGTAACTTAAAGATTTATTCTTCCTTTTTCTTTCACCCTTTTATGGTCATACAAAACCTTCTCTTAAGCCTATTGTAAAAAGGAAGAAAATCTGAAGTAAAACCACATTTCCAGTGTCTTATCTCGACTAACATCATAATCAACAATAATCATTTGTAAGGACATGTATAAGAATGAATAGAAAATTTCATGTGAATATATAAAAAACACCTTTCTAATAAATAGCTTTTTACTGAGGTATGCAATAATCGTATCTGAATGTTGGCATGCTTGTCATGGCGACTGGAGATCGCACTTTTTTTTCTTTCTGGTAATTTATATACAGCTGATGTTATTCCTTAGCAGCGATTAAGGCACGCATGTCGTAATAAGGCGATTATGCAAGTTCCTGAATGTGATAATACCTACAAGGATTGCATAAAAGCAAATTCCAGGAAATCATGCAGTCATTCCTACATCTCAATCGTATATAGGACCACCAATTTTCCTAAGTATATAAACAAGGTTTGCAACACCCTCTTCTAGACGAAATGTAATTTAGATCCAGTATTATGACTGGAAGTTAAGTTAAACCGATCCAAAAATTTAACTGTAGGTGCCGTTCTGGTGAACTGAAACAGTTGACGGTGTACCGAACGATTGAAAAAAGTAGACGAACTTATACCGCAACTAAATGCTTATGGTAGGCGTGCGAGCTTAGAAAAGAAAAATTAATGCGCTGCAATGAGAGCCATGCATAAAGAAAATTAAACATAACGGCGTAAAATTACATTAGGTAATGCTGCAATTCACATTAAAAACTAGCAACATCCCCAGTTACAAATCTAGTAGCAATTTACGTACATTCACCAACTTGCTCGGCATTTTCTTCGTACGAAAGAAAGGGAAAAAAGAAAGAAAAAGAATGGAAGAAAGGCCAAAGGAAAGAAACAAGGAACTGAGGAAAGAAACAAATAAAATAAATCAATCAATAAAGCAGGAAAGAAAGGGAGAAAGAAAGCACGAAAGAAAGAAAGGTGATAAAGAAAGCAAGAAAGAAACTAAGAAAGCAAGAAAGAGTGAAAGAAAGAAATAAAGAAAGAACGAAGTAAAGAAAGACCCACAGAAAGAGGGACAGAGAGAAAGAAATAAAGAGTAAAAGTAAAGAAAGAATGAAATAAAGAAAGACATAAAGTGACAGTGATAAAGAAAGAAAGATAGACAGAAAGAAAGAGAGAAAGAAATAAAACAAAATAAATAAATAAGACATAAAGAAAGAAAGAGTTACAGAAAGAAATACAGAAAGAATGAAATAAAGAAAGGCATAAAATGAGAGAGATAGAAAGAAAGAAAGAAAGAAAGAAAGAAAGAAAGAAAGAAAGAAAGAAAGAAAGAAAGAAAGAACTAAATAAACAAATAAAGGGTAAAAGAAAGATATAAATATAGGGAAAGAAATGAAGGAATGAAGAATAATAGAAAGTAAGAAAGAAAGAAATAAAAAAGAAAGGAGTAAAAGAAAGATATAAAGAAAGAGAAAGAAAGAAGGAAACAAAGAACGAAGAAAAGGAAGAAAGAAAGAAATGAATGAAGAAAGAAAGAAAAAAGAAAGAAACACAGAAAGTATGAAATAAAAACATAAAGAATGAGAGACATAGAAAGAAAGAGAGAAAGTAAGAAAGATTAATAGAGAAAAGAAAGATAGAAATAATTAAATAAAGAAGGAAAGAAAGGGTAAAAGAAAGATATAAAGAAAGAGAAAGAAAGAAGGAAAGAAAGAAAGAACGAAGGAAAGGAAGAAGGAAAGATAGAAAGACGGGTAGTAAAAAAAGAAAAAAAGAAGCAAAGGAAAGAAAGTCAAATTGTGACATACACTCACTTGATTTATATTGTATCGTACAAATTGTTGAACTAAACATTTGCTCTTAAAGTCTATTTCAAGAAAATGACGGGCCGAATGGAACATATTGTTACATATATAGAAAAGGCTAGACCAAAGGCAATTTTACCTTGAACTCAGCCTTTACTTCATGGAAACCCTTAAACTTCTGTGATTCACTGGTGTCCCATTCTATAATGGAGTGAAATGTTATCTAATTTTGCTGAGAGGTCTCTATCAATTTCCCAAATAACTCTCCAGTGTAGGACCGCCAAGTAAAACTGTAAAAAGTTAATTCCGTGTCAGATATTGTAGGTTGGAAATAGCCTCGTAGGTTGGAGGGCAATGAACTTAAAGCAGATTTTCCAAGGTCAAGTTGAGACGAACTTGTCCTAGTAGTAACGGCACCGTACGCAGTTTCTGGTCTGTTTGTTGTTCAACCTATGATTATCATTGCACGGCAGAGCAAACTTCCTCTTTGCCGGAAAATATATTTGTATTCATATTAGTTACACTTCATTTCAAAAGTGTAAACAGTATTCAACGAATTTCTGTAGATACGGTGAGGTAAGAGAATACTAAGGGCAGCCGAACTCGAGGGTATACTTAAAAGTCTTACAGCGCAATCTTTTATGGGCGCTAAGTGATTCTGGCCAAATTTAATGTACTTTGGCTGTATTTAGTGGATTTTTGCCTGTATTTGGTGACTTTTAGCTGTATTTGGTGGCTTTCTGGTATATTTACCGGCTCTGGCTGTATTTAGTGGATTCTATATGTATTTAGGGGATCTTGTAGTTATTTAGGGGATTTTGGGGTGTACTTAATGCCATTTGGAGTGTAATTAAGGGAATTGGGGTGTATTTAGTGCCTTTGGGATGTTTTAGGGGATTTTTTTGGATGTACTTAGGGGATTTTGGGGTGTACTTACTGGCTTTTGAGGTGTATTAAGGAGATATTTTTCGGTATTTTGTGGATTCTGACTGTATTTATGGGATTATGACTATATTTGAGGATTCTGTAAACATTTAGGGAATTTTATGGGTATTTAGTGCAGTTTAAGTATATTTAATGGTTTTTGACTTTATTTAGTGCATTTTGGCTTATTTAGTTGATTTTGACTGTATTTAGTGATTCTGTATATATTTAGGGGATTTTGTCGGTATTTAGTGGATTTTGACCATATTTAGGGGATTTTGGATGTATTTAGTTTATTTTGGGCGTATTTAGTGGCTTTTGACTGTATTTAGTGGATTTTGTGCGCATTTAGGGGATTTTGTATGCATTTAGGGGATTTGTGGATATTCAATGGATTTTGACTGTATTCAATGATTTTGGACAGTATTTAGGGGATTTTGTTGGTATTTAATGGATTTTGACTGTATTTAGGGGATTTTGTATGCATTTAGGGAATTGTGTATGTATTTAGGGGATTTTGTGGGTATTTAGTCGATTTTGACTGCATTTAGGGGACTTTGACTGTACTTAGGGGATTTTGTATGCATTTAGGGGATTTTGTTGGTAATTAGTGGATTTTGACTGTATTTAGTGCATTTTGACTATATTTAGGGGATTTTGTAGGTATTTAGGGGATTTTGACTGTATTTAGTGATTCTGTATATATTTAGGGGATTTTGTCGGTATTTAGTGGATTTTGACCATATTTAGGGGATTTTGGATGTATTTAGTTTATTTTGGGCGTATTTAGTGGCTTTTGACTGTATTTAGTGGATTTTGTGCGCATTTAGGGGATTTTGTATGCATTTAGGGGATTTGTGGATATTCAATGGATTTTGACTGTATTCAATGATTTTGGACAGTATTTAGGGGATTTTGTTGGTATTTAATGGATTTTGACTGTATTTAGGGTATTTTGTATGCATTTAGGGAATTGTGTATGTAGTTAGGGGATTTTGTGGGTATTTAGTCGATTTTGACTGCATTTAGGGGACTTTGACTGTACTTAGGGGATTTTGTATGCATTTAGGGGATTTTGTTGGTAATTAGTGGATTTTGACTGTATTTAGTGCATTTTGACTATATTTAGGGGATTTTGTAGGTATTTAGGGGATTTTGTAGGTATTTAGGGGATTTTGTGAGTATTCAGTGGATTTTGAATCTATTTAGTAGATTTTGACTGCATTTAGGGAATTTTGTGGGTATTTAGTGGATTTTGACTGTATTTAGGGGAATTTGTTGGTACTTAGTGAATTTTGACTCTATTTAGTGGATTTTGACTGCATTTAGGGGATTTTGTGGATATTTAGTGGATTTTGACTGTATTTAGTGGATTTTTTGGGTATTTAGTGGATTCTGACTCTATTTAGTGGATTTTGACTGCATTTAGGGGATTTTGTGGGTATTTAGTGGATTTTGACTCCATTTAGTGGATTTTGACTGTATTTAGGGGAAATTGTTGGTATTTAGTGGATTTTGACTGTATTTATGGATTTTGACTGCATTTAGGGGATTTTGTGGATATTTAGTGGATTTTGACTGTATTTAGGGGATTTTGTGGGTATTTAGTGGATTCTGACTCTATTTAGTAGATTTTGACTGCATTTAGGGGATTTTGTGGGTATTTAGTGGATTTTGACTGTATTTAGGGGAATTTGTTGGTATTTAGTGGATTTTGACTCTATTTAGTGGATTTTGACTGCATTTAGGGGATTTTGTGGATATTTAGTGGGTTTTGACTGCATTTAGGGGATTTTATGGGTATTTAGTGGATTTTGACTCTATTTAGTGGATTTTGACTGCATTTAGGGGATTTTGTGGGTATTTAGTGGATTATGACTCTATTTAGTGGATTTTGACTGCATTTAGGGGATTTTGTGGATATTTAGTGGATTTTGACTGTATTTAGGGAATTTTGTGGGTATTTAGTGGATTCTGACTCTATTTAGTGGATTTTGACTGCATTTATGGATTTTGACTGTATTTACGGGATTTTGTATGCATTTAGGGGATTTTGTATGCATTTAGAGGATTTTGTAGGTATTTAGTGGACTTTGACTGTATTTAGGGGATTTTGTATGCATTTAGGGGATTTTGTATGCATTTAGAGGATTTTGTAGGTATTTAGTGGATTTTGACTGTATTTAGGGGATTTTGTATGCATTTAGGAGATTTTGTATGCATTTAGAGGATTTTGTAGGTATTTAATGGATTTTGACTGTATTTAGGGGATTTTACTGTATTTAGGGGATTTTGTGTGCGTTTGGGGAATTTTGTATGCCTTTAGGAGATTTTGTGAGTATTTAGTGGATTTTGACTGTATTTAGGGGATTTTGTATGCATTTAGAGGATTTTGTATATATTTAGGGGATTTTGTATGCGTTTAGGGGATTTTGTTGGTTTTTAGTGGATTTTGGCGGTATTTAGGGGATTTGGGCTGTATTTAGGGGATTTTGGTGTTATTAAGTGGCTTTTGGGGCGTATTTAGGGTATTTTGACCATTGTGACCTTTTTGTGTTCAGAGTATTATAAATAGGTCTAGAGCACCTTTGATCTGTCTAGTTTAAGTAGACATTTAAATTCATGCTAATGTCTTTGGTACGGAATTTGTAATATCAAATGTTCACTGTTTCTATTCTTGTGACATCCGTGCAGAAAATTGACTTAGGACTGAAGATATTTGACGTCGGTAGCCGTACACCATTAATGAACAGATAATCTGTCTGGTGTTGTAACAGAAACCCATTCAAATCTATTGACAAACGGTCGAGGTAAACAAATGACAAACTTCATACAGAGAATGAGATCGAAGTCCACAGTCAAACATCCGCCTGGAAAATTTCGTGGTATTAACTGCCTGTTACAGTCGTAGCAGATATTCTAATTTAAATCTTTGAAAATTAAAGTATGAAGCAAAATACATGCCCACAAGTTCTAAAACAACAGAATTATAACAATAGAATAAAAGCTATTATTATACTGAAGAGCTGAACATGGAACTACAAAGAAAACCAGTATAAAAACACCAAATATTTTAATTTTACGACCATTTTTGTACACAGTTTCACCAATGGACTGAGGTTTAGCAGAAATTACTATATTTGACATTCAATATCTACTTGTTTCCCTGTTTGTGGCACGTGAGACCAAATTTTTCCATTCAGAAACGAATTAGCGAGTTTCTTTTGTTCTCACAAAGCGTCATAAAAGCCGAAACAGTCGAGTGAAAGCATGAGACAATCGTTTATTAACCATAGAATAAAGAGAAACTGAT
This sequence comes from Mantis religiosa, assembly GCA_030765055.1. Lineage (NCBI taxonomy): Eukaryota > Metazoa > Arthropoda > Insecta > Mantodea > Mantidae > Mantis > Mantis religiosa. Next base: position 160,045,091 of record CM060954.1, read on the forward strand.
AGCCACATTTGGATGTTCAATTGTTTGACCTTTTTCTCAAGAAGAAATAGCGTGACTGATCCGTTACCCATGGAAACTGAAGAACTGCTGTAAAGTTTTATGTCTGCCAATTTAGAAGTAAGCACTGCCTCTCTCGCTTGCTATTAACTTGATTGTCCAGCTCTATGATGGAATAACAATGTAGGCTTTTGTTATTCACTCTCCGTCCCTAGACAAGTGTTCCGAGATTTGCTCTTGGGATAACTTCGCATGTGACCACCTCCTGTGCATTTTGTGTTAACCTTTCAGCCACTCCTTCTTACAATACACTTAGAATCTACAATAGAAACTCGTTTATCCGGATGAACTGGGACTCCGAGTTAACGAAAATCCGGGTTAACCAGAGAATGATGGAAAAACGATAAAAAAAACATGTACATAACCGAAATACTTTTAGTAAGATTTATAAATTACTATGGGCACACTTTCAGCTAAAACACACACACACACACACACACACACACACACACACACACACACACACACACACACACACACACACACACTGTATGTACTGTAATAGCCTGTACTGTACTATAAACTAGTCGGTAGTAAAAAAGACAGCGAGCTTCTGTTGTCTCAGTTTAGTGTATCGTTTATCTCACATCCGCTTTAACATTAGAACTTCATTTGTCTTGACTCTCGAAATAAAACATCAATTAATGCTTATACTTGGGTCATAACCACAGCTGGTTCATCAACACCGTCTTAATATAAATATTCTTAATTTTCATTTTCAGTAACACTGCATGATGTAATAATGCCTTCCTCTGCAATCGGTTTCCGTCACTGTCAATATCTTCATCAACATCCGAACAGCCATCGATTTAAACCACGGATCTTCCGCTATCCGTGCGGTTGCTCTAAACCATTGAGCTACTATGGCCAACATGCCGACATGATATTAAATTCTCCAACTGACTCGTATGTTTCCCGGTAAATCACTAGGGGTTCTCATATGCTATGAGACACGCACCTTTTGTGGTGACTTACGAGGGCTGTTCAACAAAGAATGATCATAACTTTGTACGGTCATAATTTTTAGCAATAAATTAAATCTTATTATATTCTGTTAGCTTAATGTGAAACAAACACGCCGTAGTAGTTTCATTGTTGGTACTCCTGGTTCCCGCCTGTGAGAACCAGCCCAGTTCAGTATCGCCTACCGCTGCAATGGAGGTAACACGCGAGGAAAAATATACAGCTTTGAAATTCTGCTTTCGCCTCAACAAATCTTCAGTTGAGGCCTATACAATGTTACAGGAGGCGTATGGAGAGTCTGTTCTTCCCTACAGCACAGCTCGAAGGTGGTTTAAAATGTTTAAAGAGGGGAGACAATTTCAAAGGAAGGTGGACCCAGTGCTCCAGTTACTGCTCTTGGAAGAAAACATCAACACTGCTGCTGCCATTGTGAGAGGGGATCGACGAATTACCTTAAGATCACTTTCTGAAATACTGAACATTTCATTGGGTGCCCCCCACACGTTGGTGACAGAAATATTACACATGAAAGGTCGAGGGGTTCCAAGAAATGAAATGAAATGTGTAGTGTTTAACGCCCGCTTTTACTACATAAGGCACCGCAGGTGATGACACTGATGATACATGAGATGAAGATGGAGCACCGGTGGAATGAGATGGCGGAGGAAACCGGAGATCCTGGAGAAAACCCGCCCCAGCGCCGTGTTGTCCCCCACAAATCTCACTATGCGGTCGCCTGGGACCGAACCTGGGCCGCCTTGGTGAGAGCCAAGCGGTCTAACCACTGAGCCACGGCGCGGCCGGGGTTCCAAGACTGTTCATTGCCTAACAAAAGGACATTCGCATGCAGGTCTGCATGCAATTAAAGTTGATGTTAAAGGAAGATCCGGAGTTTCTTTCAAACGTAATCACTGCTGTTGAAACTTGGCTACATCATTTTGATCCTGAGAGCAAACAGCAAAGTCCAGTGTAGAAATCTCCTTCATCACTACCCCCCAAAAAGCAAAAGTGTTTGCTTCTGCTGGAAAAGTTGTGGTCATCTCTTTCTTTGATGTTCATGGAAGGTTTTATCAGCATGTTGTACCTGCACACACAGCAGTACCTGGACAATACTACAGGGATGTCCTGAAAACATTGCAAATCCATATCAGGCGCAAAAGACCACATTTCCGTGAAGCAGGCTGGATGCTGCACCACGATAATGCACGGCCGCATATTGCCAATGTTGTTGCTGAATATTTTGCAAAAATCAACGTGAAGTGCATTCCTCACCCTCCCTATAGTCCGGATCTAGCCCCATGTTACTTTTTCTATTCCCTAACTTTAAGAAACGCCTTCGTGGGAGGCATTATCCATCATCAGAAGAAGTGGTGAAGGCTGCGGAGGCGATTTTGAAGGATTTCTCAATAATGGTTTCCAGCATGTCTTTGAAGACTGGCAGAAACGCTGGGACAAGTACATCGCATTCAGGGGAGACTATTTAGAGAAGAACCATCAAAATTATGAGGATGAGTAAAGGTACGTTGTCAAAAAAAAAAAAAAAAAAAAAAAAAAAAAAATGTGATCAATCCTTATTGAACGTCCTTGTATTTTTACTGTACTACAAACTAGTCGGTAGTAAAAAAGGCAACGAGCTTCTTCTGTCTCAGTGTAGTGTATCGCTTAGGAGCAGCGCGATCTCGCATCCGCTTTAACATTACAAGTTCATGTGGCAATATTCCGGCTTGACTCTAAAATAAAGCATCAATTTCTTTATGTTGGTACTGTTTGTGTGTGGGTCATAACCACAGCTGGTCCATTAACACTGAATCTGAACACTCTTTATTTTCATTTTCAGTAACACTGCATGATGCAATAATGTCTTCCTCTGTAATCGGTTTATAACCTCCGTCATTGCCGATGTCTTCTGAATCAACATGCGAACAGCCATCGTTCTGAACCACGGACCTCCCACTCTCCATGCATTTGTTCTAAACCATTGAGCTACTATGGCCAACATGCCGACATGACATTAAATTGTCCAACTAACTCGTATGTTTCCCGGTAAATCACTAGGAGTTCTCATATACAATGAGACACGCTCCTTTTGTGGCGACTTACTATGTTTTTAGTCCCAGGCTTCATAGTTAAACCACTATGTTTTTATTTTATGACAATTGATGGAAATAATCATTTCCTTCACACTATCCGTGTGTAGGCTAAGGTTTAGATGAGTAGAGCCAGACTGAACCACTAAACCACTGAGCTATCATGGCCAAAGTGACGACATGACATTAAATACTCCAACTGACTCGTATGTTTCCGGTTTTTTTTTGTGTGTAATTTACGTCCTCCAACGTTAAGTCATATCGGACGATGAATGGAATGGGCGAAATGATGCTCAAATAAGCCCAGGGTCCCTAGAGCTTAGAGTTACCCCACATTCATCCTTCAGGATAAGGGAAACCCCTGGAAAAAACCTTATCCAGGTAACTCGCCCTGACCGAGTTTCGACCTCGGGATCTCTTGAACGTGAGGCAGACACGCTACCACCACGCTACGGAGGCGAACATATGTTTCCCAGGGAAATGTGTAGTGTTTAACGCCCGTTTTTACTACATATGGCACCGCAGGTGGTGACACTGATGATACATGTGATGAACATGGAGCACTGGTGGAATGAGATGGCGGGGGAAACCGGGGGTCCCGGAGAAAACCCGCCCCAGCGCCGTGTTGTCCACCACAAATCTCACTTTGCGATCGCCTGGGATCGAACCCGGGCCGCCTTGATGAGAGCCAAGCGGTCTAACCACTGAGCCAAGGCGCGGCCTTGTTTCCCAGGGTTTACTGCACTTCGATGCAGAGATTTCAGTATAAATACATATTTTGAGACCTCCGAAACCTTAAAAAGGTCTTGTGTTGCACTCATATGCCATTTCCTACTCACTCCTCTACCAAGTACTCTTATAAATTGATTCCTCCGTCTACTTCACCTTAACCGAGATAAACATTAGAAATGCTTTCGTTAGATATTCCCTTGTAGGAGAATGCAGGAAGGAGACTTAAGCGATAGTCAAATGTTTTAAGAACTGCGCGCTGCCTGCAATCCTAGAAACAACTGAAAGTCGTAATGATTACACCTTATGTAGGGTTATATAAGTTTCTTTATGAATGAAGAGAACTACACAGGATATTCCCAGACCTTTTAATCTCTAAATATATTTCATGAACAATTCCTAGGACCATTTTTAAGAAAATTAAAAATTTCAAACATTTTTCCATATGATGTAACGTTTTCCTAAAAATCTTCGTGTCGTCTATTTGTAACTTGTTAAACTTCGGTATTTGCTGTTCGCATAGACACAGACATTTCCTAAATAAAAAAATATATACTCTAGAGACCTTGAAATGCGCATTTCCTTGGGTTTCTGGATGGTACATAGTAGAGACAGTCAGGCTCGTCTCCCATAACTGCTAATAATGGATAGAGGGTGGAACGTTGCCAAGTAACGTCCCATTATTTCCACAATAGGGACTCCCGACCTATCCACGTTTGAGTGTGACCAGCAAGTCGGCGATCTGGGTGTTTCAAGTGGTATAACCCCTCGTGAAGGTGAAACGATAAGAATCCATTACCATTACATTAACAAGAGAATGCAGTCAACTGTTCACGTCATGTTTCAGACTGCTAGAAGTACAGATAGCAGAACTAGACTTGCAAATTTCGTAAGAACCGAAATGTAACTACTAACTCATGTTAGGTTTCACTAATTTACATTCTCTAAACGTTGTCATATCGGACGATGAATGTCTGGTAACTCTAAGCTCTATGTACCTTGTACTCATTTAAACATCATTTCATTCATCGTCCTATATGACTTAACGTTGGAGGTTTTCTCTTATCCTGAAAGATGAATGTCTGGTAGCTCTAAGCTCTATGTACCCTGTACTCATTTGAACATCATTTCATTCATTGTCCGATATGACTTAACGTTGGAGGTTTTCTCTTATTCTGAAAGATGAATGTCTGGTAGCTCTAAGCTCTATATACCCTGTACTCATTTGAACATCATTTCATTCATCGTCCGATATGACTTAACGTTGGAGATTTTCTCTTATCCTGAAAGATGAATGTCTAGTAGCTCTAAGCTCTATATACCCTGTACTCATTTGAACATCATTTCATTCATCGTCCGATATGACTTAACGTTGGAGATTTTCTCTTATCCTGAAAGATGAATGTCTGGTAACTCTAAGCTCTATGTACCCTGTACTCATTTGAACATCATTTCATTCATCGTCCAATATGACTTAACGTTGGAGGTTTTCTCTTATCCTGAAAGATGAATGTCTGGTAACTCTAAGCTCTATGTACCCTGTAATCATTTGAACAACATTTCATTCATCGTACGATATGACTTAACGTTGGAGGTTTTCTCTTATCCTGAAAGATGAATGTCTGGTAACTCTAAGCTCTATGTACCCTGTACTCATTTGAACATCATTTCATTCATCGTCCGATATGACTTAACGTTGGAGGTTTTCTCTTATCCTGAAAGATGAATGTCTGGTAGCTCTAAGCTCTATGTACCCTGTACTCATTTGAACATCATTTCATTCTTCGTCTATGACTTAACGTTGGAGGTTTTCTCTTATCCTGAAAGATGAATGTCTGGTAACTCTAAGCTCTATGTACCCTGTACTCGTTTGAACATCATTACATTCATCGTCCGATATGACTTAACGTTGGAGGTTTTCTCTTATCCTGAAAGATGAATGTCCGATAACTCTAAGCTCTATGTACCCTGTACTCGTTTGAACAACATTTCATTCATCGTACGATATGACTTAACGTTGGAGGTTTTCTCTTATCCTGAAAGATGAATGTCCGGTAACTCTAAGCTCTATGTACCCTGTACTCGTTTGAACATCATTTCATTCATCGTCCGATATGACTTAACGTTGGAGGTTTTCTCTTATCCTGAAAGATGAATGTCTGGTAACTCTAAGCTCTATGTACCCTGTACTCGTTTGAACAACATTTCATTCATCGTACGATATGACTTAACGTTGGAGGTTTTCTCTTATCCTGAAAGATGAATGTCCGGTAACTCTAAGCTCTATGTACCCTGTACTCGTTTGAACATCATTTCATTCATCGTCCGATATGACTTAACGTTGGAGGTTTTCTCTTATCCTGAAAGATGAATGTCCGGTAACTCTAAGCTCTATGTACCCTGTACTCGTTTGAACATCATTTCATTCATTGTCCGATATGACTTAACGTTGGAGGTTTTCTCTTATCCTGAAAGATGAATGTCTGGTAACTCTAAGCTCTATGTACCCTGTACTCATTTAAACATCATTTCATTCATCGTCCGATATGACTTAACGTTGGAGGTTTTCTCTTATCCTGAAAGATGAATGTCTGGTAACTCTAAGCTCTATGTACCCTGTACTCGTTTGAACATCATTTCATTCATTGTTCGATATGACTTAAAGTTGGAGGTTTTCTCTTATCCTGAAAGATGAATGTCTGGAGACTCTAAGCTCTATGTACCCTGTACTCATTTAAACATCATTTCATTCATCGTCCGATATGACTTAACGTTGGAGGTTTTCTCTTATCCTGAAAGATGAATGTCTGGTAACTCTAAGCTCTATGTACCATGTACTCATTTGAACATAATTTCATTTATCGTCCGATATGACTTAACGTTGGTGGTTTTCTCTTATCCTGAAAGATGAATGTCTGGTAACTCTAAGCTCTATGTACCCTGTACTCATTTGTACATCATTTCATTCATCGTCCGATATGACTTAACGTTGGAGGTTTTCTCTCATCATGAAAGATGAATGTCTGGTAACTCTAAGCTGTATGTACCCTGTACTCATTTGAACATCATTTCATTCATCGTCCGATATGACTTAACGTTGGAGGTTTTCCCTTATCCTGAAAGATGAATGTCTGGTAAGTCTAAACTCTATGTACCCTGTACTCATTTGAACATAATTTCATTCATCGTCCAATATGACTTAACGTGGAGGTTTTCTCTTATCCTGAAAGATGAATGTCTTATAAATCTAAGCTCTATGTACCCTGTACTCATTTGAACATCATTTCATTCATCGTCCGATATGACTTAACGTTGGAGGTTTTCTCTTATCCTGAAAGATGAATGCCTGGTAACTCTAAGCTCTATGTACCCTAGGCTCATTTGAACTTCATTTCATTCATGGACTGATATGACTTAACGTTGGAGGATGTAAATTAAAAGAAAAGTTTGCGGTTAGACACACAATGATCATAGCAATAACCCTTACAACTAGCAAACTTTCTCGTATCTTATTTAAATCTGAGGATAAAGAATGCACAAAAGAAAACCAAACTCCACGTGTCTGCCAATACTAGATGCAACAGAAAACACTTTCAGAAGCTCTTGAGACCATTACCGTCTTTTCTTATTCGGGTCAGGTAAGCCAAGCAAGACAAGCAAGAGCAGACATAAAAACAAAACAGAATAAATGAAAACCGGTAATGAAAGCAACTCACCAGAACGACCTCAGTATAGGCGTTGAGCAGTTCAGGTGATCCTTGATGATTCGCACTTGCTATCAGACCTTCGGATTTCCTGTAGAAATAGAGGGTCAAGAGGTTAGAAAATGTCAGGAACGTTGACGTCACTACGTTACCGCCAACCGTCAACTACTTCAAGAAAAATGGTGATCAAGTAATATTAATTGTAGGTATAGTTATCGAAATTAACAATAAATTACATTCACATAAATTTCTCTACCCGTTATCGTTTACTTACACATATCTAACACTATTTTTCCGAACACCTATAACAAGATAGAAATTTGTATAAACAGTCTTATTACATATTTTTCTGTTAGTGTCAGAGAAATGTGCGAACACATTAGACTTTAAGTGATAGTCAAATGTTTTAAGACCTGATACCACCTTACGCTGTAGAGGCGGGCGTGCGTGTCTGCTTCGAGAAAAATATACTGCTTTGTTAACCCGCATTAAACAAACAAAGATTCTTTTTTTTTTTTTTGAAAAAAAGATCTTTGTTAATTCGCATCGGTGAAAAAACAGACTTTGAAATTTTACTTTATTTCATAAAATATCTGACCGTTTTATTAAAATAGCACAGGTTTAAGATTTTTTGGGAAACAAATGACGTGCATATAACTTGAAATTTCTGGGGATGTCCTGCGAAGTCCTTCCAATATACTAGCATAGCTCGAACTTGATAATAAAAAATCACACATGTGTTTCAGTTGTGAAAATTTAATCAAACGGACTAAACAGTATGAAATAATTTGTTCTAACTACTACCGGATTGTCCTCAGTATCTTTGATTGTGACTTTTTATTTCAAATGAGCCCATGTAGGACCACGCAAAGTACCTATAGACGTACTTATGAATCCAAAATCATTCCATTCTTTGGCTGTGGTCTTCTTTTTCTTGTCTGTCCACGTTGTTCCAGTCTTTTACTTTAGTTTGTCCTCTTGGTCAACTTGCCCCCATGCACCTTCGTTCTAAATACGTCCCTGTCCAGGATATGAGGGTGGTCTGAAAAGTTTCCCACCTCAACATAAAGATGGCAGCTAAAATAAACAAACACTAGTAAATTTCGTTGTTCATCTGTTGATAGTTACTCACCAAAGTCTCAGCCATTTTAGACGTTCAGTTGTTACCTAACAGTCGTATGAACGAGTTTATGTGAGTATTTTTATGAAAATGGACAAAATCGAATATCAAAATATAATTAAATATTTGTTTTTGGAAGGCAATACGCCTACGCAAATCAAAGATGAGTTGGATTCTATGTGTGAGGACTCTGCACCATCATTTATACAGTGAAAATTTGGGCAGCTGAAATTAAACGTGGCCGTAAGAGCTTGGGAGAGGATGAACGTTCGCGACGTCCAAAAATTGCAACTACCGACGCCAAAGTTCAACAAATGGTGCTGGACGGCCGCCGAATTACAGCGAGAGAGATAGCAGAGACTATGAGCATGTCTAAAGAAGGTATTTGTCACATATTAAATCAACATTTAGACATCAGAAAGCTGTCGGCACGATGGGTGTCGCGTTTGCTCACGTTACACCAAAAACGTCTTCGATGAACATTTCCAAAGCACTGTTGGCGCAGTTTAGGCGCAATAAATCCGAGTTTTGTCGTCGATTAATCAATGTAGATGAAACTTGGATACACCAAACAAAAATATAGTCCAAAAAGTGGACTGCCAAGGGAAACCGGCTCCACAAAAAGCAAAAACTGTTCTTTTTTCGGCTGAGAAAGTGATGGCGACTGTTTTTTGGGATATTCATGGAGTTATTTTAATCGACTATCTTCAAAATGGACAAACCATTACACAAACATACTACGCATCATTACTTCACAAGCTAAAGGAAGAACTTGCGGGAAAACGGCCACACTAGCAGAAAAACAAAATCATGTTTCACCAAGACAAAGCACCGTCTCACACCTCAGCGCTTGCAATAGCGAAAATCCACGAAATACGGTTTCAACTGCTTGACTCACCATATCTATCCCCAAGCGACTTCTTTTTGTGCCCTCATCTGAAAATTGCGCTCGGAGGATAGAGATTCTCGTCAAATGAAGATGCAGTCACCTTCGTGAACAATTATTTTGTAGAGAAAAGCGCCGAGTACTATTTGGACGGGTTACAGAGAGGGGAGCGTCGTTTGGAGAAGTGTGTAGAGTTACAAGTAGACTATGTTGAAAAACGCCGAGTACTATTTGGACGGGTTACAGAGATGGGAACATCGCTGGGAGAAGTGTGTAGAGTTACAAGGAGACAATGTTGAAAAACGCCTACTACTATTTGGACGGGTTACAGAGATGAGAGCATCGCTGGGAGACTATGTTGAAAAACGCCGAGTACTATTTGGACGGGTTACAGAGAGGGGAGCATCGCTGGGAGAAGTGTGTAGAGTTACAAGGAGACTATGTTGAAAAACGCCGAGTACTATTTAGACGGGTTATAGAGATGGGACCATCGCTGGGAGAAGTGTGTAGAGTTACAAGGAGACTATGTTGAAAATAGCCAAGTACTATTTAGACGGGTTACAGAGATGGGAGCATCGCTGGGAGAAGTGTGTAGAGTTACAAGGAGACTATGTTGAAAAACGCCGAGTACTATTTAGACGGGTTACAGAGAGGGGAGCATCGCTGGGAGAAGTGTGTAGAGTTACAAGGAGACTATGTTGAAAAACGCCAAGTACTATTTAGACGGGTTACAGAGATGGGAGCATCGCTGGGAGAAGTGTCTAGAGTTACAAGGAGACTATGTTGAAAAACGCCAAATACTATTTAAACGGGTTACAGAGATGGGAGCATCGCTGGGAGAAGTGTCTAGAGTTACAAGGAGACTATGTTGAAAAACGTCGAGTACTATTTGGACGGGTTACAGAGATGGGAGCATTGCTGTGAGAAGTGTGTAGAGTTACACGGAGACTATGTTCAAAATCGTCGAGTACTATTTGGACGTGTTACAGAGATGCGAGCATCGCTGGGAGAAGTGTCTAGAGTTACAAGGAGACTATGTTGAAAAACGCCGAGAACTATTTGGACGGGTTACAGAGATGAGAGCATCGCTGGGAGAAGTGTGTGGAGTTACAAGGAGACTATGTTGAAAAACGCCGAGTACTATTTGGACGGGTTACAGAGATGAGAGCATCGCTGGGAGAAGTGTGTAGAGTTACAAGGAGACTATGTTGAAAAACGCTGAGTACTATTTAGACGGGTTACAGAGATGGGAGCATCGCTGGGAGAAGTGACTAGAGTTACAAGGAGACTATGTTGAAAAACGTCGAGTACTATTTGGACGGGTTACAGAGACGGGAACATCGCTGGGAGAAGTGTCTAGAGTTACAAGGAGACTATGTTGAAAAACGTCGAGTACTATTTGGACGGGTTACAGAGATGGGAGCATTGCTGTGAGAAGTGTGTAGAGTTACAAGGAGACTATGTTCAAAATCGTCGAGTACTATTTGGACGTGTTACAGAGATGGGAGCATTGTTGGGAGAAGTGTGTAGAGTTACAAGGAGACTATGTTGAAAAACGACGAGTACTATTGGGACGGGTTACAGAGATGGGAGCATCGCTGGGAGAATTGTGTGTAGTTACAAGGAGACTATGTTGAACAACGTCGAGTACTATTTGGACGGGTTACAGAGATGGGAGCATTGCTGTGAGAAGTGTGTAGAGTTACAAGGAGACTATGTTCAAAATCGTCGAGTACTACTTGGACGTGTTACAGTGATGGGAGCATTGTTGGGAGAAGTGTGTAGAGTTACAAGGAGACTATGTTGAAAAACGACGAGTACTATTGGGACGGGTTACAGAGATGGGAGCATCGCTGGGAGAATTGTGTGTAGTTACAAGGAGACTATGTTGAAAAACGCCGAGTACTATTTGGACGTGTTATAGAGATGGAACCATCGCTGGGAGAAGTGTGTAGAGTTACAAGGAGACCATGTTGAAAAACGACGAGTACTATTGGGACGGGTTACAGAGATGGGACCATCGCTGGGAGAAGTGTGTAGAGTTACAAGGAGACCATGTTGAAAAACGACGAGTACTATTTGGACGGGTTGCAGAGATGGGACAATCGCTGGGAGAAGTGTGTAGAGTTACAAGGAGACTATGTTGTATAACGCCGAGTACTATTTGGACGTGTTATAGAGATGGGACCATCGCTGGGAGAAGTGTGTAGAGTTACAAGGAGACTATGTTGAAAAACGCCGAGTACTATTTGGACGTGTTACAGAGATGGGAACATCGCTGAGAGAAGTGTGTAGAGTTACAAGGAGACTATGTTGAGAAACGCCGAGTACTATTTGGACGTGTTACAGAGATGGGAACATCGCTGGGAGAAGTGTGTAGAGTTACAAGGAGACTATGTTGTAAAACGGCGAGTACTATTTGGACGTGTTATAGAGATGGGACCATCGCTGGGAGAAGTGTGTAGAGCTACAAGGAGACTATGTTGAAAAACGCCGAGTACTATTTGGACGGGTTACAGAGATGGGACCATCGCTGGGAGAAGTGTAGAGTTGCAAGGAGACCATGTTGAAAAACGACGAGTACTATTTGGACGGGTTACAGAGATGGGACCATCGCTGGGAGAAGTGTGTAGAGTTACAAGGAGACTATGTTGTAAAACGCCGAGTACTATTTGGACGGGTTACAGAGATGTGAACATCGCTGGGAGAAGTGTCTAGAGTTACAAGGAGACTATGTTGAAAAACGCCGAGTACTATTTGGACGTGTTATAGAGATGGGACCATCGCTGGGAGAAGTGTGTAGAGTTACAAGGAGACCATGTTGAAAAACGACGAGTACTATTGGGACGGGTTACAGAGATGGGACCATCGCTGGGAGAAGTGTGTAGAGTTACAAGGAGACTATGTTGTAAAGCGACGAGTACTATTGGGACGGGTTACAGAGATGGGACCATCGCTGGGAGAAATGTGTAGAGTTACAAGGAGACTATGTTGAAAAACGCCGAGTACTATTTGGACGTGTTACAGAGATGGGAACATCGCTGAGAGAAGTGTGTAGAGTTACAAGGAGACTATGTTGAAAAACGCCGAGTACTATTTGGACGGGTTACAGAGATGTGAACATCGCTGGGAGAAGTGTGTAGAGTTACAAGGAGACTATGTTGAAAAACGGCGAGTACTATTTGGACGGGTTACAGAGATGTGAACATCGCTGGAAGAAGTGTGTAGAGTTACAAGGAGACTATGTTGAAAAACGTCGAGTACTATTTGGACGGGTTACAGAGAAGGGAGCATTGCTGTGAGAAGTATGTAGAGTTACAAGGAGACTATGTTGAAAAACGTCGAGTACTATTTGGACGGGTTACAGAGAAGGGAGCATTGCTGTGAGAAGTATGTAGAGTTACAAGGGGACTATGTTGAAAAACGCCGAGTACTATTTGGACGTGTTACAGAGATGGGAGCATCGCTGGGAGAAGTGTGTAGATTTACAAGGAGACTATGTTGAATAACGTCGAGTACTATTTGGACGTGTTACAGAGATGGGAACATCGCTGAGAGAAGTGTGTAGAGTTACAAGGAGACTATGTTGAAAAACGACGAGTACTATTGGGACGGGTTACAGAGATGTGAACATCGCTGGGAGAAGTGTCTAGAGTTACAAGGAGACTATGTTGAAAAACGCCGAGTACTATTGGGACGTGTTATAGAGATGGGACCATCGCTGGGAGAAGTGTGTAGAGTTACAAGGAGACTATGTTGAAAAACGCCGAGTACTATTTGGACGTGTTATAGAGATGGGACCATCGCTGTGAGAAGTGTGTAGAGTTACAAGGAGACTATGTTGAAAAACGACGAGTACTATTGGGACGGTTTACAGAGATGGGACCATCGCTGGGAGAATTGTGTGTAGTTACAAGGAGACCATGTTGAAATACGACGAGTACTATTGGAACGGGTTACAGAGATGGGACCATCGCTGGGAGAAGTGTGTAGAGTTACAAGGAGACTATGTTGTAAAACGACGAGTACTATTGGGACGGGTTACAGAGATGGGAGCATCGCTGGGAGAAGTGTGTAGAGTTACAAGGAGACTATGTTGAAAAACGCCGTGTACTATTTGGATGGGTTACAGAGATGGGAGCATCGCTGTGAGAAGTGTGTAGAGTTACAAGGAGACTATGTTGAAAAACGCCGAGTACTATTTGGACGGGTTACAGAGATGTTAGCATCGCTGGGAGAAGTGTGTAGAGTTACAAGGAGACTATGTTGAAAAACGCCGAGTACTATTTGGATGGGTTACAGATATGGGACAATCGCTGGGAGAAGTGTGTAGAGTTACAAGGAGACTATGTTGTAAAACGACGAGTACTATTTGGACGGGTTACAGAGATGAGAGCATCGCTGGGAGAAGTGTGTAGAGTTGCAAGGAGACTATGTTGAAAAACGCCGAGTACTGTTTGGACGGGTTACAGAGATGTGAGCATCGCTGGGAGAAGTGTGTAGAGTTACAAGGAGACTATGTTCAAAATCGTCGAGTACTATTTGGACGTGTTACAGAGATGGGAGCATCGCAGGTAGAAGTGTGTAGAGTTACAACGAAACTATGTCGAAACACGTCGAGTACTATTTGGACGGGTTACAGAGATGGGAGCATCGCTGAGAGAAGTGTGTAGAGTTACAAGGAAACTATGTTGAAAAACGCCGAGTACTATTTGGACGTGTTACAGAGATGGGAGCATCGCTGGGAGAAGTGTGTAGAGTTACAAGGAGACTATGTTGAAAAACGCCGAGTACTATTTGGACGTGTTACAGAGATGGGAACATCGCTGGGAGAAGTGTGTAGTTACAAGGAGACTATGTTGAAAAACGCCGAGTACTACTTGGACGTGTTACAGAGATGGGAGCATCGCTGGGAGAAGTGTGTAGTTACAAGGAGACTATGTTGAAAAACGTCGAGTACTATTTGGACGGGTTACAGAGATGGGAGCATCGCTGAGAGAAGTGTGTAGAGTTACAACGAAACTATGTTGAAAAACGTCGAGTACTATTTGGACGGGTTACAGAGATGGGAGCATCGCTGAGAGAAGTGTGTAGAGTTACAAGGAAACTATGTTGAAAAACGCCGAGTACTATTTGGACGTGTTACAGAGATGGGAGCATCGCTGGGAGAAGTGTGTAGAGTTACAAGGAGACTATGTTGAAAAACGCCGAGTACTATTTGGACGGGTTACAGAGATGGGAGCATCGCTGGGAGAAGTGTGTAGTTACAAGGAGACTATGTTGAAAAACGTCGAGTACTATTTGGACGTGTTACAGAGATGGGAGCATCGCTGGGAGAAGTGTGTAGTTACAAGGAGACTATGTTGAAAAACGCCGAGTACTATTTGGACGTGTTACAGAGATGGGAGCATCGCTGGGAGAAGTGTGTAGTTACAAGGAGACTATGTTGAAAAACGTCGAGTACTATTTGGACGGGTTACAGAGATGGGAGCATCGCTGGGAGAAGTGTGTAGTTACAAGGAGACTATGTTGAAAAACGTCGAGTACTATTTGGACGTGTTACAGAGATGGGAGCATCGCTGGGAGAAGTGTGTAGTTACAAGGAGACTATGTTGAAAAACGTCGAGTACTATTTGGACGTGTTACAGAGATGGGAGCATCGCTGGGAGAAGTGTGCAGTTACAAGGAGACTATGTTCAAAATCGTCGAGTACTATTTGGACGTGTTACAGAGATGGGAACATCGCTGGGAGAAGTGTGTAGAACTACAAAGAGACTATGTTGAAAAACGCCGAGTACTATTTGGACGAGTTACAGAGATATGAGCCACGCTGGGAGAAGTGTGTAGAGTTACAAGGAGACTGTGTTGAAAAATGCCGAGTACTATTTGGACTGGTTACAGAGATGGGGGCATCGCTGGGAGAAGTGTGTAGAGTTACAAGGAGACTGTGTTGAAAAACGCCGAGTACTATTTGGACTGGTTACAGAGATTAGAGCATCGCTGGGAGAAGTGTGTAGAGTTACAAGGAGACTATGTTGAAAAACGCCGAGTACTATTTGGACTGGTTACAGAGATGGGAGCATCGCTGGGAGAAGTGTGTAGAGTTACAAGGAGACTGTGTTGAAAATTGCCGAGTACTATTTGGACTGGTTACAGAGATGAGAGCATCGCTGGGAGAAGTGTGTAGAGTTACAAGGAGACTGTGTTGAAAAACGCCGAGTACTATTTGGACTGGTTACAGAGATGGGAGCATCGCTGGGAGAAGTGTGTAGAGTTACAAGGAGACTGTGTTGAAAAACGCCGAGTACTATTTGGACTGGTTACAGAGATGAGAGCATCGCTGGGAGAAGTGTGTAGAGTTACAAGGAGACTGTGTTGAAAAACGCCGAGTACTATTTGGACTGGTTACAGAGATGGGAGCATCGCTGGGAGAAGTGTGTAGAGTTACAAGGAGACTGTGTTGAAAAACGCCGAGTACTATTTGGACTGGTTACAGAGATGGGAGCATCGCTGGGAGAAGTGTGTAGAGTTACAAGGAGACTGTGTTGAAAAATGCCGAGTACTATTTGGACTGGATACAGAGATGAGAGCATCGCTGGGAGAAGTGTGTAGAGTTACAAGGAGACTGTGTTGAAAAACGCCGAGTACTATTTGGACGGGTTACAGAGATGAGAGCATCGCTGGGAGATGTGTGTAGAGTTACAAGGAGACTGTGTTGAAAAACGCCGAGTACTATTTGGACTGGTTACAGAGATGGGAGCATCGCTGGGAGAAGTGTGTAGAGTTACAAGGAGACTGTGTTGAAAAACGTCGAGTACTATTTGGACGGGTTACAGAGATGGGAGCATCGCTGGGAGAAGTGTGTAGAGTTACAAGGAGACTGTGTTGAAAAACGCCGAGTACTATTTGGACTGGTTACAGAGATGCGAGCATCGCTGGGAGAAGTGTGTAGAGTTACAAGGAGACTGTGTTGAAAAACGCCGAGTACTATTTGGACTGGTTACAGAGATGGGAGCATCGCTGGGAGAAGTGTGTAGAGTTACAAGGAGACTGTGTTGAAAAACGCCGAGTACTATTTGGACTGGTTACAGAGATGGGAGCATCGCTGGGAGAAGTGTGTAGAGTTACAAGGAGACTGTGTTGAAAAACGCCGAGTACTATTTGGACTGGTTACAGAGATGAGAGCATCGCTGGGAGAAGTGTGTAGAGTTACAAGGAGACTGTGTTGAAAAACGCCGAGTACTATTTGGACTGGTTACAGAGATGGGAGCATCGCTGGGAGAAGTGTGTAGAGTTACAAGGAGACTGTGTTGAAAAACGCCGAGTACTATTTGGACTGGTTACAGAGATGGGAGCATCGCTGGGAGAAGTGTGTAGAGTTACAAGGAGACTGTGTTGAAAAACGCGGAGTACTATTTGGACGGGTTACAGAGATGAGAGCATCGCTGGGAGAAGTGTGTAGTTACAAGGAGACTATGTTGAAAAATGCCGAGTACTATTTGGACGGGTTACAGAGATGGGAGCATCGCTGGGAGAAGTGTGTAGAGTTACAAGAAGACTATGTTGAAAAACGCCGAGTACTATTTGGATGGGTTACAGAGATGTGAGCATCGCTAGGAGAAGTGTGTAGAGTGACAAGGAGACTATGTTGAAAAACGCCGAGTACTATTTGGACGGGTTACAGAGATGAGAACATCGCTGGGAGAAGTGTGTAGAGTTACAAGGAGATTATGTTGAAAAATGCCGGGTACTATTTGGACGTGTTACAGAGATGGGAGCATCGCTGGGAGAAGTGTGTAGAGTTACAAGGAGACTATGTTGAAAAACGCCGAGTACTGTTTGGACGGGTTACAGAGATGGGAGCATCGCTGGGAGAAGTGTGTAGAGTTACAAGGAGACTGTGTTGAAAAACGCCGAGTACTATTTGGACTGGTTACAGAGATGGGAGCATCGCTGGGAGAAGTGTGTAGAGTTACAAGGAGACTGTGTTGAAAAACGCCGAGTACTATTTGGACTGGTTACAGAGATGGGAGCATCGCTGGGAGAAGTGTGTAGAGTTACAAGGAGACTGTGTTGAAAAATGCCGAGTACTATTTGGACTGGTTACAGAGATGAGAGCATCGCTGGGAGAAGTGTGTAGAGTTACAAGGAGACTGTGTTGAAAAACGCCGAGTACTATTTGGACTGGTTACAGAGATGAGAGCATCGCTGGGAGAAGTGTGTAGAGTTACAAGGAGACTGTGTTGAAAAACGCCGAGTACTTTTTGGACGGGTTACAGAGATGAGAGCATCGCTGGGAGAAGTGTGTAGAGTTACAAGGAGACTATGTTCAAAATCGTCGAGTACTATTTGGACGTGTTACAGAGATGGGAGCATCGCAGGTAGAAGTGTGTAGAGTTAGAACGAAACTATGTCGAAACACGTCGAGTACTATTTGGACGGGTTACAGAGATGGGAGCATCGCTGAGAGAAGTGTGTAGAGTTACAAGCAAAATATGTTGAAAAACGCCGAGTACTATTTGGACGTGTTACAGAGATGGGAGCATCGCTGGGAGAAGTGTGTAGAGTTACAAGGAGACTATGTTGAAAAACGCCGAGTACTTTTTGGACGTGTTACAGAGATGGGAACATCGCTGGGAGAAGTGTGTAGTTACAAGGAGACTATGTTGAAAAACGCCGAGTACTATTTGGACGTGTTACAGAGATGGGAGCATCGCTGGGAGAAGTGTGTAGTTACAAGGAGACTATGTTGAAAAACGTCGAGAACTATTTGGACGGGTTACAGAGATGGGAGCATCGCTGAGAGAAGTGTGTAGAGTTACAACGAAACTATGTTGAAAAACGTCGAGTACTATTTGGACGGGTTACAGAGATGGGAGCATCGCTGAGAGAAGTGTGTAGAGTTACAAGGAAACTATGTTGAAAAACGCCGAGTACTATTTGGACGTGTTACAGAGATGGGAGCATCGCTGGGAGAAGTGTGTAGTTACAAGGAGACTATGTTGAAAAACGCCGAGTACTATTTGGACGTGTTACAGAGATGGGAGCATCGCTGGGAGAAGTGTGTAGTTACAAGGAGACTATGTTGAAAAACGTCGAGTACTATTTGGACGTGTTACAGAGATGGGAGCATCGCTGGGAGAAGTGTGTAGAGTTACAAGGAGACTGTGTTGAAAAACGCCGAGTACTATTTGGACTGGTTACAGAGATGAGAGCATCGCTGGGAGAAGTGTGTAGAGTTACAAGGAGACTGTGTTGAAAAACGCCGAGTACTATTTGGACTGGTTACAGAGATGGGAGCATCACTGGGAGAAGTGTGTAGAGTTACAAGGAGACTGTGTTGAAAAACGCCGAGTACTATTTGGACTGGTTACAGAGATGGGAGCATCGCTGGGAGAAGTGTGTAGAGTTACAAGGAGACTGTGTTGAAAAACGCCGAGTACTATTTGGACTGGTTACAGAGATGGGAGCATCGCTGGGAGAAGTGTGTAGAGTTACAAGGAGACCATGTTGAAAAACGACGAGTACTATTGGGACGGGTTACAGAGATGGGACCATCGCTGGGAGAAGTGTGTAGAGTTACAAGGAGACTATGTTGTAAAGCGACGAGTACTATTGGGACGGGTTACAGAGATGGGACCATCGCTGGGAGAAATGTGTAGAGTTACAAGGAGACTATGTTGAAAAACGCCGAGTACTATTTGGACGTGTTACAGAGATGGGAACATCGCTGAGAGAAGTGTGTAGAGTTACAAGGAGACTATGTTGAAAAACGCCGAGTACTATTTGGACGGGTTACAGAGATGTGAACATCGCTGGGAGAAGTGTGTAGAGTTACAAGGAGACTATGTTGAAAAACGGCGAGTACTATTTGGACGGGTTACAGAGATGTGAACATCGCTGGAAGAAGTGTGTAGAGTTACAAGGAGACTATGTTGAAAAACGTCGAGTACTATTTGGACGGGTTACAGAGAAGGGAGCATTGCTGTGAGAAGTATGTAGAGTTACAAGGAGACTATGTTGAAAAACGTCGAGTACTATTTGGACGGGTTACAGAGAAGGGAGCATTGCTGTGAGAAGTATGTAGAGTTACAAGGGGACTATGTTGAAAAACGCCGAGTACTATTTGGACGTGTTACAGAGATGGGAGCATCGCTGGGAGAAGTGTGTAGATTTACAAGGAGACTATGTTGAATAACGTCGAGTACTATTTGGACGTGTTACAGAGATGGGAACATCGCTGAGAGAAGTGTGTAGAGTTACAAGGAGACTATGTTGAAAAACGACGAGTACTATTGGGACGGGTTACAGAGATGTGAACATCGCTGGGAGAAGTGTCTAGAGTTACAAGGAGACTATGTTGAAAAACGCCGAGTACTATTGGGACGTGTTATAGAGATGGGACCATCGCTGGGAGAAGTGTGTAGAGTTACAAGGAGACTATGTTGAAAAACGCCGAGTACTATTTGGACGTGTTATAGAGATGGGACCATCGCTGAGAGAAGTGTGTAGAGTTACAAGGAGACTATGTTGAAAAACGACGAGTACTATTGGGACGGTTTACAGAGATGGGACCATCGCTGGGAGAATTGTGTGTAGTTACAAGGAGACCATGTTGAAATACGACGAGTACTATTGGAACGGGTTACAGAGATGGGACCATCGCTGGGAGAAGTGTGTAGAGTTACAAGGAGACTATGTTGTAAAACGACGAGTACTATTGGGACGGGTTACAGAGATGGGAGCATCGCTGGGAGAAGTGTGTAGAGTTACAAGGAGACTATGTTGAAAAACGCCGTGTACTATTTGGATGGGTTACAGAGATGGGAGCATCGCTGTGAGAAGTGTGTAGAGTTACAAGGAGACTATGTTGAAAAACGCCGAGTACTATTTGGACGGGTTACAGAGATGTTAGCATCGCTGGGAGAAGTGTGTAGAGTTACAAGGAGACTATGTTGAAAAACGCCGAGTACTATTTGGATGGGTTACAGATATGGGACAATCGCTGGGAGAAGTGTGTAGAGTTACAAGGAGACTATGTTGTAAAACGACGAGTACTATTTGGACGGGTTACAGAGATGAGAGCATCGCTGGGAGAAGTGTGTAGAGTTGCAAGGAGACTATGTTGAAAAACGCCGAGTACTGTTTGGACGGGTTACAGAGATGTGAGCATCGCTGGGAGAAGTGTGTAGAGTTACAAGGAGACTATGTTCAAAATCGTCGAGTACTATTTGGACGTGTTACAGAGATGGGAGCATCGCAGGTAGAAGTGTGTAGAGTTACAACGAAACTATGTCGAAACACGTCGAGTACTATTTGGACGGGTTACAGAGATGGGAGCATCGCTGAGAGAAGTGTGTAGAGTTACAAGGAAACTATGTTGAAAAACGCCGAGTACTATTTGGACGTGTTACAGAGATGGGAGCATCGCTGGGAGAAGTGTGTAGAGTTACAAGGAGACTATGTTGAAAAACGCCGAGTACTATTTGGACGTGTTACAGAGATGGGAACATCGCTGGGAGAAGTGTGTAGTTACAAGGAGACTATGTTGAAAAACGCCGAGTACTACTTGGACGTGTTACAGAGATGGGAGCATCGCTGGGAGAAGTGTGTAGTTACAAGGAGACTATGTTGAAAAACGTCGAGTACTATTTGGACGGGTTACAGAGATGGGAGCATCGCTGAGAGAAGTGTGTAGAGTTACAACGAAACTATGTTGAAAAACGTCGAGTACTATTTGGACGGGTTACAGAGATGGGAGCATCGCTGAGAGAAGTGTGTAGAGTTACAAGGAAACTATGTTGAAAAACGCCGAGTACTATTTGGACGTGTTACAGAGATGGGAGCATCGCTGGGAGAAGTGTGTAGAGTTACAAGGAGACTATGTTGAAAAACGCCGAGTACTATTTGGACGGGTTACAGAGATGGGAGCATCGCTGGGAGAAGTGTGTAGTTACAAGGAGACTATGTTGAAAAACGTCGAGTACTATTTGGACGTGTTACAGAGATGGGAGCATCGCTGGGAGAAGTGTGTAGTTACAAGGAGACTATGTTGAAAAACGCCGAGTACTATTTGGACGTGTTACAGAGATGGGAGCATCGCTGGGAGAAGTGTGTAGTTACAAGGAGACTATGTTGAAAAACGTCGAGTACTATTTGGACGGGTTACAGAGATGGGAGCATCGCTGGGAGAAGTGTGTAGTTACAAGGAGACTATGTTGAAAAACGTCGAGTACTATTTGGACGTGTTACAGAGATGGGAGCATCGCTGGGAGAAGTGTGTAGTTACAAGGAGACTATGTTGAAAAACGTCGAGTACTATTTGGACGTGTTACAGAGATGGGAGCATCGCTGGGAGAAGTGTGCAGTTACAAGGAGACTATGTTCAAAATCGTCGAGTACTATTTGGACGTGTTACAGAGATGGGAACATCGCTGGGAGAAGTGTGTAGAACTACAAAGAGACTATGTTGAAAAACGCCGAGTACTATTTGGACGAGTTACAGAGATATGAGCCACGCTGGGAGAAGTGTGTAGAGTTACAAGGAGACTGTGTTGAAAAATGCCGAGTACTATTTGGACTGGTTACAGAGATGGGGGCATCGCTGGGAGAAGTGTGTAGAGTTACAAGGAGACTGTGTTGAAAAACGCCGAGTACTATTTGGACTGGTTACAGAGATTAGAGCATCGCTGGGAGAAGTGTGTAGAGTTACAAGGAGACTATGTTGAAAAACGCCGAGTACTATTTGGACTGGTTACAGAGATGGGAGCATCGCTGGGAGAAGTGTGTAGAGTTACAAGGAGACTGTGTTGAAAATTGCCGAGTACTATTTGGACTGGTTACAGAGATGAGAGCATCGCTGGGAGAAGTGTGTAGAGTTACAAGGAGACTGTGTTGAAAAACGCCGAGTACTATTTGGACTGGTTACAGAGATGGGAGCATCGCTGGGAGAAGTGTGTAGAGTTACAAGGAGACTGTGTTGAAAAACGCCGAGTACTATTTGGACTGGTTACAGAGATGAGAGCATCGCTGGGAGAAGTGTGTAGAGTTACAAGGAGACTGTGTTGAAAAACGCCGAGTACTATTTGGACTGGTTACAGAGATGGGAGCATCGCTGGGAGAAGTGTGTAGAGTTACAAGGAGACTGTGTTGAAAAACGCCGAGTACTATTTGGACTGGTTACAGAGATGGGAGCATCGCTGGGAGAAGTGTGTAGAGTTACAAGGAGACTGTGTTGAAAAATGCCGAGTACTATTTGGACTGGATACAGAGATGAGAGCATCGCTGGGAGAAGTGTGTAGAGTTACAAGGAGACTGTGTTGAAAAACGCCGAGTACTATTTGGACGGGTTACAGAGATGAGAGCATCGCTGGGAGATGTGTGTAGAGTTACAAGGAGACTGTGTTGAAAAACGCCGAGTACTATTTGGACTGGTTACAGAGATGGGAGCATCGCTGGGAGAAGTGTGTAGAGTTACAAGGAGACTGTGTTGAAAAACGTCGAGTACTATTTGGACGGGTTACAGAGATGGGAGCATCGCTGGGAGAAGTGTGTAGAGTTACAAGGAGACTGTGTTGAAAAACGCCGAGTACTATTTGGACTGGTTACAGAGATGCGAGCATCGCTGGGAGAAGTGTGTAGAGTTACAAGGAGACTGTGTTGAAAAACGCCGAGTACTATTTGGACTGGTTACAGAGATGGGAGCATCGCTGGGAGAAGTGTGTAGAGTTACAAGGAGACTGTGTTGAAAAACGCCGAGTACTATTTGGACTGGTTACAGAGATGGGAGCATCGCTGGGAGAAGTGTGTAGAGTTACAAGGAGACTGTGTTGAAAAACGCCGAGTACTATTTGGACTGGTTACAGAGATGAGAGCATCGCTGGGAGAAGTGTGTAGAGTTACAAGGAGACTGTGTTGAAAAACGCCGAGTACTATTTGGACTGGTTACAGAGATGGGAGCATCGCTGGGAGAAGTGTGTAGAGTTACAAGGAGACTGTGTTGAAAAACGCCGAGTACTATTTGGACTGGTTACAGAGATGGGAGCATCGCTGGGAGAAGTGTGTAGAGTTACAAGGAGACTGTGTTGAAAAACGCGGAGTACTATTTGGACGGGTTACAGAGATGAGAGCATCGCTGGGAGAAGTGTGTAGTTACAAGGAGACTATGTTGAAAAATGCCGAGTACTATTTGGACGGGTTACAGAGATGGGAGCATCGCTGGGAGAAGTGTGTAGAGTTACAAGAAGACTATGTTGAAAAACGCCGAGTACTATTTGGATGGGTTACAGAGATGTGAGCATCGCTAGGAGAAGTGTGTAGAGTGACAAGGAGACTATGTTGAAAAACGCCGAGTACTATTTGGACGGGTTACAGAGATGAGAACATCGCTGGGAGAAGTGTGTAGAGTTACAAGGAGATTATGTTGAAAAATGCCGGGTACTATTTGGACGTGTTACAGAGATGGGAGCATCGCTGGGAGAAGTGTGTAGAGTTACAAGGAGACTATGTTGAAAAACGCCGAGTACTGTTTGGACGGGTTACAGAGATGGGAGCATCGCTGGGAGAAGTGTGTAGAGTTACAAGGAGACTGTGTTGAAAAACGCCGAGTACTATTTGGACTGGTTACAGAGATGGGAGCATCGCTGGGAGAAGTGTGTAGAGTTACAAGGAGACTGTGTTGAAAAACGCCGAGTACTATTTGGACTGGTTACAGAGATGGGAGCATCGCTGGGAGAAGTGTGTAGAGTTACAAGGAGACTGTGTTGAAAAATGCCGAGTACTATTTGGACTGGTTACAGAGATGAGAGCATCGCTGGGAGAAGTGTGTAGAGTTACAAGGAGACTGTGTTGAAAAACGCCGAGTACTATTTGGACTGGTTACAGAGATGAGAGCATCGCTGGGAGAAGTGTGTAGAGTTACAAGGAGACTGTGTTGAAAAACGCCGAGTACTTTTTGGACGGGTTACAGAGATGAGAGCATCGCTGGGAGAAGTGTGTAGAGTTACAAGGAGACTATGTTCAAAATCGTCGAGTACTATTTGGACGTGTTACAGAGATGGGAGCATCGCAGGTAGAAGTGTGTAGAGTTAGAACGAAACTATGTCGAAACACGTCGAGTACTATTTGGACGGGTTACAGAGATGGGAGCATCGCTGAGAGAAGTGTGTAGAGTTACAAGCAAAATATGTTGAAAAACGCCGAGTACTATTTGGACGTGTTACAGAGATGGGAGCATCGCTGGGAGAAGTGTGTAGAGTTACAAGGAGACTATGTTGAAAAACGCCGAGTACTTTTTGGACGTGTTACAGAGATGGGAACATCGCTGGGAGAAGTGTGTAGTTACAAGGAGACTATGTTGAAAAACGCCGAGTACTATTTGGACGTGTTACAGAGATGGGAGCATCGCTGGGAGAAGTGTGTAGTTACAAGGAGACTATGTTGAAAAACGTCGAGTACTATTTGGACGGGTTACAGAGATGGGAGCATCGCTGAGAGAAGTGTGTAGAGTTACAACGAAACTATGTTGAAAAACGTCGAGTACTATTTGGACGGGTTACAGAGATGGGAGCATCGCTGAGAGAAGTGTGTAGAGTTACAAGGAAACTATGTTGAAAAACGCCGAGTACTATTTGGACGTGTTACAGAGATGGGAGCATCGCTGGGAGAAGTGTGTAGTTACAAGGAGACTATGTTGAAAAACGCCGAGTACTATTTGGACGTGTTACAGAGATGGGAGCATCGCTGGGAGAAGTGTGTAGTTACAAGGAGACTATGTTGAAAAACGTCGAGTACTATTTGGACGTGTTACAGAGATGGGAGCATCGCTGGGAGAAGTGTGTAGAGTTACAAGGAGACTGTGTTGAAAAACGCCGAGTACTATTTGGACTGGTTACAGAGATGAGAGCATCGCTGGGAGAAGTGTGTAGAGTTACAAGGAGACTGTGTTGAAAAACGCCGAGTACTATTTGGACTGGTTACAGAGATGGGAGCATCACTGGGAGAAGTGTGTAGAGTTACAAGGAGACTGTGTTGAAAAACGCCGAGTACTATTTGGACTGGTTACAGAGATGGGAGCATCGCTGGGAGAAGTGTGTAGAGTTACAAGGAGACTGTGTTGAAAAACGCCGAGTACTATTTGGACTGGTTACAGAGATGGGAGCATCGCTGGGAGAAGTGTGTAGAGTTACAAGGAGACTGTGTTGAAAAATGCCGAGTACTATTTGGACTGGTTACAGAGATGAGAGCATCGCTGGGAGAAGTGTGTAGAGTTACAAGGAGACTGTGTTGAAAAACGCCGAGTACTATTTGTACTGGTTACAGAGATGAGAGCATCGCTGGGAGAAGTGTGTAGAGTTACAAGGAGACTGTGTTGAAAAACGCCGAGTACTATTTGGACGGGTTACAGAGATGAGAGCATCGCTGGGAGAAGTGTGTAGAGTTACAAGGAGACTGTGTTGAAAAACGCCGAGTACTATTTGGACTGGTTACAGAGATGGGAGCATCGCTGGGAGAAGTGTGTAGAGTTACAAGGAGACTGTGTTGAAAAACGTCGAGTACTATTTGGACGGGTTACAGAGATGAGAGCATCGCTGGGAGAAGTGTGTAGAGTTACAAGGAGACTGTGTTGAAAAACGCCGAGTACTATTTGGACTGGTTACAGAGATGGGATCATCGCTGGGAGAAGTGTGTAGAGTTACAAGGAGACTGTGTTGAAAAACGCCGAGTACTATTTGGACTGGTTACAGAGATGGGAGCATCGCTGGGAGAAGTGTGTAGAGTTACAAGGAGACTGTGTTGAAAAACGCCGAGTACTATTTGGACTGGTTACAGAGATGGGAGCATCGCTGGGAGAAGTGTGTAGAGTTACAAGGAGACTGTGTTGAAAAACGCCGAGTACTATTTGGACTGGTTACAGAGATGAGAGCATCGCTGGGAGAAGTGTGTAGAGTTACAAGGAGACTGTGTTGAAAAACGCCGAGTACTATTTGGACTGGTTACAGAGATGGGAGCATCGCTGGGAGAAGTGTGTAGAGTTACAAGGAGACTGTGTTGAAAAACGCCGAGTACTATTTGGACTGGTTACAGAGATGGGAGCATCGCTGGGAGAAGTGTGTAGAGTTACAAGGAGACTGTGTTGAAAAACGCCGAGTACTATTTGGACTGGTTACAGAGATGGGAGCATCGCTGGGAGAAGTGTGTAGAGTTACAAGGAGACTGTGTTGAAAAATGCCGAGTACTATTTGTACTGGTTACAGAGATGAGAGCATCGCTGGGAGAAGTGTGTAGAGTTACAAGGAGACTGTGTTGAAAAACGCCGAGTACTATTTGGACTGGTTACAGAGATGGGAGCATCGCTGGGAGAAGTGTGTAGAGTTACAAGGAGACTGTGTTGAAAAACGCGGAGTACTATTTGGACGGGTTACAGAGATGAGAGCATCGCTGGGAGAAGTGTGTAGTTACAAGGAGACTATGTTGAAAAATGCCGAGTACTATTTGGACGGGTTACAGAGATGGGAGCATCGCTGGGAGAAGTGTGTAGAGTTACAAGAAGACTATGTTGAAAAACGCCGAGTACTATTTGGATGGGTTACAGAGATGTGAGCATCGCTAGGAGAAGTGTGTAGAGTGACAAGGAGACTATGTTGAAAAACGCCGAGTACTATTTGGACGGGTTACAGAGATGAGAACATCGCTGGGAGAAGTGTGTAGAGTTACAAGGAGACTGTGTTGAAAAATGCCGGGTACTATTTGGACGTGTTACAGAGATGGGAGCATCGCTGGGAGAAGTGTGTAGAGTTACAAGGAGACTATGTTGAAAAACGCCGAGTACTATTTGGACGGGTTACAGAGATGGGAGCATCGCTGAGAGAAGTGTGTAGTGTTACAAGGAGACTATGTTGAAAAACGCCGAGTACTATTTGGACGTGTTACAGAGATGGGAACATCGCTGGCAGAAGTGTGTAGAGTTACAAGGAGACTATGTTGAAAAACGCCGAGTACTATTTGGACGGGTTACAGAGATGGGAACATCGCTGGGAGAAGTGTGTAGAGTGACATGGAGACTATGTTGAAAAACGCCGAGTACTATTTGGACGGGTTACAGAGATGAGAACATCGCTGGGTAAAGTGTGTAGAGTTACAAGGAGACTATGTTGAAAAACGCCGAGTACTATTTGGACGGGTTACAGAGATGAGAACATCGCTGGGAGAAGTGCGTAGAGTGACATGGAGACTATGTTGAAAAACGCCGAGTACTATTTGGACGGGTTACAGAGATGAGAACATCGCTGGGTAAAGTGTGTAGAGTTACAAGGAGACTATGTTGAAAAACGCCGAGTACTATTTGGACGGGTTACAGAGATGAGAACATCGCTGGGAGAAGTGTGTAGAGTTACAAGGAGACTATGTTGAAAAATGCCGAGTACTATTTGGACGGGTTACAGAGATGGGAGCATCGCTGGCAGAAGTGTGTAGAGTTACAAGGAGACTATGTTGAAAAACGCCGAGTACTATTGGGACGGGTTACAGAGATGGGAGCATCGCTGGGAGAAGTGTGTAGAGTTACAAGGAGACTGTGTTGAAAAATGCCGAGTAGTATTTGGACGGGTTACAGAGATGGGAGCATCGCTGGGAGAAGTGTGTAGAGTTACAAGGAGACTATGTTGAAAAACGCCGAGTACTATTTGGACGGGTTACAGAGATGGGAGCATCGCTGGGAGAAGTGTGTAGAGTTACAAGGAGACTATGTTGAAAAACGCCGAGTACTATTTGGACGGGTTACAGAGATGGGAGCATCGCTGGGAGAAGTGTGTAGAGTTACAAGGAGACTATGTTGAAAAATGCCGAGTACTATTTGGACGGGTTACAGAGATGGGAGCATCGCTGGGAGAAGTGTGTAGAGTTACAAGGAGACTATGTTGTAAAACGCCGAGTACTATTTGGACGGGTTACAGAGATGGGAGCATCGCTGGGAGAAGTGTGTAGAGTTACAAGGAGACTATGTTGAAAAACGCCGAGTACTATTGGGACGGGTTACAGAGATGGGAGCATCGCTGGGAGAAGTGTGTAGAGTTACAAGGAGACTATGTTGTAAAATGAAAATATTTTTTTGAAGAAATGTCCTGTATCTTTATTAGGTCGGAATCCTTTCAGACCACCTATGTATCGTCTTCAGTGATTTATGCCAATTTTAAGTTACTTTTTCCTTTACCAATGCATTTCACAATATCTTCTTGTGCTTTACTTTTATTTTCGCAAAATTCCTTAATTTGTTTTGTGAGCCTATTTGAAGATAATCGTAATTTTAACGGTCCGGTGCATTTACAATGGAAAAGCAAAGCCCAATGGAAATGAAAGTTATCGACGATGAGCCTTATTCTCAGGCTGTGAAAGTTTTCTAATTTACTCAAGCAATTTACTTGAAGCTAAGTGAGAATCAGACATTGCCATCTCTACACATGAAAGGCTTTCAGTTTCCCTGTAAACAATTACCTGCAAAATAACCTTACTGCCACGCACGGGACCAGAAACCGTTATCTTCTAAGAATGAACTTGCTATTAGAGATATAATTAGCTTCTAAGAATATTATCTTACGAATTATAGCCCGGATTTATGTATCAAGTGCATTTTATTTTCATTTTTTCTGCCACAAGATTTTGCAAGTAAAGAAAGCATATACTTCCTCTAGATATTTCATTGGAAATATATGTTTTCAGTTCTCCTGAATGCAAAAACGCTTCTTTCATTAGAAAAACTAAAAAATCATCAAAGAGCTATTCCAGATATCAAATTCAATAATCCCTTATTAATTAAGAAAATTCGACTACCATTAATAAGTTGTAACCTTTGATTTTATTTATATTTAAAAAGGGTTTGATAATTTTAAAAATTTATAAAAGAAAAACAAAAAATTTTTTTTGTATAAATATATGTAATTTTGTGGTTGGCCGTAGTAGTAATAACTGTATTAGGTAATGTAGTGACGTAGAAGTAAATCGGCTAATCGTATAAAAGTAATATATGGGTATCGATAGTAACGAAGGATTAAATAATGTTGGTGTAGAAACCGAAAGAAAATTCATCTTTCTTTATGGAAAGCTGAAGAGATCGGATGCTTTTTAAATTGCTCGAAAATATTTAAATGTTAGTTCAAGTTGAAGTATTAGTTTGATTCCGATCACAGTATAAAGCTTTGTGATAAGAATTATAATGGATTTGGTGTTAAAAGAATTAAACAAAAGATTGATTTCTTATAGAAATTCAAATTAAAAATCTTAATGATTTCTTCACTCGTTACCATTCTTGTAACTTAGAGTTTTCATTGCTCGTAAGTAAGAATATAACAGAAAAATATCAAAAGCTAGCCGAGGCATAATTAAGAATTTTCCTGGTAACTTCCTGGAATATCTTCTGCATCAAGTCCTAATATTTTGGACGAAGTAAGACCAACGACGTGAAACAACATACCAGCACGAATCTTGCTATACATTGCCGCAAATTTGGGGCATCGAAACCCACAACAACGGAGCAGTCCTGCTACAAAGTAAACACTTCTTCAGAGCTTTTAATTCAAGTTTCAAAATTTAAGACAGTTCTATAACAAATAAAACATATATAAATAATTTTCCGCAATGCCCTCAGAGGTCTTCTTTATTCTGGACGACTGGTAAACTGCTAAAACAAAGAAATGTGTGAAATGATGTTCAAATGAAATCAGGATCCATAGAGCTTAAAGTTACCCAGCATTCATCTCTAAGAACAAAGGGAAAGGTCAGAAAAACCTCATCCCCTGATCGTGATTTGTACTCTGATCCTGAAAGATGAATGTCTGCTAACTCTAACCTCTATGTACCCTGTACTCATTTGAACATCATTTCATTCATCGTCCGATATGACTTAACGTTGGAGGTTTTCTCTTATCCTGAAAGATGAATGTCTGGTAACTCTAAGCTCTATGTACCCTGTACTCATTTGAACATCATTTCATTCATCATCTGATATTACTTAACGTTGGAGGTTTTCTCTTATCCTGAAAGATGAATGTCTGGTAACTCTAAGCTCTATGTACCCTGTACTCATTTGAACATCATTTCATTCATCGCACGATATGACTTAACGTTGGAGGTTTTCTCTTATCCTGAAAGATGAATGTCTGGTAACTCTAAGCTCTATGTACCCTGTGCTCATTTGAACATCATTTCATTCATCGTCCGATATGACTTAACGTTGGAGGTTTTCTCTTATCCTGAAAGATGAATGTCTGGTAACTCTAAGCTCTATGGACCCTGTGCTCATTTGAACATCATTTCATTCATCGCACGATATGACTTAACGTTGGAGGTTTTCTCTTATACTGAAAGATGAATGTCTGGTAACTCTAAGCTCTATGGACCCTGTACTCATTTGAACATCATTTCATTCATCGTCCGATATGACTTAACGTTGGAGGTTTTCTCTTATCCTGAAAGATGAATGTCTGGTAACTCTAAGCTCTATGTACCCTGTACTCATTTGAACATCATTTCATTCATCGTCCGATATGACTTAACCTTGGAGGTTTTCTCTTATCCTGAAAGACGAATGTCTGGTAACTCTAAGCTCTATGTACCCTGTACTCATTTGAACATCATTTCATTCATCGTCCGATATGACTTAACGTTGGAGGTTTTCTCTTATTCTGAAAGACGAATGTCTGGTAACTCTAAGCTCTATGTACCCTGTACTCATTTGAACATCATTTCATTCATCGTCCGATATACTTAATGTTGGAGGACGTGAATTAAAAA
The DNA here is from genome assembly GCA_030765055.1 of Mantis religiosa. Classification (NCBI taxonomy): domain Eukaryota; kingdom Metazoa; phylum Arthropoda; class Insecta; order Mantodea; family Mantidae; genus Mantis; species Mantis religiosa. The sequence continues at coordinate 160,076,423 of CM060954.1, forward strand.
TAAAAAACTGTCTCCACACGCCATTATCTCGGATATTTGGTGACAGAAGCAGGATAATTTACGGACGACGTTATTCATTTCTTTCACGAACTGTATTATTCTGGTTGGACTATGCCATTACTGCACGGAAATTCCTCAGAGTAATCATTCCACATCACTAGATTTCATTTGTTTTGTTCAGACGGAGTATTAGAAAGTGATCGTTACTTGTTTTTCTGGCGTTGAATTTGGCGACGTCTCTACAGTTCTTTTGTTTTGCCTTGAATATTTTCTGCTTCAGCAGATTCTTGACACCAAGTCGCTGACAAGTTCGATTCTATTACATCATCTGTTGTTAAGAAATCAATCCGCTAAACAAAACACTGACGCTTTTGTAACATTCCCCGGGCTGCAACGACCGTAGTACACACACCTGTTACGAGTAATTGGGTCGCCACAAGTACGCACATTAAAATGATTTAAACAAAACATAACACGTTTCACAATAAGGCATTGCGTTAAATTATTTGTCGTATAGCCTTCTGGAAATGCGATTCATGGCTAACGCGAGCTTACTACCCGAGTGACCTCGTACGATCCTTAAAACTGGTCTTCGGATAACTATGCTGACATTTGCTGTTGCAGTTTCCTTAACACAGCTTTCCTTACTGAATAGGAAATGACATATGACAGGCAACCTAAGAGAATATCTGAAATATAAGAAGGAAATCAGATAAAAGGAGAAAAAAGAAAAGAAAATCAAGGCCTACTGACCAAGAAAACTCAAGTTCAGAGGAAATGGTGGCCGGGACTTCCCCGAAGTACCATAATTTAAAACCTATCTTTAATTAATGTAGCTATACCTAAGGCTAATATTTGGGGTGATGTTAAACTATGTCTAGCACCATTTCTAGCATGAAAAAGCTGTGCACGGTACACAGAGCTCAGAGTTACTAAACATTCATCTTTCAGGATAAGAGAAAACCTCCAACGTTAAGTCATATCGGACGATGAATGAAATGATGTTCAACTGAGTACAGGGTACATAGAGCTTAGAGTTACCAGACACTCATCTTTCAGGATAAGAGAAAACCTCCAACGTTAAGTCATATCGGACGATGAATGAAATGATGTTCAAATGAGTACAGGGTACATAGAGCTTAGAGTTACCAGACATTCATACTTCACGATATGGGATAACAGAATAGAACTTTATGACCTGGACCGGGATTTGAACGCGGGACCTCTTGAACGTGAGGCAGACACACTATCATCTACGCTACAGCGGGGCAACAAATTGCCAAACAGGATTATTAGGAGTGTAGAACTTCGGCACTTAAATTCCACTCATCTACTTTGGAGGTAAATGGGTTCAAGCGAAGGCAGTAGGTGTGGGGCAGCAGAGTATGACAACTGGAGCCCCTAACATTTCCAGATATAAAATTATTCCCTCGAGGGGAATCTCGTAATCAGAGGAATCTCTGAGAATCCGTCTTCATATAATGCAAAGGTAGAAAGTTACGGAAAGCAAATTGTTTCACCAGACTCATCGTTCGTCATCCACTCGCCTGATCTTAAGGCCTGAAATGCGATGAAATGACTGGAAAATTCATTACGTTATGAATCCAACCTCGATTCTCATAGCACTGAAATAGCTCTCGGTCAGAGCAACCGGAAGCTCTGACTCATCGCGGAGCCGTGCTCGATAAGACATCCAGGTAACTTACCCTAAAGTAGACTCGTGCTCGAGACGTCTTGAGTGTGAAGCACATGGCAACTCTAAAGAGATAGATTTGTGTATCATTTGTTTAAATCGTTGATTCTAGCCCATTTGCCTTGTGGTTAAAAGTGAAAGGTAATGCTTATCTGCTGAGTTGCTGGTGTAGGAATTTTCCATTCATCTTATGTATGCAGGCATACCGGTTATTAAATGTCGACCTTTGTGTGAGAATATACTCTTAACAACAAAGGTAATTCGCATTGGCGGAAGACTCGGATTTGTTTTTCAAAATCTGTTCCCTAGGGGACGGTAGTGTATTGTTTTGCTGGAACGAAGTTAACTACCTGAGACAGTTGACTGTCTAATACGATCGTGTTCTTTTTCTTTTCAGTCTAAGTGAAAAATCAAACTTCTTTTTCGGAAAATAAATATATAATTGCTGCGTTTCTAGCATTTTGTTATTTTTTAAGTACGTTTAAGGTAGATTTATAACGATTCTACATTTAAATTGCTCCAGAAACTTGTACGATGAGAAAATACCCTTTCCTTGTTATATCGTTACTTAATCAGTGCAGCAAACAGTAAAAAATAAATACCGCTAAAAGAGCGGGCGAAGCGGTTTAAGGTGCGGCATTCAATAATTTTTATTTACCCCTCAAAGGTTAAGTCCTATCGGATAATGAATCAAATGGGAGAAATATGTATACTGTACTGATTTGAACAACATTTCATTCATCGTCCGATATAACTTAGCGTTGGAGGTTTTCTCTTATCCTGAAAGATGAATGTCTAGTAACTCTAAGCTCCATGTACGCTGTACTCATTTGAACATCATTTCATTCATCGTCCGATATGACTTAACGTTGGAGGTTTTCCCTTATCCTGAAAGATGAATGTCTGGCAACTCTTAAGCTCTATGTACCCTGTACTCATTTGAACATCATTTCATTCATCGTCCGATATGACTTAACGTTGGAGGTTTTCACTTATCCTGAAAGATGAATGTCTAGTAACTCTAAGCTCTATGTACCATGTACTCATTTGAACATCATTTCATTCATCGTCCGATATGACTTAACGTTGGAGGTTTTCTCTTATCCTGAAAGATGAATGTCTGGCAACTCTTAAGCTCTATGTATCCTGTACTCATTTGAATATCATTTCATTCATCGTCTGATATGACTTAACGTTGGAGGTTTTCTCTTATCCTGAAAGATGAATGTCTAATAACTCTAAGCTCCATGTACGCTGTACTCATTTGAACATCATTTCATTCATCGTCCGATATGACTTAACTTTGGAGGTTTTCTCTTATCCTGAAAGATGAATGTCTAATAACTCTAAGCTCCATGTACGCTGTACTCATTTGAACATCATTTCATTCATCGTCCGATATGACTTAACGTTGGAGGTTTTCTCTTATCCTGAAAGATGAATGTCTGGTAACACTAAGCTCTATGTACCCTGTACTCATTTGAACATCATTTCATTCATCGTCCGATATGACTTAACGTTGGAGGTTTTCTCTTATCCTGAAAGATGAATGTCTGGTAACTCTAAGCTCTATGTACCCTGTACTCATTTGAACATCATTTCATTCATCGTCCGATATGACTTAACGTCGGAGGTTTTCCCTTATCCTGAAAGTTGAATTTCTGGTAACTCTAAGCTCTATGTACCCTGGTCTCATTTGAACATCATTTCATTCATCGTCCGATATGACAATGTTGGTGGGCATTCATTAAAAAAAAAAAAAAATATTTGTCTATCCTTTGTGTGTGAGGTATTATGGCTTTAGGAGTTACCTAACAGTTATGTGCTATATATACGTAGACAATTGTGGTGTTTTTATGGTGTTCCTTTTTATTTATATCAGTGCTTTTTAACTGTTGTGGTTCTGAGCGCTCCATTCTATATTGGGAATTAACGACCACTTTGCTCAAATGCCTCCTTATCAGGCTTGAGGTTATTTTACGAACACGGGAGCACATGCGACCTCGCAGCACAGAGACGTTATTTCGGGACCACAAAGGACGAAATTCTTTTATAAAGAGACCGCTCGTTCAACAGACACGTGGTAAAACAAATGCCTATACATTAAAGATATAAACAAATGAAGGTCAGTTTAGAACTTGTGAGGCAGTTCTTCAATACTATAGGAGAAATTATAGTAATCTGTGTAATATTAGAAGCATAAAGAGATAAAGGACGTCGTATTAGCTGTTATATTTTTGCTGTTGGTAGCGTGTCTGCCTCACGATCAAGAGGTACAAGGTTCGCATGTCGGTCATGGCGAGTTATCTGTATAAGGCTTTATCTGGGCCTTTCCTTGTCCTGAAATATGAAAGTTTGGCAAATCTAAGCTCTATGGATCCTGTACTCATTTGAATATCATTCCATTCATCGTCCGATATATCTTAAGCTTGGAGGACATAAATAAAAATCTATACCAGACGTATTTGCAGTAAACTGCAACATTCTTGTCGCTACAATCCTGAAATTCTTCCCTATGTCTAACCAATTATTGTATAAATGCACCTGGTAATTGCGTACAGCAATTGCTCCACCATCGGGGTGAGGAAAACTTGTGTGTTGTAAACAGCAAACGAGGAGATTGGCACATCTAGTACTAAACCATCAAATGTCGCCAAATCTGTGCACAGCTCATCGGGGACTTGAATGCGCCACAATCAATGTGAAGCGTCAACCGGGAACCTAACCTCAAAGTGACATTATTTAAAAAAGATGGCATTATAAATATGCTCAACGTCGCACAAACGTGGAACCAGTGTTCCAAGGAGAAGGAAAGGCGGGTGAAAACAAACCCCGATGTTGGGTGTGGCCAAAGTTCTAGTTCAATGTCAGGATGACTTTGGCCCGAGGCCAAGCAGGTGATCCCAAATCGCTGTTTCTCTGAAACGTAATTTCGCCACCGATGTCTGTTCCTAGTATTAACGGCGATGACCGGAACATGGGGGCATGTCAGCAAATGTCATTGGTATTCAGTCCGGCTACTGTCAAAAGAAACCACTGCCTCCTCTTCCGCCGATATACGTACAACAATGAGGTGCACCAAGCGGACCTTGGTGACGAAACCTGTATAGTCACCGCCTCCCCACCTAAAGCATAGTTCGAGTGTGGAGATTCTAGAAATACTTCGTAGTCCATCTATAGAATATACTGAAAATAAAAATATTTTCGACACTGTCAATTACCTGGACCATAGTCCATGCCGTCGATGTTTCACAATTCTGCTCTTTATATTTTATCCTGAGGAGAAGTTTTTAAATGTATGTCCTCCAACGTTAAGTCATATCGGACGATGAATGAAATGATGTTCAAATGAGTACCACGTACATAGAGCTTAGAGTTACCAGACATTCATCTTTCAGGAAAAGAGAAAACCTCCAACGTTAAGTCATATCGGACGATGAATGAAATGATGTTCAAATGAGTACCACGTACATAGAGCTTAGAGTTACTAGACATTCATCTTTCAGGGTATGAAAAAGCCTCCAACGTTAATTAATATTGGACGATAAATGAAATGATGTTCAAACGGGTACAGCGTACATAGAGCTTAGAGTTATCAGACATTCGTCTTTCAGGATAAGAGAAAACCTCCAACGTTAAGTCATATTGGACGATGAATGAAATGATATTCAAATGAGTACAGGATACATGGAGCTTAGAGTTATCAGACATTCATCTTTCAGGATAAGAGAAAGCCTACAACGTTAAGTAATATTGCACGATAAATGAAATGATGTTCAAACAGTACAGGTTACATGGAGCTTAGAGTTACCAGACATTCATCTTTCAGGATAAGAGAAAACCTTTAACGATAAGTCATATGGGACGATGAATGAAATAATATTCAAATGAGTACAGGGTACATGGAGGTTAGAGTTACCAGACATTCATCTTTCAGGATAAGTGAAAACCTTCAACGTTAAGTCATATCGGACGATGAATGAAATGATGTTCAAATGAGTACAGGGTACATGGAGGTTAGAGTTACCAGACATTCATCTTTCAGGATAAGTGAAAACCTTCAACGATAAGTCATATGGGACGATGAATGAAATAATATTCAAATGAGTACAGGGTACATGGAGGTTAGAGTTACCATACATTCCTCTTTCAGGATAAGGGAAAACCTCCAACGTTAAGTCATATCGGCAATGTGTGAAGTGATGTTCAAATGAGTACAGGTTACATAGAACTTAGAGTTACCAGACGTTCATCTTTGAGGATAAGGGCAAACAGTTGAAGTGAACTTATCCATATAACGTATGCTGAACGAGATTTGAACTCGGGAATTTTTGAACGTGAGGCAGAGCCTCTACACCACGCTACAAAGGAGGGCTAGCAACTACGTAATTCAATTACCTAATCCATGCAACACACGCACGCACGCACACACACACATTTAAACTGCCCTGTTTACCAACAGCAATTTTGTTTGGTATAAGAACATCAGTAATCGTCTTCTTTTGTCACTTCAGGTATACCAACACCATTCCACTGGGTTTCAATTTAACTAGAAGTTTACAAAACGAAGTCTGCATTTAAACTTCTGGTTTGGCGTAAGTCAACCTCTGACCAAACTTCTTTTTCCCTTATCCTGGAAGATAAATGTTGTAACTCTAAGCTGTATTGAGCACAGGTTCATTTGAGCATCATTTCATTCATCATCCGATATGACATGTTAAACCTCTAAACGGGTACCGATCTTGAAGCTACGACACACGCACATAACACAAACAGTTGAGAATCTGCCTCGCTTCGCTGCTATAATCACTGCGTTCGAGAACTTCGAGGTAAACCTAGCGGTTCATTGACATCATATGTGAAGTGCCCAGGAAACAACAAAATTATACGCAATAGTCTGCAGTGCCATGGGAATCTCATAATACCATGTCGACAGTTCTCATTTCATTCCTGTAATTGCAGTAACCTTGGAACTTCCTGTCTGAACTTAAAATATTGACTTCATTTCGTGCATTCAACACTACGAAGAAGGAATACTGTTTACTTCCTTTAGCAATTAAAAACCGCTAAGGTTACAAATATAACTGATAATTTCATGAACAAATTTGATAGGTTAATCCAGGTAAGGCATTTGTATAAATGCTTAATGGCATGTGAGGCTTTGACATCCCATTCCTTGTGCATATCCAAGAGTTAAAAAATAATAATCACTACTTCTTATTTGGAAAAGTGCGAGTCTTTGAAATTCAAAAGTTTAACAAAGAGTATCTCCGAAATTAACCCCATAAAAAGAGTGAGATAAATTGTACCTTTTCATTAATGAGATCTAGGAGGTGTAATAATAAAACAGCCGCAATTTTTTAATTTCGTGGGCTTTATATATTCCATTTTCAAAACTTTTTATTTCTCTTGTTGTATGTGTTAGTGGTATGTTTGCACTTTTAGCCACTTCGGATGTTCTATTAGTGTTGACAATCGAATATATTACAGTGTTTGAAGGTGTTCGGCGCATTATTACATAATTTGCGTTAAATTTTACTTGAGAAATATATGAAACTACAGTAACGAACTTGAAATTTTGACTATGTGAATCTACTATAAGTAAGACAAGACTTTACCAGTAACAGAAACGTTTCAAATATCATCGAGAGTCGACAACCGCTTTGTACGTCCTAGTACATCAATTACTGATGACAATGTGCAGAAAGTAAAGAAAATGGCTCTCTAAAATCACCGTATCGCCATCAAAAAGGTTTGACAAAATCATTTTAATCACGATAAAGCTCCATTCAATGTTTGTTCCTGATTTTTCGTCAAAAAAGAAAACAGTTACATTTTCTCATGGCCCCCTGCGACTTCTATTATCAAGACTGAAGAGGGCCATGAAAGATGTTGTTTTGTCAACATTGATGTAATAAAAACAGTATCGCTGAACACTATAACGAAAACTGAGTTCCAAAAGTACTTCCAAGATTGGAAAAGTGCTGGCAGAAGTGTATTATATGTGAGGGAGATTACTTTGCAATAAGGCTGGGTCGATACCAGGTTTTCTCGATTCTCGTTATCGTTATTTCTACTTTTAGTTTCAATACAAAATAGAATGTTCGGGGAACTGTGTAATGGCAATACAATTAAATAGGCGGACATATTTAATGAGACAAAAGTTAAAAACATTAATGTTCTAATTTTTAAACTCTACATTAGACATTTAAAAGTAAAACAGTCCACTTTTATAAGTTTTTGTTCAAAAATATTAGCATTTTCACTGTTTCGAGGTCAAGTGTACTTCTTTTTCTGTCACATATGAGTCCTGCTGTGCTAAATAGTCTTACAGAGAAAACAATTGCAGGTGGAATAAACTTTGTGTTAGTTATGGAAACTTCAAATTTGTTTTGCAGTAATGCAGTGTACTATAAAGAGGAGGTGAGATATGTAGTGAACTGTTAACTGACAGTTGACATACGATTATTTTCTTGTATAATGTTACTGTACAGCTACCACATTCCTGACAACTTCTCGGGCTTTGTAATATTCTACTTACGGGCAATAATATTCTTTAATTTTAAAATAGAACAGCAAAGTATTGATAAAATACTAAGCGAATTTCCACCTTGCAGTGGACAAAGTTCAAATTGATGATTTAATATTCTTATTATTCTACTGTTTATCACAACTCTTATATTTTTATTAGGTACGATTCTATCTTCTGTTGTTTACCATTATACGAAAGTCATCGAAGATGAAGCGGACTTCTAGGGACACTCACAACAAATTCAGGATATATATTTAATTTGCCATGAAAACATCTGAAGCATACGTTGTAATCAAAACTGCTAAAGCAAATTTACAGAAAATTAAAACTTTTTAAACATTTTGTAGCAAAGGGTAGGTTAAGGAGGAGTTCTCTCTCTCTCCCTCTCTCTACTATTTCGTATAGTATCATTCAAATACGCAGATCATTACGAGGGCTGTTCAATAAAGAATGATCATAATTTTTTACGGTTACAATTTTTCCCACTAAAATTCAATCTTATTATATTCTGTTAGTTTAATGTGAAACAAACGCGCCGTAGTAGTTTCATTGTTGGTACTCCTGGTTCCCGCCTGAGAAAACCAGGCAAGTTCAGACATGTTCAGTATCGCCTACCGCTAAATGGAGGTAACACGCGAGGAACAATATGCGGCTTTGAAATTCTGCTTTCGTCTTAACAAATCTTCAGTTGGAGCATATACAATGTTACAGGAGGCCTATGGAGAGTCTGTTCTTCCCTACAGCACAGCTCGAAGGTGGTTTAAAATGTTTCAAGAGGGGAGACAATCAATTTCAAAGGAAGGTGGACCCGGTGCTCCAGTTACTGCTCTTACGGAAGAAAACATCAACGCTGCTGCTACCATTGTGAGAGAGGATCGACGAGTCACCTTAAGATCACTTTCTGAAATACTGAACATTTCATTGGTTGCTACCCACACGTTGGTGACAGAAACATTACACATGTTTGTGCGCGATGTGTTCAGAGACTGCTGATTCCCGAACAAAAAGACATTCGCATGCACGTCTTCATGCAGTTAAAGTTGATGTTAGAGCAAGATCCGGAGTTTCTTCCAAACGTAATCACTGCTAATGAAACTTGGCTATATCATTTTGATTCTGAGAGCAAACAGCAAAGCTCAGTGTGGAAATCTCCTTCATCACCAACCCCCCAAAAAGCAAAAGTGGATGCTTCTGCTGGGAAAGTTGTGGTTATCTCATTCTTTGATATTCATGGAATGGTTTATCAGCATGTTGTACCTGCACACACATCAGTAACTGGACAATACTACTGGGATGTCCTGAAAACATTGCAAGTCCATATCAGACGCAAAAGACCACATTTCCGTGAAGCAGGCTGGATGCTGCACCACGATAATGCGCGGCAACATATTGCCAATGTTGTTGCTGAATATCTTGCAAAAATCAACGTGAAGTGCATCCCTCACCCTCCCTATAGTCCGGATTTAGTCCCATGTGACTTTTTTCTATTCCCTAAGTTGAAGAAACGCCTTCGTGGGAGGCATTATCCATCATCAGAAGTAGTGGTGAAGGCTGCGGAGGCGATTTTGAAGGATCTCTCAAAAATGGTTTGCAGCATGTCTTTGAAGACTGACAGAAACGCTGGGACAAGTACACCGCATTCAGGGGAGACTATTTTGAGAAGTACCATCAAAATTATCAGGATGAGTAAAGGTACGTTGTCAAAAAAAGAAAAAAAAGTGATCATTCTTTTTTGAACAGCCCAAAAGTTCACGCCGGCTGTTTAGACAAATCATGATTTTTTAATATCTCACCACCCCACGCACACACACAAACACCTTCGTCTGATTGTCTCCTTTGGTAGATGCTGATCTGCAGTTCCCAAGATAAGAACTATGGATCGAAATTCCAGTGCACTGGCAGCACAATATGATTCTGACAATTGACAGGCCGTTAACATTTTTCTCAACACACAGGGCTGCTTTTAAAAATGCCTCTCTTTTTTAATTTAAGAACTCGTATTTAAGTATGTATTTATGGTGAATTGTAGATATCGGGGTAAAAAGCATTAGAAACTCGTTTACAAGGACCAATTGGGACCAAGGCCGATCTGAGTTAAAGAAAATCCGGGTTATACAGAAAATGACAGAAAAACGATAAAAAAAAAAACCTTTACATCACCGAAATATTTCAATGAAGTTCAGAAAGATACTCTCGACTCACGTTCACTTAAAGACAGGCACACTGTATGTACTGTAATAGCCTATGTACAGAGCGATCCAAATAAACCTGAACCATTTCAATAGGCTATAACATTTGAACCAATAATAGGACTCACGTACAACTTTGGGAGAATATAATACACAATTAGGAGATTACATTTCACTATTTACATCTCAGAGAAAATGTTGGAAGTGTCCTCCACCAGCATCTATACATATTTGTACTCGTCTCACCATATTCTCTGAAGTTTTACGGAAGGTATCCTCGCCAATGTTACTTATTTCGGTTCAAATGGATTCCTTGAGAACATCAATTGTCCGTGGCCTATTCTTGTACAGACTCTTTCTTAGATACCCCAACAAAAAAAAATCCGGTGAAGTTAGGTCGGGGGATCTGTGGGACCACAGATATTTTGAGATTATTCGATTATCAAAGAAACTGGTTGCAGGTCCCTTGTTGTCATTAGATGTATGACACGTTGCTCCATCTTGCTGGAAATAACCTTCTCTCAATTTGATAATATCTCCGTAAAACTTCAGAGAATATGGTGAGACGAGTACAAACATGTATAGATGCTGGTGGAGGACACTTCCAACATTTTCTCTGAGATGTAAATAGTGAAATGTAATCTCTCAATTGTGTATTATACCTGTATATATGAATATCAGGGTTTTAACTCTTTATAATATTATTACATTCAACTTAAAATTATAAATGATATTCCAAATGAAAATGCAACTCAAAGAGTTTTACCATAACCTTATAAATGTTCAATGTCACTACCCTTTGTCACAAAGGCAAACATCAAGTCTATAGCCGAGTTCTTCCCAAACGTTGATAAGTGTGTACTCAGTTATTTTAGCAACAGCTGCTTCAATTCGGTTTCTTAATTCAGGGAGGTCAGCTGGTAGCGGAGGCACGTACACACGATCCTTAATGAAGCCCCAAATGTAAAAATCGAATGGCGTTAGGTCAGGAGAACGTGGAAGTCCTGCATAGCAAGCCCTGTCATTGGGGCCCTTGCGGCCTATGCAGCGCTCGGGTACGGTGACTTTAAACCAATCGCGTACTTCGTTGTGACAGTGAGGTGGCACACCTTCTTGCTGGAAAATGAAGTTCTCTGGTTCATATTCTTCCAACTGAGGAAAGAGCCATTGCTCTGGTGTATCAAGGTAAGAAGTGCCAGTTACAGTAGGTTCACCAAAAAAGAAAGACCCATAAACTTTTCGCCGGGATACGGCACAAAAAGAATTTACTTTAGGGGAATCTCATTGCATTTGTACCATCTTGTGAGGATTTTCTGAGCCCATATGCGCACATTATGAGTGTTAACATGTACACTAAGGTGAAAGATCGATTCATCACTAAAGACAACACGATCCATAAAATCGTCATCGTCATGAAACAACATGTCTTTTGCGAAATTGGCACGTAATCCGTGGTCTGTCGGCTTTAGAACCTGTTCTAACTGTAAACGGTAAGGACGTAGCATTAAGCGTTTTCTTACAGCTCTCCAAAGAGTCCACAAGGGAACTTGTAATTCACAAGTAGCCTTCCGGACTGATTTCTTTGGGCTACGAGTGAACGATTCTATCACTCGCTCAACAGTCTCTTCACTTACTCTTGGTCGTCCCGTGCTCTTCCCTTTACAAAGGCAGCCGGTATCTTCAAACTGATGAATGTAGATCATGTAGATGAGGATCACAACCGAACTTAATGCGGGACGCACGTTGCCCAGTAACTACACATTAGGCCTTTGCAAACTGCAAAACACAAAACGCTTTCTGTTTACTAGTCGCCATCTTTGCTACTACCGCTCTCTAGCGGATTGCGGTAGAAACATTGCACGCACATGCGGACTGGTGCCAACAAACAAAACTGTTTGAGTTGTTTTTTCATTTGACATATCATTTATAACTGTAAGTTTAGTGTAATAAATATTATGAGTTAAAACCCTGATATTCATTTATATACATCCTGTATTCTCCCAAAGTTGCACGTGTGTCCTATTACACTGGCCAACAATGAAAATGTTTCGGGCAAAAAAATGGTGAATTTACATGTATTTCCATCTGCTGAATTAAAAAATCACCGCAAAAATGATAGATTAGCTCTTGTTTTGGAGATAAAGTGACATTTCATTTTTTATAGTGAAAATTTTTAAATTTGGGGGATTTTTTTGGGAGTTTGTGCACCTGTCAAATAACAAAACACAATCACAGAGAAATTTTGGAAATTAAGTGATGCAAAAGTTAAGGAAGGCATTTTTGTCGGACCGCAAATAAGAAAACCTGTGAAAGATCCTGCATTCGACCAAGTTTTGGAGGGGGAAAAAAGGAAGCTTGGGAAACCTTCAAGGGTGTTGTTCATGGATTTTTAGGCAACAAAACAGATGACAACTACAAGCATTTGGTGACAGTGCTCCTGCAACATGTCTCTTAAGATCCATTTTCTCCACTCCCACCTAGACTTTTTCCCTCCTAGTTGTGGAGCTGTTAGTGATGAACATGGGGAGAGATTCCATCAGGACATTTCTGTTATGGAACAAAGGTATCAGGACCGTTGGAATGAAGTAATGCTTGCGGATTACTGTTGGTCTACGGAACTCCATCACAAGAGACAAGCTAAAAGACGACGAAGTCAATAGGCCACCACATGATTCTCTTCAGACACGACTATCTGCCAAGTATTTTTTCAGCAATTTAGAACTCTTAGCATGTAATTACCAGTTTAAAAAATCAAATGCAATTTCATTGTTGTTAGCATGCGTGTAATGAAAATGTATCCTTTTCTTTCAATCCATTTGTATGTAATACTTCCAACTTGTGTATATCACAGAAACTAGAGCTAATAAAAATTTTTCATTGTCATATTTGTTGTTCTCAACCAAAAATTAGTAGGAATTGCCTCCTGAAGTGCTCGAAACATTCAACAATTTCTTTTCCAGTGTAATTGGTTCAAAATTCATGGGCTATTTTTTTTTTATTTACGTCCTCCAACGTTAGGTCATATCGGACAAAGTTATGGTCTATTGAAATAGTTCAGTTTTATATGAATCGCACCATATTTGTACTGTACTACAAACTGGTCTATAGTAAAAACTGCAGAGAGCTTCTGCTGTTTCAGTTTAGTGTATCACTTATCTCACATCCGCTTTAACATTAGAAATTCATTTGTATTGACTCTGGAAATAAAGCATCAATTTCTCTATGTTTGTTACTGCTTGTGTGTGGTTCATAACAGCAATGAGCTTCTGTTGTCTCAGTTTAGTATATCACTTATCTCACATTCGCTTTAACATTAGAAGTTCATTTGCCTTGAATCTCAAAATAAAACATCAATTTCTCTATGTTTGTTACTGCTTGTGTGTGGGTCATAACAGCATGGAGCTCCTGTTGTCTCAGTTTAATTTATCACTTATCTCACATATGCTTTAACATAAGAAGTTCATTTGTCTTGACTCTCGAAATAAAGCATCAATTTCTCTATGTTCCTTACTGCTTGTGTGTGGGTCAAAACAGCAGTGAGCTTCTGTTGTCTCAGTTTAGTGTATCACTTATCTCACATCCGCTTTAACATAAGAAGTTCATTTTCTTTACTCTCGAAATAAAGCATCAATTTCTCTACGTTTTTTACCGCTTGTGTGTGGGTCATAACAGCAGTGAGCTTCCGCTGTCTCAGTTTAATGTATCGCTTATCTCACATATGCTTTAACATTAGAAGTTCATTTGTCTTGACTCTCGAAATAAAGCATCAATTTCTCTATGTTCCTTACTGCTTGTGTGTGGGTCATAGCAGCAGTGAGCTTCTGTTGTCTCAGTTTAGTGTATCACTTATCTCACATCCGCTTTAACATTAGAAGTTCATTTGTCTTGACTCTCGAAATAGAGCATCAATTTCTCTATGTTTGTTACTGCTTGTGGTAGGTCATAACAACAGTGAGCTTCTGTTGTCTCAGTTTAGTGTATCACTTATGTCACATCCGCTTTAACATTAGAAGTTCATTTGTCTTGACTCTCGAAATAGAGCAACAATTTCTCTATGTTTGTTACTGCTTGTGTGTGGGTCATAACAGTAGTGAGCTTCTGTTGTCTCAGTTTAGTGTACCACTTATCTCACATCCGCTTTAACATTAGACGTTCATTTGTCTTGACTCTCGAAATAAAACATCAATTTCTCTATGTTTGTTACTGCTTGTGTGTGGGTCATAGCAGCAGTGAGCTTCTGTTGTCTCAGTTTAGTGTATCACTTATGTCACATCCGCTTTAACATTAGAAGTTCATTTGTCTTGACTCTCGAAATAGAGCATCAATTTCTCTATGTTTGTTACTGCTTGTGTGTGGGTCATAACAACAGTGAGCTTCTGTTGTCTCAGTTTAGTGTATCACTTATGTCACATCCGCTTTAACATTAGAAGTTCATTTGTCTTGACTCTCGAAATAGAGCATCAATTTCTCTATGTTCCTTACTGCTTGCGTGTGGGTCATAGCAGCAGTGAGCTTCTGTGGTCTCAGTTTAGTGTATCACTTATCTCACATCCGCTTTAACATTAGAAGTTCATTTGTCTTGACTCTCGAAATAGAGCATCAATTTCTCTATGTTTGTTACTGCTTGTGTGTGGGTCATAACAACAGTGAGCTTCTGTTGTCTCAGTTTAGTGTATCACTTATCTCACATCCGCTTTAACATTAGAAGTTCATTTGTCTTGACTCTCGAAATAAAGCTTCAATTTCTCTATGTTTGTTACTGCTTGTGTGTGGGTCATAACAGCAGTGAGCTCCTGCTGTCTCAGTTTAGTGTATCACTTATGTCACATCTGCTTTAACATTAGTTCATTTGTCTTGACTCTCGAAATAAAGCATCAATTTCTCTATGTTTGTTACTGCTTGTATGTGGGTCATAACAGCAGTGAGCTTCTGTTGTCTCAGTTTAGTGTATCACTTATCTCACATCCGCTTTAACATTAGAAGTTCATTTGTTTTGACTCTCGAAATAAAGCATCAATTTATCTATGCTTGTTACTGCTTGTGTGTGGGTCATAACAGCAGTGAGCTTCTGTTGTCTCAGTTTAGTGTATCACTTATCTCACATCCGCTTTAACATTAAAAGTTCATTTGTCTTGACTCTCGAAATAAAGCATCAATTTCTCTATGTTTGTTACTGCTTGTGTGTGGGTCATAACATCAGTGAGCATCTGCTGTCTCAGTTTAGTGTATCACTTATCTCACATCCGCTTTATCATTAGAAGTTCATTTGTCTTGACTCTCGAAATAAAGCATCAATTTCTCTATGTTTGTTACTGCTTGTGTGTGGGTCATAACAGCAGTGAGCTTCTGTTGTCTCAGTTTAGTATAGCACTTATCTCACATCCGCTTTAACATTAGAAATTCACTTGTCTTGACTCACAAAATGAAACATCAATTTCTCTATGTTTGTTACTGCTTGTGTGTGGGTTATAGCCACAGCTGGTTCATCAACACTGTCTGAATCTGACTACTCCTCATTTTCAGTAACACTGCATGATGTAATAATGCGTCCTCTGTAATCGGTTTATAACCTCCGACAGTGTCAACATCTTCAACATCAGAATAACCCCGATATTTCTAAAAATGTCTATAACTGGCAAGTCACACCTAACTTTTTCCATGAGTTTATCGAAGTTTTTCTTCCAGCATGGTCGCAAGCTCGCAAGAGAACTCCATTAATGGGAATATAAATTTATCGTCCGTAAAAGAACTCTTCTTTTACAAAACTGATCCGCGTTAACGAATTTTACTGTACATCCATTTCTTAGAGAAGGTAATACATGATATTGCATTGGTTCCAAGCAGTTGCACTTGACGCGTGCACAGTATAAGAATAGCTCGTCCACCCTCTCTGTCTCTGTTATGACAGGACGTGGAGAATTATTACCCTAGGACAGGCCAGCGACCTTCCATGGGTGGTGCAATAATCGACCTTGCCCCTAATCATCCCTCTCGCAGATTGCCACATGTTCGCAATGACATTTTTATTAGCGAAGGTCTCGCATTTCTACTGACCCCGTTACAAATTTGCACAAGTTCTGCAACTACATCGTCTTTCCTTTTAGGGAATTATTTCATAAGAAACTGCGGAAATGTAAATTATATGCAAATGGCTACATGAACACAGGTACTTCTCTTTCGAAAGCCTATTTATAGCTCAGTTACTTGCACAAATGAAAAAGTACTCTCCTCGGACACTAGAGGGCTCCTTGATCGATAGATACCTCGTCGCTCTCTCTACGCACCTCCTACTAAAGCTGCGATGGGATGATTTAAAAAAAAAATCCAATCCCATATTCCACAAAATCCATTACCAGAACATTTGACATGCTCTAACAATACTAAAGTACCATATTTTAACTTCTTTCCTTGATAAATAAAATGCATAACTAGGAACAACTTCTGAGGTGGTCTTCACTCTCGAAGACTTCTGTATAGCTGGTATGAGGGTGATGTGAAAGGTTTCCGACCTCAACATGAATATGGCAGCACTCGTAAACAAAAGCTAGTGCATTTCGTTGTCCATCTATTGACAGTTATCAAAGTTTCAGGCAATTTGGACGCTCAGTTGTTATGTAACAATCATTTTAAGTGATGATGTGTTTTTATGAAAATTTACAAAATCGAGTAGCAAAATGTCATTAAATACTTTCTTTTGAAAGGCAGTACACCTACGCAAATCAAAGATGAGTTGGATTCTGTGTATAGAGAATCTGCACCATCATTTACCACAGTTATGCGCAGAGGATCTACCCAAAATTTCGAAGACCCTGGCCTCCTTCTACCCGGGAGTGATAGAAAACTTTGGGATCTTTCCATAGGGCAATGTCTGATTTCTTAAAAAGCCCCTTCATCAACAACAACGTCAAGACGACTGGAAGTGGATACGTCACTTACGCGCGTCAACCCCGCGGGGAAGACTACCGAAAACCCCGGTGCAGCTGCCTAGTGATCTAACACAGCTTCTACTAGCTTATGAGGTAACCCTCTAACCCCACCGGGCGGCCGAGGCCTGGCCGGAGCTACCCGAATTCCCGCGGGTGTCGGGAACCCACTGCACCCTCAAGTCCAACCCAATCCGAACAACTCCCCGATGGAAGGGGCTCGGCAGTTCGGCCTGAGGTTCCTCTAGTAACGTCAGAGGTACAACGGGTGCTAAGGGTCCGCAGCGCCCGCGCCACTGCAGCTGAATGGGACGGATCCCCTCCACAGTGAAATCTTGGGCAGCTGAATTTAAACGTGACCGTAAGAGCTTGGGAGACGATGAATGTTCGTGATGTCCAAAAACTGCAACTGCCGACGAAAACATCGCCGAATTCACCAAATTGTGCTAGACGACCGCCGAATTAAATGAGAGAAATAGCAGAGTCTATGAACATGTCAAAAGTGCGCATTTGTCACATATTAAATCAACATTTAGACATGTGAAAGCTGTCCACGCGTTGAGTGCCGCGTTTGCTCACATTAGACCAAAAACGTGTTCGAATGAACATTTCTAACGCTTTGCTGACGCAGTTTAGGCTAAATAAATCCAAGCTTTGGTGCCGATTAATTACTGTAGATGAAACTTGGATATACAATTATACGCCCGAAACAAAAATACAGTCCAAACAGTAATTCCTGGATTTTCGCCATGGCAACCGCTGAGGTGTGAGACGATGCGTTGTCTTGGTGAAACAGGAATTTCTTTGTCACTTTCACCTTCGTGAACAATTAATTTGAAGAGAAGTCTGTACTGGCATAACAACCAAGGAGCAAACTTTAAGGAGACGACCATCTTGGCAAAATCCAAAAGGTACTGGGAACGAAGAGTTAAGGAGGCTTTGGCCATTTCTCCTGAGAGCAGCACGCTTAATCGTGATGCAGGATTTCGGTTCATCTCCTCATCAAATTAAGTAGTTATGTTTCTTTGACCCCATTACTTTTCTATGTCGACGCTTTCAGGATACTCTTATTCCACGTCCATAACGTGGTTTACAGATGAGGCATGGTTTCATCTGTCAGGCTACATAAACACACAAAACACCAGATATTGGGCTGCTGTAAACCCCCAAGTGGAACGAACCCCCACGAAGGCCCACTGCATGATGCGCACTGTCAGCTTTCAGGATCGTTGGTCCCATTTTCTTTGATACGACTGTAGACGCTGAAGTTTATATGGTTATCTTCAAGACATTTATGGAGCAGCTGGATCATATAGAATTCAGAGAAGTTTATTTCCAGCAAGATGGAGCAATGTACCAGACAGCTAATGACACCATGGAACTTGAAACCAGTTTCTTTGATAACAGTGGGCAACAATGAACATGTTTTGGGCTTAAAAATAGTACATTCTCATGTATTTCTATCTGGTGAATTAAAATATCACTATAAAGGTGATAGATTAGCCCTTGTTTTGAAGATAAAGTGACATTTCATTTTTTAGAGTGAATATTTTAAATTTGGGGAAATTTTTGGGAGTTGACACAGCAGTCAAATAACAAAACACAATCCGAAAGAAATTTTGGAAATTAAGTGATGCAAAAGTTAAGGAAGGCATTTTTGTCGGACCACAAATAAGAGAACTTGTAAAGGATCCTGCATTTGACCAAGTTTTGGAGGGGAAAGAAAAGGAAGCTTGGGAAGCCTTCAAGGGTGTTTTTCATGGATTTTTAGGCAACAAAAGAGATGACAACTACAAGCATTTGGTGACAGTGCTCCTGCAACATGTCCCTTAAGATCCATTTTCTCCACTCCCACCTAGACTTTTTCCCTCCTAGTTGTGGAGCTGTTAGTGATGAACATGGGGAGAGATTCCATCAGGACATTTCTGTTATGGAACAAAGATATCAGGACCGTTGGAATGAAGTAATGCTTGCGGATTACTGTTGGTCTGTGGAACTCCATCACAAGAGGCAAGCTAAAAGACGACGAAGTCAATAGGCCACCACATGATTCTCTTCAGACACGACTATCTGCCAAGTATTTTACCAGCAATTTAGAACTCTTAGCATGTAATTACCAGTTTAAAAAATCAAATGCACTTTCATTGTTGTTAGCTTGTATGTAATTAAAATATATCGTTTTCTCTCAATCCACCTTGTGTATATCATAGAAACTAGAGCTAATAAAAATCTTTATTGTCATATTTGTTTTTCTCAACCCAAAATTAGTAGAAATTGCCTCATGAAGTGCTCGAAACATTCAAAAATTATTTTTTGTAGCCCATTGTAATTGAATAATCTCAAAAGGTCTGTGGCCCCCCCCCCCTCCCCAGATTCCCTGATCTAACCTCACCAGATTTTTTTTCCCTTGTGGTGGTATCTAAAAATAGAGTGTATAAGAATAGGCCACGGACAATTGATGTTCTTAAGTAATCCATTCGAAACGAAATAAGTAACATTGCCGAGGATACTCTCCGTTAAACTTCAGAGAATATGGTGAGACGAGTACAAACATGTATAGATGCTGGTGGAGAACACTTCCAACATTTTTTCTGAGATGTAAATAGTGTAACGTAATCTCCGAATTTTGTATTATATTCTCCCAAAGTTGTACGTGTGTACTATTATTGGTTCAAAGGCTATGACCTATTGAAATGGTTCAAATTTATATGGATCACACTGTATTTATCACATAATTATTTTTTTCTGGCTGACTGTTAACCCCCCTCCCCAACACAAGAACACCCTCTTCATTTGAGAACAACTGCCTTAAAAACATGGTTCCAAATCTCTGAAAGGCCACACTTAAAGGCATGTAAGGCATTCAGTTACAAAGCAACTGTATACTCACAGCTGATGTAATTGCAGGAAATTAAACGTCTGACTTACCCTCAGAAAATGTGCTAATATACTTCAACACACAACTTCCTCATTGTCCAGGATGTTACAGTAATTAACTTCAAGTAGTTAAAGCTAAGGAATGCACAAAACTGGCATTTTCAAACTTTCTCTTTCTGTTAATGCAAGAGTTGTAAGACCAATGAATAAAATCCTTTGAACCCCAGTTGTGTAAACATTTTGAGGTTAAGTCAGCATCACACCATGCACTTCTAATTACAACTAATAGTTACGAAATATCGATGGGTAACAAAATAATTCTTACTCCAAACAACCTTAGCTGAATGGCTTGTCTAATGGATTTCCTCTGTGAAAGCGCGGAGTTTTAATTTTCGTCGAAACAGTTGAAATACTTTCGTTAAAGCATGCGTTCTCATCAGACGCTACAGAATACCAAACTGAATGAGGCGTCATGAGGGATGTTCAATAAAGAATGATCATAAATTTTACGGTCATAATTTTTCGCACTAAAATTCAATCTTATTATATTCTGTTAGATTAATGTTAAACAAACACGCCGTAGTAGTTTCATTGTTGGTACTCCTGGTTCCCGCCTGTGAGAACCAGGCAAGTTCAGACATGTTCAGTATCGACTACCGCTGCAATGGATGTAACCGCGAGGAACAATATGCAGCTTTGAAATTCTGCTTTCGCCTCAACAAATCTTCAGTTGAGGCATATACAATGTTACAGGAGGCCTATGGAGAGTCTGTTCTTCCCTACAGCACAGCTCGAAGGTGGTTTAAAATATTTAACGAGGGGAGACAATCAATTTCAATGGAAGGTGGACCCGGTGCTCCAGTTACTGCTCTTACGGAAGAAAACATCAACACTGCTGTTGCCATTGTCAGAGAGGATCGACGAATTACCTTAAGATCACTTTCTCAAATACTGAACATTTAAGTGGGTGTCACCCACACGTTGGTGACAGAAACATTACACATGAGACGTGTTTGTGCGCGATGGGCTCCAGGACTGTTGATTCCCGAACAAAAGGACATTCGCATGCAGTTAAAGTTGATGTTAGAGGAAGATCCGGAATTTCTTTAAAACGTAATCACTGCTGATGAAACTTGGCTACATCATTTTGATCCTGAGAGCAAACATCAAAGCTCAGTGTGGAAATCTCCTTCATCACCAACCCCCCAAAAAAGTAAAAGTGGTGGCTTCTGCTGGGAAAGTTATGGTCATCTCATTCTTTGATATTCATGGAATGGTTTATCAGCATGTTGTACCTGCACACACATCAGTAACTGGACAATACTACAGGGATGTTCTGAAAACATTGCAAGTCCATATCAGTCGCAAAAGACCACATTTCCGTGAAGCAGGCTGGATGCTGCACAAAGATAATGCGTGGCCGCATATTGCCAATGTTGTTGCTGAATATTTTGCAAAAATCAACGTGATGTACATCCCTCACTCTCCCTATAGTCCGGATTTAGCCCCATGTGACCTTTTTCTATTCCCTAACTTGAAGAAACGCCTTCGTGGGAGGTATTATCCATCATCACAAGCAGTGGTGAAGGCTGCGGAGGCGATTTTGAAGGATATCTAAAAATGGTTTCCAGCATGTCTTTGAAGACTGGCAGAAACGCTGGGACAAGTGCAACGCATTCAGGGGAGACTATTTTGAGAAGGGCCATCAAAATTATGAGGATGAGTAAAGGTGCATGGTCAAAAAGAATTTCTGATCATTCTTTATTGAACAGCCCTCGTAGTTCGTCAGCGCTGCCAATTCTAGCGTTTGGTTTAAACATGGTACTAAATCGCATTTTTCTTAATGCAAAGGAAATCAACATGAACTGATTTCAATTAAGTAAAATGAACAATATTTTCGATGGTTTCATAATAAAGAGTTATGGTGTGATACCATGATTATGAAACACACATAGGTGGTGTGAAAATTTTCCGACCTAATAAAGATACAAGACATTTTTTCAGAACCTTTTATTGTTTATTTCAACATAGTCTCCTTGTAACTCTACACACTTCTCTCAGCGATGCTCCCATCTCTGTAACCTGTCCAAATAGTACTCGACGTTTTTCAACATAGTCTCCTTGTAGCTCTACACACTTCTCTCAGCGATGCTCTCATCTCTGTAACCCGTCCAAATAGTACTCGGCGTTTTTCAACATAGTCTCCTTGTAACTCTACACACTTCTCTCAGCGATGCTCCCATCTCTGTAACCCGTCCTTATAGTACTCGACGTTTTTCAACATAGTCTCCTTGTAACTCTACACACTTCTCCCAGCGATGCTCTCATCTCTGTAACCCGTCCAAATAGTACTCGGCGTTTTTCAACATAGTCTCCTTGTAACTCTACACACTTCTCTCAGCGATGCTCCCATCTCTGTAACCCGTCCAAATAGTACTCGGCGTTTTTCAACATAGTCTCCTTGTAGCTCTACACACTTCTCTCAGCGATGCTCCCATCTCTGTAACCTGTCCAAATAGTACTCGACGTTTTTCAACATAGTCTCCTTGTAACTCTACACAGTTCTCCCAGCGATGCTCCCATCTCTGTAACACGTCCAAATAGTACTCGGCGTTTTTCAACACAGTCTCCTTGTAACTCTACACACTTCTCCCAGCGATGCTCCCATCTCTGTAACCCGTCCAAATAGTACTCGACGTTTTTCAACATAGTCTCCTTGTAACTCTACACACTTCTCCCAGCGATGCTCCCATCTCTGTAACACGTCCAAATAGTACTCGGCGTTTTTCAACACAGTCTCCTTGTAACTCTACACACTTCTCCCAGCGATGCTCCCATCTCTGTAACCCGTCCAAATAGTACTCGACGTTTTTCAACATAGTCTCCTTGTAACTCTACACACTTCTCCCAGCGATGCTCTCATCTCTGTAACCCGTCCAAATAGTACTCGACGTTTTTCAACATAGTCTCCTTGTAACTCTACACACTTCTCCCAGCGATGCTCCCATCTCTGTAACACGTCCAAATAGTACTCGGCGTTTTTCAACATAGTCTCCTTGTAGCTCTACACACTTCTCCCAGCGATGCTCCCATCTCTGTAACACGTCCAAATAGTACTCGGCGTTTTTCAACATAGTCTCCTTGTAACTCTACACACTTCTCCCAGCGATGCTCTCATCTCTGTAACACGTCCAAATAGTACTCGGTATTTTTCAACATAGTCTCCTTGTAACTCTACACACTTCTCCCAGCGATGCTCTCATCTCTGTAACCCGTCCAAATAGTACTCGACGTTTTTCAACATAGTCTCCTTGTAGCTCTACACACTTCTCCCAGCGATGTTCCCATCTCTGTAACACGTCCAAATAGTACTCGGCGTTTTTCAACATAGTCTCCTTGTAACTCTACACACTTCTCCCAGCGATGCTCTCATCTCTGTAACACGTCCAAATAGTACTCGGTATTTTTCAACATAGTCTCCTTGTAACTCTACACACTTCTCCCAGCGATGCTCTCATCTCTGTAACACGTCCAAATAGTACTCGGCGTTTTTCAACATAGTCTCCTTGTAACACTACACACTTCTCCCAGCGATGCTCCCATCTCTGTAACACGTCCAAATAGTACTCGGTATTTTTCAACATAGTCTCCTTGTAACTCTACACACTTCTCCCAGCGATGTTCTCATCTCTGTAACACGTCCAAATAGTACTCGGTATTTTTCAACATAGTCTCCTTGTAACTCTACACACTTCTCTCAGCGATGTTCCCATCTCTGTAACACGTCCAAATAGTACTCGGTATTTTTCAACATAGTCTCCTTGTAACTCTACACACTTCTCCCAGCGATGTTCTCATCTCTGTAACACGTCCAAATAGTACTCGGTATTTTTCAACATAGTCTCCTTGTAACTCTACACACTTCTCCCAGCAATGCTCCCATCTCTGTAACACGTCCAAATAGTACTCGGTATTTTTCAACATAGTCTCCTTGTAACTCTACACACTTCTCTCAGCGATGTTCCCATCTCTGTAACACGTCCAAATAGTACTCGACGTTTTTCAACATAGCCTCCTTGTAACTCTACACACTTCTCCCAGCGATGTTCCCATCTCTGTAACCCGTCCAAATAGTACTCGGCGTTTTTCAACATAGTCTCCTTGTAACTCTACACACTTCTCCCAGCGATGTTCCCATCCCTGTAACCCGTCCAAATAGTACTCGACGTTTTTCAACATAGCCTCCTTGTAACTCTACACACTTCTCCCAGCGATGTTCCCATCTCTGTAACCCGTCCAAATAGTACTCGACGTTTTTCAACATAGCCTCCTTGTAACTCTACACACTTCTCCCAGCGAAGCTCCCATCTCTGTAACACGTCCAAATAGTACTCGGCGTTTTTCAACATAGTCTCCTTGTAACTCTACACACTTCTCCCAGCGATGCTTCCATCTCTGTAATCCGTCCAGATAGTACTCGGCGTTTTTCAACATAGTCTCATTGTAACTCTACACACTTCTCTCAGCGATGCTCCCATCTCTGTAACGCGTCCAAATAGTACTCGGCGTTTTTCAACATAGTCTCATTGTAACTCTACACACTTCTCCCAGCGATGCTTCCATCTCTGTAATCCGTCCAAATAGTACTCGGCGTTTTTCAACATAGTCTCATTGTAACTCTACACACTTCTCTCAGCGATGCTCCCATCTCTGTAACCCGTCCAAATAGTACTCGGCGTTTTTCAACATAGTCTCCTTGTAACTCTACACACTTCTCCCAGCGATGCTTCCATCTCTGTAACCCGTCCAAATAGTACTCGACGTTTTTCAACATAGTCTCCTTGTAACTCTACACACTTCTCGCAGCGATGTTCCCATCTCTGTAACCCGTCCAAATAGTACTCGGCGTTTTTCAACATAGTCTCCTTGTAACTCTACACACTTCTCCCAGCGATGCTTCCATCTCTGTAACCCGTCCAAATAGTACTCGGCGTTTTTCAACATAGTCTCCTTGTAACTCTACACACTTCTCCCAGCGATGCTCTCATCTCTGTAACCCGTCCAAATAGTACTCGGCGTTTTTCAACATAGTCTCCTTGTAACTCTACACACTTCTCCCAGCGATGCTCTCATCTCTGTAACCCGTCCAAATAGTACTCGGCGTTTTTCTCTGCAAAATAATTGTTCACGAAGTTCATTGTCTCTTCATTTGACGAAAATCTCTGTCCTCCGAGCACAATTTTCAGTTGAGGGAACAAAAAGAAGTCGCTTGGGGCTAGATCTGATGAGTCAAGCAGTTCAAACCGTAATTCGTGGATTTTCGCCATTGCAACCGCTGAGATGTGAGACTGGGCGTTGTCTTGGTGAAACAGGTTTTTCTTTTCTGCAAATGGGGCCGTTTTTTCACAATTTCTGCCCTCAGCTTGTCAAATAAAGATGCATAGTATGCGTCTGTAATGGTCATTCCTTTTTGAAAATAATCGATTAAGATAACTCCATGACTATCCTCCCCCCCCCCCCCATAAAAAACAGTCGCCATCACTTTCCCAGCCAAGAAGAACAAACAGTTTTTGCTTTTTTGGGAGCTGGTTACCCCTTTGCAATCTAATGTTTGAACTGTATTTTTATTTTGGGCGTATAACGGTGTATCCGAGTTTCATCTACAGGAATTAATTGGCGCCAAAACTCGGATTTATTGCACCTAAACTGCGCCAACAGAGCGCTGGAAATGTTCATTCGAACAGGTTTTTAGTCTAACGTGAGCAAACGCGGCACCCAACGCACGGACAGCTTTCTCATGTATAAATGTTGATTTAATATATGACAAACACGTTCTTTTGACATGTTTATGACCTCTGCTATCTCTCTCACTTTAATTCGGCGGTCATCTAACACCATTTAGTAAATTTTGGAGATGTTTTCGTCGGTGGTTGCAGATTTGGACGTCCCGAACGTTCATCGTCTCCCAAGCTCTTACGGTCACGTTTAAATTCAGCTGCCCCAAATTTCACTGCGGTAAATTATGGTGCACAGTCCCCATACACAGAATCCAACTCATCTTTGATTTGCGTAGGCGTATTGGCTTTCAAAAACAAATATTTAATGAGACCTCGATACTCGATTTTGTCCATTTTCATGAAAACACTCACATCAACTCACTCAAACGACTGTTACATAACAACCGAGCGTCCAAAATGGCTGAAACTTTGGTGAGTAGCTGTCAAGAGATGGACAACAAAATCCACTAGCTTTTATTTACGGTTGATGACAAAACCAGGAAATGTCGGAGTTCAAAAACCATAAATGGACGGGACGTTGCATTAAACGTTTGTTACCGTCTTATTATTTACGTGAATTAAGGAATGTGTGTTGTTCCTGGCCCCTATACTTTGTTGGCGACTGTGTTTTATTCTGAAATAAAACAAATTACTTCTACATACTTGGCAGAGAAGGTAAATAAGGTGGAACTGTATTGTTTATAGAAACATCTAATCTGCTCCCTTAGAGACAGAGAATTTGCGCTTTAAGAATTGCGTCAACAGGGAGAAGTGAAGGAAAGGAAGAAAAACAAACCAGACAAATGCTGTTTTTATATCTATTAGACATAATCTACTCAGTAGAGAGGGAAAGAAACTAATAGCATTTTATCCTTGCTTTTTCTGTGGAGTACAGTTGAATCAACACGAAACTAACTTATATGTCCAAAATCGAACACTGTAGGCAAATTTATTGTTGTTATTGTTGTTCAGTGAAATGTGTGTACATATTTGTTGTGTTTTTATTTATTCAGCAAGTACTACTGTTGATGAACTTATCCATTACGTCGGTATTTTGTATACAGTTTGTTATTTTGTTTACAGAATACACGCTTGACAACCATGGAGGTCTTTGCTACGTGATATAAGTGTCCACAACAAAAACATGGCACCTCAGAAGCTCACCACAATGTACCTGATTAAGGCCTTTTTCCGCCGAATCATCAAGGACTTTCGGCAGAAGGAGCTCTTACCTTTGAAACTTCTTTTTTTCATGCATGCTTCAAGTAAGTGCTTGTTGATACATCTCAAGTTATTAGTTATTAAATACTTATAGTTAGTTACCAATACAGCTATTAGTTTAACCAGTGCAGCTCCTTTGTGATCAAAGCGGTTTACCTCACCTGTTTCCTAGACTTGATTGCAACTATAACAATCAGTCATTATGTTCAAGTGTTCTTACCTGCTTTATTCGAAACAGATCCAACATATATCTGCATAAGAATAAGTTTATTAAGATTAAATTTAGTTTTTAAACTGTTCAAAACTACAGGAACCAGGAAAAGCAGTGAAGGCTCAGATTGCCGCTCTGTGGCGTTTCCAACGCGCAAGCCTCTGCGTCAGATACCCGCACGGTATATCCCCAATTAATAGGATATTTGTTTATTATTATTATTATTATTATTATTATTATTATTATTATTATTATTATTATTATTATTATTATTATTATTATTATTATTATTATTATTATTATTATTATTATTATTATTATTATTATTATTATTATTATTATTATTATTATTATTATTATTATTATTATTATTATTATTATTATTATTATTATTATTATTATTATTATTATTATTATTATTATTATTATTATTATTATTATTATTATTATTATTATTATTATTATTATTATTATTATTATTATTATTATTATTATTATTATTATTATTATTAATTATGTAATTTACGTCCTCCCACCTTAAGTCAGATCGGACGGTGAATGAATTGGGTGAAATGATGCTCAAATGAGTCCAGGGTCCATGAAGCTTAGAGTTATCCGACATTCGTCTTTCAGGATAAGGGAAAACCCCGGAAAAATCTTATCCAGGTAACTCACCCTGACCGAGATTCGAACTCAGGACCTCTTCAACATGAAGCAGACATGCTACCATCTACGCTACCGAGGTGGGATGATAGTGGTTAAAAATGAGCTATTTTAGCTATTTTGGGTTTTAAAAAGTAGATTTTGAACAAAAGCATTCTTCATATTTCAAATTACATATCTGGGAAGCCATTAGACATAAGACATTTTATTTTGTCGAGTTTCCAAACGGACTCTTTACTTAATTCACACTCTTAGTTCTCAAATGTGAATTACGTAGTTCCAATTTTCACTATCAGTTTTATTTCTTCGTGGGGTAATGAAATATACATCACCTTACTTCTTCTTCCGATTGGTTCACTTGTTTTGACGTAAACAAAAGACAACTGTAATCGACAAATGCAAATCACTTGACTAGTAACTCTTTAGAACTGTTGGTAACATATTCTGTTTGTTTTGTTGATTAGTGAAACAATATTTGTGCTTCGTCGTAAACAAAATATAAGGGTCTTTCTTAAATGTGGTTTTAATCAGTCTCGTAACAGAAATCACTTGCAGTAAGAGCATGTCATCACAAACTCATTGGAACTCCGCGCATTTCGTCTCAGATTTGCTGGTAATTCACCAAAAGGACTGCATCTGTAGCTCTAATAATTTAGAAAATTATCTTTAACATCTCGGTGTCCCCTTAAGTCTTGATTTTTCACTAACAAACACGTCTATGACACTTCATAGTATACTTGAGACCTGCAAGATCACCAACCTTTGCTGGGTTTTAAACGAACGTAAACAAGTTTTAACCCTCAGATTATTGGGAGGCTCTTTTAGCTGATCAGTCTACAATAGGAGGAGATAAATAAAATATATTTAACTCTACATTATTATAACTGTACTTGCTTAAACTTGAAAAAGTTTCATTTCTAAAGAGCCTGATACAACAATTTATCCTTGTATATCTTTTCTGGTTTGTAAATTTTATCAGGTTCACATTCTGTAAGTTTTGTTAAAGTTAAGGATGTTTCTAACAGTTTATTATAAACCTGGGAGCTCTATCGAAATGGAATGCAAACTGTCAGCATTATGACTCATGGCCTCTTGACTATTTCCAACAATAAGCACAGAGTCTGCTATGATCGGGAACAAGAACTGGAAACACGAAATTTGACCAGCTTCGGGGAAACGTTTCATTGATTATGCAAGTCTGTATTTGTAAATGAATGTCTTAATTTATTTTCTGGTTCTTATTTCCTGGGCTGCGCTGATGATGTGTGCTTTGTTTTCAGCTCTCTTTGTGCTGTATCCATACCTGACGATCCACATGCGCGAGCTGGGTATCAATGTGGAGGAAACGGCCATTATGTCTGCAGTTACCCCCGTGGTCGCCATCATCATGCCCCCTCTGGCTGGCATGGTCGCAGACCGGATAGGAAACTTCAAGGTAAAATAACCTCAATAATTCGGCAGTTCTTATGTTGATCATTTTCTTGCCTTCCTACGTATCCTTACAGATTACACAGTACAGTGTCTTCCCTCCATATCTCCCAAAAGATCAGCATTTCGTCATGTAAACTTTTTAATGTGTTAATATAATAAAATTATTTTTAATATTAATATTGTGACAAAACATTAGGTAAGCTTTTCTACGTAAAGCGTAATTTGGAGTGGGGGATATTATTGAAAATTTTCCTGACGTATTCTTGAAAGACGGAAAACTAAAATACCAACTTTTCGTTTTTGAATTATGTTGTTCACATATACGAGAGTCGGCTGATAAGTCCTGCGCCTCACATAGAGATGGCTCTGCTGGACCAGTTTAACTCTAGACTAGCTTGTATCCATAGTTACAGGTCAATAGCTTGTTTAATTTTTGAATGATAGTATTTTAAACAAGAGAAGTGTAGAGATTTCACGAAAATGGAGGATTTGGAAAAACCAGCAGTGATTAAATACTTCCATTTAAAGTGTTATCGTCTAAAGAAATTAAGGAGGAAGTGGACATTACATTGAAAGACTCTGTCCTTTCATATCTCGGTGCACCATCCACTATCTTGGTCCACACTGTATTCACCTTCCTAGGACAATATGGCGGACAACAGTAAGATTCTAACCAACATCCAGAGTCTGAGAATATGCTCCTGGAATGCTAACGAGTTGCGGCATAAGCTAAAGGAAGCTGCAAACTTCCTTGCAATAAATAAAGTGCAGGTATTCCTGATGCAGGAAACGCACCTTTCCAGTCACTTGAAAGCTTCCATCCCAGGTATGACCTGTCACAGGACAGACAGGGCTGATGGATATGGTGGCACAGCAATATACGTTAGCCGCACCTTAAAACACCATCGGCTACATCTGCCAAACACTGGTGTGTTAAGAGGCCACAGGGATCCAAGTGTCCACCAACAGAGGACCTCTAAACATCTACTCAGTATATATACCACCTAGAAGGCCCTTCAACGTCAACGAAGTGGATATGATTTTCTCTGCAGGCACACCCACAATAGCTATGGGTGATTACAACGCCAAAAACACGCTGTGGAACTCTACAATGTGCAATCCGAGAGGTTCTCTTCTTGAACGCTATCTAGAACGCCACAACCTTGCTGTACTTGCTCCTACATCACCCACAATCACTTATGGGGACCGCCATCCACCAGATTGGTTGGATATTGCCATTCTTCAAAATATTCGCGGTCACCTTCAAATTTTATCTATCGCTGAACTTTCCTCAGATCACTATCCTCTTCTCTTTCTCTACCAAGCCCGTGCAACTGCTAAGACACCCCCTAGCTCACTAAATCCACGCTTCACAATCTGGAACAAGTACACCGCAATAATGGCAGAGCAGAATGCGGATTTAACTCCTTGCAACTCCACTGAAGAGTTAGATCAGCTGGCCTCCACTATTACAGCTACTATGGCCTCAGCCATGGCACAAGCTACTCTCTCTAGACGTGCCAATTTTAGTGCTCAGAAACCTCTACCATCCCCATTACGGCGCCTCATTGCTGATAAAAATAAAGCTAGACGCCGATATCAGCTAACACACGATCCCCAACACAAGCGTGAATGGAACCGCCTCCAACACCTGGTCAAGCTTGAGATAGCTGAACACTGCAATGAAGAGTGGGAAAGAAAGCTGTGCACTTTAGATCCAGAGGTCACCTCCCTCTGGAGAATGACCAAGGCACTCCTCAAGATGCCTTCATCAGATCTACCATTGATCGATGGAGGAAGAGTAGTTTCGTCTGCTAGAGAGAAGGCTGAAATTATGGCGGAACACTTAGCCTCCACCTTCCACCCGGCAGAGTCCATAGATGAAGACCTTTCGGAAGAAATATCAACTGCAGTACGCCGATATTTTAGTGTTCCTCACAAGGTCCCGAAGGTTAGCTTAACTTCCTTTGTTGAGATTCAAAACATCATTAATTCCGTTCGTCCCTACAAAGCGGCTGTAGTTGATAAACTTCAAAGCACTACCAACTACCACAATCTTGGGTTCATCTACTAGTGCACCTCTTCAACAGTTTGCTGTCGCTGGCCTATTTCCCAACGGCATGGAAACATGCAAGAATTATAACATTACCTAAGCCAGGGAAAAATCCAAGAGATTTAAACAGTGATAGGCCTATCAGTCTCCTTTCGTCTATCAGCAAGCTGTTTGAGAAGGTGGTACAGCAGCGTCTCCAATGTATTCTGGATGAACATCAGGTGCTACGTCCTGAGCAGGTTGGTTTTCGGAGACAACACTCTACTACTCACCAGCTCCTTCGTCTAGTGGACGAAGTGGTTAAAGGCTTTAACAACCGGCACTCTATCGCAGCTCTCTTTCTTGACATCTCCCGAGCCTTCGACTCTGTCTGGCACGAAGGCCTCCTACATCGTCTCATCCAATATAATATCCCATCTTACATTGTACACCTCATACATAATTACCTACAAAACCGTTCCTTTGTTGTCATGAAGGACGACATCCTGTCCCAGACCTATGCCATAAATGCAGGTGTACCACAAGGTAGTGTCCTTGGGCCCCTGCTTTTTCTGGCGTACATAAATACCCTACCAACCCTAAGAGGCTGCAGCCTGTACCTGTACGCCGATGATGCCGCCATAACAACTGCGTCAAAACGGTATGAGGTTGCTGTGCAAAGAGTACAGACCTTTGCTAACATGTTGTACGCCTGGTTTGCGACCTGACGGCTAAAGTTAAATGCCACAAAATCCCAAGCAATCACTTTCACTAGACGAGAGCTGCAGGACGTACCCAACCTAAGTATAGGTGGTACAGAAATACCTTGGTCAACACAGGCAACATACTTAGGCGTGCTTCTGGACATGCGCCTCACATGGAAGGATCATATAGCAACGGTGGCTAACAAAGTTAGCAAAAGGATGGCCATGTTATATCCGCTATATAACCGCAAGTCACCAATAGCTCTCCGCAACAAGCTTTTGCTCTACAAGCCGATATTAAGGCCGGCAATGACATACGCCTGACAAGTCTGGGGTGCAGCAGCCAAAACCAACCTCTCCAAACTCCAAGTCCTCCAAAATCGCTTCCTTGGGACTGCAGTTGCAGCCGAATGGTATATCCCAAATCAAATTATCCATTTAGATCTATCCTTTCCAAAACTTTTCGATTACATCCTACAACTGCCCCACTCTTTCTATTCAAAATTGCCAGCCAGTTTCAACAGCCTCATCCGAGGACTTGGAGAATACGACCTAGACCCAGGAGAGACATATAAGAGGCCAGGATTTGTCCAAGTACCTCCTTAATTTTCAAACTACATCTTCAGTAACCATTCTATCCCTGACTATTTATCACCCACCCTAAATTAAATAACCACCATCAACCCACCATCATTACCTAATTTACCCTCATAATGCCAGTAAGGGACTTAGTCCCGGTATGGCACTAGTCGAAGGTCCCTCCTTTGCGGAGGAGGATTCCCTTCAACGACACCTCTGTGTTGTGTGTCGGTGCGCCCATAAAGGGATGCCGTATGGGCTTTATGTAAAGCCATGACGTCGAAACCAACAAAAACTGAAAACTGTAATATCATGCAAATGTAGAGCCTGTAAGCCGGGTCCATTGTACCGGTACCAGGTATATCAAACCAAAATAAAAAGCCTAAGCCTAACAATGATTAAAAGGTGGGACGTACGAGTACTAGTGATGAGCCTCGCTCTAGACGTCCTGTGGAAGTCATAACTCCAGAGATCATTGAAAAAATTCATCGTTTAGTACTGGAAGACCGCAGATTAAACTTATTTGAGATATCAGAGGCTGTAAACATATCAAAAGAACGTACATGTAATATTTTAAGTAATGTTTTGGGCTTTCACAAGGTCTGTGCCGCGTTTGTTGACATCTGATTCAAAAATTGCAAACAAAAACTGTTTCGGTTAAGAATTTGAAGCTCTGCCGTAAAAATCGCAGTGAATTTTTGAGACGGCTTATTACTATAGGTGAAACTTGGATACATCACTACACTACAGAAAGTAAGTCACAGTCAAAACAATGGATTGTGCCAGGTGAACCAACTCCAAAAGAAAGTAAGTTAATTTTGTCAGCTAACAAGGTTATGGCTAGTGTTTACGCAGATAATTATTTTATTGATTACTTGCAAAAGGGTAAAAGTATCACTGGTGACTATTACACTAGCTTACTGCAACGTTTGAGTGATGAGCTGAAAAGAAAAAGTCCTCATTTGGCAAATAAGAAAATCTTGTTTCTTCACGACAATGCTCCGGCCCATCGTGCAAATTAAGATTTGAATTGCTTGAATATCAACCCCATTCGTCAGATCTAGCACCAAGTGACTACCAACTGTTCCCTAAACTCAAAAACTGTCTCGGAGGACGAAGATTTGGCAGCAACGAGGAAGTCATTGATGCGATTTTTTGACCATGATAAATCGCACTACAGAGATGATTTAATTAAATTAGAACACCGATATGACATTAGCATTTCTGGAGATTATGTCAATATATACGACTCTCGTACGTGAACTTTTTCTAATGTATTTTTATTCAAGGGATAATTAGTAATTTTCCATTAAAATCTGGGTTCCAATTTTTTGTGTCGAAATTAATACTCTATCTTATCACTATAAGTAATAGAGAAACTAAAAAGAAATATATTTTGAAAATTTTAGCCTAAAGCACACAGATATATTCCTTTTCTTCGCTCGTCTAGCCCAAAAAATCTATTAATGCGATATAGGGGAAATTTAATCGTTTTTTCCATTCTTTTCGAAACAAAAGAAAGAGTTTAAACGCAAAAGAAAGTATCGTGGCCTGAGTTACCTATATGTTCTCATAGCAACCTCTACAGAACTACAAAATATGGACATCACATCCGTTCAAACGAAGGTGCGATTGTACTTCCCGGAAGATGCACTGCGCGATACATATCGATATTTCGTGCCGTGAGGAACCGCTGCTTTCGTGCAAACAAGATTGCGCATTTGTCGTGGAG
Source organism: Mantis religiosa (assembly GCA_030765055.1). Classification (NCBI taxonomy): domain Eukaryota; kingdom Metazoa; phylum Arthropoda; class Insecta; order Mantodea; family Mantidae; genus Mantis; species Mantis religiosa. The sequence continues at coordinate 160,110,987 of CM060954.1, forward strand.
TAATGTATTATTTCTTTATTTACTTACAGTTGATACTTTTATAAGAGTGGTGATACAACTGATTCCATACTGAGCTTATTTTTTATTTTATTATTATTATTATTATTATTATTATTATTATTATTATTATTATTATTATTATTATTATTATTATTATTATTATTATTATTATTATTATTATTATTATTATTATTATTATTATTATTATTATTATTATTATTATTATTATTATTATTATTATTATTATTATTATTATTATTATTATTATTATTATTATTATTATTATTATTATTATTATTATTATTATTATTATTATTATTATTATTATTATTATTATTATTATTATTATTATTATTATTATTATTATTATTATTATTATTATTATTATTATTATTATTATTATTATTATTATTATTATTATTATTATTATTATTATTATTATTATTATTATTATTATTATTATTATTATTATTATTATTATTATTATTATTATTATTATTATTATTATTATTATTATTATTATTATTATTATTATTATTATTATTATTATTATTATATAATTATTATTATTATTATTATTATTATTATTATTATTATTATTATTATCATTATTATTATCATTTATTATTATTTGTAATTAACGTCCTCCAACATTTAGTCATATCGGACGATGAATGAAATGGGTAAAATGATGCCCAATGCGTCCGGGGACCATGGAGCTTAGAGTTACCCGACATTCGTCTTGAAGAATAAGGGAAAACACGGAAAACCCCTTATCCAGGTAACTCACCCTGACCGAGATTAGAACTCGGGACCTCTTGAACGCGAGGCAGACATGCTACCATCTACGCTACCGAGGCGGGCACCGAGTTTAATAATTAAGCCCTTGTATGTGCACAAGGGGCGCCTGGGATCCTTAAAGTGTGCTAAAATTCATCTCGTCTCCACGTTCGCCAATTCAAATGCCAGCCTCACTGGCTTCGACACCAGGCAGTTTCCCCAAAGCAAGCGCCGGGCCGCCGCGGAGATAGAGCCACTCAAAAGCCAAGAACAGCAAGAAATTCTACCACACAACAGCACCACACTCGCCCTTTACCGACACACTCAAACCGGGAATAACTTTTATGTGATTTCCTTGAATTGCTAGGTAAATACGGAATTAGATATTCAATACCACGGCCCGTCTTAGAGTTACGCAACAAAAACAAATGCAAATGAATATGTTACTGCTCACGCCTTCATTATAATTTTTTTTATAGTTATACCAATTATATATATTACATAAAGACAACTACAACTAAGGCCATCTTTCAAGAATCATAGTTGCTAAGTTCATATTATGCCAAAACTCTGATATCGTCCCTGTTAGGCGTAACATTAGCATAATAACAGCGAAAGTCATATTAAATGCATAATTAAGGCCGGACAATAAGTGCGAGGATGTACTCCCATCAGTCCTGGACCCCTAGGTCCAGAACCGGGACCTCTCGGGTTTTTACCATAGGACAGTACCTATTTTATAAACTGCCCCCCCCCCTGCTGCACACAGCAGACAGGACGGAAGTGGATACGCCACTTACGCGCCGGTCCTTAATGAACCGGCTACCAAATAACCTTGGTAGGGCCGCCGGTGATCTAGCACACCAACTACTAGCTCTGCAGGCTAGCACCCGGGACTTATGAGGCAACCCTCTACCTCCTCCGGGCGGCCGAAGCCTGGCCGGAGGTACCCAATTTCCCGTGGATATCGGGAACACACTGCCCCCCGAGACCAACCTAATCCGAACAACTCCTAGTCTGGGAGGGGCTTGAATGTTCGGCCCGAGGTTCCTCTAGTAACGTCAGAGATACCACGAGTGCTAAGGGTCCGCAGCGCCCGCACCACGGCTGTTGAACGGGACGGATTCCCTCCCCTGCGGGAATTTAAGGGCGGACAGATACCACACTATGAATTAAACTAAATTATAACAAATATAGGCGATTATGATTAAATATACAGCTGCAGAAATTAAACAGGCAATGCATATATATATATATATTTTATTGCAAGCACGTGAACCCAACATGTAAAGAGAGCAGGGTAAATGAACGCTTACCCTCACAGGAATATTCCTTGTGTTGAGCCGACAAAGGGGCATTGTTTAAGTATCGCACAAGGCTAGACCCAAGCGACAACCCGTCGCCTGTCGATGCTTTGATTTGCACATGATATGTGATGTAGAGAAAAGACACCGGAATTTAAGCTACGCTTCTGCACGCGTGATGCCGCATTAATTACCTAGACCGTGGGTAAGAGAAAGTTACATGGAATACATGCCTCAGAAACTCAAAATTGCGATGAAATTTAAGAGTAGGGATGAAACACAACCTGTAAGGAACTTGACCCCTAAAGTGTCCAAAATTCGGCGAAAGGAAGGGAAAATTTGTGCAATGGCGACGTTTGATATTTGCTAGGAAAAACACTCTGTTTTGGCGATTGAAATGAGCAACATGTACTGAAAGTTCATCAAAGTCCGTGTTCGCGAGTGAACGGAGCAACATATATTAGTTGGTTATCAAATACTCTATGTTAGCGAGTGTGAGATACAGCACACATTACATCATCAAGATTTTACCAAACTCTGTTGTATAATCCTCCGGAAATACTCTAGTGCGCGAAGTAATGCTCTCGCGACGTCCAGAAACGACAACGGGTACTAATACACGGCAGTGGCGGCTGGTGGGTTAAATTATTGGTGTTGCACAAATGAAAAATAAAATACAGAGTAGTAATGACTCACCTATTTATACAGAAACTCTGCTCTCCTCTCCTTAGACCTGGCGAATCTATCGATAACTTTTGCGTTGAAGTCGCTGATCTCCATAACAAAATCTCTCTCAATTGAAAGCATTGCTAATGCTGACAATCTGTCCAGTGACATTATGTTCCTAAGGAAAGTTTTTACTCTTTTTAAAGTTGAGAAGCAGCGTTCTGCTTCAGCGGTAGACATTGGCATAGTTAACAGTACTCGCAGGAGTTTGACATATTCGCTGAATGTAGTACATAAATTGTTTTCCTTAAAGTCCATCAAGCACAAAGCGCCGGAAATTCCACGAAATTCCTCTCAACTGTAAATTACAGTCACTTCTCTACGAATTTTTGATCCAATGATAAAAGGATAGAACCTTATTGTTTCTCTAAGGGAATCCTCTGGAAATGTCTTAGAAATTTTCTTGACGAAACAAAGTTGAGGCTACCAGATGCCCCGTGAAGCTAAATCTGTCCTTTGCTTCTCTAAGAACGTCACAGACTTCAAGAGCTTCTCTTCTTTTCACATCATGATCTTCTATTCTTCTCCTCTTAATTGCAGTTTCTTCGTGTTCCTCGATATCCACGCTATTTCTTACTTTTTGCACTTCCCTTTCAAATGCGTTTAGCTGGGCGATGGCAAATGTTGCATTGCAGTCTCGTTTCTGCAGCTGATTGTACAAAATGGCCACATGGAGCATGATCTTATAGAAGAAAGACAGCCAGAATACAAAATTATCATCTTTCAAAGTGGTCATAAACCCAGACGCCTGAACAAGTGTGGCGTTGTTGTTTAACAGAGCTCTCTTCTGAATAACCTCCATGCATTTAATTAAATTCTCCCTGTGTTCGAAAAGCAGAGCACACAGAAGCTAAGCCTGAAGGTCACGCTATAGCCGTTGCTAAGAGTAGGAGGAGCTAGGTTTATAAACCTCCATTTAAGCAATGTATAAGAAGCCCCTCCCATCTCTTCACCTTCCCGCAACCTCCTGAGAGAGCCTACATTTGGGCGAAATCTTAGGATAACTCTTTGCTGCAAACCTGGCGGATCCTACAGCTAATCACTGTTTATTTCGACTTCTGCGGTCATGGTCAGCTACAGACGATAAGCGTGATTGAAACATGTTTGTATATAAAAAAAATGCAAACAAGTACAGCTTTAATGTGCAAAATGCACCTGTTGTATGTTTAGAATCAGTGGGTGTAGCGCAAACCTGCAACCTTATGGAGGAACCGCTCCTGATAGATGGCTTCATTTATCACTCGGCGCGTCCTAACTCGCAACTTTGATTCAAACTAGCCGTCATGTCACGCGCACAGCGACGGGCAAATCCTAAGTCTCGCGCCTAATGTGCGAGTTACACCAACACAACAGTGACGAGTGGAGAGGGCGACTTGTATAAATAAACTTGCCATTCAACGATCGCGGTGTTTTCTGTGTGATAATACCCCATACACTGTCAGGACGCACCCACTCCCTAAAACCCAAAAGAGAGAATTCATAGAGACCTACCCTGAGAAAAATCCCGACCTGTTGTAAACCTCCCATCCGTAGCTCTCACCCGCCACATATCCTATCACATGAGGTGTTGAGTGCTGGGAGGGCTCAATGAGGTACTTAACGGGCAAGTACCGCCTCAACTCAATGATAACAAAAATATGTGGTATAGAATTGTGACTACGCAACTAAGGTCATTTGTCCGAGATGACTCAATGACAAGAAGGTGAGGGGGAATTGTCACCTCGACTTACGAGGGTGTGTCGTAAAGTTTTAACTATCACCCCGTAGTTTTTATGCTACTGTGATGAAACTTTTTCAGTGTCATTGATACCTCGGGACATAATGATGGTACTTTTAGTGATTTAAATCCTTTTTTTTATTTACGTCCGCCCCAACGTTAAGTTATATCGGACGGTGAATGAATAGGGTGAAATTATGCTCAAATGAGTCCAGGGTCAATTGAGCATAGAGTTACCCGACATTCGTCTTGAAGGATAAGGGAAAACCCCGGAAAAACCTTATCTAGGTAAATCGCCCTGACCGAGATTCGATCTCGGGACCTCTTGAACGTGAGGCAGACATGCTACCATCTACGCTACCGAGGCGGGCGTGATTTAAGTCCTTTCGTTGTTTTACAGTGAGTCCAGAAGTGACTGAGGTATAAGATGGTTCCTGCATTTGAAGGGCATAACTGCCCGGGAAATCCATGATGATATGACGGCTGTTTATGGAAATGATTGCCCATCGTATGACACTATTGTGAGGTGTAAAAGGACTTTTCAAACTGGTCACATGTCCCTGACAGATGAGCCAAGAGCTAGTAGACCGTCAGCTGTCACAGTGAAGAAAGTGGAGTGTTTAATACTGGAAGACAAACGAGCAACGATCCAAATGATCATGAATGAGACACATCTTAGTTATGGTAGTGTGTAGACGAACTGCACTCCTTTTTCCAAAAGCAAACGCGGCGTGACCTTTCAAGACAGATGTTGATGCTGTTGGAAAAGGATGACGATGATTCTTTTTATCGCCTGGTAACCCTGGATGAATCCTAGATCTATCAGTATGATCCAGAGACAAAAACCATGAGCATGGAATGGAAACTTGCCAATACCGCGCCAACCAAAAAGACGAAGGTGCAAAAGTCAGCTGGGAAGGTCATGCTTTCAGTTTTGTGGGAGTGTCGTGGAGTCATCCTTACAGATTATCTTGCCAAGGGTCAAACCATCACTGACAGATACTACTGCAATCTTCTGGACAAGTTACGAGCAGCTCTGATTAAGAAACGACGCGGTAAGCTCTCCAAAGTTGTTCGTCTTCTGTCTGACAATGCACCAGCTCATTCATCTCAAGTTGCAGTTGACAAAACAAGGGAATGTCGCTTTGAGAGCTTACAGCACCCGCCTTATTCGCCCGATCTCACACCAAGTGGCGTTTACTTGTTACCGGAAATAAAGAATCCGTTGCGTGGTCACCGATTTGACAGCACAAATGACGTCATTAATGAAGTGGAAGAGTGGTTTAAAGAGAATTCTGCAGACTTCTACAATCAAGGTATTCGGAAGGTCAAGAAACGCTGGGAAAAATATGTAAAACTAGATGATGACTACGTGGAGAAGAGCTAGCAAGTACGATACATATCAATACAAACTCTCTATCACCGTTTTAAAGAGTGATAATTAGAACTTTACGACACCGCCTCGTATGTTTTGTACCGTGGACGCAACCCTAAGCCATCCAGTTCGGTTTTGTTCGAGATACACGGACAACAATAACCGCTACGTTAAAAGCGTCATTGTCCCTAGGAGTTCATAGAGGTTTCAGAAAAAAAGAGTTGGAGAATTAAAGATACCGTTTAGTTTTTATTTTACAGAGAACAACTTCTAGAAATAACATAAATTCCCGCAAGCAGGTTATTACAGCATCCTTCAGAACAGGTTTATCAAATGATTGATGTTTTCTCTATCACCGGTCTGTGTAAATGTCTTAACGCTCCCAAGAACATGTACACTGCCTACTTCACTTGAAATAAATTATTCATGAGTTCGCATGAAACTGTGATCAGATACAGAACAAAAGTAAATATCAACAGGCGTCTTTCACAGAAATCAGGCAGTCAGTTGTTTTGATACTCTGTGGTCAAGCAGCAGTTTTACTAATATAATAGTTTAACATAGAAATGTTATAGTTTTGATATGAAAAACACTTACTTAAATTCACTGTATATACCAGGTAAGTCAGCTGACCCTTATTCTCGAGTTTTATGCAATCCAACATGAAAACATTGACCCCATTACTATGTTCTACCCGCGTATTTAACACGGATGTTAAACACTCAATGAAATTAGTACTGATATAGATGTTATCACATCGCCTGTAGTATATTCGTAATTAGTTGACGATCGCACGTCTGCAAATGTTCACTGGAACTAGCGAGTACTATATTTTAAACGAAATGTTTATCTCACACGTTACTTACCAGGTAGCTCAGTTAGAACAAGCGCAAAACTGCGATGTCATTTGTTGTGAAGGTGTTTCGAACCCCCTGCGCAGGTATATTAATTTTTTACAACGTAATACTCACAGTTTAAAACTATTATTCTGAAATTTGTTAGTATTTTTATTTTTAATTGTTTTATTTATACTTTATGTTATTTTTTATGCTTCTTTATTGATGAACTACAAGTAGGTAGTTGTTTAACCACACCTATAAGTAGGTGCAATTGAAATAAGGATCATTTATACACATTTGAACACAGACAACAAGGAAATCACAGTATCAAAGTTTAAAATGGAAGTTAAACACAATTTTTCAGACATAGAATTATTGTGCTATTAAAATGTGGTTTCAAATTGATATGTCTTCTGTCGCTGGAATTACCCTTTTTCTATTCCTGAAACACGACTCCTCTAAAGAAGCAAGTGGTCGAACTGGTGACCTTCTTGGGTAATGCACGCTCTCAGGGTCTTTATAATTAAATTATTGTGAATTCGGTTTCCAAGTTATGATGAACATAAAAAAAAAAAATATATGGAAAGGTAGGGTCAGACTGAAAAATTCAATGTCAGAGCCGGGATTTGAACCATGGATCTTTTGGTTTTCGTCCAGGCGCTCTAACCATTAAGCTAGTATGGCCAACGTGCCGATATGACATTAAATTCTCCAACTGACTCGTATTTTCCCGGTAAACCACTAGGAGTTCTCATAAACACACAAGACAACTATTTTAATGACGACTTACTATGCTGTAAGTACTTTAAGGCCCGGGCTTTATAGTTCGGACCACTATTAGGTCAATTAATGGAAATTAATTGTTCTTTCACACTAGCCGGGGGTAGGACGCTCTATGAAAGAGTAGAGCCAAACTGAAAAATTCAATGCCATAGCCGGGATTTGAAACACGGATCTTCTTGTCTCCGTCCAGTTGCTCTAAACCATTGAGCTACTATGGCCAATGTGCCAACATGACATTAAATTCTCCAACTGACTCGTGTTTTTCGCGGTAAACCACTAGGAGTTCTCATAAACACATGAGACAACTACCTTAATGGCGACTTACTATGCTGTAAGTACTTTAAGGCCCGGACTTTATAGTTAACCACTATTAGGTCAATTAATGGAAATTAATTGTTCTTTCACACTGACCGTGTGTAGTCTAAAGTATGGAAAGATAGAGTCCGACTGAAAAATTCAATGCCATAGCCGAGATTTGAACCACGGATCTTCTGGCCTCGTCCAGCCACTCTAACCATTAACACGAGTCAGTTGGAGAATTTAATGTAATATAGGCACGTTGGCCATAGTAGCTCAGTGGTTAGAGCGGCTGGACAAAACCAGAAGATCCGTGGTTCAAATCCTGGCTATGGCATTGAATTTTTCACTCTGACTCTATCTTTCCATACTTTAGACTACACACGGTCAGTGTGAAAGAACAATTAATTTCCTATAAAAAATAATTACAATGCTGAGGCTCAAACCTGTGTCGTAAAGGGTTAGGACACAGGAGAGGTCATAATCCTATTCCGCTATTTTGGGATTTGACCGAAATCACGTTCTGGGTTCAGTAGTACGACTTGCAGCCTGGCGCTATACCATTGCCACCTTGAGAGTTATCGTGCTTGATTTAGCCTTTTAAGACAGCTTTAATCATTTGCTGGGTGTTTTAATATTATTACTTAAATAGCAAAAGCTGTTATGTATGTCAATTGAGATGCACGAGACGTAGTTTAAGCAAAACTCTAAATAAACAGTTGTTTAATAATATGTCCGTTTTGACAGTACGGATGAAGCCTGTCTCTAATTTTTTTCCTGATTTTTGGCAGCCAACTCCTGATCTAAGTACAAGAATCATCCATTTTATTTTTAGCTGACGTTGTTAGTGTACTCATATGATAGGTCCATTTTTTCCGAGGCTTTTTACTGAATTACTTTGCCATGTATACGGTGGTAAAAAGTTTGTAAAATCGGCTGGAAACCGGAATTTGCTCTCCGTAAAGGAGTCGTTTGTTTTTTAGGTGTACTTTAGCGAGCAGCACGTTTTGTCCCTTAAACCGCTATTCCTCTCTCTAAGAACGTCAAGTAATACAATTTAGTAAGCGCAAAACTGGACCGTTTGATGGGTGGCCTACCTTCAAACAAAAGAAGGCGCGGCTGACTTTCCTGGTATAATTACAAATAAAGAAAATTTCAAAATGTCAAAAATCTTGTTGCGAAAGATTTCTTTTAAAACATTTTATTAAATTTCAGTATTTTGAGATAATTTTTTACAAAAAGTTTTTTAATGTTTCCTTATTGGTGTAAGTTTCCATGACAAAGATGGATTATTGTAGCCGCGATAATAGGACGTCTGTTCAATACAGAAGGGTCACAATTTGTTTTGACAACGTACCTTTACTCATCCTCATAATTTTGATGGTCCTTCTCAAAATAGTCTCCCCTGAATGCGATGCACTTGTCCCAGCGTTTCTGCCAGTCTTCAAAGACATGCTAGAAACTATTTTTGAGAGATCCTTCAAAATCGCCTCAGCAGCCTTCACCACTGCTTCTGATGATGGATAATGTCTCACACGAAGGTGTTTCTTCAAGTTAGTGAATAGAAAAAAGTCTCATGGGGCTAAATCTGGACTATAGGGAGGGTGAGGGATGTACTTCACGTTGATTTTTGCAAAATATTCAGCAACAACACTGCCAATATGCGGCCGCGCATTATCGTGGTGCAGCATCCAGCCTGCTTCACGGAAATGTGGTCTTTTGCGCCTGATATGGACTTGCAATGTTTTCAGGACATCCCTGTAGTATTGTCCAGTTACTGATGTGTGTGCAGGTACAATATGCCGATAAACCATTCCATGAATATCAAAGAATGAGATGACCATAACTTTCCCAGCAGAAGCAACCACTTTTGCTTTTTTGGGCGTTGGTGATGAAGGAGATTTCCACACTGAGCTTTGCTGTTTGCTCTCAGGGTCAACATGATGTAGCCAAGTTTCATCAGCAGTGATTACGTTGGAAACTCCGGATCTTCCTCTAACATCAACTTTAACTGCGTGTTACCTCCATTGCAGCGGTAGGTGATACTGAAAATGTCTGAACTTGCCTGGTTCTCACAGGCGGGAACCAGGAGTACCAACCATTAAACTACTACGGCGTATTTGTTTCAATTAAAGCTAATAGAATATAATAAGATTGAATTTTAGTGCGAAAAATTATGACCGTAAAAAAGTTATGGTCATTCTTTGTTGAACAGCCCTCGTGTAAATGACGTATAAGATCACGTAAGGGCGTCAAGGTGTGTCACGACTGAGTAAAGCTGGGCTGCAAGTTGAAAATTGAAGCTGGTACAACCGTTTCCTCCTCCCTTGCAGGGTTCCACATTGCACCCCGAAAAGAGTAATAGTTCAGGAATTTCGGTTACGGCAGTCCAACCAATGAGCCACAAGCACCTGCGCCTATTCCTTTGTTTGTTAATACAAAAGTAACAAGCCACACCTCATTTAAATAGTTGACATCAGTTCTATTTCCCGTGTTTATCCTGCTGTTTGCTCCACCTATCTCTGGCATTCATTTTTATACTAACCAAGCATTTATATCAAATTTTCCTAATTGTGGATTACTTTCAGTGTTATACAATAAACCAAACCAATTCTAGGTCAGGAACTTAGAGCACCTGTTACAACAATGATTTAACAAAACGAAGCGGAAGCTATTGTGTCAACCGCAACATTTATAGGTTAACTTCCAGTATCACACACCCCGAAACTTAAATGAAATACCATTACGTTAGAGGGACATTTTTCTTTCGAAAGCTTCATTTATTGTACAATAATAGTAAAGTATAATAGATACAGCGAAGGGGTAGGAGAAAATAACATAAAATGAACCGTGAGGCCAGAATGTTATCTATATTTTTATGTAAATAGAGTTATTTATGCAGTGATAGCCAAGTGTTCCCCTTATACATGCCGAGTAACCAATCCTTCTTATAGTAGCAAACACTTTACCAAAGCAGTAATTTTAGTTGCTCTAGAGCCCCTATCCAAGCTATCACAGCCAATCACCCATATGAAACAGAAAAAATATCTAAAATAAAACAAATAATACAACCTCTAAAGTTGATAGTTTTTCAATGAACACCTTCTCATGTATGTACAAAGGTGGCCTGAAAAGTTCCCAACCTAATAAAAATACAAAACATTTTTTCAGAACTTTTGCTTATACTTTCTCAACATGGTCTCCTTGTAACTCTACACACTTCTCCCAGCGATGCTCCCATCTCTGTAACACGTCCAAATAGTACTCGACGTTTTTTAACATAGTCTCCTTGTAACTCTACACACTTCTCCCAGCGATGCTCCCATCTCTGTAACCCGTCCAAATAGTACTCGGCGTTTTTCAACATAGTCTCCTTGTAACTCTACACACTTCTCCCAGCGATGCTCCCATCTCTGTAACCCGTCTAAATAGTACTCGGCGTTTTTCAACATAGTCTCCTTGTAACTCTACACACTTCTCCCAGCGATGCTCCCATCTCTGTAACCCGTCCAAATAGTACTCGGCGTTTTTCAACATAGTCTCCCTGTAACTCTACACACTTCTCCCAGCGACGCTCCTATCTCTGTAACCCGTCCAAATAGTACTCGGCCTTTTGTCTGTAAAATAATTATTCACGAAGGTGATTGCCTCTTCTTTTGACGAAAATCTCTGTCCTCCGAGCGCAATTCTCAGATGAGGGAACAAAAAGAGGTCGCTTGGGGCTAGATGTGGTGGAGTCGAGCAGTTCAAACCGTAATTCGTGGATTTTCGCTATTGCAACCGCTGAGGTGTGAGGCGGTACGTTGTCTTGTTGAAACAGGGTTTTTTTTTCTGCAAATGTGATCGTTTTTCCTCAAGTTCTGCCTTCAACTTGTCAAGTCATGATGCGTAGTATGCTCCTGTAATGGTCCTTTCTGAAGATAATCGAATAATGACTATCCCAAAAAAGGCCATCATCACTTTCCTAGTCGAAAAAAAAATAGTGTTTTTTTTTTTTTTTTTGAGCGGGTTCCCCCTTTGCAGTCAACTGTTTGAACTGTCATTTTGTTTCGGGTGTATAATGGTGTATCCAAGTTTCATCTACAGTAATTAATCGGCGCCAAAACTCGGATTTATTGCGCCTTAATTGCGTCAACAGATCCTTGGAAATTTTCATTCGAGCACGTTTTTGTTCTAAGGTGAGCAAACGCGGCACCCAACGCGCGGACAGCTTTCTCGAGTCTAAATGTTGATTTAAGACGTGACAAACACGTTCTTTTGACATGTTCATAGCCTCTGCTATCTCTCTCACTTTAATTCGGCGGTCGTCTGGCGAAATTTGGTGATCTTTGGCGATGTTTTCGTCGGTAGTTGCAGTTTTTGGACGTCCTGAACGTTCATCGTCTCCCAGGCTCTTACGGCCACGTTTAAATTCAGCTGTCCAAAATGTCACTGTGATAAATGATGGTGCAGAATCGCCATACACAGAATCCAACTCATCTTTGATTTGCGTAGGCGTATTGCCTTTCAAAAACAAATATTTAATGACAGCTTGATACTCGATTTTGTCCATTTTTATAAAAACACTCACATCAACTCACTCAAACGACTGTTATTTAACAACTGAGCATCCAAAATGGCTGAAACGTTGGTAACTGTCAACAGATGAACAAAGAAATTAACTCTAGCTCTGATTTACGCGTGCTGCCATCTTCATGTTGGGGCTGGAAACTTTTTAGACCACTCTCGTATTATTGACAATGAAATTTGATTTGATTTGATTTATTGATTCATCCATTAAAACATGTACATGTTATAGGACACGTCAAATTAAAAACTAAGTACAATATTTATAATTAAGGTAGCTAACTAAATATTTACAAATTTAAAAATTCATCCACGCTGTAGAAGCTCTAAGGAAGTTTAATAACAATTTCTTAAATTGATGTTGTGATTCAATCTTTTGTATAGATTCAGGTAGCTTATTGTAAAGATGTAAGCCAGCATATGTGAAACTATTTTCATACATCTTTGTTTTGTGTAACTTCACAAATAAATTATTCTTTGTTCTAGTGTTGTGTATATGAATTTCGGAATTTGTTTTGAATAAACTTAGGCTTGCTCTCATATGTACAAGAGTTTCATATATATATATACTTGGCAGTGGTAAGATACCTAATTTACTGAAGTATGGCTTACAACTAGTTGTGCTTGAGACATCTGTTATGATTCTAATTATTTTCTTTTGGTATCTGAATCAGGGGCGGCCGGTGAGGTATTGTATTGATGGTGCCATAAATAAATAAGGGTTGTTCAAATATAAATATGTGCACCAATTACGAACGATTTAGGTAATCTTATCAATAATCCAAACTATTTTATAATATACTGTACCATACAGAACGTACAGGGAAACGGAAATAGATATTTATTACATCCGTACTCTTGTTACGCACAGGTGTAACGAGTACAGTAACAGTTTGATAATACAGTTCATGGAGAATGTGACACGAAGCGTTCGTGTACGATTTCGTGATAGAGAGACAGTTATTGTTATTGCTTTAGCCATAATTTTTCTCGCGCTGAAATCAAACGAAACAAACTCGAGAAATCTTTGTCTCACACTCAAAAACACATACGAGCGAGCACACACGCACGCACGTACACACAAGATGCAATTTTTCACTGCAAAATGAGTAATCTGAATTTTTAAAAATGGTTTAATGAAATTACTAACTTTTAAAAATTAAAAGCATTGTACTCACCGAAAGCAGCAACTCCATGACTTTATGAAGACAGCTTTAAATGAATTAGTGGGAACGGTATTGAAAATCCATTCGTCGCTCCTTCTTGTTGGCAAATAAATCTATCACCTTTGAATTGAAATTGTCAATTTTGCACACGAACAGGACAGCATTCCTAAGGCACTCAATCGCTCTTCTTTCATTGTGTTTTGTAGAAAAGTTTTAATCCTCTTGAGCATTGAAAAGCACCACTCAGCTTCTGATGTCGAGATAGGCATAGTGATTAACAGTTTCAAAACTTTAACAGTCTCTTCAAAAGTAGCACTAGAGTTCATCCTCTAGAATCATCGAAAGAAACGGAAGCGCAGCGGAAACTGCTCTCAAATCAGGCCTAGCATAGAACACTTGAAGCTCTCCCTTCAACTTTCTTTTCTCCAGAAATGTATATGTGTCCGTAATTTCAAGATATTTGTCTGGCAAATGTGTTACATAATTGTCAAACTGGCTTACATCAAATAAGTTGGTTGTAATGAGGTGCCCAGTGAACTGAAAACGTGATTTTATTTCACAAAAGATGGCATCACACACCTCCAAAGCATTTTGCTTTTTGTTATTATCATCAACCCTTGCTCTCTTGTAAGGCATTGTTTCGTCATTTTCAAAACTAACCTGACTGATGATGGAGTCAATGTCATCTCTGACGTTTTGCATTATTGTTTCAAAGTTATGAATGTCTTGTTTTACCTTGGTTGGTTCAGTTGTCTTCTTTTGAAATTGGTTAAAAAGTATGTCCACATGAGGCATTATCTTATAGAAAAACGATAGCCAGAAAATGAAGTCTCTATCTTGTAGTCTTTGTATGTATGAACCAGCTTTTTCAATAGTAGAGAGTAATTTTATGTTCTCACTCGTTTCAATTGTTTCCATGACAGTAATAAGCTCCTTTCTGTTTTCATAAATATCCTTTACTACTCGCGAATGGTAATTCCATCATGTGAGAGACACAAGGGGTAAGCTTTTCTGAATTATGCTATGCAACACCTTCGATCTTTGTGGCGAATTTGAAAAGAAAGAAGAAATGCCTGAAAGATGTGCAAAGAAGATGCGGGCTTTGCGATTAATTGAGGTTGCAGTAGACATTATAAGGTTTAACTGGTGCGCATAGCAATGAATGTAGTGCGCATTTGGGTATTTGTCTTTTATTAGTTTCTGTACTCCGTTTGACTCGCCACTCATAACGTTTGCACCATCGTAACTCTGAGCTATTAGTTTTGCTCGGTCATCTCCAATTAAGGGTTCGATTTCTTTCAGAATACACTCCGAGATAGACTAAGCATTCTGACCTTAACAAAATTCCAAAATCTTTCAACGGGGGTTCCATAAACGATGTATCGCAAAACAATAACCAACTGAAATTCGCAAGACACATCAGTGGTTTCATCCGCGATTATTGCAACATAATCCGCACGGTTTAGTTCTTTGCGAACTTCCTCGTGATACACTTCCAACATGCACTGCAGGAGTTCGTTTTGAATAGTCTTAGAAATGCCTTTGAATACTGATGACTGACTGAGATGCACTTGAAGTTCTTTATCCAACTCCGCACTAAACTGAATGAGCTCACGAAAAAAATCCTTATTTTGAGAGGCGTCAGATTCGTCGTGTCCCCTAAGAGCCAGCTTCAAAGCACCACAGAACCGAATACAGTTTATAATTAAGTTCAATATATACCTGTTCTTGTATACTTATTTGTTATGGCTGTTGACTGTTTGCCCATACTGCGAATCTAATTTGTCCTGAATATTGGTTTTGCCTAGAAATGAAAGACTCAGAACATTGTCCATGTGTCGCTTCGATGTTTCATGCACTTTCATTTTAGACCATAAATGCCCAATATCAGTTATTCCAGTCTTATACCAATGGACATCTGCCCCAAATAACACACAAGGAAAACAAGAAACTGCATTGTTTTCATCACAGCCGCAAATCCATTTGTTCTTTTGATAAATATCCGGATTAAACTTACGGTATCGATTTTTTGTTTGCTGCTGCAGATTCAGTTTCGGGAGTGGCCTACCCATTGTTTTTATCTGAATTTTTTCACTTAGAGTCCTGTTACTAAATGAAGTTTTCAGTAATTCACTCACCTTGTTCATGTTCGTAACTTTACTGTGAATTTTAACTTAAAGAAAAAGCACTGAACACTGTTTTAAAAATCCGTACTCACGATGAACTACAGCATTACAGGAGCACATACAGAACTACTCTACCATTGTTTTGAAAACATGTGTCCAACGCGCGGGTTTTATGTTCTACCAACAAAACTGCTGCTGTGAAATATGCACATGTTGAAATACTGACTCTAAATGTTAAAATCTAATATTATATTCACATTGAAACCCAATTAATTTTATTTATAAGGATATCTATGTGTTGTGTTTCTGCAACTGATTTCATTAAGCATTAATTTGCGTTTTGAAGTTCCTCAGAATTAACTTGCATAAGGATGGTGACACTGCATTAAAGGAAGGTAAGCGCGAAATGTATTCTTACTATTGTCTTTCGCTAGGTGGCAGGATCGTGGTTCTCTGAAGTCCCGTGTTTTACTGCACTCTAACGGGCAAAGCGTAAGTTATGCGCCAGAGAAATTCCGGCACTACCTTCTCTGACCTTCTTCCATAAGAGCCGTGTATAAGCAGACATCTTAGCCCCTAGCCCTAACACAGGCGTTTATGAGCGTAGACGGTGCCGTTCTAGAATCGGCACCAAGCTACGGAAAACAACCAACCGCGCTGGCGTTCATCGCGCCTATTCAAACGAGGGAGCAACTACTCATAAACAATTCCTTTTGCGCAAGTCTTATATACTTCTCTTTCTTTCGCTTTCATACAGATGGTGCCATGGCACAGCGGCACTACCTCAGAAGCCGCCCCTGATCTGAATACTTTTATACTGTCTTTAGAATTTCCCAAAAAAATTTACCATATGCCAACAAACTGTGTATATATGAAAAGTACACTATTCTCCGAACTTTCAAGCTTGACATGCCTGAAATCACCCTCATTAAGAAACACATTTTACTAAGCTTTTTCGTCAATGCCTCTATGTGAGTTTCCCAATTTAAATTTTCATCTAGTATTAGTCCCAGAAATTTGATAGTTTGTACGTAATGTATTTGGTCTTGTCCCAGCATTAATTTTGGACACAATTGACTTCCACTCATTTTATTATAGAAGCTTAGGGCTGCTGTTTTCTCCTTACTCAATATTAACATATTGGCACTAAACCATTTTTGAATATATTTTAGATTATTTTCAATATGTACATCTGCCCCTTCCTTATTCACCCCTTTGATAAAAATATTTGTATCATCTGCAAAAAGTGTAACATTTATATTGGTTCTGTTTTCTACATTATCTGCCAAATCATTAATGTACACTATAAATAAAAGAGGTCCAAGCACCGAACCTTGAGGGACCCCATATATCATTATAGCGCTACTTGAAATCTGAGTTTTAACTTCACTCGTTTCGCTATCAAAATACTCTATTTCCACCGATTGCTCTCTATTCTCCAGATAAGATCTGAACCAATCTAAAGCTAACCCCCTTATGCCATATGAGGATAATTTTGTAGTAAAAGTTTGTGATCAACCAGGTCAAACGCCTTTTTAAAATCTAAAAAAATGCCTATCCCTAGTTGTTTACTATCTAGTGTTTCATACACTTGTTCAATGAAATTCATCAGTGCAGAACTTGTTGATTTATTTTTTCGAAAACCATTTTGATTGTCATTAATTACTTTAAATTTTTCCAAAAAGCTTGTTACTCTTTTATACATTATTTGTTCGAAGATCTTTGCAAAAGTTGAAATTATGGAAACTGGCCTGTAATTTCCTACCTCCCCTTTGTTACCTTTTTTAAAGATGGGTTTCACTTTACCTTTTTTAACCTGTTGGGGAACGTCCCACTTGAAAGTGAAAGATTTATCAAGTACGTCAGTGGTTCAATTAGGAATAAGGAGCAACGCTTTATGACGCAGTTAGAGTAACCGTCTATTCCTACTGATTTCTTACTCTTCAATTTTTTTATAACATCTTTAACTTTCTCAACTGTTACTGGAATTAAAAACATGATATGTTCATTTTTCTTTACACTTAATCTTTCCTTCTTTCCTAGAGAATGAGTATTTAACAGTTTCTCCGCTACAGTTGAATAAAACTGGTTGAATAATTCCTTGCCAAAAAGGAACAACACTGTCTGGACAAATACCATTCCCAGAAAATGCACTAAAGAAAGTAGTACAAAGAAAAATAACTGAAATATGGAATGGAAAACATTCAAGACATCTGGAAAGTATACAATAACAAACCAAAGAAAGAAGCAGTAGCCAAATTTAGGTTAACAACCGGCCACGATTGCTGGAATAAGAACCTAAATAGGACAGGTATACTACCAACAAGTGAATTCCTTTTTGTCTGCTTATTTTAACTATTTATAATGCCCAAACTTCCAATCTCTACTCATAACAGACGTCTAACTTTCAAATCTACATTCTCGTGAGAGTTACAATATACAAAACAACTTTTTTTTTCTACAGAATAAACTATAATTGAGTTGGAAAATATTTACCATGAAACATGTTTTAATTTTTGTATGTACCTATTCATATTTATGTGTTTGATTGAGAGAGTAAACGATTTATGAGATAAAAGTCTGTCCTCACATAACCTCAATCAGTTTATTGCTGTTTTTCTGCAACACGCGAAATGACCAATATCTGAACATCGAAGTTTAGAGAGGAATACACTCTGAATGAGGTTTACAGCCAATGCGAGGAGGTCCCAACACGACCATTGTTGTGGACTCGCACGTCACACCGTTTCCTGTACCTAGCCTTGTAACACCCAAACACACAATGCATATAGGTGCGACTGCAACCTTTTGTTGTTACGTAACGTGACATTCCCAGTTTCTTGGTCACTGCGTGTCGACTTACGTGAGGTTCCGCTTATGTCAACTGGGGCAGCACCGTTGTCCACTTTCGTCATGCCCAATTCTTTATACTACATCCGGGACAAAATAATATCGATTTCCCAATAAAACAAACATTCAAAGCAATACTCAAGGTATAATTTGTTTAAATAATATATTTGGAAAAAATTGAGTGTTTTAACAAGTACATTTTTGGGCAGTAAGATTTTCGCTACAGGGTATACAAAAGCCATTCAGAATTAAGACGAATTTTGAGGTCACTTCCAAGAAATTCAAGCTATATATATCATTTGTTATGGAAATATATCAAACAGATGGTACTTTGATCCAAATAGTAAGTGCTGTTTTTGTGTTATATCCCTGGAAGACACTGGATTTAAGTACCAAATTTGGTATTAACACACCCTTCATTTTCAATTCTGTTATTTTTTTAAATTTCTTTTTAATGTCCTGCAACGGTAAGTCATATCGCTCGATAAATGCAATGATGTTCAAATGAGTACAGGATACATAGAGCTTAGAGTTAGCAAACATTCATCTTTCAGGACAAGGGAAAACCTCCAACGTTAAGTCATATCGGACGATGAATGAAATGATGTTCAAATGAGTACATAGTACATAGAGCTTAGAGTTACCAGACATTCATCTTTCAGGATAAGAGAAAACCTCCAACGTTAAGTCATATCGGACGATCAATGAAATGATGTACAAATGAGAACAGGGTACATAGAGCTTAGAGTTACCTGACATTCATCTTTCAGGATAAGAGGAAACCTCCAACGTTAAGTCATATCGGACGATGAATGAAATGATGTTCAAATGAGTACATAGTACATAGAGCTTAGAGTTACCAGACATTCATCTTTCAGGATAAGAGAAAACCTCCAACGTTAAGTCATATCGGACGATAAATGAAATGATGTACAAATGAGTACAGGATACATAGAGCTTAGAGTTAGCAAACATTCATCTTTCAGGATAAGGGAAAACCTCCAACGTTAAGTCATATCGGACAATGAATGAAATGATGTTCAAATGAGTACAGGGTACATAGAGCTTAGAGTTACCAGACATTTATCTTTCAGGATAAGAGAAAACCTCCAACGTTAAGTCATATCGGACGATGAATGAAATGATGTTCAAATGAGTACAGGGTACATAGAGCTTAGAGTTACCAGACATTCATCTTTCAGGATAAGAGAAAACCTCCAACGTTAAGTCATATCGGACGACGAATGAAATGATGCTCAAATGAGTACAGGATACGTAGAGCTTAGAGTTACCAGACTTTCATCTTTCAGGATAATATGTAAATAAAACATTTAGTATTATGTGATTTCGAGGATGTGAATGAAAGGAACGTAAATGCTTCGCAATTCTACACCTTTATACGCTTATTCATAGTTCATATTTTATTCATTTGCCAAATAATGCACCGTTAAACCACTATTGTACTACTAGAAGCCGCTGGGAGAAAAATATAAGGGTAACACACAAAGGGCGGCCAGATCCGTGGCGGCAGTCTCGCATACAGGCGGGGTCCCTAACGTACCTAGATATTACGATACAATATGACTCCCCCCACAGGCCTAACTCTGTTCAAGGATAGGTCTGTTTGAAGGACGTCAGGGTACACATATTTGAAAAGCAAATTTTAACGCCATGTACCTGGACCACTGTCCAATCGCCTGATCCTAGCACATTATGTGGAAAAAATAGGAAATGGGACTTGCATAAATTTGCAGCATTTGCCTACTAATTTGGGAAAACTGCGAAAGGTGATCTTAAGGGCACGGTGGCCGGGGCAAAGGGAGTGTAACACGAGTTCTCCAGCCTCACGCGTTACAGCCGTCGGGTTTAGCAATGATTGTAAATTACTCTTGGCGAGAAATTACCTTGTGATTGACGTCCCTTGCTGCCGTCTAACTGCACTGTTGCCATATTGCTCGCACTCCCAGATCATCTTTCTGCTCTTCTTGACTGATGATATCCACTTCATCATATTCCCTTTCACTAATGTTTTCATTGAAATCACCGAAGAAGGTGGCGTTCTTGTATCTCAGGTTTTATCCCCATTGGCCATGCACTCTGTTTTTTTTTCTTTTATGGTTTACCCTTGGGTATATGACGAATGTTTATTATTTCTTTTCCATAATTTCCCCTCCGCCTTCTTTACCATATTTTAGGTGTACTTTCAGCTTCGTAGTGTATGGTAGTGCCAGCAGATGTCGCGGATGCTCGTAAATACGTTCTCGACTTTAGGACGTTATTGTAGTTGCTGTCTTCACGTTTATTGAGATCCGAACGCACAGTGTTGGCGGCTACGTGGTGGAACCTGGCGCTGAAATGAGGTATTTTAAGCACTGGCTAGAGACCCGTGATTCCCTTACATCATCCCTTCCTCCTAATGCTATTGAAATATACCTACAGTTGTACAGTCGAGAGACCTCTCCCGCAGGACTTATTATTTCTTCCGGAAGTGATTTCGAGCTTCTAAAGCTTTAAGTAAATCTATATATGTAACTATTAAGTCCTTAAAAGGTCTCCTGTGGCTGCCTTGAGATTTAAAATTATTTCGTTTTTGTTATACTTTTATTTTCGATATTCTAAAGGAGAAAAGCACTTCTGAATTAAAGTTTTGATGTTTAATCACATTCGAACACAAATGTCCATCACTAACATTTCATTTTGTGTTACAGATTCTACTGGCGGCATTCTCTGCGCTGGGAGGTGGCGTGTCGCTGCTGCTCCTGCTAGTTCCTGTTGGTCGGGTCACCATCACGTACCCACAGAATCTCACCTTATCTCTGGGATGTGGAGCGACACCTAGGAACATACTCGAGTTGCGGTCCGTGGAAAACCAGGACTCCCTATGTCACGTGCTTCCTGCTCTGGGGAACCACAAGGTACCTCAACAATTACATGACACACTCTACCAATTCACCAATAAGCTACTGTAAAAATATATTACTAGAGATGAACATTTGTGAAAAAATGATAAAATAGTTTTATTTTATGCATTTCCTTGCATATGTAATGGGATTATAGAATTTCATACCTAGAAAATATCATTTTTTTTTTTCTTTCTGAACCATGTACATGCAAGTATAGAAGGTAAATCGTAAGGGATTGACAAATTTATACTACACAAATCATGTAGGCCTTGTTAAAACATACAATTTATGTCAAATACATATTTTGAGTGAACTGTTTCTCTTGTATTCCTTGTTGCTTATTTGAATTTTGCAATAACTGCACTTTGCTCAAATGGAAAATAGTTTAGTTGCTGGTTTATTTATTGACCTAAAAAAGGCTTTTGACACTGTAGATCATACTTTATTACTAAATAAACTTGAGTATGCTGGTGTAAGAGGACTTCCTCTCAACTGGTTTCAGAATTATCTCAGTAATAGGAAACAATTTGTAAATATGAACAACATTTCCAGTTCTCTATCAGTAATTCATCATGGTGTTCCACAAGGTTCTGTATTAGGTCCTATATTATTCCTAATTTTTATAAATGACATAGGATGTTTAAGACTAGAAGGTAAATTGACTATGTTTGCTGATGATATATGTTTTTTATATATAGATAACTCTGAGCACCAGCTGATATATGAAATACAGCAAGACCTGAATGCATTGAATAGCTGGTTTAAGGGCAATAAGTTAACATTAAATGTCTGTAAAACAAAATATATGTTATTTCATAAAAGATCATACGTACCAGTAGTAAATAACAAGATACATGTTGATAATGCAGTGATTGAAAGAGTAACAAAAATCACATATCTAGGTTTGATTCTAGACAGTACGCCCACATGGAAGGACCATATCATGCATGTAAAAAATAAAGATTCTTCCTGTGTTAGCTGTAATTCACAGGCTGAAATTCAAAGGATTCAGTGTAAATCATTTACGAAGTATCTACCATGCTTTAATTCAATCTCATTTGGATTACTTAAACATCTTATGGGGTAACTCTGTTAAATATTTAATTCATGACCTCGAAGTACTTCAAAATCGTGCCTTGAAAATAATCTACAATCTACCCTTTAGAACAAACACAAAAACACTCTACCATGTAACTAACATTTTACCATTACAAGTAAACATTGAGTTGTCCTTGATAATATATCTCCACAAAATAAAAAATAATCTTCTAAAGTCCAATCTAACATTTGAAAGCTCCTCACACACACACACACACACACACACACACACACACACACACACACACACACACACACACACACACACACACACACACACACACACACACACACATATATATATAATACAAGAAATAAAGGAAACTTAACAAAACCAACAGTGAACACTTCTACTTATAGCCTGAACAGCTTAACCTCACACGTTATCAACTTATATAATGCGCTGCCACTGGAACTGAAAGGCTGCAGGAACATAAAAGGTTTTAAAAGGAAAGTTGCTGAAAATTTACTGAAGGCATATATTGATAGCTGATAAAGTGTTACACATTTATAGCTGGTTTGAAAGCTGAACTGTTTAAAAAGTAATACGGATTAATGTCCCATAATGTAGCTTCTATTTTTCTGTTAAGTTCTTTGTTACTATTATTTCTTGAGTTATAGTGAATGGCTGTATCTTTGTATGTTTCATATATGTTATTCTTGTACGGTAATTCATTCCTACTATGAAAATGTAATATAAGTATTGTTAAGGGCTGTTTGCCATCATTTTATATATTTTTGTACTGTTCCCTAGCATGAGCTATGGCTCTGGGAACCTTTTCAGAGAACAATAAATAGTTATTCTTTGTTATTTCTTGGGCATACAAAGAAAATTGAATTTCATTTCCATCACCATAACGACCAGTTGTTTTAAAACATTTGACTATCCAAATCCATCATATTTTCATATTCCTTTGTTTGTAAAGGCGTAGATAGAGCAATAAGTGTAAGAATGGCTTGTATAAGAGTAGAGAAGGTGGATCTCTAAACGTTTTTACTTGGTGAAACCCGAGTATGTAAGTATTGGATGGAATACGAGAACTTCTGTATTTATTCTAAGCAGTAAACATACAAAACTGTTGAGCAGCGGGTGGAACGCACACTATATCTTATCCGATAATTACAGGTAGCCATGCACGAAATATCCTGTGGCTTTGAGTGTGAGCCGGACCTGCTGGCGGGTGGACCTAAGGCCCCAGGATACTTCCTGAACGAAGGCAACGGCAGCATGATCCTGGGTGCGCGGGAGTACGACGTCACTCTGGACAAAGTCGATGGCGACAAGAACCCCGGAGTTACCTTTTCCTTCAGCACACCATCGCCGGATGTCATCAAGTTTGGAGGTGACAAATACTACTTCCCGACGCCGGGTCTCTTCAGGCCGTCGTGCGAGACCGTGGGCACAGGCAACGCTTACAGGTAAGAACCTCAGCTGTTAAACTTAGTCCGGGGTAAAAGGGTCCTTGAAACTGGAGCAGAGCACCACCAAAGTAGCCTATTGTGCTTTGACGCGACCTTTGGAAGGCAAAAATTAACGTCAATTATAGGATCACATCAGCGCCGCCGGTGTACCGGAATTTCTCCGCAGCAGTTGTTTTTCATAACAGAAATCATTTAAAAGCCGATGAGTTCGAACCCATGACCGTACCAGTAAGCCAGCATCTAACCAACTGAGGCACACAAACCGACACGCTCCCTAGCACTCAGGGATGAGAGTTTTTCATTTAATCCAATTTTGGTTTAGAGTATTGCTGTTGACACACATATAACACGCATATTTTACTAATAATGCTTACTTTTTAAATTTAAGGAGTCTAAAAACATGTATTTCCGGCATCTACTTTTTGGATATGTAAGAGAAAACGTATAAAAACAAAACAAAAATTACAGATGAAAAAGCGGAAAGCTTCGATTAGTAAGCATATCATACAAATGAAAACTCGACTTTGCACATTCGATTATTCTTTGTTTATATCCAACAAATGACTTAGGTCTGTATGATACCAGCTTTGAAATTAACTAGGACTACTTATAAAACATACAATATCATCACATCTCAGGTTGTTCAACAATATAAGCTGAAAATACAGTTGTGTACAGTTGGTAAGTCAACTAGGTTCTGTTTTATCGTATATAAACCTGTTACTACAAAGAACTCTATTATGGTAACTGTTAAGTATCACGGCCTCCTTGATTATCTTTGCGGGCGCACAAGTAAACAAACGTACAGAAAAATATGTAGAAAAACATTCCAAATATAAAAAAAATATATACATATCTTTTAAAGCCAAACCGCGCATACTTTAAGGTTTTGGAGCATAATTAATAAGGAATTTATGAGCTTAGAATGCAGTTTATATTTAATTTTAAATCGATGACGCTCAGACAGTTAACACGAAAAATTCGGTCAATTGACGCACCAAGTTCCTTGTATGTTTTTCAATATCTGTATTTTCATTATAACTCAAAACTGTTTGCAGATGCAAACTGGGCAGCAGATGGCAGGAGAACGCAGGGATGTTTCATGCTGCGAGGTTGCTGCCACTGAAGGGAAACAAATTTCTGATGACGGAGCTCACCAATTGGACAACTGGCGCTTGGGACAGAATGGTGCACAATGCAACGTGCGCCAACACCTTCGTTGAGGTATGTGTCAAAGCAATCTGCTAAATCCACGATGTACTACGACTTCTGTGAGTTGTTTATCACATATCTACATACTTAGCTCAGCTGGTATATTTCAGACTTTGTTTAGAAGAACCTATCATCGTTGACAAGCGTCTTGGTGGAATGTTTCAGGAAGGAGAGAAAGTATCCGTGTCAATAGGGGAAGGTGCTGTGAGACTGATGGGATGCGAACCCCGATGTCTGATGGCAGTACCTAGACGCCACGTCTGTTCCAACCTCAAGAAGCAGATAGAGTACGACATCACACTGACTTTCTGGAGCTACCTAGTGGTTCGTGTTCTTATAGGTATCATCGGTGGTACAGCCTTCGCCATGTTCGAGGGCGCTGTGATAGCCATCCTCCGAGAACAGAACGCTGACTACGGTCTTCAAAGAATCTACGCTACCATTGGCGGAATGATCAGTTCTCCTTTGTCCGGAATGCTCATAGATTGGGCCAGCAAGGGCAAGGGTTACACAGATTTTAGGTAAGGTCTCTACAAGCAGACATATTCCTGCTTCCCCTCTCCACACAGACGTTTCAATTTTTCCTAGAGCTGGCCCACACCGCGTGAACTGTTAGCCTAAAATGGATAAAGTACGCAATTCATACGCTTCTGCTAATAACACTTCACAACAATTCCCTGTCTGTCATCACTAAATCTACGTAAACTACTACTGCTAATGTTATTGAAATATACTTACAGTTGTCTTTAAAATCGCCACATAGAACAAAAAATGAACTTTTCTTTACAGCTACAGAGACTTAACGGAAACATACGAAGCATGATATTCAAGGTTACAAATGCGTAACAGTACTGAATGAGCTCGCGAAACTGTTCACTCCAATTTAAGCAGCTGTCAAATTGTCCACGGTATCGCGCATGTTCGCGAATAAATTTTGAAAGTTTATCCAGAGAAAACAAAATATTGTTTGGCATACATTTTCTTATTTTTCTTATTTTTTCTCCTGAAAT
The DNA here is from genome assembly GCA_030765055.1 of Mantis religiosa. Classification (NCBI taxonomy): domain Eukaryota; kingdom Metazoa; phylum Arthropoda; class Insecta; order Mantodea; family Mantidae; genus Mantis; species Mantis religiosa. The sequence continues at coordinate 160,137,161 of CM060954.1, forward strand.
TCTTGGGAAAGCGGTGCTTCCAGCGTTTCATTGTGCGCTTCGCCTTTGAGGACTTGTCCCGTAAACTTTATGGTTATTTCAGTTACTCTTGATGTCTTGGAAAATAAAGATTTGTGCAATTAATCAAATCTGTTTTATTTTAAAGTTTTTCTTATACAGAACAAAACATAAGCGGTAACAATGCAAAAACAAAGAACATAGAGAAAATTAAAATAAAAGTTCAGGATGGCCAACATAACTCCAATTTTCGGAGGCTTACTAGCCACAACTTAGTCTTCCAGGTTACCCCACACACTGTTAGATCGGGAGAGTTAGACCAGCACTAATCACTCTATATTCAGACACTTCCCTAAATTTATTCACGGACTCCTCTTCTGTATGAGCAGTAACAGAATCTTGTTGAAACCACCCATATCATTTCTCTTCTGTCAGTTCAAGATAAAATGGGGGTCAAAATGTCAATTCGGTATCTCTGTGCTCAAAGAATATTGCACCGATTATGCAGTACACTAAATTCCAACTTTACGATCATGAGGGATTTCTTGAACGCGATGTGTATTTACAGAGGCCCAGTGCCGACTGTTATGACCACTGAGGTGGAACCACGCCTCATCGGAAAAGAACAGAAGCTGTGGATAAATTAAACCGTCATTCACTAATGAAAGAAACCATTCGTGATAATGGGTCACTTTATTGAAACCAATAACAAGGGATGTCTTGAAAATCTTGTATTTCACAGACTTCTGATGTTTACGTCAACCCAGGCGCGGTTCTGGGCTAATTGATTAGGTAACTCGGAAAATAAGCTAACCTTAATTCGCAAAATCACTGTCGGAAAACCCGATTTTATACTGGAATAGCGGTTTTGAATTTCGATGAGGCTTCCCTCTGTATATGAATCCAAAAGTTTCTTAAAACTACCTTTATTTAAAGAGACCTCGCTTTCATTATATCCATGAAATATCATCTCCTGTCTACTTCCCTAAAAGAATATTGCATGAAAAGCCTGTTAAGCTTAACGTTCTCATTGTATTTTACAATATATAGAGTGAGCTTTCCTGAAGAACGCCTGCAAGTTTGTTAGCGTTTTGCCCAGCTTCTTCAATCCAACACAATTATGTCCTTAATACCAACGAGTCTTAAATGTCCATTTACCACATCGCGTTTCTCATCATCTTTCCATAAAGAAAAGGTTGTTTGAAAAACCGATCACACCAAGTCGTGTGTTCGATTCATTGTAAATCCCTTAAATATGAAAAATTAAACACTTCACATAGTGACTTTGTGGACTCGTAGAATTAAAAGTCCAATTTGCAGAAATTCAAGTCGTTCTTTATTTGCGTAGAAATACACTCACAGTAGCAGTATTACATCACATACACAATCGCCATCTACCAAGCTGGATGACCACAACATTACATCTGTTTACAACACTCCTGTTACGTCTGTCCTTACAGCTGTTTACTACTCCACTCTGCGACTGCTCTTGGCGAGTCGTCACTCCCTTAAATACCTCATTGATTAATTCGAGAGATTTCTGGAACAAACAAGAAATCGACTGTTCTCTGTCAATCAAGATATCACTATAATTTTCTAAACGGGAAACCTTATCCGTGCCGGCAAGTCCTTTATCTCGCGTTATCTTTAACTGCTTATGCAAACTCTTTATTACCACACGTTTGCCTATCAGTTCCTTTGTGTAAACAAGCCGCGCGAACCCTTTTTGCCAGTACGCCGCCCCTCGTAGAAAAAAGGAATTCGCGACAATAATCACTGACCACATCAAAAAATTGCGTTTTCACACAGGATTCAAACTGTTAATAAACAATAGCACATGCCACTCGGGACTCGCTTCAAGCGGGTTACCACTTCTACCAACAAAACTCTTCAAATAAACGAAAAAGCAGAAAGAAAGTCCTGTTTTATGTTGGCAACACGAGTTGATGCGGAATATATGGCTTCTATGAATCGAATCCGTAGCCATGGTAACCATCCATGCATTCTGCCCCTCCAATCTCTCCTCACCCTCCGCAAGTGTTACAGTCACCTTGACCTTTTAATAACCAATCACTAGTCGGGAAATAAGCTAGCTGCATTATCGACACACAGGCGCCAAGAGAGCGGTTCCATTACAAAATACAACTTGGAGAACTTTTATCATTGAAAATTAAATGCTAGAACATAAAACATAACCATGTCATTTTTTTAGTTAGTTTATGGAAATTAATCATTTCTTTACACTAGCCATATTAGGCTAAGATTTTTGATGGATAGAGTCAACATGAAAAATCCATTGCCATGGCCGGGATTTGAACCACGGATCTCCTGGTTTCCGTCCAGACTTACGATAGTAAGTCGCCACAAATGGTTTATCTTGAATGCGAGAGCTCCTAGTGGTCTACCGGGGAAATATATGAGTCAAATGGAGAATTTAATGTCAGGACGGCACCTTCACCATGGTAGCTCAATGGGTTAGAGCGACTGGACGGAAACCAGGAGATCCGTGGTTCAAATCCCGGCCATGGCATTGAATTTTTCATGTTGACTCTATCCATAGCCATGTAAGTTAATCAAAAACAAGTAGGTAACTCTGCGATTCAAACGCATCAAGGAAGAACTGCCCCTGCATCACCACATTTCTTTAAAATAGTGCTTTTGGATTCATGCGCTTCACGCATATTTCTAGTAAAATCTCTGCATCAAGATTTTGGCAATACTTGCTCTAATAACTATAATGAAATAAATAGGTTTTTGGATCACTAACTGATTTCTGTTATTGTCCATAACAGGCCAGCATTCTATCTGTATGCAGCGCTGAAAATAGTGAGTGGTCTACTCATGCTGACCATCAACCTGGAATTTAAGGCTCCAGCAACAAATGTTGTATCAGATGTCATCACAGTACTCAAAAATGTTGAAATTGTTGCACTCTTTATTGCCATTTTTGTACTAGGTAAGTTTACCAGATGGTCTATATAACATATATCCAGTATTTATTTGCTTTGGCAAATAAAGTATGGTAAAATCTCAATCTATGACACTTAAACTGCTTGTCTATCATGTATGTGATAGATTATGTATAACAGACAACTTTTACATTTGTTCATAAAATTTATGGGAAAAGTGGTCTTTCTGTGAGTTTGTTGCAAAGGAAACACTTGCATGGTTATGTCAACAGATTCTAATTTTGGCAAATTTTCATCATATGACAAAGCTTTAAGTTCTATTTCAAAACTGAAATATCAAAAAGCTACATTAAAATCTGTGTATAGGTAGATTGAAACATCTCTCAATTGTTATGCCATTGTTTCTTATAAATCTCCTAAATGCATTGTCATAAGCAGTGGACTAAACAACTTGAAATATTTCACTGATTTTATAAATTGTTTTTGACAGACATGAATACATGAAAGTTTATTTGGGTTTATTTCAGGAACTGCGTGGGGTTATCTAGAAAGTTTTCTATTCTGGCTGCTGCAAGATCTCGGAGGATCAAGATCTCTTATGGGTATTACCATCACTGTCGGTGGAGTAGCAGGAATTCCACTTCTGGTTTTGTCTGGCCCCATCATTGACCGAATTGGGCATGCCAATGTTCTCTTCATAGGATTCATGTTCTACGCAATCCGACTTCTTGGTAAGTATCTCTCTGTAATATAGCAGCACTGCCTGAGTATGTGTGGTGTTTTATTCTAAAAGCAAATGTTTGGTGTCACAGGATATTCGTTGATCTACAACCCGTGGTTGTGCCTCATTTTTGAGGCCATGGAGAGCGTCACATCGTCCCTGTCATTCACAGCTGCTGTCACTTATGCAGCTAAATTATCCACTACAACCACAGACACCAGCATTCAGGGACTCCTTGGTGGCCTCTACTTTGGTGTTGGTAAGCATGCAATGTAGCCATTGTTAACTCTAGAGTGTTTTATGCTTTCTGTTAAATTGCTTAAGCAATCAATTTCTTCTTTCTTCCTTCGTGTTTATTGTAATAGTTATGGGCTTACACTTAGCAAACCCGCAATATTGGTGTATGTTTAGAATGCACTTTCCATAAAAGGAAAGAAAGAAAGAACACTAAAAGAAACAAAGAGCACTAAATCTTCATTAGGTTGTTATACTTTTGTTATTAAATAATTACGTGGAATAATTTAAAAAATGTGACTTATTCAAGAGACAAAGCGTGAGGCATTTCATTGGGAATGTCTTGTCACTGTAAGATGCTTCACCCTCACTCTTGCTATTTTAGTATAGAAATCAAAAACGTCTCAACTCACTAATTATGTTAAAGACATTTTATGAAAAATGGATGTATATCTTAAATTTTCTGGAGATGTTCTCAGAAGTTCTCTTCATTCTAGATGAAGTTTGCACAACTGGTAACCTATAAGAAAAATCACAAAAAGTGTGGATCTTGCTAAATCGCACAATTTATGCCAATAGGCTTTTATAGGGTTCACCATTTCCGAATTGCTCTTGCTATTGGTTTGAACAGTTTCAGCTTTAGAAGATCTCAGGAACATACAGTTAGTATTGTCACAGTGGCAGCAACAGCCTGCAATAGCGAATTAAGTGTGAGTCAAACCATTCCAGCACTGTTATTGTTTACTGGCAAGAGAAGCAAAGCTGAAAGTGGAAGCCTCATTGTTGTGTACCCTGAAGTTTTCCAGACCATTCATTTCTAGAAGATTTGACTTCCACAGTCTTCTCACCATAACTGGTAGGGTATATGTGAAAGGAGGTGCCAGCCTTGTGAGTCATGAGAACAGATTAGTTGTGAGTCGGTCGGCATGCAAGCAGTGCAGTAGAGTTCAGTTTGACCAGTGAGTATAGAGCAATTAGGTGCAAGTCTGTAACCTGTATAAGGCAACTCCATATTGTTTTTATAGAACACCAGACAACCTCTGAATGATAAATTGATGGTTACAAGTGAAAATTTACTTATAAATTTACATGATTTGGATAAAATAAGCTGTGTTAATTAAAAAGCATAAAATAAGCAAGCAAACCCTGTATTTCAGCAAAAAAGCATTCATAAGCATTTCACTTAGAAATCTGGCCTTTAGTAATCAGCATACATGATAAAATGTTTTAGTTAATTGATGGAAATTAATTATTTCTCCACACTAGCCGTATATAGGCTAAGGTTTTTGATAGAGTCAACATGAAAAATTCAATGCCATGGCCGGGATTTGAACCACGGATCTCCTGGTTTCCATCCAGTTGCTCTTAACCTTTGAGCTACCATGGCCAACGTGCCATCCTGACATTAAATTCTCCTGTTGACTTGTATATTTTCCCGGTAAACCACTAGGGGCTCTCGCATCCGAGATACACCGTTTGTGGCGACTTACTATCGTAAGTACTTGAGTCCCAGGCTTCATCATTTAACTCTTATTATTTTAGTTAATTGATGGAAATTAATCATTTCTCCACACTAGCCGTATATAGGCTAAGATTTTTGATGGATAGAGTCAATGTGGTTAAGAGCGACTGGACGGAAACCAGGAGATCCGTGGTTCAAATCCTGACCATGGCATTGAATTTTTCATGTTGACTCTATGATAAAATGTATTAGATTTTTGTATTCTCTTAGATAGTAAAATCTGTAGGAGGCTCACATGTCAGAATATTAATCACCAAACAGTAAAGAAAATGGTCCAATATAGATGTTTGAGAAACACCATAGCTTATATTCTGCTGATTAGAATATTTGTCTCTGTTGTCATTAAAATATTATGTTTTGTAATGTCACAATGTTTCTCTTGTAACAGGTAAGGGTGCTGGCAGTTTGATTGGTGGTTATATCATGAAAGGTTTTGGAACTCGGCCCACATACCGGGTATTTGCTGTTGTTTGCACTGTAACTGGAATAACTTACTTCCTTTTCAACAAGTTCTACCTCAGGAAAAGACCACAGGTAATCTAACAGCTGTTAAACATTTATTATAGTATTCGGCTGTCACAAATAAAGCCAATTGATTAATAGCTGATTAACATGAAACTGGAGTACGGAGTTAGGTAGTCATATATAGAGGGAACTCAATAATTATAACAAAGTTTTGCTACTTCTAGCTTAACCAAAAGTAACTGCATCTTTCTTATTTTAAATGAAATATCTTATACTTTATTTTTTACAGATTCTGATACTCCTCTCAGTACCTTTTCAACAAGTACCGACATGATACTTCTGTGTAATTCATTACCATAGAGATTAGAGTATGTTTATTTTAGTACTTTTTGTATCAACGGAAATCTGTGGCTTGATTGTCATTTGTTTTTATTACTGGTAACTTATATTGATACTCATTTATTTACTGCTTTATGCTATTGAATCTGACATCTAGTTATTAAATAATATTCCATTTAATGTTTTGTAAAAAGGAGCAGATTCCTTTCCAATGATAGCTACTCAGACAGGACTGAACTCTTTGCAAAGCTCCAAATTTACCTAACAATCTGTATCCACTTTGTGCTTCAATTCTACAACGCAGACAAGGATCGTAAGAAAATCAGTGTTGATGTGTGTTTGGAGGAATTTAGTAACAGTGACGTCAAAATTAATATAAAAATTATTTGTTGTTGGTTTATTGACACTCGTCACTTACTTTTTCATATATTTATGAGAGACTAGTTTCAAAGGCCCTGGCCTCCATTTTCAATTGAAAATGGAGGCCAGGGCCTTTGAAACCAGTCTCTCATAAATATATGAAAAAGTAAGTGACGAGTGTCAATAAACCAACCACAAATAATTTTATATTAAAATCAGTGTTGTTTAACGTTGGAGGTTTTCCCTTATCCAGAAAGATGAATGTGTGGTAACTCTAAGCCCTATGTACCCTGTACTCATTTGAACATCATTTCATTTATCGTCCCATATGACTTAACGTTGGAGCTTTTCTCTTATCCGAAAAGATGAATGTCTGGTAGCTCTAAGCTCTATGTACCCTGTACTCATTTGAACATCATTTCATTCATCGTCCGATATGACTTAATGTTGAAGCTGTTCTCTTATCCGAAAAGATGAAGGTCTGGTAGCTCTAAGCCCTATGTACCCTGTACTCATTTGAACATCATTCCATTTATCGTCCTATATGACTTAATGTTGAAGCTGTTCTCTTATCCGAAAAGATGAAGGTCTGGTAGCTCTAAGCCCTATGTACCCTGTACTCATTTGAACATCATTTCATTCATCGTCCGATATGACTAAACGTTGGAGGTTTTCTCTTATCCTGAAAGATGAATGTCTGGTAACTCTAAGCTCTATGTATGCTGCACTGATTTGATCATCTTCTAATTCATCATTTGATATGATTTAGCGTTGGAGGATATAAATTAAAAATGGTTATTACTAACCTGTTTTTTCGGTGTGCAAATTTTGCTGTTTGGTTATGACTGTATTTCACAGTGTACTATTTCTGATTTTGTTTCTTATATCAGTGTAATGCTTCATTGTTCTAGGTTGAAGGTAATGACATAGTAAAGAAGAAACCACCAGTAATTACGGAGATGACTGACATGGTAGAAATTGATCTCAAGAATCCTGCCAACAATAACCTCACTGCTTCTAAAAATGCAGAAAAGGAGCCAATCAAGAAGAATGCTAAATCATATTCAGCAGCTACAAACCAGGACATTCCACCACCCTCTTGCAATGGCAACCACATTGTTGACGAAAAGATCCAGCCAGAAGAGGACAAAGCGGGAGAAACAGAGAAGAATATCTCTGATGGTAGCTGTAAGGTGAATATGGCATATAAACCAGATGATGATGAGCAGGAGGCTGAAGAGGAGAGAACTAAAAGGTCACAAAACAATGTGGAACAGGAAAGAGAGAATGTGGGCGATGCCAAAGAAAACAAAAAATCTTCATAGAATTTGTTGCTTCAATGTTTACATTCCATAATGTGAAGTGTGATATATACCCATAACCTAATTATAATTCATGCTGCTGTAACTAGGGCAGCATTTCTCCTTGAAATGCTCAGTAATTAGAGAATTAATTACTCATTTCCGTCCAAAGAGACAAAAGCTTGTTAACTCATGGACAGTAGTTAACTATTCCTGCTTTTAGTGGATGATATTCTGTGAATTGAACTGGTAGAAACTAAAGTTGCAGCTATGTGTATGAGTGGAGGTTAGTGACCCAAAAACTATTGGGAATCTTTAAGTGATTTAAATGTAATGTACAACTTGATATTTGGTGGAAGCTGAAGGTATGGCAGCAGTTTTAACAAAGACTGAGTTAGTGTCTAGATGCGTATACCACCTTGTTATTGCTTACCAAAATTAATTTAATAATTTATCAGCTGAAAGGTCCAGAATAAGTTGGATGTTAGAAAAATATGTTAAAGTTAATACAGAACTGAAACAAAGATGGAATCCTAGGGCCTGGAAGTTTAGCCACGGTTTTATGCTACCTGCATCTCGTAAACATAGGGAGGAGGTTGAGTGCCATGTAGTCACTTGTACTCATACAACCAAGCTCACTGGTAATGGTAATCTATCAAATGTAAATCACACGACGCACACAGTGTCAGGTATATGGCACATTTATTCATAAATTTTACAAAAAAAAACTTATCTTTTCCAGGTGTATGAATATAAACAAAAGAACCATTCATATTTACAAAGTGCACAGTGCCCGCCTCAGTAGCATAGATGGTAGCATGTCTGCCTCATGTTCAAGAGGTCCTGAGTTCGAATGTCGTTCAGGGTGAGTTACCTGGATAAGGTATTTTCCGGGGTTTTCCCTTATCTTTACAGACAAATGTCGGGTAGGTCTAAGCTCCATGGACCCTGGACACATTTGAGCATCACTTCACCCATTTCATTCACCATCCAATATGACTTAACGTTGGAGGACATAAAATTACCAAAAAAAAAAAAAAAAAGTTTGCACAGTAAATGAAAAACTAATTCATTGTGACAATACTATACAGAGTGTTTCGAAACAACACCGAACAAATATATAGAAGTAGTTGCTGAGCTTCTATGTGACACATATAGATACTTTTTACCACCAAAAGAGCAGCATAAAAAATGCCCCTGAATGAGTGTGGATTAGGCAGTTACAGGATGAAACAAAAAGATTATATGCTACAAATGCCGTGTTTGAAGACGATATTTTAGATGCCCCGCGTTGTGGCGATCATGTTGAAGCAGGAGCTTTGGCGATGATGATGCGTAAGATGTTGTCCCACGTTGCTGCAAGAGTTATGGTATGTCTGCTGCCTTCCTGGATGCTGACGATGAAGCCACGATGTGCAGATTCTTCTCAATCTGAATCTGGCACTCAGATGTATCTAAAATCTCCTCTGCTGCTTCAGTTGTTATATGAGCACCGTTTTCTCAAGCGTAGTCACAAGCGAAGGAATTATTTATTTAAATAAACTAAGAAATAAATAAACTTTGTTTCATTTATAAACATACAAACTTGTAAATTAATTGTGATACTTTATGCCATTTTTTATACAACTCTTTACATAATAATGATATTTCTTTGATACAATTTTCTTGAAATCTGTTTTAACTATTTTTTAATATTTTAATTCATTCACTTCGACATTCCACAATCCAAAAACATGTCTGTTCTCTTCAATGTTATGCAATCAAAGGACAGTTTCTTTCCTAGCTGTTTTATCAAAATTATTGATTTTTCATCCTCCCATTTCCATCAATACCAATCAAACTTAATTTTTACTGGTCCACATCACACATTACATAATCTCATTTTTAAAACTACCATCATAAAACATTCACATTATATCACTTACATGTTGCATCATCTCATGACCTACTGAATTTTAACAATTTCTTTTCTTACTCATTTTAATATGTCCATATTGATTCTTAAACCACATATTTAAACAATTTTACAATTCTCAGGGCCTAAACCAAACAACCGTTACAAGGAACAATGTCACGTGCCTCATACTATTGAAGTTTGCAGGTGACACACTGTGCCGCATACTGTAGCTATTGGTAAACATACTGACATACTCCACGGTAGCTGCTGCTATTAAGCATTACTTTGGCTTATGAAATTGCAATAAAGAAGCTATTCTTTAGTTATTTATTTGTGAGTGTTTAACATGTTCCAACATTCCATTATAGTAGTCCATGATGGCAAACAAGTTGGTGGCCATATGCAACTTAAACCTTTTAGAGAGAAGTTAATGTTAGTGAGATTGAGGATGGAAGCATTAAATTATAAAGACAACAGAGAACAATATCAAAGAATTGTAGATAAAGATAACCAAAACTAAATGCCTTATACAACGAGACAAGCATTTTATTCCTCTGTGTTTAATAATACTAAATAAAGCATTTGTAACTGTAAAGGAAGCTGTAGATTTTACAGTAACTGGTTGAAAGTACTGTACAATTAAGATCATAGCAAACTGAGCAACCTTGGAACTGTCCGAGTGATTAGTCAACTGTTTCACGAGTAACTGCCCTTTGCCACATTACCTGAAAGGTAGATTAGGGTCGTTGATAAAGAGCAAGGAGCAGTGCTTTTTTTTACATGGCCAGTGCGTCCCAATTGAGGTTCGCACACCAGTGGTTCCTGCTCTGTCTAAACACAAAATAATGTAATATTTAATGATGCATAAAATTATACCTAAGAGAATTTTGAAGCTTCAACACCAAAATTCAGACTAGTTAAGTTATAAACTACGAAATGGCTATATTCGTTTGGTGTGGTTTCGAAACAACCTGTATTATGTCTGTGCATATGCCTTGTTACAGTGAAAAACAATGTACATGGACAGATAGAGTCAGACTGAAAAATTCAATGCCATAGCCGGGATTTGAACCACAGATCTTGTGGTTGCCGTCTAGCAGCTCTAACCGTTAAGCTACTATGGCCAACGTGCCAACATGACATTAAATTCTCCAACTGACTCGTGACTTTTCCCGTAATTTTCCCATGAAACCACTGACTCGTGATTTAATGTCATATTGGCATGTTGGCCATAGTAGCTCAAGGGTTAGAGCAGCTGCATGGCAACCAGAAGATCCATGGTTTAAATCCTGCTTATAGCACTGAATTTTTCAGTCTGATTCTATATGTCCATACTTTAGCCTACACACGGCTAGTGTGGAAGAACAATTAATTTCCATTAATTGACCTAATAGTGGTTAACTATAAAGCCTGGGCCTTAAAGTGCTTACAGCATAGTAAGTCGTCATTAAGGTAGTTGTCTCATGTGTTTATGAGAACTCCTAAGTGGTTTATCGGGAAAAACACGAGTCAGTTGGAGAATTTAATGTCATGTTGGCACGTTGGCCATAGTAGCTCAAGGGTTAGAGCGGCTGGATAGCAACCAGAAGATCCGTGGTTCAAATCCCGGCTATGACATTGAATTTTTCAGTCTGACTCTATCTTACCATACTTTAGCCTACACACGACCAGTGTGAGAGAACAATTAATTTCCAACAATGTACATTTTCAAAGATCTTCTGTTGTACTTCATTCTGAATTTTACAGAGTGGAATATCCTATATTTTTCTGGAGAACACATTTTAGTTTCTACTGCATCTGTAGAAGTATTCTGTCTTCAAATCAACCTTGGCAATAGATAATTCCTCTATGACTCTGATCACTTCTACCATTTACATATTCTGACATACCAGATGATTTAAGAAATATTTTCTTTAAGGGATAGATAACTGAATAAATCTGATAATAAGGATCAGACATGTTCAGTGACTGTGCAGATAATGTGCAATGTATGTCATGTGCACCAATTATGGATGCAGTTGTATTTTCTTTGCTACCTTCTCCATATATGAGGCCGCATCAGTAACTAGCAGGAACACATTTTCCCTTTTAATAGTGCACAACCTTCCAGAAACAACATGAGTTGACGATTGATACCTCATGCACAAATAGCTTCATGAATTTTTGGCTAAACTTCCAGACCCTAATAATGAACAAAATACTCATCCACTGTGAATAAACTTCTGTCATGTTATTCTAATTCTGTAGGTATATTTTATGCATATAAAGTGATCAAATTTATTCAGACCTTCTTGAGAGGCAAATGAGTGATGCTGTTGAACTTGCAGTATAATGGATACTGTGACACGTTCATGCTACAGTACTGTTTATTTCTGTATAGCTTCAAGAAGCTATTATTATAAGTAGCTAGTTTATCTAGTTCATTTTCACTGACTTTAGCATAACTGGTAAACCATAAGAGATCGACAAAACCTTATTACACAAACAATGAATGTAGATGTTCTTAATGAGTAAGGACTATGTTACAATGAAACAAAATTAATATAACTAGTACTTCATGCTACATATATTGCTAGTGTTTACCTAAAACACGTTTCGTTAGGACCTTACTAACATCCTCAGCTAATGTCGACTATTGAATGTTGATTTGGTGAACTCCTTGGATGTGATAGGGGCATTTCTGTTGGTATCTTGATGAACTTAAAGTTCAGGTCCTCTTCAAGGGTTCAAAATTGAACAGTTTTCCTTCATATTTCTTTATGAATATCTTTTCCCATGTTAATGCAGTTGGACGCTGAACATTTTTTAATAAACGGATTTCTTGTTCTATATAATGATTCTCATTCCAAAAATGGTACACTATTGCCAATTTGTCTATTTCTTTGTTCTTGATGTTCCTAAAATGCTCTTTAAGCCTACTGTTCAAATTCCATTTTGTTTTGCCAATGTAAAATTTTTTTATTAAGTAGTTTATTTATATAATACAAATAAAATATTTAGTGATTCTTTTCCACTTATCTTATGAAGTTGATGACAATTCTTCTATCTTTTCTAATTGAAATTAATTTCGTAGACATTTGCCCACATCTTCAGTCAAACACATGTTTTACTTCATTGTTTGACAATGAAGTGTGTTTGACAACGAAGTGTGTTTGACTGAAGATGTGGGCAAATGTCTACGAAATTAATTTCAATTAGAAAAGATAGAAGAATTGTCATCAACTTCTTAAGATAAGTGGAAAAGAATCACTAAATATTTTATTTGTATTATATTTATTATTCCACTGTAACTAGCTTCATTTTCTGTGTAATCAGTAGTTTATTTATAGTCGCTTTAACTATGTAGGTCTTACCACGACTCCTGGTTTACATGTTACAGATCACATTTACATTAAGTTTTATGTTATTACATTACATTTACATGTATTATTGCTGATCAACAGTGAAGATTATAAAGACACACAAAATACGATACTAACATTTCAACAGTCATAATTTTGAAAATAATCCAGTGTCTTTTAAGAACTTAATGATGTTATCAATAGATGATGGTGACGACAGCGCTTCTTTAACCTTGTTGGGAATACCATGGTACTGATGCTGTTGGTTGTAAAGGAGGCAATCGATGATGATGTGCTTCACAGTTAGTACGCACTTGCAGGCAGTACAGGAGGGAGGTTGTTTGTTCTCGAGAAGATAGCTGTGAGTTACTTTGGTGTGACCTATTCTCACTCTTGTCATTATGACTTGATTTTGCCTGCGAAGATTGTAGATGCAGTACTGTCCTGCTGAAGCTATTTCATGAAGCTTATTGTTGGGGGTTTTGAGCCAATTTATCTTCCATTTTTGGTATAATTTGGTTTTGAAGAAACAAATAAAGTCATTATGAGGTGCAGCTCTGTCAGTACTGTTTTGAGTAAGATTAGTAGCTTCTTTAGCAGCCAGATCAGCAATTTCATTGCCTTGGATACCCCTATGCGAAGGCACCCACATAAAAATGTTTTCTTTACCCTCCTTCTTGATTTTGTTATAGAATAACTTAATTTCATTTACAATAACATGTGTCGATGATGGACTGCCTACAGCGGTTAATTCACTTTTAGAGTCCAAGTAAATTATAGACGAGTTCAAAGTATAGAAAGTGGAGAATCAGCTAAAGATGGGAGCAACACTCTTGAAACATGTCCTGTGAAAAACAGTGTTAGTGAAGTAATGTGTCAATATCTTCTCGATTCACTTTTATTTTATAGATGAGTTGTTGTGAGTGTTAACGTCTGAAATGTGTAACATTGCTTGTTTGGGGGCAAAGAGCTCACTTGAAAAGGTAGTGCAGAACTCAGACAGTCAGAAAAGCATGGTGCATTCAGGGTATACTAGAGCACACCCATTTCTGCCTGCACATTTAGATCCATCAGTGTAAATTGCAATGTGTCTTGGATATCTGCTAGTAATTTCAAGAAATAATTGATGGTATTGGGATCTGTTGATTCGGTCTTTGAGATAATGTAAAAGTTGTCAAATTGGCTACGGCTATATCACTGAAGTCTTGACATTTTAAATCAATTCAAACAAATTGTACCTAAAAATAAAATTATATTCTTATGATTCTACCTTAAAAACATGCAATATGTCCATTTATTAAAAGTTCAGTGTCCAACTGCATCAACCACGTGGGAAAAGATATTCATAAAGAAATATGAAGGCAAACTCTTCAATTTCAACACCACCTTTGAAGACAACCCAAACTTCAAGTTCATCAAGATACCAACATAGACGTCCTATTGCCTCCAAGGAGTTCACCAAATCAAAATTCAACAGTCGACATTAGCTGAGGATGTTGGGAAGATCATAACAAAATGCATTCTAGTTAAGACTAGTAATATATGGAGCATCAAGTACTAGTTTGACACAAAATTATATTAATTTTGTGCTTCATTGTATCATAATCCATATTCATAGGAAGAATATGTTATTCTTTTGTTTTATCTCTTAGCCATGCAAACAAAATGAAACTTAAAATTTATTATACATGACCAATTCATAAAACATTTGACTATCACTTAAAGTCTACTGTATTCATTTGTAACTATTACTCGTCAGAGCATTGAGGCATATTGACCTTTAGGTGACCAGCCCTGTGATCGTCACTTATCAGGTCTTATCTGGTCAATTAGAAGAGTGAAATATTAGTAGGTTGAGTACAGTAAATTATGAAACACACATAGAGCGATTAGAAGCTGCATATGTCTATATGGTATGTTTTCTCGTGCTACCGATGTATGACACATTTCTGTCTAGAAGACATGATTATATCTGAACAGACTATACATACACTGGACTCACCGTGTATGTGTGATAAGCTGAGGTAAACATATCTGTGTTGCAAATTTTTCCCGATACGCTTTCTCGCTTTGCCATGTAGTACAATAAGATAATGTTTATCTTGAAGTACATAGAGAAACTGGAAATGAAGTGTTTAACATTTGAAGCTATCATAATACATAATGCATTATATATTTGCCAATTTTTATGATTTACCTGTAAAATATATGGGAACAGAGGCCCTTATATAATTTACAGCAAAGGATATATTTTTATGGTTCTGTGAACAAATTCAAAGTGATAGGATGTGAAAAAGTATTAAATTGTATTGCATTATAACTTATGAGTACAGACTGAATGTACTTGCTAGTTGCTATACAGTGCTGTTATAGACCAGAGGTTGTCTGTGTCACTATTCTCGATTGTGATCATGGTGTGCCTTCACTGGATTGTAACAAAATTTACTGCATGGGATTTCAAATTTGATTGCACTACTAGTGACCTCTAGTAACTATCTATAAAGGAACATAACCATTCAGTAATGAAATGACAGGCATTTTTAAGTCATCTCTCTCAATTAAATCGTATTTGTGACAGTGACTGAGGGATATACATTTCTCACTTTTATGATTTTGTTTGTTGTTCAAATTATTACTGGATGACTTTCCCATCCCCTTTTGGGCCTCAGCCTCCCTCAGGTTTTTCTTCCATTCATTTCTATCTTTGTTAGCCTTGTGCCCAACCTCCAACCTGGAGGACTGGGACTGCTATTTATATCCCCAGAGTCAGGGTGGCTCAGCTGTACCTCCAAGCACTGGATATCCCTTTCAGTTGTCTTCTATGACAAACATGGACGACATTGGGGCTATTCTTCAACCCCATGAAACTTAAAATATGGACTATAAATCTTCATATAGCATAGGAACTGAATTTCCTTTAATATATTATGGTACATACCAGAAAGGATTTCAGCTTGTGAGATTGAAATTAGAAGCAGTACCAGTTCTTCAATATTTCCTGAAAAAACAGAATTGCCATTTATTTGATATGTAATTTTACTGTACTGAACACTTTACCCATTCTAATTTCACACACTTACAAAATTATAACCTTTTACTGGACTAGGAAATGTCTTAGAGGCTTCTATTTCAAGAACCTCGTAACTAGATTTGTTATTATGCCATTTGTGGAGGTCAGGTAATACTTCAATGGTCTGAATAAATCTGGTCTAAACTTTGACAGTACAAAACAACTCAAGCTTCAGTTACTTTCAGTTATACATGTTACTCTTTCTGATCTAAGAGCGAATGTATATTTTTTTAAAATTCATCAATATATGTAATATAATATGTAGAACACAACTTGCAACTTGAAGTGATATTTTATTTGTTATTAACCAATCTATAAATCTCTTAGAATTAATGTACACCGTGATGAATACAATGTTTAAATAAAGTTAATTTTTAATGAATCTAGGTTCACTGCTTTACTATAAACTTGCCTCTAAGACTCTATGACAAGGTTTGAAAAGGGACGAAGCAACTTCCTTATACAGCGCTGGAAGTTTTCTCACTATTTTAGTTAATTGATGGAAATTAATCATTTCTTTACACTAGCCGTATATAGGCTAAGGTCTTTGATAGATAGAGTCAACATGAAAGATTCAATGTCTTGGCTGGGTTTTGAACCAGGAGATCCGTGGTTCAAATCCCGTCCATGGCATTGAATTTTTCATGTTGACTCTATCTATCAAAGTTTTCTCACTATTTTGGAATATTCAAAAAGGAAAGCTGACTAGAAAGTTCTAGTTACCTGGTGGTTACTATAATCTTAGATGGTCGGCACCCTAGTACTACTATACAACTTTCACAGCCTCTTTTAGACCTCAGCCTCCTACAGTTTTCGTGTTCATTCATCTCTATCTTCTGCTTTCAGTCTCCACATTCTGATACCCAATATGCTTTGGGTCAGTTGTCAATCCAAGGCTTATCTGAGGTTTGTTTAACAATGATTTGTTTACGGGACTGGGTTGTTAGTCTAGCACCCAACCCTGACCCCCTCCTGTTATATCCCTATAATCAGGATGGCTCAACTACAACCCCAAGCGCTGGGTATCCACTTTAGTTTTCTTCTACGACACGCATGGACTAGAAGTATACTACAGGAAAGAAAGACTCTGGGGAATGAGATGCAGGGGGATTGGAAAATGTTCCTACAGCCTCCCTCGGTAGTTTACGACACCCCCAAGTCAGTTCAGTTACAGACCATTCAAAAACATTCTGATGGCTTCTACTTCTGTGAATGAATCTTCTCAGTTTTAGTGTACAGAGTGAATAGGGCACAAGTATTTTAACGGTTGTGCTCTTTGTGTAATATGTATTCTCTGTCACACACATTCGCTGTTCTTGTCCCACTGTGTAAGGGGGCACATTCCTTTCACGGACTTTTTTTAATATAATATACAGGGATGGCTCCTGAGGCAGTGCTGCTGTGCCATGGCACCATCTGTATGAAAACGAAAGAAAGAGAAGTGTATAGGAATTGTGCAAAAAAGATTGTTTCTGAGTATCCGCTCCCTCGTGTGAATGGGTGCGTTAAACGCAAGCACTCTGTCCTGGTTGTTTTCCTTGGTTTGGCGCCGATTCCAGAACGGCACTGTCTATGCTCATAAGCGCCTGTGTTAAGGGCTAGGATGTCTGCTTATACACGGCTTCTTATGAGAGAAGGTGGTGCCGAGATTTCTCTGGCGCATAACTTACGCTTTATCCAATAGGCTGCAGTAAAGCACGGGACTTAAGATAACTGTCTCTCTAAAATTAGGCAAGTGAGTCAACCTTGTATATACTTTTCTCCACTTACAAGTTTTTTATGAAGACTAGTTTCTGGGGATATCTCCCTTATCGTCAGTTCTGTGGTTGACTTTGACTTTGTCAGCAAATTTCCCCACCTCCCTTAATCTTTTCTCTCTTTTCAACGTAAGCATTTTTATTGTTATTACGTAAGCCCCTTTGTTATCCTAGTTCTTATCTCATATTAATTTCCTCCAGCTTTAAATTTCTTTACACTCCACTTCATAATGTTCTAAACTTATTTTCTTTCCACATAGAATGCATTCCTTTGGTGAACCCCCTCTCAATATGGCTCCTGTCCTTAACCATAGCCTGCTCACATCCCGGGCTATGCCTTAACCAAGCTAAACCCTACCTCTCATATCTATCACATATGTCTATGTATGTTTCCCTTCCCCATTCTGTCTTTATTTTCAGGTATACATTTAGTGATTTCTTACTTATCAGATTTCCCCACGTCACTTGTCTATCAGTGTCCTCTATCCTATTCTTAATTTGCTTCAGTGGACAGTACTCTGGGACTATTCTTTAACCCCGGTCACTACACGGGGCGGTTGGCACTCTGCCACACCACCCATCCTTTTTCAAAATTTCCAAAACATTATATAGTGTTACAGACTCAAGCCTATTTATTATGATTTTAAACCAGTACTAATGCAACTCAATACTGAGATTTTGTTTTAAAGACGCACTCTGTTTTGTTCCTTATTTAATCCATGGTGTTTGCAGTTTGACACAGCTGCTATAACTACATAAACTAGAAACAACAAAACCAGAAGGAAAACTGCCATTTTCCTGAATAAACTAGTTTGTTTAAAGTAAAAATTATCAAAATCAAACACATTGAGGTTAATACGTAAAATATGAAGCTTTTAACAGTGAAGCAAACAAATATATACAAATATAACAATATGTAGCTTAAAACTTCACTTATCTTATAAGAAATGATGACAGTTTTCTTATAAATTGTTCGGGATCGCAATTTCATGGAAATTCTTCCACATCAACAGCCGGAACTAACAAAGCTGTCGTCATCGTTACAAACTCTAGATGTTAATATGTTCTTGTTAGTACTGCCAAGATCTGAAATTAAAACGAATTTAAAAACATAATTGACTGCCAATATTTCAAAATACATTACGCAATGTTTGTTTTTTAAAATAAATAGCTAGCATTCGTAATGATGGCGACAGTTTTGTTGGTTCCGGCTGAGGATGTGGATGAATTTCCATGAAATCGCAATCCCGAACAATTTATAAGAAAACTGTCATCATTTCTTATAAGATAAGTGAAGTTGTAAGTTAAAAATTGTTATATTTGTATACATTGAAGTTATTTGTTTTTGTTTACTTTAAGCAAACACTTATTTTTGGAAATAAAATCATTATCTTTCAATTAAATTTAAATTTAGGGGTGAGTCGATTAATGACGCTAAACAACACTTACTTTTAAATTTCCTGGAATATATTTCAGAGGCTACTTTCCTCCATTGTCAACTGGACATAGACTAGACTCTGTCAATACTGAAAATCTATTTTGCCCAGAATAAGAATTAATACACATTCCTTGTTTTCCTCGGATACCCTGCCTATATAACTGTATTTAATAAAAATATGCAGGCATATGATAATTATGGTGGTCACCTCAAAGTTAGAGCACTATTTTATGGTAAAGGTGTATCAACTTGACTTATCAAAATAATTGATTTTTTTAACTGAAATGACAGAAGAATAAGCATTTGTAACAATACTTTGTACAAGATTGAATAAAGTCATATCAGTGCGGCACACACAACTGCTTTTATGTTCTTTCTTTGTCTTATTTTCAAATTCCGTATTTTATCTCTTTTACATATTTTAACTCAACATTTCCAATAATTCATTTCACATACCAAAAAATACTTTTTTTTAGTTCCATTTATACTCTGCCTTTAACTGCAATGGTCATATTGGTGGCCGCTCTCCTTTGGAACATATCGCCAATAGGCGATGGTCTTAACTCGTAAACAATGGGTTGCTTGTACTTTAGATACTTAATCATTACATCCACACACATTCACACTCTCATTCATACTTCCAGACTCTGGAAAACATGGGGAATCATCTTAGAGAAAAATCCCCATCTGCAGCCGGGAATCAAACCCAGGATCCCTTGCATGGCAGCAAAAATGATTGTAGATCCTTTTTAAATTCTTATTGAGTAAGGACTATGATACAATGAGATACAAAATTACTCGATGCTCCACATATTGCTAGTGTTTACCTAGAACACATTTTCTTAGGACCTTCCTAACATCCTCAGCTATTCTCAACTGTTAAATTTCATTGTTGGTGGTGACAGGACTTCTCTGTTGCTATCCTGATGAACTACCATATACTTCACATTGCAGAATACAATGGATTCACTGCTGAATTGTTCAAAAAGAAAATTAATAAATTCAAAATACAACAGAGATGCAGACAGTAATGAAATTTCATGCAGAAAATTTACATATCAACTTAAACTATATACCTTTTCCAAAAAGCTTTCAAAGAACACAACATTATTTTGGCTCCACAGAACGAATTCAGTGTACAACGCCTTTTTTGATCATATAATACCAAGGACCAACCCGCCCGCCTCGGTAGCATGGTGGTAGCGTGTATGCCTCACGTTCAAGAGGTCCCGAGCTCGAATCTCCATAAGGATGAGTTACCTGGATAAGGTTTTTCCAGGGTTTTTGCATATCCTGAAAGACAAATGTCTGGTAACTCTAAGCTCTATGGACCCTGGGCTCTGTACCAGATAAATTGCAAGGTTGTGACAACTTTTACATTGGCAAAACAAAATGGAATTTGAACATTAGGCTTAAAGAATATTTTAGGACCATCAAGAACAAATAAATAGATAAATTGGCAGTAGCATACCATTTTTGTAATGAGAATCACAATATAAAACAAGAAATGCATTTATTAAAATGTGTCCAGGGTCTAACTGCATTAACCATGTGGGGAAAAAATATTCATAAAAAATATTGAGGGAAAACTCTCCAAATTTAACACCACATTTGATGAGGATCTGAACTTCAAGTTTATCAGGACATCAACAGACATCCTTATCGCCTCTAAGCCTAATGTGAGAATGAGGAAGGGCATGATAAGAAATGGATGAAAGGAAAGATGATTATAAAGCAGTTGGTAGAATGAACTGCATGGAAAAATTGAAGAACCTGGAGAAAGGCCAGCAAAGCAGCATCAATCATCGTATTCTTGTATTAATATATGCTAAAATGTAATAGGTCCTGTACCATGGCGTAGTGAGCTAGGGCATTGTGCTTTGGTTTTCCTGCCGTGGAACGTGCCCAAGTTCCTCCCATCCAGATTTTAAGTCCTGGATATGAGACTGGTGCCAAATCACCATCATGTGGAATTTGAGAAAAGTCAAGAATTCTGGCCAGGAGTACCTTAATGCTGACCACTCTCCTCCCCTTATCATTGGATAATAGCCCACCTCTTACTTGTGTACTTGGTCATGAGGCTGGCATTTGAGTTGGCAGGCTTTGGCTTGCTTGCAAACGGTTATGCCATGGATTATTATTATTAAAATGTAATACATATGTGGTATTTTATACCAAAGCTTTATTTTGGCATCCTTTTATGTGCTAAATCATAATTTGACAATAAATAACTGAAAGAAATTGCTGAAATAATTCTCAAATGGACCTTTTATTTGGAGCTACCAAACATGTTACAGCAATTGTTGAATTCAAATGGACAGATCAAATCAGCTGATAAGTTTGGTTATGAAATCCTCAAACAGTTTTATTCTACAAAAGTTATAAATTAATTTCTTTATTGTGAAGTTGAACTCAAAAGAATAACATGACAGTAATAAAATAGCAAATAGCAAACTTCAATTTTAGAGAACAATTTATCTCCATATAAGTAAGTTTACACTACTCTTTGAAGCAGTGATTTGCTGAGATGAATATGTACACAAAGTGTTATATTTTGTAATGGATGTACATAACTATTTTGTTAAATGTAGTATATTGTTAAAAATATGAATAAACTTGTTGATAAAGTACAAAAAACTTTCATTTATTTGGAAACTTCTCGGTACACTGACCTTAGAAGACCAACTTTTTTGGTTCGGCTCTTCTTTAGAACATGTTCCGTAAGAAATTTTGTCTTAGTTCAACATCGGAGGCACGCACGAGGACTGACGGAACCTGCCGAAGTGGCATGCGCTGACGTCAGAAATGGCATGTGCCGACGTTGGACTTAGACAAAATTTCTTACGGGACATGCTCTACTTATTGAAATTTAAAATTATACAGCTCACATAAAGTATTAGAATACTTTACTAATAATACCGTGGCGCTCTGTCCACCGTCCGGGGGTACCCGGACGACTTGTTCTCACTCATGGCTCATGGCAGGACTTTTAACTGAGGCTGCCTTCATTGTCGTATTGAATCTTCGCTGCTCCATTTCTCCTTTAACCTTTATAACGTCCACCTTGGAAACACACCTTTGCAGAAACTGTTTTATGAAATATTTTCTTACAAATACAGTGAGAACAAATACACTGTGGTTAAGCGAGTCAAAATTTTGGAAGATTAGTCGGTATTTTACAACTTTGAGCTTCTCATGAGGTAAAAAACGACTAAGAATTTCCCTATAAGAACTATATAAATATCGAAATATTCAAACAAATAACAAAGGAAGCCACAAGGAGGCCTTAGATCTGGTCAGCTGGTTCACTAAAAAAAAGTACGAGGGTCGGCTGAAAGTCTCGGGCCTCATATAGAGATGGCGCATTTGATGTACATTTGTTTCTCAACCGATGGTACTAAAAGGTTTATTTTATGTCATATTCATCTTTAAGATAAACATAGCACATCTGAAGTAAAGATTAAATGTTAAAAGGGGTTTTCATACAACTGCTGTGAAATCACAGCCAACAGAGCACATCAAATGCAGCTAATCAGCCGAACAGTGTTGCTGGAAACATTAACTCATTTCAAAGACAGACTTTGGCATTGTTGGCAGTAAACGGAGCGAGGCCATTTTGAGCTACTTTTGAAGTGAATTCATCATATGTAACAACACAAAACCACGTATTATGACTGTGTTTTCTTGGTTTAAATTGCATGTGGTGTGATAAGAATTTAACATAATCTTCGAATTTTGCCAACCGATTTCTTAACCTTGTTACCTTTAGTAAAACGGGGGTGTCTTTATTTGAATATCAATGTTTCTCTAATACCAAAATTTATCTTTCCCTGGATATAATTTATTTTTTCCTTTTATTGCACTGTCATTTGCAGCTCAATCTCCTGCTAATTCCTAATGTGTTACATTTTTCTTTGTTAACTTCCTTGTGGATTTTACACGCATTTGCTTCCGACTCGTAAGTAACAATAACAGCAATGTATTTTACTACAATGCCTACATGTTTTAGAAGACAAAAATTAGCAACTATCTTTATATCAGCACTTCGAATTTGTGGTATTTTTGTAAACTTGGGTTATGTTTGAAGAAACCATTGAGATGAAACTCCAAATTAAACTTGAAGTGCAGCCTTGGAATGTTTCGGTTTGTCTGTGTTTATTTTTGTTCGGGAGTCAGTATATGTGGTATACATCAACAAGGAAGTTTTCGAGTACTTAATTGTTGATGTAAAACCTTTTGGATTTGACACTAACAATGTCCAATAAATTCAAGATGTCATTCAATCATTCCTCAAACAGTGACAATATTTTTATAAGTAACAGCATTTCTTGGGTTTAGTCCTTCATGAAATTATAATGTGACTTTGTGGGTTCGTGAAATGAAAAGTCCAATTTCACCACTCAAAAATGTTCTTTATTTCCACCGACTTACAGTTTAACACTTGCCAATTACACAGAATTACGTACTGCACACAATTACAATTCACCAGTTCGTCCGTTGCACAATCTTTTCGTTCATTAACACGTCACTGCCTTCTTACACCAAGAACTGTCCTCACTCACACTAACTGACTAACTGACTCTCTGAAACCCTTTTTATAGGAATGTCACTGCTTTCTCGACTTCTCCAGTTTCCAAAGGAAGGTTCCAGATGAAAGATCCCGTAATTTCCAGAACACAGTTGGAACAGAAACAGACCGCACAATCATGTTTTTTTTCCCCAGCCGTCCCTGTCACCACTATAAGACGGACGAGGTGGAGGCGTGGCTAACACGGACCTCCCCTGTCTTCCGCTCTCAGCTGCTTCCACAGGGTGTTCCAACGCCCGGGTGACAATAATTAAGAAAAAAACTAGCCTCTTTTGAATTCCAGTACAAATTATAAATTGTAAGCCTCCATGAGGCTTCATAAAAGATGAATTTCCAACTTGATCTTTACACTGTTTAGGCTAAAAACGATAAATTTATAGCCCGGATATGTTTGACAGAACATAACATTTTAATCATGGTAATTAACAGAGTATTAGAGAAAATCGAATGACTCACACGGTAGCTTATGGTTCTCGAGGTCCCAGATTGAAACCCGGCTAAGGGCAATTGTCATTTTCGGGAAAAAAAACAGTTAAAAAGCTTTCAGAAGTAAACATTCAATATCATTTTGAATTATACGGCAACCAACTCGCAAAATATCAGAGAGTGTCAAATATAAAGGAATTTCATTTGTTTTTTAGAAACATGGCATTCTAAAGATTGTCATTGTTGCCCTCGTAAACGTCAATTCTAAACGTCCAAAGAATACTTATGTAACAAACCGAACTTGAATTCCGAACTATTTTAGCCAGAAACCCAGAAGTTCATCTTAATACAAATCTAAGGATATTGTGAACTCGAGAAGTGCAAGTTCTTGGGAAGGAAGTCCTAAGTTCTTTGCGTTACACATATAACTAATTATCGACAGTACATGCTTGTTTGTGTGACCGAGTTTTTACAATTGGTCCATCGAGACACCGCTGTGTCAACATCCGCGCACAAACAACGGTTCAAAACTGTGTTTTAGTCTTCATAACCACCAGGGACCTTCAGCATGATCCTCTCGCGGCAGGTAAGTCCTTCACTTTACTTATTATCCTAATTGTTACTACTCCTACAGCAATATCTTGAAAAACTTTCGGCCACAGTTCAGAATATGAGATTTTCGCTAGTAAGTTCATATAGTTAAAATCTACTTTTGTGCTTTTTTTTTTTTTTTTTTTTTTTTTTTTTTTTTTTTTTTACCAAAATGTATTAGCGTATTAAAGTCCTCATTCTAAGGAAGTTTCTTCTTTTTTTAATTTACTGAAATAATGAAAAGCCTTACGATACTTTTCGTAATTTTAGTTCAGTGATTGGAGGCTTTCGTCTCAAAACTTTGATAACAAATTTCAAAAGAAATAAACATTCCGAGATTTCACGGAGTTTAAATTATCTTGTGTTTTATTCGCATCATTTTCACTATCCATTCTTATACAGCATTGTTACAAACGCTTACTCTTTACGTTAATCAGGGTAGAAATGTTTTGTGTCGCATTGCATTTGTTTAAAATGGAAATAGAAGAACATAGTAGGCTACGGTTAATCAAGTTTGGTTGCTAAGTGAGACTCTGAAATTCCATTCTCTTTGTATAACCAGAGTGTAAAATTCCAGTGGCTTTTTGAGAAACGTAAAAATATTGGAGAATTTAAATCAAAAATAGAAATATCTCAGGAATGCTTCAGTCCAGAAAAATTTGTTTTATATAAATTTGTATTTTAACGAGCTCTATTTTTTGTGTAGTATAATTTTGTTTATCTCTTACAGTTTAACAGTTATATAGAATTAATTCAAAATGAAGAGCTCTTCTGAGTACATTCAGGATATACTTTTCATTTGCCAAAATATTTTAAACATGCTAATTTATTCAAAATCATTTTAGCTATTTTCCAAAAATGTTCCAGGTAAAGAGAAATTTAGGGTGAGGAGATTTTCTCAAAACTTCGTGTCGCATCCATGTAAGATTGTCAACTTAAAAACGAAGCTGGATTTTTAACCCACTTTCAATTTTTAATTGTGCTATTTATAGATACACACAGACCTTTTCCTTCTCTAAACATGCACTTTCGGTATCGAGTAAAAGATTATGTAGGTATTACCTTCACACCTAGGTATTTTGCATGACGAATTAATTATTCCTCCTTTTGCTAATCCTGATAAATGGTTTCAATACACATATTGTTTTATATTGCGACCAGCGTTGAAATAATATTGCAGCCCTTATGGTAAAAGCTCTTAAATTATCTAGAAATTGTGGCAGTAGTATTCATTCGTGTATATTTGGGGATCATCGCTGCAACACTAGCCGCAAAATGTTCTACTTTTCGCTAATCATTGTATGAATTTTGCTAAACAAAATGTAGATCTCACACGCAATTTATGCCACATCTATATATTTGTAGTTAACTATTTTCTACGTATTTTTTGTTACCGGTTTGAATTTGAAATGGTTATTCATTTTTTTTAAACCTGGTCATGAAAAGAGAACGGAATAACAAACTCCTTACCCGTAACCAGCTGTTAAAACATTTGACTGTCAGTTAAAGCTTAGTTATTCTCATTCCATCTCAAGTTCTACAAATGTTTGCCTCGTTCCCCTCAGTAAGCTTACTTAAGTATTTGACTAAATTACTTGTTGAGCTGTTATACCACGTTTTCAATGAAGTTCGTACCTTAACTTGGGGAGGAAATGAAGTATCAAATGAAAGGACCAAGTTATTGTAGTTCCAATGCCCCATGAACTCTTAAAATACAATACTGTATAAAGATGGTCATGTTTGTTACTCTGGAGCTTTAAAATTCAGAAATGTGACATTTCGAACACGAGAAGCTTGTGGCATTAATTAACTGTTTTAACAGGTAAATGGGACCTTTCCAAAAGAATCATCAAGTGTTCAGATGATAATAAGCATAAATAATCACACTTTTGGCCACTGGAAGCTAAAATGAGCATTATCCTAATGGAATGCAGAAATATATATATTTCACTTTATTCATTCATTTTAACTTTCTTGTAGGGAACAAATGAATTTACTCTTTTCTAGTTTTGGTGGTAGGTAATTCGGGTTACATTTTGTTACAGGGTGTAGCTGCTATTCTCTTCACAACGTTGCTATGCCTGACGGGCACTATGACGTCAGAACTAGTGTTCGCCCCTTCCTATTCCAAAGTTTCACTATCTGGAAGTGCAGCACAGTCAAGAAGTTCGTCATCGGGGACCTGGAAGTTATTCAGGTGAGTAAATATGGCATTTTTCCCTGCAAGAACTGTTTTACTTTATCTAGAAGTCCTTCGTGGTCTAGAGTTTTGCCTCTAGTTCCCAAGATACTGGTTCAAAGCCGGCGAAGGACCATGTATTTTTTTTTCATGAATAAAATTCTCAGGAAGGAAGTAAAGCCGGTGGTCTCTTTGTAGATTTACGGCATGAAAAAGAACTTCCAGCCTGATAAAGAACCCTCTAAGGAAAGTTAAGTGGTTAGCGCCTAATGGGACGCTGAGAACCATAAAGTATCCATAAATAAAGCTCAATTCATGGAAATTAATTGTTCTTTCACACTGGCCGTGTGTAGGCTAAAGTGTGGAAACATAGAGACAAACTGAGCCATAGCCGGGATTTGAACCACGGATCTTCTGGTCTCCGTCCAGCTGCTCTAACCATTGAGCTACTACGGCCAACGTGCTGATATGGCATTAAATTCTCCAACTGACTAGTGTTTAAGTGGTTTACCGGGAAAAAAAATACGAGTCAGTTGGAGAATTGAATGCCATATCGGCACGTTGGCCGTAGTAGCTCAATGGTTAGAGCAGCTGGACGGAGACCAGAAGATCCGTGGTTCAAATCCCGGCTATGGGATTGAATTTTTCAGTTTGACTCTACGTTTCCACAGCTCAATTTATTTACCGCAGTTGTTCCTTATGTTAGGTTAAGCAAGTATACATTATATCCCATCCAAAATGTTTGGTAGGTATACAGTTTAATAGATATTGGCTTACAAATAAGCTCCACTATTGATACAAGTTTCAACGGCAAAAAGTCATACTTCTGCTGTTAAAATCGATGTTCGTTTGCAACAATACAACTAGCGCCTCTAGCACCTGAAATCGAAACCGGTGACATTTTATTACGCAGCAATGCAAACTTATACCGGTGTTTTGCTGTGAATGTTGGATGCTGTTCCTTTAGTTGGCACATTGTTCTCTGAGCCAAGAAGCAGAGGGACTAATAAATTTAAGAATACAGACTAACAAGTTAACGATAATTTGTGACATAGTTGTGGTTAAAACACATAATTTAAATTCCTCCTTTATTTTATTTTGACTTTACCATTTCGGAAAATACCTTATTATTGGTTTGATTTTCCAATATACTTTTCTGAAATAGGAAGCTGTTATTCATTTTTTATTCCTCAAGCTATATAGAGACAATGAAACGCAAGCAACTGTAAACATTTGAGTATCATTTAAGCCTGCTGCATTACCATTGTACCGACAAATATGTAACAAAACCATGTTTATAAATATTTATCTTCGTTAATGTTAAATATCTAAAAAAAGTTCATTTTTAAGAATAATTTTTTGAAAAATGGTAAGAGAAAGTAATTAGAGGTAGAAAAACAATAAATGTAATATAGGATTTGTATCTCTAGTAAGTTATTTGTGTAATTTATTATTAAACCTATTGTTTATGTAAGGTAACATGGATTATACATCATTTTCAGGTAATCATTCCATTTAAACTGTTAATTACGGTTCTATGTACCTAAGATTAAAGTATAACACTTATTAAAAATTACTAACTACATTTTGTTTCAGTGAGAAAGTTGCTCCAGAGCCGATGGTTGAAACAAACTCTACAGGATACCAAATAACACCCATTCCACTTACAGCGACCAGCAGCTCTCATCTGGGTAAGCTGAAGTTTCATTGATTATAGACTTAATAAATAATACTTAAGGTAATTAAGGGTAGCATTGGACTAGGTCAAGCATGCAAGGCCTACTAGATACTTAAATTTACACTTCTGGACAAGTGACTAAACAAATTCGAGTAGCAACAGCTTCCTATTGATACATTCCTAATGAAAACATTCATTCAGACCTGTACTTTACCAAATTAAATGACTATATTCTCAATATCTCTCACAAATTCTATTCCTGTCTTCCCTATAGCTTCAATCAACTTATCTGAGAATCCCGGCGAAACGTATAAGTATTCCAGACTCACATTAGGCCCATCATAACCTCAATCGTCTCCTATAATTAACAAATTATCCTCTATTCTATCCTAAAACTTGTGTGGTGTAAGCTCAGAATCGAAGCCGTGCATGTACCACTCTATGGATGTCGCATTAGATATCTAACGAGCAATCAAAACAGCTAGTTCTGTGCTTAATAGATATCTGTGAAAGAAACATCCCGTGTATTTCACTAGAGAACAAAGTTTGAAGCACTTAGCCTCAAAGAAATCTCATTTTCAAGAATGTAGTACAGAAAACGATGTAGTTTTACTTCCTGTTCCACATGTTCGCTCGAAATTTCACACTTTGTAACATAATGTTCAACAGTTTTTTCCGCGGTTTTGAGAAATTCGTAATTTCCAGATTTTTTTGTGTAACTAAAGGGTGGTTTGAGGCGGGGAGATTTTCTTGGCAAATCTTCGAACCGCGCCCTTGAAATATATTGAATTTAAATTACCAAGTTAGAGTTATTAACAGATTTTAGTTTTTAGGTTATGTTGTTCGTTGCTTCTCTTTGGGGTTTCAAGGGACCGTGAAATCTCGTTATCGAATTATTGGATCTGTAAGTTGTAATAGGGAAGTAAAACGTCACACCAGCTTTTGTTTCTTCTTTCAGATATCGCAGGGAATGCTCATCCAAGGACCAATGCTAGAATTGACCCCGGCACTCTCGTCAAGAAGAGCGATTACGGCAGTTACCAACCTTACGCACATGTAGCTCAGGAGCGATATCAGCACACTCAAGTTGGTAAACTTGAAGGAGATTCCAAGCCCGTCAGCAAACCCGGGTCATTTGTACCAAGTCAGCCTCTGCCATCCTTCGGATCTGCTTACCTGCCTACACCAGCACCACAATACGCCCCCTCGTACGAGTCGGATACTCCACCTCCAGATTACTACGACGACAAGGACGATGACAAGGGTGACAAAATGAAAGGAATGAAGTCTCCCCTCACGGACTCCTATGGCAGACCTTTACCTGACGACGTCTATAGCCTTCCTCAGGATTCCTACATGCCTCCGAAAGGCAACTCCCACAAAGGCTCGTACCATCCAATGAAAGATGAAGCTTTACCTCCACCTTCTGTAACATCACCCCCTAAAGATTATCATCACTATCCTCCGAAACACAGTCACCATTCAGGCAAACCTTCGTCCAACAACCACCACCAGGAGTACTTCATATACGATGACGACGAAGACGCTGCCGCGATTTTAGGACCGATGTACAAACCTTCTCACAAACCAAGCTCGAACGGTATGAAGGACACGCCGTCAGATTCCTACGGTAAACCTGGGCCCGAAGATACAAAACCAAACGGTCATGATGCTCCTTCAGCAAGTGGGTACTCTTACGACCCTCCCAAGAAACCTCATGACGTATACAAGCCTCTGCATTACGACTCGTACCTGGAGGACGACGAGCATCATCACCACCACGAGGAGGAGGAGGAGGAGCATGTCGACGATGAGCGAGACAGCAAGAGACCCTACAGCTACTATTACCTAGGACGCAAGCTCTGGTACATTCCCCTGTACTTCAGCGTGTACTTTATCATCTACGTGGCTGCACTCCTGCTCAAGTCTATAGCAAGACACAAGATCAACTACCCTTACGTGCATGGTTGGGGTGCACACCACCAGAGGTCCTTAAACGATGCTGCTGGGCAAGTGGGTAGAGCGATTGACAGTGCGCGAAGCAAGTATCATCGATGAATGCATCTACCTATTAACGTCTTACTTATCCATGACTTATCTTCTGCAAATTACTGTTGCAAAAGCTTATGAAGCCATTGTGATGTGTTGACTCACATGACTTTGTCTTGGGGGAGGATAGCAGCCTGCGACAATAACAGATCTCGCGACGCAGTTTGCGACTGTCGACTGTTTGTTTATGATTGTTACGTCTGTACAGAATTTGCTCGTGCTGTCACGCCATAATTTGAAGCCTAAGACTATTATAATTAGATAATTATCTATGGAAAGCGTTAAAAGATAATTTGTATAAAACAAATCTACACACCTTACAAGGGAACTATCACTATGCTCACACCCGTACGCGTTTGAGAGTTTGATGACATCATCTCTGCTCTATGTGGGGCCTGTGTGCAGAGTATAGCGCTGGAAGTACACAAAAATAAGTCCAGAAAATGTAGGAAAATATAAATATAATAACAAGTGTTGCACGGGAGGGATTGCTTACCCCTGACGGCAGCAGAGCGCCGTCCCCCACACCTGCACAGAGCTGACAAGAGATGTCCAACAGCTACTTGCAAGTGGTCACATGCAGCACTTTCCAGGCTTCAGTTTTGGACGTTGCATTTCTACTCTGCAGCAGATTTTTGGTGCACACGTTTTATATACAGCAAACATTATGAAAGGGTAGAGCCAGACTGAAAAATTCAATGCCATAGCCGGGATTTGAACCACGGATCTTCTGGTCTGCGTCCAGCCGCTCTAAACCATTGAGCTTCTTTGGCCAACGTGCCAACATGACATTAAATTCTCCAACTGACTCGTGTTTTACTCGGGCTACAAAGCCGGTACTATAAAGCCTTGGCCTTAAAGTACTTACAAATAGTAAGTCTCCATTAAGGTAGTTGGTTCATGTGTTTATGTGAACTCCTAGCAGTTTACCGGAAAAACACGAGTTAGTTGGAGAATTTATGTCATGTTGGCACGTTGACCATAGTAGCTCAATGGTTTAGAGCGGCTGGACGGAGATCAGAAGATCCGTAGTTCAAATCCCGGCTATGGCATTGAATTTTTCAGTCTGGCTCTATCCTCTCATAGTGCGTCCTACACACGGCTAGTGTGAAAGAACAATTAATTTCCATTAGCAGACATTATACCATCAGATGCGTAGAGGTATGAGTACAGTGATATTTCCCTTGTTAGACGAACTTAAGATTACATTCTCCAAAAGATGAATTTAACTGCTCAGAGAGTACTAAGAAAGCAAGATAATAATTATTTCTTTTAATTTATGACCTCAAACGTTAAATGATATCGAGCGATGAATGAAATGATGCTCCAATGAGCCAGAATCCATAGAGCATTAACAGACATTCCTCTTTGAGGATAAGGGAAAACCTTATCCAGATAACTCGTCCTGGCCGAGATTAGAACTCGGGACCTCTTAAACGTAAATAAACACGCTATCACCACGCTACAGAGGCATGCAATGAGTAATGTTATAAAATGCCAAAAATGTTTTGAAAATTAAGGTATCGTCTTTATTGAGTATGTGACTTTTAAAATTCATTTGCATTATTAGGCAGTATTCCACCTTGATAAACAATGGACGTTCGTATGAAGTGGCATGCGTAAGCGATAGCTCATCTGCCGAGAGGGACCCGACCGCAGCAACGGAGATATGATATATAGATGGCTTACATTTATACATATTTAAACTAAGCGAGGTGGCATAGGCGGGGGTGTGTGTCTCAAATTGGGGAGGTCATGAGATTAATCCCTGTGGTCAACTTTCCTCTAGGTTACTAGGAAGGGGAGGCGATTGTGCAAGATGAGTGTGAAACATAAAGACCCTACCCTCTTCTGTAATGCATTCCAGACCCGGCCGCGCTCTTCTCCTCCACATCATCCATCTCTCTTTCGCCCCGTCAGTAATATAGAAACAAAACAATATTCTATGGATCTAATATGCATATTTAATGTATTTTAGCTCATTATAAACTTACACAAGTCATCCCAAAGGTGTGAACAATAAAAGATGGTGTTCTAGCATTGCGTTTAACCTGTGGACACCAAAGAATTAATATGATATAATAAAACATACACATACGCACGTTAGTCGCTTCTGTTTTACATGTAAATATATATTTACACACAGTACCTTAGAGTAAAGTTACTGTACTTCGTTATTATTCACTGCTACATGGAAGAAACAAACTGCTCTAGATTCGTCCATGTGGTTAATAAATGTATGCTTCTTGTTGTAATATTCCTTTATCTATTTATTTTAAAATTGTAAATATATTTATGAAAATGTTCTGTATAAAATTATTTTTTAATTTACTGCTGTGTTAATGTTCCTTGTTATAGCTAAAGATGTATGATGAATAAGTGAAGGAGAATAAACTTTATAGAATTAATCTCTGTTTTTTCTGTTAGAAATGTATTAGTTTTATAGATAATTAAATAAAATTATTAAGTAATATCTATTTAACTTTCACTGACCTTTATCCTTTATAAGTGGAGAGATTTCGCCATCCCAGGATAGGAGAAGTACACCAGAGGTTCAAATCCCTGGCAAGACGACTCCTAAGAGCACACCGCAAAGAGGCCTGGGAAAACATGTTAAGGCAAACCAATCTCCAGGAGAGAAAACCATGGCGAATAGTCCGTAGCCTGCGGAAAGACAAAACCGTACACCAGCACCCCCTACATAGCCCTAGAGGTCGACTCGTCTACGAGTCGAAAGAAAAGGCAGAGGCGCTAGCAGATTATCTGGAGGCTCAATTCCAACCCAGGGTAGAGCCAATGGACGATGACCATGCTGACCTCGTGGAACAGGTGGTGGAGGACTTCCTAGAAGCTCCGCCCCCTGACCACGAGGAGTTCCACATTCCCATCGTTACCCCTAGAGAGTTAGCGACCACGCTTAACTCTCTAAGAACCAACAAAGCACCTGGGCAGGACCGTGTGACAGCGGAAATGCTCAAGCACCTTCCACGAAGAGCCGTGATTCACTTAACCCGGATTTATAACGCGTGCCTATACATGCGCCACTTTCCAGCTATCTGGAAGGAGGCGCGCGTGGTGTGCGTTTTAAAGCCGGGGAAAAATCCGGTTTTTCCTTCCAGTTACCGCTCAATCAGCCTTCTCCCAGTTTTATCGAAGGTATTCGAAAAACTGCTCCTCTCCCGGCTCCTTCCTCATCTGGAGGAAAGGGGCCTAATCCCGGAACACCAGTTTGGCTTCCGTTCTGGCCACTCCACGACCGAGCAGCTACTGCGGGTTGCCGAGAAGGCCTCCCTGGGTTTCCAGGAAAGGTCTAAAACGGTAGCAGTACTGCTCGACGTGGAGAAGGCATTCGCCACTACCTGGCATGAAGGACTCATTTACAAACTCCTGGAGCATGAAATTCCCCGTCCATACATTTCCTTGGTGGCCGGTTTCCTCGGAAACCGAAGCTTCCGAGTAAAGATGGAGGGGAAGCTGTCCACCGAGCGGCCCATTGGCGCTGGAGTACCGGAAGGCAGCGTGCTGTCGCCGGCGCTCTTCGCAGCTTACATGGCCGACATCCCAACTCATCACAACACCCAAACCTGTCAGTATGCGGACGATCTCATGATCTTCGCAGTCAATAGGAATACACGGTACAGCTTCCGGCAAATCCAAACCCAGCTCCGGGCCATTGGCGAATGGAGCGCAAAATGGCGAATGGCAATTAACCCGGAGAAGAGCTCTGCTATTCTCCTGGCGAAAACCATAGCCAACCGGTTGCAGCAGAACTTCGTTTTACGGCGCCGTCGAATCCCTTGGGTGCAAACGGCGAAGTATCTCGGGGTGACGCTGGACCGCAAGTTAACTTACGTTCCGCACGTCAAGGGCAAGGTCCAGCTGGGGCACGTCGCACTCCGGAGCCTATACCCTATCTTCAGATCAACCATGCCGATCCGTCTCAAACTCCAACTGTATCGGGCGATCATTCCGCCTATGATTCTGTACGGCTGTGAGATCTGGGGAACAGTGGCTAATACCACTTTCGTCAGACTCCAGACGCTGCAGAACAAGGCACTACGCATCATCTACGATACAGGCTGGAGATTCCCGGCTCATATCCTACATGAGCACTCCCAGATCCCGTACATTGTCGATGTCATTCGCGAAAAAAAAGAGGGCACGATCAATGTACGAGAAAATCCAAATTCACCCCAACCCTTTAGTGAACTCCCTGGGAAGGTATGACCCGAGAGATCAAAGGCGCTTGCCGTCCTTCAGACTGCCGAGAGACGTCCTGGGACCCCTTGGGTAACCCAAGGAAAACCCCAGATGTCTCTGGGAACAACTTCTACGCCAAAGGACAAGCGCTACACAACCCGTATCCAAAACGGGGCAAAAAAAAAAAACTAATTCGTGTCTCCCAAAAAGGGAGAACGATTAAGTACAGCTGCCCACGACAAAGAGGGGCAACCCATTCCAAACCTCTCCAAAATTTCAAACAGTAAACAAATTCAAACGCCCCAGCAGAACATGGATCTACTAGTTCATTTCGCAGGTTAAGCCGCAAAGCGGCTAGGTACTGCGGCATATGACACCCGGACGGGGAAAGCCCCGCCCGACTAGGACTACCTCTGGACCTCTGGATAACGTTGCACAGGCCTTCTTGACGTGAACCTTTCGTAAACACTAGAGTCTGTGGATTTCGCAGATTGCGGCCCAAGTCATGGTTTTTAGGTTATTGTAGGTCGTGAGGTTTACGCAGTAGTCAAAACTGCTCTTCTCTTACTAGAGAGATCCGACATTCTCCATGGTTCTTTCCAATAGGGCAATACTTCGAATCTAAAAAGCATGCTTCTCCATTATGGACGGATGTGAGTACGCCACTTAGACATATCCATCCATCCAGAAAAGCTACCGATAACCTCGTCTTGTTACCAGCTGTCCAGGCTAGTAAAGATTCTCAAGGCGTCTCCTGGGCAGTTATGCTAGCTGGGCGTTTTGGAATCACTGTCCCCCTTTGCTGATGACACCGCAATAACCTCGGCTTCATCAAATAATCTCACTGCAGTACAACGTGCCCAATGCTATGCGGATATGCTCACCGTCAGGTTTACAACTCGGAGCCTCAAGATTAATGCCAACAAGTGACATTTACTCGTCGCCACTTAAGGGATGTTCCTGAACTGCGGTTACCTTGATCAGAAGTACCATGGAGCACGGAAGTACAATATCTTGGAGTGCTACTTGATATGTGCCTTACCTGGAAGGCATATTCCAGAGTATCCAAGCGTATGGCAAGGCTCTATCCACTGTACATCAAAAAATCACCTTTGGCTGAGGAATAACCTCCTTAATAAGACCCACCTTCACCTACACCTGTTAGGTCTATGGTGCTTCTCTACAAACTTCAAATACTTCAGAACTGATACCTTCGAGTAGTAACAGCTGCAGAATGGTACATTCCAAATGACAACATTCATTCATACCTATAATTTCCCAAATTAAATGACTATATCCTCAACCTCTCTCATAAATTCTATTCCTGTCTTCCCTATAGTTTCAATCAACTTAGCTGAGGCCTCCGGGAATATGACATTGACTCCGCGGAAACCTACAAGCGTCCCTTAGGCCCATCATAACCTCAATAGTCTCCTATAATAAACATATCCTCTCTTTCATCCTACAACTTGTGATACTTCATACAAAATAAACCACTATTTAGCCCCCATCTATTATTATAAATCCATCATAAGGCAGTAAGGTACAGAGTTCCGGAATGGCAAATCGTCGAAGTCTCCTTGTCCTCGGAGAGGATGACTCTTCAACGACACCTCTGTGCCGTGTGGTTTAAACTGCCCCCCTCCCCATCCGAGACAACCTAAAGCTCCCCTTCGGAAGAGGCTGGAATGTTCGGCCAGGTTAGAAGTACTGCATGTTCTAAAAGTCCGCAAGTTTTGCACCAAAGCAACTGAAGGGGTCGGAATACGTTGATTAAGAGGACAAACCGAAGAAAAAGAATGAACCAGCGTGAACAGAAGAGTGAAAGAAAGTCCACAAAGCATACTAAAATATGTAAGCATTAAAATCGATAACACAAGATGTTCAGATGTTTATGTTGCTTCCTTTGTTTTTCCCTCAAATGTTATGTTTCTGTGTGGCACAGGAGACTTCTGGCTGTAAACATTTTCATAATAAGACTTCTCTGACAAAAGAACGGAGTTTGTTTATACTTAGACAATTTTGATAATTTTACGTGAAAATATTTTTTTTGGTCGGCTTAACTTAATTATTCTTCCAGGTATGTTCTTTAGGAAACGTTTATTTCACTTGAAGTTGTTTCGTACAAAGCAAAAACAAGAGAACTTTGCTGTTTTCAGGTGCAGTGAGAAATGCTCGCCTTACACGTGATTTAACCACAAAATGGAACTGTTTTATTTACTGCGAAAATTTTCAATAATTATACCAACGCTACTAACTATAGTAATTCCTGGTTTATATAACCTATATGTAGAAGATGGAGGTAAGTATTGTTATTGTTATGCTCTATTTAATCAGCTTTTTAACCCTAATACTTGTAAGTATGGGCTTATGTACGATCTGGCGCTAGAGTGTGCGCAGTATTTTCAAAACATTGCTGCTAGCTTAGAGATCTGTAAAATGTGTTCTGTAATATTATTCGGAATCAAAAATACGATGGACTGGAATAGAACCAGTGGTGCCAGTCGATGTGTAGCATGGATGTTGCATGAAGAAAGCCATAATGATTTCGGTCTGCAAAAGGCAGAAGGAGGATTTTTTTTTTTTGTGATTGGGCGAAATAAGTGATAGATTAAATGAATATAGAGTGAATTAGGAATATGAGCTTATCTAAATAGTGAGGTAATTTCAAGCATCGCTGGTGTAACCGCGCTTAGGTTTGGTAGGGAAGGAAAATGGCATAGTTTGTTGACTTTGAAACATTTTCGTGTGAAACAAGTAAATGTATTGTCATCGAACATTTTGAAATTGAAATTGAGTATATTTTCGAACGCGTTTTAACCGATGTGGTTCTCAACATTTCATTCTATATTGAAAATGAACGACTACTTAATTTCCCTTGCGAACGAAACCATGCTACTACCTTTACGCTCGAAAAAATTCATCCGCCGGGAACCCGCGATATAGGGAACGAGAGGGAACATGGACATGGAAGGACGAAATAAAAAAATGCTGAAATGTTATCAAAAATTTACTGTAAAAGTATTGTAATGTAATTCCTTGAGTTTATACTAGAGTGTGCTTAGCAACTAGAAGGAAGTTTAGTGTGTGAGAGTAGGTAATGAGGAAGCTATAAATTAGGTGCAAGTTTTCTTTCTCTGAAAACATCTTTTCCAGAAAGTCATTAGGTTACTGAATATTAAAATAGGTTTTAAACAAATCAGCTAAAGAAAATAGATAACTACTATTTTCAAGCGAAAGGGGAAGCAAAGAATAATTATTTAAAACTTCTCATTGTGTTTGTATACACCTGCGTTGATCCATTTAAACGACCAGTAAGGCAATGTTTGAGGACATTTTAAAAAGTAGTTTTGTTTCTAAATATTACGAAAATTCAGTATCGAGTGCCGTTTAAACAGTTTGGAAGCTTTATTCCAGTTTACTTAATTAGTTGACGGTGTGGCCGTTTGTGCACGCTTTTCCGCTACACAATTTATCATGGAGGGTGGCCAACATTTGAGCGAAAAATCTCGCGAGATCAAAATGAGCAGAGGACATTAATGAGTATTTGGTAGTATCATTAACCCCCCCCCCTAGCCCCCAAGGAAGAAACAAGTATAAGGCGAACAGAGATACGCTGTAGCAGTGAATCGATAGAGTTCTCTGAGAAATTTACGTTAAGTTTTTTTTTTTTTTTTTGAATCTGAATTGATTGTGCACGTTGCAGCTTTCATTATCTTTATTTACACATTTTTTTACTTGCTAATGGCCCCTGTTGTACAACATTTACTTCCCGTTTACTGGACCCGATGTACATTAATAACTTTTAGCATCCCTCTCCTTCTCCTCCTCCTCCTTGTTCTACATTTTACTATTCCTCCTTTATTGTTTTGTTTTTACTTTTATTGGGAAATCCCTTTCCTTTTTATTTATTTCTCCTTTTATAAAGTTTACGTCCTCTAACGTTAGTTATCTTATCGGACAATGAATGAAATGAAGTTCAAATGCGCCCAGCTTATTTACCCGAAATTCAACTTTCAGAATGAAGGAAAACTCTGTAAAAACTTTATCCAGATAACTCATCCTGACCGAGATTCGATCGGGACTCTTGAACCTGAGACAGACACGATACCACCATGCTACAGAGGCAGGATTCATTCTTCTTAAGTACATTTTCTTTCTTTCTTTCTTTCTTTCTTTCTTTCTTTCTTTCTTTCTTTCTTTCTTTCTTTCTTTCTTTCTTTCTTTCTTTCTTTCTTTCTTTCTTTCTTTCTTTCTTTCTTTCTTTCTTTCTTTCTTTCTTTCTTTCTTTCTTTCTTTCTTTCTTTCTTTCTTTCTTTCTTTCTTTCTTTCTTTCTTTCTTTCTTTCTTTCTTTCTTTCTTTCTTTCTTTCTTTCTTTCTTTCTTTCTTTCTTTCTTTCTTTCTTTCTTTCTTTCTTTCTTTCTTTCTTTCTTTCTTTCTTTCTTTCTTTCTTTCTTTCTTTCTTTCTTTCTTTCTTTCTTTCTTTCTTTCTTTCTTTCTTTCTTTCTTTCTTTCTTTCTTTCTTTCTTTCTTTCTTTCTTTCTTTCTTTCTTTCTTTCTTTCTTACTTTCTTTCTTTCTTTCTCTCTCTCTCTCTTTCTTTCTTGTTTCTTTCTTTTCTTTTCTTTTCTTTTCTTCTTTCTTTCTTTCTTTCTTTCTTTCTTTCTTTCTTTTTTCTTTCTTTTCTTTCTTTCTTTCTTTCTTTCTTTCTTTCTTTCTTTCTTTCTTTCTTTCTTTCTTTCTTTCTTTCTTTCTTTCTTTCTTTCTTTCTTTCTTTCTTTCTTTCTTTCTTTCTTTCTTTCTTTCTTTCTTTCTTTCTTTCTTTCTTTCTCTCCTTCTTTTACTTTCTCTCTCTCTTTCTTTCCTTCCTTCTTGCTTTCCTTATTTCCTTCTTTCTTTCTCTCTTTCTTTCTTTCCTTCTTTCTTTCCTTCTTTCTTTCTTTCCTTCCTACCTTCTTTCTCTCTTTCTTTCCTTCTTTCTTTCTCTCTTTCTTTCTTACCTTCTTTCATTGTCTCTTGCCTTCTTTCTTTCTTTCTTCCTTCCTTCTTTCTTTCTTTCTTTCTTTCTCTCTTTTTTCTCTCTTTCTTTCTTTCTTTCTTTCTTTCTTTCTTTCTCTCTTTCTTTCTTTCTTTCTTTCTCTCTCTCTTTCTTTTCCTTCTTTCTTTCTTTTCTTTTCTTTTTTTTAATTTACGTCCTTCAATGTTAAGTCATATCTGACGATGAATGAAATGGGTGAAGTGATGCTCAAATGAGTCCAGGATCCATAGAGCTTAGACTTATCCGACATTCGTCTTTCAGGATAAGGGAAAACCTCGGTAAAAACCTTATCCAAGTAACACACCCTGATGTTAACCTTTCTGGTACTACTAAATTACTCCTCATATTATTCCACTTCTTGTCCTATATTTCCCCTCTACACTTTTTAATCTTCACATTAAGTTACATAATGCTCTATGCTTCCCTCGCCTTCGAAAATTCAGAAATTGCTTTATCATCACCTCTTAGGTTAAGTAGAAGTATCGTTTCCATTCTCATCCAAGGCAATTCTTGTTGCTGCACTTTCTCTACCCATTTTTGTATTTTTTGGGAGCTTAGTTCTAGACAACTGCAGCTCTCCTTCACGTGCCGGGAAAATGACGTGAGAGTGCCGACCAGTCGACTGACTTCCATTATCTACGTATAGATGGCACAAGATATGCTATAACTATCTATTTTGATTTTGTGCTGTTGTTTTAGGTTTAAAGAGGGACTTCGAGGCATGGTATTAAATACGCAATCCGGTATATACCTCGGCGCATAGGGGATATAAATTTGCTGGAAAAATGAATAAACCGTACGAGTTTTTACAAAAAAACAGACATGTTGCTTCAGTTGCTTACTGGAGTCAGAATACTATCCCATTCTTTTCGGAAAGTATAACGGGCATCAAAATTTTACGCAACTTTACCTAATCATAGGAGTGCCCTTGTTAGATCATTGGGAGATTATGACCCCACTAGACGCCGATTCAGGCTGTTCCGGGCTCCCCGCTGGGCTTGCGGGCACCCGAGGTAACTCAGGAGCTAATCCTAACAGCAGCTAAAGCTGAGCTGAGCTGAGCTCCACCAGGGTGCAAGGTTTTGCGTTCATTCCTTCAACCTGGTACATAAAATTTGTTACCTTGAAAAAAAAAGTCAATCTAAAACACACCAACCATCCTACAATATCCCGAAAAGAACAACTTTACCTGCGGTAAAACCCTTAAGGGTTGGGCACGCAGCAAAATCCTTTTGGCTTTATACAGCCAGCCAGCACTTCGGTCGGTCGGTCGGTCGGAAACTATAAATCCTATTAAAGGGTCACTAAGTGTATTTAAAAATATGTTATATGATATACAAAAAATATGTATTCTGTTATGCAGGTTTGTGTTATGTAAGAATCTGTAGATTATAATTATTTTCAGGTAGAGGTTTACATGGCTGAAACATGTTAATAGTTTGTATTCTTTACAGTTTTAATTGTTAGTTATTTTATTTCATTAATTAGTAGAATCTGTTTATGACAGTCTTCATTGTGCAACACTGAACATAGAAATAGATTTAGTATAAAATTCTGGACACAGAAAGAGACAATCACAGAATCCCCATACTACGTGTGTACTTTATCTTGAGCGCTGTGGTACAAACAACCGAATATCGTTGTCCATTGTGCATTTCGCTCTAGCGATTTATCTTTGTTTCTGTTCTCTTGTGTTATTATTTCGGTTAATTTTTGTGTTTGACCAAATCAAACAATAATTTTAAATACCAAATGAATGAAGCGGATCCAGAACGATCATCGACATAATTCCATAATGGTTTTTTACTTTATCAGTTGGCTAATCTGTAAAACAGAATGGAAAAAGCATCTCATTGCTTCTTATGAAAAAGCAACACCAACTCCAATACTCGGACCATAATACGAGAATCGATTGTAGGAAAAATGGCGGCGCTCGTGGCCCAGCTTGTTATGTTGTGGTTATATCTACAGAGTAAAGTGTGTGTTTGTTTACTTTGATTGTGTGTTTGGAGAATTAATGTAATTCATATTACAGTGGCAATTAGTGACTAACGAGTTAGTTTATAGTTAAGTATTTAACATAAAGTGATAACGTTTACCTAAATATATACAGTGAAGTATTGTCGAAATGCGTCGTTGTTGTGTTCCCAGCTGCAATCTAATTACGGTAGTGCACCTCACACGACATTTAAATTTGCGAAGGAAAAATCGTAATGGGATAAGTGGACCAGGATCATACATCGTAAAGATTTTAAAGTAAATGACAAAACTGTAGTTTGTATTCATCATTTTGAACAGTGCTTTGAGGTTAAGGAAGACATATTTCCTGTAAATGATGGTGAACCAATTCGTGCCCTTCGAAAAGTACAAAAATTAATAGATGATGGCTACCCCACGATTTTTAAGAATCAGCCATCCTATCACACATTAAAGCTCAACCAGAAAATACGAAATCCTGAAGAATACATCCAACACATTTTACAGAGAGTGAAGATAATTTTAATATTTGGTGTGCACAAGATGTTATTGACAGTTTTGAGTCCTTAAAAACAGAAGTGGTGAGGAGATTTTAACCCATTGATAGTCATTATTAAAGACGATTAGTTACGTTCTTTTCAATAACATTCAAGATCCCGGCTTCACTGATGTTCCTTCACTTAATAAGTTTCAAAGTATTTCATAACCTAGAAGAAATATTATGAGCCTACCAGTGGGAAATTTTAAATGGCTCTTGCAGTGTGAGGGAACTGACATCTTCAAACGTGACAATTGGAGTAAACTGGACAATCTGGTGAGTTCTCTTAAATATTATAGTATAAGCAGTATGTCCTTGCCAGAAAAGGTTACTATGTAAACAATGTAAAAGAAACTTTAGTACTTGCTACAGACGATAGGATGATACAGTCCAATAAGATAAAGTTTGCTGTGTTTAATGCTTATGAGTTGTCATGCCTTATAAATTAAATTTTGATTGGAAGTATAAGGTGGAAAATGCATAGTACTGGTCGTGCTACTATATAATGTTATAAGCTCTTAGAATTTGTCATGATGCTCTTTATTTATGTTATTACACATTTTAGTTGAAAGTATAAAGTGATAAATGCTTAGGAGTTACCTCGCTGCTCCGTAATATGGATTATATTATGTCCATTGTGTATAGTTTTCTATTCTGCGTAACCAGAGTCGCTGGGCTTCGACGGGCGCCATCTTGGAATCTGTATTATGGTCTGAGTATTGGAGTTGGTGTTGTGAAAAAGCTTAAAGTACGACTGCACAAAAGTGCAGTTGGCAACAATGGCATTTGCGAGCTCAAGATAAAGTGTGCTGCGTACTCAGCTTAGAGGAATACATTCTGTATTAGCTCTGCTTGTCAGTAATGATAATACATCTACTGTTGTTAATATAATTTCTTATACTTTCTAGGTGGCTACTGTAAGGGAGAAGAACTGCTGCAAAATCACATGGTAAGCTATCTGTGTTTATTTTTATGTATATTTGCTATGGGAGTACATCACTAACATTTAGAGAAAATCTGGGGAAACGGACTTAAGAATTGTACGTCCAAAAACAGAACTGCTATTTGTTGGAAATTTGGAAACCTTTAACGGCATAATAAACAAAATTCATATGACAATGCCTTATTTAAAAACAAATATAAATTAACATTTTAACAGCCCTTTCCAAAAGTGAAAGATTCATTTCATAATATGGAAGTAAAAGTGACAGTTATTAAGAAATTTGAATTCTCTGAAATGAATAGGTATCCATTATTTGTTTCTCCGACATTTCCTCTGAATAAAGAATTCTACACTGAATTTCTGGCGGGATTTAAACCAAGGAGTCTGTGCCTTAACGATCTCGGTTGATGCACGTTCAGTAGAAATGCTTTCATGCAAGTTCTTTTCTCGACCAAGGATTGTCAATAATGATGCACCTTATTCTTACGTTGTAAATTTTGAAGCAGTGTCGCCTATCGTCAGGGTAGAGCAAAGAGTTCCGTCAAAGGATATGCGTGGATATGTATGGGAGTAAGGATGGTTCTAATGACACTGGAATGCTTCTTTTTATCATTACATCAAACTCGAAGTTGCTGACTAAGGGTTGCAAATATATCACTGTTTAGAGTTACCGTATGTAGAATGCTCATTACTCGATAACACTTAATTCGTTATTTACGTAGGAACCGATAGATATCTTTTCTCCTCGTCCCCCCAGGGGCCTACATCGGTAGGTACGGGTTTGGCGCACCCGGGGTCCCGAGCCAACAGTCTCCCTCGTGTGGGCTCCTCTTCGTGGTTGAGGGAGACGGTCAACAGGC
The DNA here is from genome assembly GCA_030765055.1 of Mantis religiosa. Classification (NCBI taxonomy): domain Eukaryota; kingdom Metazoa; phylum Arthropoda; class Insecta; order Mantodea; family Mantidae; genus Mantis; species Mantis religiosa. The sequence goes on from CM060954.1 coordinate 160,181,579, forward strand.
CCACCCACGTGTAGGCCGTGCGTGGAGACCCGTGTCGGTGGAAAGGTTTGTCCTGGTGGTTGAGGGATGCGTATCTGAGCTCATAACAGTGTTTTTCTGAATTCGGGGAGAGTGCGCATTTCTAATACACTACTTTGGCTTCTGCTTCGCCTAAACGGGAGGTTAGGGACTAACCCACCCCTAATCAATCGGCCAGGACTAGGTATTGTACCGACCTCCAGGGTGAGTGGGACAGCGAGCTCGCTATATCCCCTGTGTAGCCCTGTCATCCCAGTGGGATGACCCCTTGTTGGACTCCGTGGTGGGTGGGGAACACTGGGGGATGAAATTTAGACCAACTCTTATGGTTAACCTACACCCCTCAAAAAACAATAAACGTGGAAAGGATTTGTTTGAAAACAGTGTTAAACAAGTAGTTGAGTGTGGTCCTCGCTACTTAGTTATTAAACGAACGGAGGAAGGTAGAACGTTTTCTACGGTTAATCCGTTTATTATACAGAAAGGTCTTGACAAAATAGCTGGTGCTGTTAAATCATGTACAAAATCTAGAAATAGCACGCTGCTGGTGGAAGCAACTACAGCATCCCAGGCAGCAAAGTTACTGAAAGGCAACATGCTGGGCAGTTATCCAGTCAAAGTGGAGATGCATAGGACCCTGAATTCCTCGCGCGGTGTTGTAAACACTAGCGCGTTGGATGGAATGTTCAACGAGGATATTCAGGAGAACCTCAAGGAACAAGGCGTAACTGCAGTCTATCGTGTCCAAAGGAGAGAACGAGGGGATATGGTTCCCACTCGTACCCTGTTCCTGACCTTTGATCGGGTAGATCTCCCTCAAAGGATCAGGGCAGGATATGAAGTGATTGAGGTTAGACCATACATACCTAACCCTCTGAGATGCTACCAATGTCAGCGGTTCGGTCACACTAGTGCATTCTGTAAATGCGCACCTATATGTGTCAGCTGTGGAGCCGGCATGCATGAAAATGCATGTACATCACCTCCAGCATGCGTAAATTGTAGCGGTGAACATCCATCAAGTTCACGAGAATGCCCCCGTTATATTGAAGAGCGAGCTATTCAGCAGATCCGGGTTAAAGAAAAGGTTTCCTTTTCGGAAGCCCGGAAACTTCTATGTATCCTCAAGCCCTCTTCAACCACCTCCCGTACCTATAGCTCTGTGGCGGCTACTCCGTCACCGAAACGGGAGGCTGGTACCTAAACATCTGATATAAACGGGGCAACAATATCCGAGAAAGTTCTAGTGCCTTGATCGCAACCAAGAGCATCAGTGACACCATCTAAAACTCCAAGAACACTTAAGACTACTGAAAATAACAAGTCAGTGAAGTCGCCTGACAAAGCATCCACGTCTAACAACAGGACGAAATTGCCCATTGTGTACCAAGCACCAGAGATCAAGTTCAAGACTCAGTATGATAGAACTGCCTTCCTGAAAGAAAGCACAAAGTCTGCTCCAGAAAAGTCCAAGAAACGTAGCCCTAGAGCGTCTCCGAGATCATCGTCGGAGTCATCTTCTGGGGAGGACTCCGACCGGCGACCGTCATCTACGTCGGTCGGAATTTCCAATCGCTTCGAGCCCCTCGAATCGAAAGTTTTAGAAGGAAAACCGTCCTCTTCCATAGAGGATATGGAGCAGGAAACATCTGACCACCCTGCTGCATCTGCAGCAAAGAAGAGGCAGGATAAACCTGCCGAAACTAGCCCTACACCAAAGAAAAAGGGCAAATTGATTCGGCCACCCATGAAGTCGTCTTAATGTAGACTACCTTTACATCTTATATCCCATAGTTCCAATGGCTATCCTACAATGGAACATACGAGGCTTAAGAGCGTATCGATGAGAACTGGAACTTTTGCTCAGTAAGCATCACCCCTTGTTGGTATGCTTACAAGATACTAAGCTACGACCACAAGACAACTTTAAAATCAGACGCTACACACCACTGAGGTGTGATGTTGAAACAGAAGAGGGCATTCCTGCTCACGGGGGTACTATGATGCTCCTCAGGGATGACATATTTGTAGATCCGTTACAGCTACAGTCTGATATACAATCTGTGGCTGTAAGGATTAAGCTGCCATCAATCGAATTTTGCATTTGCACTGTATATGTACCGCCATCAGATGACCTCTCGCTAATTGACCTTGAAGATCTGGTTTCCCAACTCTCAACACCATTTCTAATAGTGGGAGACTTTAATGCCCATCACCCAATTTGGGGCTCAAATCGGGCATGTTCGAGAGGCAACCTCATTGCAAAATTCCTGGAGAGCAATAACTTGGTTCTCCTGAACACCGGAGAGCCCACATTCCTCTCAGACGCGTTTAACACCTATTCGCACATCGATTTGGCAGTGTGTTCATCCCAGTTAGCTGTTTCATTACAGTGGAATGTCATCTCTGATTTACATTCCAGCGACCACTTTCCATGTCTTCTTAGTCTCTTAGCACAAGATGTGTCTCCCTCACGTATCCCTAGATGGAGCTTTGATCGTGCCAACTGGAACCTTTACACCCAGTTGGCTGTCTTTGAATACAACGAGCACGATTCTGTGAATGATTTAGTTGATCATCTCACAGAGAAAATTCTTTCCGCTGCAGAACAGTCTATTCCACGTTCGGCTACCCAACCCGGTCGATTTCCTGTCCCATGGTGGACCAACGACTGCCGGAATGCTATTCGTGCTCGTAGACGTGCTCTAAGGGTATTCCAACGACACCCTACCCTAAGTAATATAATTGAGTACAAGAAAGCGCGTGCAAAATCTAGGCAAATAATTAAGGATAGCAAAAAGACCTCATGGAACAAATTTGTATCATCTTTTAACAGATGTACACCCTCATCTGTTGTATGGGATAAATTAAGGCGCGTGGCCGGAAAATCAACCCACCTGCCAATCGCTGGTCTGAAAACAACTGCAGGAGTTGTTGTTGATCCGTTTGATGTGGCTAACACCTTCGGCTGTGCTTTCGCTCAGGTGTCTAGCTCATGCAATTATGCTCCTGAGTTTATCTCAATTAAGACTCAGGTAGAATCTCAAGGTTTCGTGTTTAGTTCCAGAAACCTTGAAGACTATAAGCGCCTCTCATCTTGGCAGAGTTAGAACACGCTCTTTCGTCATCGCGACTGACAGCACCAGGACCAGACGGAATCCACGTTCAAATGTTACAACATCTCTCGCCTGAAGGTAAGGCATTCCTGCTCGAGGTCTATAACCGTGTTTGGGTTGATGCCACGTTTCCTGAAAAGTGGCGAGAAGCTACCATTATACCTATCTTGAAAGCTGGCAAGGACCGTCACCTCCCTTCTAGCTACCGCCCTATTTTCCTCACCAGTTGCGTATGCAAGGTGATGGAACGCATGATAAATGGGCGGTTGGTATGGTGGTTGGAAACGCACAACCTACTGAATAACATCCAGTGCGGTTTTCGACGACGCCGTTCAACAGTGGATCATCTTGTGTCCATGTCGACACAGATTATGAACGAATTTCTTAAGAACTGTCAAACAGTCGGAATATTTTTTGACCTCGAAAACGCTTATGATACGTGTTGGCGGGCAGGGTTGCTACGTACTCTGCACACCTGGAATATACGTGGACGCCTACCACTCTTCCTTCAGGAATTCCTGAAAGACCGCGTATTCCGAGTAAGGGTTGGCTCGGTTTTTTCGAACCTTTTTGTTCAAGAGAACGGTGTACCACAGGGATCGGTACTAAGTGTTACGTTGTTTGCTATTGCGATTAATTCTATCTCGAAATGTGTACCTCCAGGTGTCTCGTCATGCCTATTTGTAGACGACTTTGCCGTCTACTGTACATCTCAGCGCACTCCGTTTTTAGAGCGCCGTCTTCAGACCACCTTGGACAACCTTAAGAGTTGGAGTTTAAAAAACGGCTTCCGATTCTCCGCTGAGAAAACCATCTGTGTTAACTTCTCGCGTCAGCAGAGTCCACTACCTCCAAGGCTCCGGCTAGGCGCTGATCTACTACCTTTTGCAGATGAGACGAGGTTCCTTGGATTGATATTTGATGGAAAACTTAGTTGGTGGTCGCATATAGCACAACTGAAAGCACGATGTGACCGATCTTTAAATATCTTGCGGGTACTAAGTGGAAAATCGTGGGGAGCGGATCGTGCAGTGTTATTGCGACTTTATCGGGCACTCATCCGTTCCAAATTAGACTATGGTAGTATCGTTTATGGCTCAGCACGACCATCTGTGCTGAAGAGATTGGATACAGTCCATAATTGTGGCATACGTATAGCAGTTGGGGCATTTCCAACGAGCCGAGTTATAAGCCTGTATGCTGAGTTTGCAGAACCTCCTCTGCAGTACAGGCGCAACATGTTATTAGCCAATTATGGCTGTGGACTTAATTGCATGCCCACACATCCATCGTTTACGCCGTTCTTTAATACCTTCATGGACGTGCGTTATAGGAACACTACTATTAAACCAAAGCCACCTGGTTTTCGTTTCCGGGAGCTCCTTAGACATCTTGATACTGACATGCCCAAGATGTATCCTAGGGGGGAGAGGACATACCCTCCTTGGTTGTGCAGAGCGTCCCCGGTTGATCTGGGCATGACTAAATATGATAAATCTACCATGTCTATGTCTAGTATCCGCACATGCTTTTTAGAATTTTTATCGCGATATCAGGACCATGTTAAAATTTATACTGATGGGTCCAAGAACTCAAATGGTGTTGGTTGTGCTTACGTGTGTGGAACCGAACCCTATACATTCGGATTCCACACTAGCACTTCCATTTTTACTGCAGAGCTTTATGCAATATACCGGGCCATTTTACAGGTACGTCGACGAAAGTTGGGGGACTGCTTAATCCTGAGTGATTCCCTCAGTGCACTTCAAAGCCTACGGCAGCTGTACAACTACCACCCTATTGTGCAGCGGATACAGGATGCCCTCCACGTTTTACACGCTTCTGGCGTGAGCGTGATGTGTGCATGGATCCCTGGTCACGTAGGCTTGCGGGGGAATGAAATGGCGGATTCAGCAGCCAAGACGGCTATCATGAAGTCCAGGGTTCGAATACCATCTGTGACATCGGAAGACTTTGGGGCCGTATTGCGGAGAGCTGTGCAAACCGGCTGGCAGGGAGAGTGGTCCGCTCTCCGCAATAATAAACTTAGATCTGTCAAAGAACTTCCGATTCCCAGGGTTACCTCCTGTCGGTCATCTCGTCGCGAGGAGGTGAGTTTGGCTCGGTTACGAATTGGGCACTGCTTTTTTACTCATAGTTTTCTTTTTAAAAAGGTGCCTTCTCCACTGTGTCCGTTTTGCAATGAAGCGTTGTCTGTATGACACGTGCTGCTAGAGTGTTTTCAGCTAGCAGACCTTAGGACGTCTCTGCAGCTGCCGGTCAGCTTTGCAGAAATGCTAGCGGACGATAACGCAGTAGTGGAGAAGGTTTTTAGATTCTTTTCGAGATTAGATTTTAGGATTTAGCAAATAGAATTTATGGCTTTTTAGATGACATTTCTATTTTTTTTTTATTTATTTTTTTTTTCAACGCGTATGTATTTTTTGTCATTTTTTGACATATTTATAGTGTTTTAGAATAATTTATATCTGGCTTTTGCCATGACCAGTTTCTTTTAAAAAGGGCGCTGATGACCTCTGTAGTTGAGCGCCCTTATACTCATCATCACTCATCACTCATTTCTCCTCGCTTCTGGTCTGCTTTCACCAGAGATGTTTCTTAATGGACCTCCAAACCAGTTTTGTCCCTCACTCCAGCTGCGTGTCACTTTCACCTCTCGAAGCATGTCTTTATTCACACCAAAATTACTTGTATGACTATTTTGTCCATTGTAATTATTAGTCTCAGTCATGCCATAATTAAGGGTCTGAACAATGCCTTTTCAAACGGAGTCAAGTGTTATGCACTTAGACTCCCTACTAAGAACCCTCTTTCTCCCATGTCTTTTGTTAAACGACTCAACAAGTTTTTGAACTCTCTGGCCCACTTTCGCACGTTTTTGACGTCCATACACTGTGGCACATAGACTTCGCATAACTGACGATGAATTTCAGTTGGGGTAGTGCCCTTGGCACTCAAAAGACGGATCACTGCACGCAACTCGCACTTGGTGGCGGAAGTGATAGGAAGTTGCGTCGCAAACGGATGCCCAGCCAAGACTAATAGTTGCAACGGGTTCGTTGTGGTGGGGATTTGAAGGGGTGAAACCAAGCTACGCGACAGTGTTGCCGGATCTCGGGCAATAGCGTTCCTCACGCTCCAGCGCCTTGGAGACCTTATTTTACGGACACTCCTTGTATAAGAAATTAACTAAGTCTCGGACAAACATGAAAATGATTTGTACATACTACTCATATGCACCATTAACGTCATGTGACATTGAACGTACTTTCTCCCAATATTTTCATATTGTTTCAGTGAGAGGCGCAGAAAATTCACATTCGACAATTTACGAATAAACATTGTTGTTCACTCTAATTCCCGTATCGAAAGCAATGAGAAGGATGGAATGTTGTAACGTAGGTTACACTTTGTATCCGTACCGGACTCTACACACACAGCGCTTCGGTATACTTGTTGACACGGACGTTTGTTGATGTCTCGCTTGACCTTGTATAGTACCTGTGTCCTTACAATGATTGCTAAAGTGTACGGGATCCGACGTCTGTTGATTACCCTTCTAATTCCTTAGGGAGGAAGTATTAGCAAATTTTATATTTCGTATTTCGAAACAAACACTAGATCAAATGCAAATTAATTGTTCTTTCACACTGGCCGTGTGTAGGCTAAAGTATGGAAAGATAGACTGAAAAATTCAATGTCATAGCCGGGATTTTAACCACGGATCTTCTGGTCTCCGTCCAGCCGCTCCAACCATTGAGCTACTATGGCCAACGTGCCAACGTGACATTAAATTCTCCAACTGACTCGTGTTTTTCCCGGTAAACCACTAGGAGTTCTCAAAAGCGCATGAGACAGCTACTTTAATGGGCGGCTGGACGGAGACCAGAAGATCCGTGGTTTAAATCCCGGCTATCGCATTGAATTTTTCAGTGTGACTGTACCTTTTCATACTTCAGCCTACACACGGCCAGTGCGAAAGAACAATTAATTTCCATTAATTGCACCTAATAGTGATCCGAACTATAAAGCCTACTACTTAAAGTACTTACAGCATAGTAAGTTGCCATTAAGGTAGTTGTCTATGTGTTTATGAGAACTCCTAGTGGTTTACCGGGAAAAACACGAGTCAGTTGGAGAATTTAATGTCATATCGGCAGCAGCTCAATGGTTTAGAGCGGCTGGTCTTAGAGCAGAAGATCCGTGGTTCAAATCCCAGCTATGGCATTGAATTTTTCAGTCTGACTGTACCTTTCCGTACTAGATACAATGCTTACTTTCCCACAAAGTTCCTTAGCATTAACCAAACACATTGTGTGATAAATTAGTTGTTCAAAACTGAATGATTATTGAAAATACAATTTACTGTTTGATTTTGTTTCAGCATATCAGTGTTCCGACTAATCCACTTATCGACATATTGTTGTATGTAAGTACTGTTTCCCTTCTTCATTAACTAATGTACTGTAGGCTACCTCCGCCATGTTTAATCGCGATGTGCTTTCTTTTGTTTCAGTTAAGAAATACACACTCTGCTTCGCTGAGCGACATCGACAAGGTGAGAGCGCGCCTGTACAGCACCACTGGCGGATTTCCCTCAATATGGAATTTTATATCGCAAGAGGAAGAGGAGGAAGAGGTGACTATACACTTCTGTTTAGTACACCCAGAGATTTTCTCCCTTTATACAAAAATATTTTAATTATTTTTCAATCGTCATTGTGTAAACTAGTAAAATGTTGTTTACTGTTTGTTTACAGGAGAAGCAAATAGAAGACAGCCAATCGGCTTTGACCAAGACTGTGTGTAGGGATCAAGGACCCTTTGCTAGATACTTCCCTGCGAAACAAACCTGGAGTTGTCAGATCGTAAGTTGTCCAAGTATCAAATGTTGTATGTAAACTAAGCAAGGGAGTAACGAGAAAGGTGGAAAAAGCCTAAATATCGGAAAATTTAGACAAATAACAAGAAATATCTCGTAAATAATAATTATACAAACATTTATTTTACAAGTTTCTGTTCTAACGATATCTACATATTTTTGTATTGTGACTTTGTGGGTTCGTAGAATTAAAATTCCAATTTACAGAAGTTCAAATCATTCTTTATTTGCGTAGAAATACACTCACAGTAGTATCATTACGTCACATACACTGTCTATCAAGGTCGATGACCACGACAAACAGGGTTCTGATTACATCTGTTTACAACACTCCTGTTACGTCTCTCTGTTTACCACTCGTTCTTGGCGAGTCATCACCTTCTTAAATACCTCATTGATAAATTCGAGAGATTTCTGGAACAAACAAGAAACGAACAAGTCTATCATCTTCCAGAAGCATAACTTAATCTGTGCCGGCAAGTACTTTATCTACGGCGTTATGTTTATATGCTTATGCAAGCTCTTTATCTCCGTGAAACACTATCAGTCTGTTATTTATTTGTGCCGAACCTTTTATACCCGTTGCCGCGACTGTACAGTAAAATTTTATCTATAGGTATCTTATGGTTTACCTGTTATACAAAGTTATTCAGAAAGTTTGCTTTGTGCTAGTAGGTGATGAATCGTTTGTTACTAGAAGCAAAACCAATTTTTATTTCAAAATAAATATATGTTTACACAGCATTAAAGCTATCGGTCTATTTAAATACTTTGATAATTTAATTTTAGATTTATTTAATGATTAAAATACCAAAAATGATCTTCCAAGGCTAATTTATTTACCTGTTCATATTTAATATTTTTAAAATATTTCGGTGACCTTTCATTTCTCATATGAAATGTATACACTTAGCGAATAAAAGTGAAAAACTTAAGGCCTGACAGTGAAACGAGTACAAGTCAGTGAATTATAGCTACAACTTTTAACTAATAGAGAATATAAACATATCAACCTAGCATTAATTAAAGATTTTAATACAGATTTTATACAAAAAGTAGAAAAATTCATATAACTGAAGTGTGTTAAATATGTTTCTACTCCAAAGAAAATACAAGACGAGTAATAAAAATTTACAAAAAAAAATTAAGGAGCGTTAAATAATTCAAATTCTTCAAAATATATATGGGTAACATAAAAATCGGCAAGTTTTTCTAAATTGGACAAAACTTCTAATTATAAAAACTCTGGCAATTATTAATTTAGTTATTTGGATTATGAGTAGTTTACATTGGTTAAACTAAACTTCCGCTGAAAACTAGAATTAAAGAATATTTTATAACTACAAAATATAAACAGACTGGAAAATCAGATGCAACATTTGATTATTTGAGAAAAGTATTTATTACAAAAAATATAAATATGGCGTAATTAATTTTGAAATGCCGCCAATCGATTTGGTCATAAACTTTCTTTTATTTTCAATGATTGGCAATAAAACAAAAGAGCACTCGATCACCTATCAGCAGTAGCGATAACAGTAAATAAACAAATTAGCTGAGAGTGCTTACGACAGATTTACGAAACCAGTTCTGTTATATATTAATATAAAACTAAATGAGCTTTAGTCATTAATTGTATGTGTACACTTGGTATGTTTTGTATGGACAGGAAATATATTCTGCTGTACTTTCAGGTTAAAGGTGCAGAAGAACTTTCGAAATTATACTTCTGGGAGATGCTTTTGCCAGCTTTCAGTTTTTTCACTGCTACTGTTATGTACATGTTGGTAAGTGTACAAATATCTGTTGAAATTATATAATTAACGCATTATCTCGTGCAGGGCTGCATCCTATTATTTTTAATTCTTGGGCGCGAACTTTTAGTTGAAAAAAGTTACTCCAAAAAATATTCATCTAATTCATGAGTTCATGTTTAAGGATGTATGGGTAGTAAAAATCATTATAATAAAGTACAGCAGGGACACTGTCTTATTTATTGATTAATGAAAAAGAGAATACAATGAAGAAACACATATAGTATCTATTCATATAAACATAGTTAAACATTCAAAAGCAAAGATGTGTAATATAGGATGCAAAATAAGTATTCGTCTGCATACTGAATATGTTGTAGAATGTTACGGTTGGTACTTAGTAGGCCCTCCATTCCTCTTTATAATCTCTTACATTCTCCTTGGCATGGATTTCATCAAAGATTGTGTTTTGTTTCCACTATAATTTTACGCCATTCCTCTAGTAGATCCTTTATATTAGATATCTGATGATTCCTAATATTTTTGTCCAGTATACTCCACAAATTCTCTATTGGATTCATGTCTGGAGATTGTGGTGATGTCGACATCCATCGTGGAGTATTATACAACAATCATAACCTTGTATCTAGAGCTGTGTGTTTTGGATCATTATCTTGTGTGAAAATATAATCCTCAGAAACACCCATATTATTCACACTTCTGGACAGATGTGTTTAAGGATGTTTATATAAAGCTTATGGTTCATAATTCCATCAATAAACCACAAATCCCCCACACCATTTACACTCATGTAGCCCCAGACAAGTACTGAACCGCCTCCATGTTTAACTGAAGCTCTTATATTTTTCTCCCCAATCTCAAACTTCTTTTTTCTCCACAGTATTACGCACCTTTTTGACTTAAAGAGCTCAAATTGACTCTCGTCAGTAAATACAACCTTCTTCCAGAAATAAAACACATCGTATTTATGTTCTTTTGAAACAGCAACTCGCTTCTTTCTGTTGATTTTACTGATGTATGGTTTTGTACGGGCTGTTCGGTCTCCATACTCAGCTTCATAAAGCACGTTTCATATAGTTTGTGCTGAAACGGACTTTCCTGAGTGTGCTTGAACTGCAACAGCAAGTTTTGGAGCACATAGTTTAGGATGTTTGTTGGCCTCTCTAAGTAATTGTTGTTTCTCCATCTCGGATAGAACTGCAGGACGACCCTTCTTGATTGATTTTCGTAAGTTTTTTTTCTGAACAAACCTGTATATAATAGTCTTCACTGTACTGGTAGGTCTTCCAATGATTTCTCCAACTTCTTGAAAATAATTTCCATTTTTAAATAACCTGATGCGAATTTCTCTCTCTTCTTTTGTATTTTCGCAACGTTTTCAACCCGTATTACTTAAATAGCAATCAACGGCTTTGAAAACAGAGATGGAGCCGTCAACGACAGTGAATGAAACACAATTACATAAGAAAAGGGAAGCGGTGTGTGTCAGCGAGGCGCCATACCTGGGATCTTGTTTACTAGACAAATACTTGTTTGACATCAAATGGGACATGATTTTAAATAACGTAGAGCTGTTCACTAATTAAGCAATATATGAACCCAATTTCTGTTTTGTTTTTAAATCTAGATATCGACCGATATAAGGAAATAGTTATTGTTCGTTTCTTATCTATATTCTTCTGATTGTGCTTGTTATATTCTATGTGAGATGATTAGACGAATACGTTTTGGAGTATCTGTATGTGTATATGTAGACAGCATCGAGGAACGGGAACATACAGAGAAAATTTCAGAATATTCTGGTTATGTCTCCACACTTTTATGTAATTTGTCTTATTGTATGCCAATTTCCATCACACATTAACACAATTTCTCATTGTTTCAGACTAGACATGATTCATTCAAAAACAAATGGGACCAAATGCTAGAGTCTACACGACAAGCTCTTTCATTTAATCCCAACTACGCGATGGTCCCAGTTAAATCAGCCAACATGAAAATACAAGAACTTACTGAAGGAACGGATACCGAAGACGAGGTAAGTATTTATTTTGCTTTATTTCTTCTGTAGCTTTAATGAGACCCCAGCTTATTAATAGATTAGGCTCTTATCCTGACATAAATTTAGGGTCCTTTCAGATAGAACAAGGTTTGCCAAATTCCAAGCTAGACGTACCTAATTCTTGCCTTGTGTCTAAGGTTATCCGTCCTAAGTTCGCTTGTAATCAGTGTAACGCTGTAAAATACACACAAATGTTTTTTTTTTCATTCGGTGCCTTTCAAACGTGTATTTCCAGCGACATGTTTATAATTTTTTGAGAAAGTAAAAATACGGAACGATTTACATCACATCATTCATATTAAGCTTTATTTCTGTGAAAACAGAGTAAGTATATTCTGAACCATAGCTACTATTTGATGTGTCCAAGGTTTTAAAATATATTTCTATTTAAAAGTAACAGAAAATATGCGGGGAATTTGAAATGCACGGACAGCCAACAGTATAAACAGACAGATAAGCATATTACGTCACCAGCAGTTGAGTCTCTCACAGCGATCGGTTTCTAATCAAGTCAAATTGTAAACACCGTCATACGCTCATAAACTAGAAAATTAATATTCGAAATGCTACAGTTTTGTAAAGGAAACCAACGAAAAGGTCTAATTACTATGTTAAACAATGTTACAGCAACGAACTGTACATAATATAGTGAAACAGGATCAACATTAAAATTGTACGGGAGAACAAACTTTCAACATCATACACATATAAAAAAGGTTCAAATTCGATGTGTGTTGCGTGCAGAACTTTTGTCGAGATTTGCCAACAAAGAAAAGAAATTCTTACAGTACGTAAACTTATGCATGAAGTTAAATAAAAGATATATATTTCTAAGCAGGAAAACACATTTTGGAGAATGCTTTAAGACATTAGATATAGATTTAACAAGTGCAAAAACATATGTCGTGTTACGTACGATGTTCTGATGTTTTGATGGTCAGACTGTACTGTACTATATTCCCGTCTTATCTGATCTCTCTAAACCAGCGACCTCCCACAACTGTACTCATTCGTCAGACAGGTAATACGTCGTGTTACGTACGATGTTCTGATGTTTTGATGGTCAGACTGTACTGTACTATATTCCCGTCTTCTCTGATCTCTCTAAACCAGCGACCTCCCATAACAACTGTACTCATTCGTCAGACAGGTAATACGTCGTGTTACGTACGATGTTCTGATGTTTTGATGGTCAGACTGTACTGTACTATATTCCCGTCTTCTCTGATCACTCTAAACCAGCGACCTCCCATAACAACTGTACTCATTCGTCAGACAGGTAATACGTCGTGTTACGTACGATGTTCTGATGTTTTGATGGTCAGACTGTACTGTACTATATTCCCGTCTTCTCTGATCACTCTAAACCAGCGACCTCCCATAACAACTGTACTCATTCGTCAGACAGGTAATACGTCGTGTTACGTACGATGTTCTGATGTTTTGATGGTCAGACTGTACTGTACTATATTCCCGTCTTCTCTGATCTCTCTAAACCAGCGACCTCCCATAACAACTGTACTCATTCGTCAGACAGGTAATACGTCGTGTTACGTACGATGTTCTGATGTTTTGATGGTCAGACTATACTGTACTATATTCCCGTCTTCTCTGATCTCTCTAAACCAGCGACCTCCCGTAACAACTGTACTCATTCGTCAGACAGGTAATACGTCGTGTTACGTACGATGTTCTGATGTTTTGATGGTCAGACTGTACTGTACTATATTCCCGTCTTCTCTGATCTCTCTAAACCAGCGATCTCCCATAACAACTGTACTCATTCGTCAGACAGGTAATACGTCGTGTTACGTACGATGTTCTGACAGATAATATAGGCTCTCTTCGACCGTATGCGTTAGTAAAATGGAAAAGAAGCGAGGCACTTTATGTTATGTTGAACTTATGGTTCGTTTGGCCTCTTCCTCTCAAACTTATTTTCTTTCCTTTTTTAGTATAAGTATTCGTCATAGCTGAGCATAATAAAATTATGTCCTTGAAATAGAAATTCGTAGGTTTGAAGTAAATGAAGCACATCCATTCAGCTAAAATTGAGTAAACCACTTATATTCAACACTTTTTGTTTCAGGGTGGCGACTCTGACGGAGGAGGAGGTAAGTCAAAAGATAGTAACATGATTAAATTTCCACCTATTATGTTGTGAAATGAGATTGAGTTGTGTATTTTTTGATTATTCAGCAAAACTCTCACGGAACATTCCAGATCAGTTTAAAAAGAAAATAAACTGAATGAAATTGTTTTCAGTTTATAAGAGATTACCACGAATATAACTGAATTCAACAAGCAGCAAGAGCACAGTAAATCTTGGTGTCGGAAAATCATTATCTATATGTCTCGCTATGGCCTGAAAATTTAAGTGTAATAACTGATATAAAAATGAAGCAGACCAGAGTTGAGGCGTGACTTTCAAATCGATGGAAGCTCCGAATAATAACTTTCATTAAAATAAGAGAGAATAATCACTCAGAGAAATAAGGCTACTCTTCAGTACTCTTTCTATTGTACAGCCACACGTAGGTCCAGTATCGAGGCGTGACTTTCAAAGTAAGGGAAGCTGCAAATAATAATTGTCATTAAAATAAGAGAGAATAATTACTCAAATAACTAAGGCTACCCTTCAGTACCCTTTCTATTGTACAGTCACACGTAGATCCAGTAGCGAGGCGTGACTTTCAGAGCGAGGGAAGCGCCAAATAATAATTTTCATTAAAGTAAGAGAGAATAATGACTCAAAGAACTAAGGCTACCCTTCAGTACCCTTTCTATTGTACAGTCACACGTAGGTCCAGTAGCGAGGCGTGACTTTCAGAGCGAGGGAAGCGCCAAATAATAATTTTCATTAAAGTAAGAGAGAATAATGACTCAGAACTAAGGCTGCTCTTTAGTACTCTTTCTATTGTACAGTCACACGTAGGTCCAGTAGCGAGGTGTGACTTTCAGAGCGAGGGAAGCGCCAAATAATTATTTTCATTAAAATAAGAGAGAATAATGACTCAAAGAACTAAGGCTGCTCTTTAGTACTCTTTCTATTGTACAATCACACGTAGGTCCAGTAGCGAGGTGTGACTTTCAAAGTGAGGGAAGCTCCAAACAATAATTTTCATTAAAGTAAGAGAGAATAACGACTCAAAGAACTAAGGCTACTCTTCAGTACTCTTTCTATTGTACAGTCACATATAGACCCTTCTTGCATTGCAAGACTGCTCATCCTACAAGCTTCCCCTCTCCACTCAGATGAAATTTTTCCTACAGCTCGCCCACATCCCTTGAACTGTTAGTCTAAAATGGAGAAAGTGTGCAATTCATACAGTTTTGCTAATAACTTAGAACTTCGCGAGAATCTCCTATTTTTCACCAATAAATACCAATCTACGTAAAATATTATTGCTAATGTTATTGAAATACACTTACAGTTGTATTTAAAAACGCCAGATAAAACAAAAAATAAAGTTTTCTTCACAGCTACATAGAGTTTAGGTGACACAATCCGTCAGTGCTTCCTAGCTATCGAAGATTCGCGATTGCTTCCGGAAACCTACGAAACTTGGTTACTAATGCGGAAATACAGAACTGAATGAGCTCGCGGAACTGGTCAACTGCCAATTTGTCCGCATCCCGCGGATGTTCCCGAATGAATTTTAAAATAAATTCAGAGCAAATAAAATATTGTTTGGCATTATATTTTTCTTATTTTTCTCCCGAAATTCTTGGGGAACGGAGCTTCTAGCGCTTCTCTGTACGCTACGCCTCAAGCACTAGTTTGTATTAATCCGCGGCCAGGCGCGTCCGCAAAGTCACAACACAATTACTATCGCTATCTTTAAAAGGTCATATAAGTTAAAGTAACATCGCAAAGAACGCCCTAGTGAACCATCTTGATAATTACTGGACAATTTGATTATACTTTCCAAACTTACTTCCTCGATTTTGTGTTTCAGATCGACCGCCTTGTCATTGTGATATGTGCACAGCTCACCTCGCCGCCCAGATACTTCTCAAACAAAAAGTGGAAGAGCTGGACACCAACTTCTTTTAGAATATTACAGCTAAATTTAACAATATTTACAAAATTATTGCAAATGTGGAACTATGTTTTACGTACTTGAATCCATGTATAATTTTGTATGCTTTTGTCTAATTCTTCGTCCTTAACATTATAATATTAAATTATAAATAAAAATCGATTATGTAAATTCAAACTATTTTGCTATACATTACTAGTCTGCAGACGCTAGAATGTGCCATTGATGAGTTGCATCCACACAACTTTCCCTGGTAGGTACATAGCAGGTTCAGGGAGTACTTACTGCATTCCACACAAAAATACAGGTTCGAGATACCCAAAAGCTATTTACTTGTTTAAAAAAGTTTGCGTTTTCTTTTTCTTTTTCGTCCTTTTTCTTTACGTCCTCCAACGTTAAGTCATATCGGACGATGAATGAAATGATGTTCAAATGAGTACAGGTTACATAGAGCTTAGAGTTACCAGACATTCATCTTTCAGGTTAAGAGAAAACCTCCAACGTTAAGTCACATCGGACGATGAATGAAATGATATTCAAATGAGTACAGGGTACATAGAGCTTAGAGTTACCAGACATTCATCTTTCAGGATAAGAGAAAACCTCCAACGTTAAGTCACATCGGACGATGAATGAAATGATGTTCAAATGAGTACAGGTTACATAGAGCTTAGAGTTACCAGACATTCATCTTTCAGAATAAGAGAAAACCTCCAACGTTAAGTCATATCGGACGATGAATGAAATGATGTTCAAATGAGTACAGGTTACATAGAGCTTAGAGTTACCAGACATTCATTTTTCAGGATAAGAGAAAACCTCCAACGTTAAGTCATATCGGACGATGAATGAAATGATGTTCAAACAAGTACAGGGTACATAGAGCTTAGAGTTACCAGACATTCATCTTTCAGGATAAGGGAAAACCTCCAACGTTAAGTCATATCGAACGATTTATGAAATGATGTTCAAATGAGTACATGGTACATAGAGCTTAGAGTTACCAGACATTCATCTTTCAGGATAAGAGAAAACCTCCAACGTTAAGTCATATCGGACGATGAATGAAATGATGTTCAAATGAGTACAGGTTACATAGAGCTTAGAGTTACCAGACATTCATCTTTCAGGATAAGAGAAAACCTCCAACGTTAAGTCATATCGGACGATGAATGAAATGATGTTCAAATGAGTACAGGGTACATAGAGCTTAGAGTTACCAGACATTCATTTTTCAGGATAAGAGAAAACCTCCAACGTTAAGTCATATCGGACGATGAATGAAATGATGTTCAAACAAGTACAGGGTACATAGAGCTTAGAGTTACCAGACATTCATCTTTCAGGATAAGGGAAAACCTCCAACGTTAAGTCATATCGAACGACTTATGAAATGATGTTCAAATGAGTACATGGTACATAGAGCTTAGAGTTATCAGACATTTATCTTTCAGGATAAGAGAAAACCTCCAACGTTAAGTCATATCGGACGATGAATGAAATGATGTTCAAATGAGTACAGGTTACATAGAGCTTAGAGTTACCAGACATTCATCTTTCAGGATAAGAGAAAACCTCCAACGTTAAGTCATATCGGACGATGAATGAAATGGTGTTCAAATGAGTACAGGGTACATAGAGCATAGAGTTACCAGACATTCATCTTTTAGGATAAGAGAAAACCTCCAACGTTAAGTCATATCAGACGATGAATGAAATGGTGTTCAAATGAGTACAGGGTACATAGAGCTTAGAGTTACCAGACATTCATCTTTCAGGATAAGAGAAAACCTCCAACGTTAAGTCATATCAGACGATGAATGAAATGATATTCAAATGAGTACAGGGTACATAGAGCTTAGAGTTACCAGACATTCATCTTTCAGGATAAGAGAAAACCTCCAACGTTAAGTCACATCGGACGATGAATGAAATGATGTTCAAATGTGTACAGGTTACATAGAGCTTAGAGTTACCAGACATTCATTTTTCAGGATAAGAGAAAACCTCCAACGTTAAGTCATATCGGACGATGAATGAAATGATGTTCAAACAAGTACAGGGTACATAGAGCTTAGAGTTACCAGACATTCATCTTTCAGGATAAGAGAAAACCTCCAACGTTAAGTCATATCGGACGATGAATGAAATGATGCTCAAATGAGTACAGAGTACATAGAGCCTAGAGTTACCAGACATCCATATTTTAGGATAAGGGAAACCTTATCCAGATAACTCACTCTGACCTAGACTCGAACTCAGGACCTCCAGAATCTGAGGCTGACACGCTACCACCACGCTACAGGGGCAGTCGTTTTTATCAGAATCATCAACTTAGCAAACAGTTGCATCCCCATATTCTCTTGCACCTACAGAATTACGGTTATCATGAAATACGTAGAGCAATAAGTGTTTCCAAGTAGAGTTTTTACAAGAATAGAAAAGTTCATGTGAGCGGAGCGTATCAGATATTTATTTCTGCTAAATTCAAGTTAATCGAGATGGTAAATGATACAGATAAAATTTGGTTACATTTGTCTTTGTAGGTACAAAGGGAGTATGCGGGAGGCTATAGGTATGCTATGTTGGCTTTGAAATTACATAGGTTTTGCAAGATATGACGATAAACAGAAGAATGATGAATTATAAGAACATCTTAGGCATTGCAAATAATTTCAAATGGCTTTCCTTACTCATACTATATTCTGCTAGTGGAAATACTTGCGTACTGAAAACTTTCTGGTAGGTAATACGTGTGGCATATGCGTAATATCTTTCAGAAAGGGTTCGAATTTTTATAAGAACAAAAAATAGTCATTCCCGAAGCTAAGAAAAAACACGTTTAGGGCCAAACCAGCCGTGTGCACAGAGATATTCTTGAACAAGAGAAATGAGGTTAAAAACGATATCAATTACAACGATATGGCTGATGTTTTAATAGAATTAGATTTATACGCTTCATTGTTTGGTTTTAAGATAGTTCCAATACTATTTCCTACTAATTTCCTGGTTTTTCTTAACATTAAAGACAAAATTTTGATAGTGGCCCGCTATGATCAGTACTTCTACTGTTTCTATTCGCATAAAACCAAGAGCACAATTCGGTGAAATTATTTTGAACGTGTTTTGCTTTATATCAAGCGATGAAGTGATTAAATGCTATTTCATACTGCCTTGTAGATAATTTGGTTGGTAGTTCTTTTGTTATTTTCCTTCAGCTGGTTTAATTTCATTGGTTCTTTAATTTAATTCGCTTATGAAATCTTACTTGTTGCCTTTTAAGTTTTATTTAGGTTATACTAGACAAAAGAATAACGTTTTAGGTCAAAGAAGACTGTATAGGTTAGGTCTACAACGATTTGCGATTAAGTATAGTATAATGATTTATATTGGTAGCAAATAACGCGATTGGCTGGCATGAGAAATTAATAATGTAAAAAGTAATGAAAGGTAAAACCTTATAAAATCTCTAGATAGTTTAGTATGAGAAACTGGAGCAAGTGCCACATCTTGAGACGTGCCATTGTTTTATCTCGCAGTTTGGGTGACCAAGTTACCTAGGGACTGTGTCACGTGCGGATTATTCTAGTTTGCTTTGAAAATTAGAGCTCCAGAGCCGTTACTCTGTTTATCAGTTAGAGCGTCCAGGGTTGCGTCAAGAATTTGTAATCAGAGGACGTTCCTCGAGCAGAGGTGTTGGTCCCGATCAGGAGCAAAGAGAACTAGGTAAGTCCTCGTGAACACGATGTGCAGTGTACGTCATTGTAAGCAGTTGCAACTTTTGAAGTGTGTTATTAAATGATGGGTAAGTTAAGAAGTACTGTTCACTTTTGTGAAATAGAATTATATTATGTGTGATACAAGACACTAATTTAATTCCGCTTTTGACTAATAAAAACCTTAGTAAATGCAAAATTTCAACCAATAATTATGTGTGTAGTTACTGCTCAGGTATTTAACAACAAAACTCATTCTTCTTCTTGCTTCCCAATATTTTGAAGGGATAGCTTTTAAGTTGTTCACATGTTCATTTCCTCTTCCTTGTTACACAACGCACAATCTGGAGATGATATGCAGCTGTTTGCTGAGACAATAATTTCTAGTGATAAAGTCTGTACATGGCAACGGCTGTTTTTCGAGGTAGTTCAGGAATTAGTTCTAAAAACTCTAAGAATTGTTCTACTTTGGAATTTAATATATTTGTCGTTAATTTAGTTTTATAATCATTACTTCTTTTCTTCTGGTTGATACGTTTAACTGATTCCAGTGATACTTTTGATTGTTGGTTCCATATTTTGTTTGGACAACTGCCTTCTCATTGTTAATCTACAGTGTGCAGCAATTCACTGGAAGACTATATTGTTAGTTAACTTTTGTGTTTGTTTAACCGAATAATGACATTCTCTTATTTTTTATGTTTTTGGATTCTGAATTACAGCTTTTGCTCATATTGCCGCGCTATAATATGATAAAATAACAATATTTTTACATTCTTGTAACCAAACATATTTTAGAGAAGTTTAGATTGCATCAGTTTCTCCATCAAAATTTGTAGGTTTTTCCCCATATTTTTGTAAAAGGAGAACAACTAGCATTTGCCACCTACTCAAGCTCCATCATCAGTTGTGAATAAGCCATTCCTCTTCAGGGTATTTGGTTTGTAAAGTTTCTAGTACTATCAGTTTTGCAATATCTGGGCTTGTTTGTTTCTTGAAGATTTCACAGAGGTCTAAATTAAATTCTGTTTCAAAGCTCTCTGTTGGAATAATGGAATTTAATAGATTTCTTTTGCAATGGGTAGGTGTAGTTTTTTCTTTTTGCACAAGTCCTTTTTGGGTTTTTAGTGTTCAAGTTCTGGTGATTGTCTACTTTATTAAAACTTGGAATTGTTTATCTATGTTTTTTCTGCAGTACTTAATAGAGAACTAAGTACTAACAGTACTAATAGAGAAAGAGCACGTTTGGTGCACCTTGATTCTATAAGTGTACAATATATATTCAAAAAGTTCTAAAATATTTTTGTCGTTTTCACATTCATTTCATGCGAGTGTAATCCACTTTCTTAGAATATATTACATAATTTTTAGTGTTTTATTAAAAGCATAAGAGATATTGTAATGACGTCATAAAATATGTTTAAATTTGTTAAAGTTGATTTATTGAAGAGAGAGTTGGAAGTAGTGTTTACATCGTAAAATTCTGCTTTCAACATTGTTGTCAAAGTTTATTGTGGGATGATTTGACTGAATCGGTACACTGGATTTTATATTCTGGAATAAAAGAGCTATTCAAGACCCAAAATATTCCATAACACACATTGTCAATCTATTCAATATTATTTGACACAGTAAGGCAAAACTTTGGACAAAAATAGTAAGTTAACCTACAATTCTCAAAGCCTGCACTGTTTAACACATTTGGTTAAAACATTACTCGATTATTACAAGATGCCCAATGGAAAGAACACTAACGCTCTTGACTCACGTTGTGCCTATCTTAGTTACTCTTATTTTCAAATTTGTGTGTATAAAGGGGCTCCATTTGGCCATTCGAAAGACAAATTGTGCACAAACACTACAGGAATTGTTCACCACAGTGCACCATTTGCCAAAAATTAGACACTATTATGGACAGCGAAGTTTATTACTGCTTCTAGCAATTCCAAAGAGATTCCTGTTATCGGAGCGCCAGGCGGATAACGGATGAACCAAAGCATTAGTCAACAACACGCTAGAGGAATTGTTAAAAGTTAGAGGTTATCTATACCCATTTACGTACGCGTCTGTGCAGTTTGACGATTTTAGCAAAACGCTGGACCTGATCGTAAACAGTAAGCTACTCAAAACCATATGCGTTGTTGTTTTCAATTATTTAACTAAAGAATGCAATGCCGGATATGATTGCTATACCTCAGAGGTGATTATGCAAATTACGTATCTTATAAACGCTTACTCTTTCATCTACTTGACGTAAATCGAGATACACATGTATAAAAATAGTTTTATTACATTTTAATGTAAATTTATATTGAGGAATTAATCCTTAAAGAATTAATCCTTTTAAATACATTACTCCGGTATATGGGTGATTTTTGATTAATTAGAGCCAACTGAAAAATTCAATGTCATGGCTGGGATTTGAACCACGGATCTACTGGTTTCCGTCCAGTCGCTCTGACCCTTGAGCTACCATGGTCAACGTGCCTTCCTGACATTAAATTCTCCAATTGACTCATTATATTTCCCGGTGGAAATATAATGTCTCAAATATGAGAACCTTAAGTGGTCCACCGGGAAATATAATGAGTCAATTGGAGAATTTAATGTCAGGAAGGCACGTTGACCATGGTAGCTCAAGGGTCAGAGCGACTGGACGGAAACCAGTAGATCCGTGGTTCAAATCTCGGCCATGGCATTGAATTTTTCAGTTGGCTCTAATTAATCAAAGTTTTATTACATATTTGTTGGAGGTGCCTTTAGGAATAAGAATGAAGGTCATAAAAACATAAATCTCTATAGTGCGCTCTGAAATTCAATGCCCTGTGTGTGTGATTACGAGAAACAAGCGAATGCAGATTTAGATTTTAAAATTCAAACCACTATTAATGAAGATCTGGCAAATTAATGGCATAAACTGTGTATTTTATCGAGATATACAGTTTTATATGGTTTTTTAGTTTGTTCGCTCATTGTTTATGATGCCTCTGTTTTCAGGGATGACACAAATGACAGTGGTGGTGATTCTCGCAACGTTGATGTGGGGAGTGTCTGCCAGCAGTATCAGGGACTACAGGTATTGTATTAGTGGCACGCCAGGATATGTCAGAAGTACATTAAACTATCACACTTGTTTCAGATTTTAATACTCTTATAAGTGTCAGTAAAACATCCGGTCATTAATAATGGCTGCGTATCTATCGTAATATCGCTAGGATATATGATTAAGTCATATATCAACAAACCCGAGTCTAACGTACCTACAAACCTGAGAGTAACTAATATCACGTAACAATGATTACAGGACCTTTAAAGTACATTTTGGCTAACATTCAGCACTTCCATTAGTATTTGTGTTGTATGAAAATCATGTTACAATGTCAACAAATCACGCCATTTTCTTTTAGTAACAACCCAACGCATGAACTTCCGCTAGTATGGCGATGCGATGTACTTTGTTTATGACTGACTATACAAGCTCAGATTTCTCATTCATTTGAGGTTAGGTTACGTTTACTCTTTCTCTTTTTACGTATAAGCTTAATAAACCAGTGGGTACAACAAAGAACGTGAACGCCATTTTCTTTTAGTAACAACCCAACGCATGAACTTCCGCTAGTATGGCGATGCGATGTACTTTGTTTATGACTGACTATACAAGCTTAGATTTCTCATTCATTTGAGGTTAGGTTACGTTTACTCTTTCTCTTTTTACGTATAAGCTTAATAAACCAGTGGGTACAACAAAGAACGTGAACGCCATTTTCTTTTAGTAACAACCCAACGCATGAACTTCCGCTAGTATGGCGATGCGATGTACTTTGTTTATGACTGACTATACAAGCTCAGATTTCTCATTCATTTGAGGTTAGGTTACGTTTACTCTTTCTCTTTTTACGTATAAGCTTAATAAACCAGTGGGTACAACAAAGAACGTGAACGCCATTTTCTTTTAGTAACAACCCAACGCATGAACTTCCGCTAGTATGGCGATGCGATGTACTTTGTTTATGACTGACTATACAAGCTCAGATTTCTCATTGATTTGAGGTTAGGTTACGTTTACTCTTTCTCTTTTTACGTATAAGCTTAATAAACCAGTGGGTACAACAAAGAACGTGAGCGAAGTGAGCATTCCTGCTAATGATTGACTTCTACCCAATCACACCCTTACCCCGATTGCTAACATACCGCAACATTGTCATGCATAAGTTGGTAGAGTTTTTGCTATTTTGGAATAACACTAACTACATACAACATAATCCGGTACTATCTCGTCCGTCGGACTCGTAAATTTAACCTAATGCACAGAATACGCGCCAACAGATATGTACGATATCTCTCTCTTAACTTCACATGATGCCTACATATTACTTCATAATTTACCCTCGATTTACCTGTGCTTATATCTGAAGGAATACTTACTTCTCATTATTTAGAAACAATTAACCTATTATTTCTGGATTCAAGGTAATATATACAATTATAGTGTTATCATAAACAAATTAGTATTGGTAGATTAGTCATGTACTTTATTTGCTTTATTTCTAAACACAGCATAGACGTGTCGTTGATTACTCCGAGGACAAGGAGACTTCGACGTTTTGCCATTCCCAGACTCTGTCCCTTACTGACATTATGATGGATTTACACTAATAGATTGATTTATTTCTATTAATAATAGATTTATAATAATGTATTTATTATAATTTATAATCGCTAGATTTGCTGATTACACTGATGAGCGTATAAACAGCACGCCATCTTGTGACATATTTCTAAACTGTGATCAAGGGAATAATATTAACTAGCTTTTGTTTACTGTGAAACAGAGTAACACAATTACACAGAAAATGAAACTATTTACAGTGGAGTAACAAACACTACACAAATAAAAATATTTAGTAAATATTCTCCACTTAACTTAAGAAGCCGATGACAACACTTATATTATGCTTTTTTTTTCGAGTGAGTGTGTGGGGTTTTAGGGCCCGTCGACAACAAGGTCATTTGGGCCTTTTTTTTTTTCGATTTCTTTATTAATCTTTATAAATTCTTCACCTTGAATCAATTAATATATTAATATAATCTAATTTATCTAAAATTACAATTCTATTACCTTTATCCGCTTTGGTGAAAATTAAATGTTTTTTAATGATTTAATAATGTGTTTATTATTATTATTATTATTAATTATTATTATTATTAATTATTATTATTATTATTATTATTATTATTATTATTATTATTATTATTATTATTATTATTATTATTATTATTATTATTATTATTATTATTATTATTATTATTATTATTATTATTATTATTATTATTATTATTATTATTATTATTATTATTATTATTATTATTATTATTATTATTATTATTATTATTATTATTATTATTATTATTATTATTATTATTATTATTATTATTATTATTATTATTATTTATTATTATTATTATCATCATTATCATTATCATCATTATCATCATTATCATCATTATCATTATCATCATTATCATTATCATCATTATCATTATCATCATTATCATCATTATCATTATCATCATCATCATTATCATCATTATCATTATCATCATTATCATCATTATCATCATCATTATTATTATCATTATTATTATTATCATTATTATTATTATTATTATTATTTCTTTCTGGTTTGTATTTATATAAAGTTTGCATACTTTTCTACATTTTAATTTAATCAAAGATTTATTATTTTCATTTAAATCTTCGCAAAAACATAATAGAAGTATTGTCATCGTCTTCTTAAGCTAAGTAGAGAATATTTACTAAATATTTTTATTTGTGTAGAGTAACACAATGTTTACGGAATGATGATGCTTCTATGAACACAGAGTGACGAATTCCCGGGTTCGAATCTCGGTCAGGGTGAGTTACCTGGATAAGGTTTTTCCGGGGTTTTCCCTTATCCTGAAGAACGAATGTCGGGTAACTCTAAGCTCTATGGACCTCGGGCTCATTTGAGCATCATTTCACCCATTCCATTCGTCGTCCGATATGACTTAACGTTGGAGGACGTAAATTACAAAAAAAAAAAAAAAAAAAAAAAAAAAAAAAAAAGAGTGACAAAGTAAGCAGCCATTATTAAATTATCGTGGGTTAAATAATGTATTATAGCATTGTTACCATTGATGTAATTACATAACTTGGCTTACGTCTCGTACTTACAAAACATTCGAACGGTAATGATGCACACTAGTTTTGTTGTAATCCTTGCAGTATATGCACATTTGCTTAGCAACAATGGCGTAATAAATATAATAAAATATCTTCATTTATAATCGGCTACCTGGTTCCCACTACGTTCTAAACTTCCAAACATTACATATAGCCTTTAAATATATTTGGCTTGAAATAATTATTGGAATGCTTGGGCGATCCTTTAAATTATAACAGTAGATGAAATCAAAACAAATCTGTATGTTATATTTGGCCAAGTAGTTACTCATTTAACATAAAATATGACAGTTGATACCAATATCAAAAACCAGAGGGAAGCTGGTGAATAATATGAAGATATCCCACTCTCAGGAGTTCAAGTTGAACTGGAAATGTCAAAACCATTCTGAAAATATTTGAGGTGTTGCACTCGCATGACTCTCTGAACTATTCTTACAAACATTTATTCCTTTATCTACTTCATTTTGATAAAAACATTATTATATTTTTAATTTTCTTGTACGAACAAGAATAAGTGATGGTCAACTGTTCTAAAGGTGACTGCTATGTGATATGTTTTAAATGCAGTTCTCTTTGCATAGACAGGAGATAAACAGTTGAATAGCGATTTCCCAATTGATAAAAATTCACGCACTGGAAAATTCAGACAAATAACAAGGAATATCTCGGAACTGGTTCACTCCACCGCAAAATACATTTGATTAACTGTGTTTTAACAATATCTTAATTTTTTTTGTGTAATAAAACGTTGTCTTTACGCTTTATCAGTTATAAGTAGTCATCCAGAATGAAGTGGACTTCTCGAGGACATTCCTAAAAATTCAAGATATATATTTCATTTGTCTTAAATATATGACATTCTAATTAAAGACGTTAAGAGACGTTCTTGAAAAAATTAATTTTCGAAAAATGTGTCATATAAAATGTAATCTGGGAGACAATTTTCTTTAGAATGTACATACAGCATTCATTTGGTATTTTATGTCTACTATACAGACCGAGCGAGATGGCTCAGGCGCTTTCATCTGTGGTCCGCATTCGGGAGGCCCGGGTTCGATTCCCGTGGCCGACCTATCTGATCCATGGTTTTTCGGGGTTTTCCTGGGTCACTAGGTGAATGCTGGGTAGGTTAATTACATCTCCCGAATTTCCTGTCCCTCCATTTCATCTCCATTATCATTTCACGTCATCTATCATCTGGTGGTCTCTTTCAGGGTAGAAGTGTCGGCGGGAGTCTCGGCGGTGCATGGCAGGATGATATACTCTGAGGAAAACTACTTCCTCCTCCGATAGGTCGGTTACCGGTCTCCGCTCCTCTGCTGAGAACATTTCGGGACCGCCAACCAGGGAGCTTTGGGTCTCGGCTGCTGGGCGCGTTGCCGTCCCGCTGTGGAGGAGCGAGTTCGTTGTCCTGGCTGTGGGGCGAAGTCTCTATCCAAGTAAACTATAGGGACCCTGCACGCTGTACTGTCATGCTCCTTGCGTCGGCCGACCTCTGACTGCTTCGCCTCATCCTGTACGACACGTGCTGCTAGAGTGTTTTCACCTAGCAGACCTTAGAACATCTCTGCAGCTGCCGGACAGCTTTGCAGAAATGCTAGCGGACGATAACGCAGTAGTGAAGAAGGTTTTTAGATTCTTTTCGAGATTAGATTTTAGGATTTAGCAAATAGAATTTATGGCTTTTTAGATGACATTTCTATTGTGTTTTTTTTTACGTGTATGTATTTTTTGTCATTATATTGACATATTTATAGTGTTTTAGAATAATTTATATCTGGCTTTTGCCATGACCAGTTTCTTTTAAAAAGGGCGCTGATGACCTCTGCAGTTGAGCGCCCTTATACTCATCATCACTCACTCCTTCGCCTCATCCTTCCTCCCTGTGGTGTCTCACTTGCAGGCATAGGAACAATGGTACCAAATCCCCTCCGTAATGAAATCGCAAACCCAATCTACTATACAGACATATATGTACACATAAACCCTTTATGAATGTCGGACTTTGGATGGAATGCAATACTTTTCCTTACTATACGAATTAGAGAAAATAAAAATAGCTTTCTTTGCTTTAATAATAACTAGGGATCGGTCCTCGACACTTGCGATATATCGATATTCTCGATACTTGCCTCGTATCGACTTCGAACATAGTTCAGAAAATTCGCTCGATACTTTTTCGATACTTCGGTGGTGATTGTGATTTTTTTAAATCACATGCAGAACGTTACAAAGACATTTTTCTTTAATTTACGTCTTCCAACGTTAAGTCATATCCCTGGGACGGTGAATGAATTGGGTGAAATAAAGCTCAAAAGAGTCCAGGGTCTATGGGCCTTAGAGTTACTCCAAATTCGTCTTGAAGGATAAGGGAAACCCCCGAAAAAACTCATCCAGGTAACTCACCCTGACCGAGATTCGAACTCGGGACCTCATGAACGTGAGGCAGACAAGCTACCATTTACGCTACCGAGGCGGGTGTTAGCCCGAGAAATTGTCAGGAATGTGGTAGCTGTACAGTAACATTATACAAGAAAATAATCGTGTGTCAACTGTCAGTTAACAGTTCACTACAGATCTCACCTCCTCTTTCTAGTACACTGCATTACTGCAAAACAAATACAACATCTTCAAAACTTAAAAACCGCTATAAATATTTGTGTATTCCACTTGAGACAGTTTTCTCTTAAAGACTATTTAGTACAGCAGGACTCATATGTCACAGAAAAAGAAGTAGATTTGATCCCGAAACAGTGAAAATGCTAGTATTTTTGAACAAAAACTTATAAAAGTGAACTGTTTTGCTTTTAAATATCTAATGTAGAGTTTAAAAATAAGAACATTGATAGTTTTAAGTTTTGCCTCATTAAATATGTGCACCTATTTAATTTTATTTGTGTTACACAGTTCTGCCAACATTCTATTTTGTAATGAAATTAGAAGGAGAAATGACAGTAACGAGTATCGAAGTATTCCCTTTTAAGTAAATATAGTTTTCTGTCTCTATGACATAATTTAGCGTATGTTGGTAATATTGTCACCCAATTATCGGAAGGCATGACCAACCGACGGCTGAGCGAGGGCCGGGAAGCATTCGGACACGCCTACCCATTTGTCTTGTCACGCTAACTGAAGGGATCGCAGGCCACTGTGCCGTCTCTTTCCCCTTCCCTGAGTTCTGGAACATCCAGGATATTTCATCTAACCCGGAACCTTCTAGATTGGCCAGTTGGTCCTATATAAGCGACGCGTCGGGCTGGAGGAGAGTTCAGTTCTTGGCGAGCAGCCGTAGGATCGCCGTGCTAGTGTACGGACTGGAAGACTGTGTGCGTGTATCAGAGGATTTGTACGTAATTGTAAGTTAGAGTGGATCTATGACAGACGAACTGACGAATTATAATTGTGTGCATTACGTAATTCTGTGTAATCGGCAAGTATTCCAGCTGTAATTCGGTGGAAATAAAGAACATTTTGAGTTTGTGCAATTGAACTTTTAATTTCACGAACCCACAAAGTCACAATATATTTGATTAAAATATTACAAAGAAAATACAGCAAAATTGTTTTATGTAATGGCTATTAGAAGAGTTCTGCAGAAGTAGTAAATACATATCGCAACATTATAAGCATATGCTGCTCTCTTTTGTTTTACTGTGCCTTCTATGTTTTCAGTTCTAAATAATATAAGTTGTCTAGAATAAAATATCCACGACTTTGTCTTATATTATTTACTCTCTCTGTGTAGCAACACCAACAGTTTTCTACCCTATGGCACTCTTAACGTGAAATCAATGCCGTCTTCGCAAGTGTGTTCGTGAATCGTTTTTAATCCTCTGGAAATTGAAGTTAGAAGGTTCTTTTACAGTTAGCGGAGTGTTTCTTTCTTTTGTAGTACAATGTGTACCTATAATATGGCCCTTTTAATTTCTTTTCATATGAGCTGGCATTGTAAACAGTGTGTTGTATCAAATTTCTATTCATTGTAGATTGAATATTGTGTACCACTTTTTCAGCATAATCTTTTCCCATCTTGTTTCAGTTTGTGCGAGTATCGGTTTCTTCAAGTCACCAATTATATCGTCTTGATTTTAAAGCGGGCTTTCTTTCCTCGTCACAAATATGTGCGATGTATTTAAAGAGTTAATAATAATTACTCAGAAATATCAGATAGGATAATGCAATTGTGATAAATATATAATTTGATTGTTGAATCTTGATTGAATTTTACTCGACGGGCTTTCCCAGTCAATCATTGCAGTTTATCTCCAGCATATCTATAAATCCTTACTTCCTTAATATCTTCCGTTAATTACATAAAATTCCTTACTCCTGCATGTCCACTCATCACTATCAAGATTACAGAATCTCTTTTTGAAGATTATTCATTTTCCGTTACAAAACTTTTATATTCACCGCGACATTGTTTTTATCCTCATGAAACAAGATTACAGAACATATATCTATGAAGATTATTGATTTTCTTCCCCTAGCAACCGTTCATCATTTTTATACTGTCATTACATGGCCCACTAATAGTCGTATCAGAAAACAAAACTCATTTCAAACAAAAACTACCGTTACAGTGTTTTGTCTCAGAGATTTAATTTACTAATGAGAATGGGTGGTCTGGTCAAGTTTCAAGATTACCGTTGTTATTCCCAGGAAGGGAAGCTCAGGTTCACATCTTAGTTTGTTTATCGTAGAATTATAACAGAGAATTCTGTTGGGAAGTGCATGGTAATCAAGTGGAAGTGGCTAAAAGAAAGACTGAGATATGTTAGGTTAGAGTATGCAGTCAGTATATTGATTGCACCCTTCATTTGTTTCTCTAAGTATTCTCTAACAGTTATGAAGACGCTTCTAAGTTGTAGTTAATTCATGGAAATTAATCATTTCTTCACACTAGCCGTATACAGGCTAAGGTATTTGATAGTCAACATGAAAAACTCAGTGCCATGGCCGGGATTTGAACCAAGAGTTAAATGATGAAGACTGAGACTCAAATAATTACGATAATAAGTCGCCACAGATTGGTGTATCTCAGATGCAAGAGCTCCTAGTGATTTATCGGGGAAATATAAGAGTGGAATACCAGGAGATCCGTGGTTCAAATCCCGGCCATGGCATTGAATTTTTCATGTTGACTCTATATATCAGAAACCTTAAGTTTATATACGGCTAGTATGAAGAAATGATTAATTTCCATCAATTAACTAAAATAATAAGAGTTAAATGATGAAGCCTGGGACTCAAGTACTTTACGACAGTAAGTCGCCACAAATGGTGTATCTCGAATGTGAGAGCTCCAAGTGGTTTACCGGGGAAATATATGAGTCAAATGGAGAATTTAGTGTCATGACGACACGTTGGCCATGGTAGCTCAATGGGTAAGAGCTACTGGACGGACACCAGGAGATCCGTGGTTCAAATCCCGGCCATGGCATTGAATTTTTCATTGACTCTATCTACCCGTCTAAGTTGTTTATTTTAACCCTGATACTGTTTAAAAACAATGACCAAGCAATAAATCGCCTTTAATCTTGTAGGTACATTAAGAATGCTACATTTACTGAAGTACAATGTATCTAACTAGTTGCCATTTTCTTTTCTGTACACAGATTCCATAGAAGTACATCTCCCAGAAACCATGAGGTTTCCTCGAGAGTGGCCGATGGGACATCAAGTAGGACGCTGTATTCAGAAGGTGGCGAGACCATTCTTGAAGATACGAGAGACGGTGAAAGTTCACAAAACAGAACTACGAATACGTCAACAAGGAATTTTACCCAAACAGCCAGTGAAGATGATTCAACGGCTGTTGTGGCGGTTGGCCGTAGTCACTCGGAGCCACGTTCTGACGCTGTCAGCAGTTACTACGACTTCCTGGTCAACGAGGGCTCGTACAAGTTTTGGTCCGTATTCCAAGTGTTCACTGCAGCTCTACTCATCTACTCAGCCTTCGCCGCCGTCTACTACGCCAAGTACACCTTCACTACGATGGATTACCCGGATTACCTCGACGATGGCTTCTTCTTCAGGAGGTCTGGCGACGTATATTACGACTACGAGGATGTAACAACAGCTAGACCTCAGCAGTCCAACTTCCTTGGCATGTCTTCCTCCACTTTCCAAAGAATTATGGATGCACTCTCCTCAAAAAAGTATTCTTAGTGCCAATGCTCTTCTGGACTTAAAAGAGTGGTTTCAGTTTTTAAAGGCAATGCACCTGTAAACAAACTCTAAAATCTACACTTAAATTTGAATGGCCTGACGGAGCGTGATAATGGACCTATCTACTAACTGTCTGACAAATGAGTACAGTTGTTATTGGAGGTCGCTGGCTTAGAGATATCAGAGAAGACGGGAATATAGTACAGTACAGTCTGACCATCAAAACATCAGAACATCGTACGTAACACGACGTATTACCTGTCTGACGAATGAGTACAGTTGTTATGGGAGGTCGCTGGTTTAGAGAGATCAGAAAAGACGGGAATATAGTACAGTACAGTCTGACCATCAAAACATCAGAACATCGTACGTAACACGACGTATTACCTGTCTGACGAATGAGTACAGTTGTTATGGGAGGTCGCTGGTTTAGAGTGATCAGAGAAGACGGGAATATAGTACAGTACAGTCTGACCATCAAAACATCAGAACATCGTACGTAACACGACGTATTACCTGTCTGACGAGTGAGTACAGTTGTTATGGGAGGTCGCTGGTTTAGAGTGATCAGAGAAGACGGGAATATAGTACAGTACAGTCTGACCATCAAAACATCAGAACATCGTACGTAACACGACGTATTGCCTGTCTGACGAGTGAGTACAGTTGTTATGGGAGGTCGCTGGTTTAGAGAGATCAGAGAAGACGGGAATATAGTACAGTACAGTCTGACCATCAGAACATCAGAACATCGTACATAACACGACGTATTACCTGTCTGACGAATGAGTACAGTTGTTATGGGAGGTCGCTGGTTTAGAGTGATCAGAGAAGACGGGAATATAGTACAGTACAGTCTGACCATCAAAACATCAGAACATCGTACGTAACACGACGTATTACCTGTCTGACGAGTGAGTACAGTTGTTATGGGAGGTCGCTGGTTTAGAGAGATCAGAGAAGACGGGAATATAGTACAGTACAGTCTGACCATCAGAACATCAGAACATCGTACATAACACAACGTATTACCTGTCTGACGAATGAGTACAGTTGTTATGGGAGGTCGCTGGTTTAGAGTGATCAGAGAAGACGGGAATATAGTACAGTACAGTCTGACCATCAAAACATCAGAACATCGTACGTAACACGACGTATTACCTGCCTGACGAATGAGTACAGTTGTTATGGGAGATCGCTGGTTTAGAGATATCAGAGAAGACGGGAATATAGCACAGTACAGTCTGACCATCAGAACATCAGAACATCGTACATAACACGACGTATTACCTGTCTGACGAATGAGTACAGTTGTTATGGGAGGTCGCTGGTTTAGAGAGATCAGAGAAGACGGGAATATAGTACAGTACAGTCTGACCATCAAAACATCAGAACATCGTACGTAACACGACGTATTACCTGTCTGACGAATGAGTACAGTTGTTATGGGAGGTCGCTGGTTTAGAGAGATCAGAGAAGATGGGAATATAGCACAGTACAGTCTGACGATCAGAACATCAGAACATCGTACATAACACGACGTATTACCTGCCTGACGAATGAGTACAGTTGATATGGGAGGTCGCTGGTTTAGAGATATCAGAGAAGACGGGAATATAGCACAGTACAGTCTGACCATGAAAACATCAGGACATCGTACGTAACACGACGTATTACCTGTCTGACGAATGAGTACAGTTGTTATGGGAGGTCGCTGGTTTAGAGAGATCAGAGAAGACAGGAATATAGTACAGTACAATCTGACCATCAAAACATCAGAACATCGTACGTAACACGACGTATTACCTGTCTGACGAATGAGTACAGTTGTTATGGTAGGTCGCTGGTTTAGAGAGATCAGAGAAGACGGGAATATAGTACAGTACAGTCTGATCATCAAAACATCAGAACATCGTACGTAACACGACGTATTACCTGTCTGACGAATGAGTACAGTTGTTATGGGAGGACGCTGGTTTAGAGAGATCAGAGAAGACGGGGATATAGTGCAGTATAGTCTGGCCATCAAAACATCAGAACATCGTACGTAACACGACGTATTACCTGTCTGACGAATGAGTACAGTTGTTATGGGAGATCGCTGGTTTAGAGAGATCAGAGAAGACGGGAATATAGTACAGTACAGTCTGACCATCAAAACATCAGAACATCATACGTAACACGACGTATTACCTGTCTGACGAATGAGTACAGTTGTTATGGGAGGTCGCTGGTTTAGAGAGATCAGAGAAGACGGGAATATAGTACAGTACAGTCTGACCATCAAAACATCAGAACATCATACGTAACACGACGTATTACCTGTCTGACGAATGAGTACAGTTGTTATGGGAGGTGACTGGTTTAGAGAGATCAGAGAAGACGGGAATATAGTACAGTACAGTCTGACCATCAAAACATCAGAACATCGTACGTAACACGACGTATTACCTGTCTGACGAATGAGTACAGTTGTTATGGGAGGTCGCTGGTTTAGAGAGATCAGAGAAGACGGGAATATAGTACAGTACAGTCTGACCATCAAAACATCAGAACATCATACGTAACACGACGTATTACCTGTCTGACGAATGAGTACAGTTGTTATGGGAGGTCGCTGGTTTAGAGAGATCAGAGAAGACGGGAATATAGTACAGTACAGTCTGACCATCAAAACATCAGAACATCGTACGTAACACGACGTATTACCTGTCTGACGAATGAGTACAGTTGTTATGGGAGGTCGCTGGTTTAGAGAGATCAGAGAAGATGGGAATATAGCACAGTACAGTCTGACGATCAGAACATCAGAACATCGTACATAACACGACGTATTACCTGTCTGACGAATGAGTACAGTTGATATGGGAGGTCGCTGGTTTAGAGATATCAGAGAAGACGGGAATATAGCACAGTACAGTCTGACCATGAAAACATCAGGACATCGTACGTAACACGACGTATTACCTGTCTGACGAATGAGTACAGTTGTTATGGGAGGTCGCTGGTTTAGAGAGATCAGAGAAGACAGGAATATAGTACAGTACAATCTGACCATCAAAACATCAGAACATCGTACGTAACACGACGTATTACCTGTCTGACGAATGAGTACAGTTGTTATGGTAGGTCGCTGGTTTAGAGAGATCAGAGAAGACGGGAATATAGTACAGTACAGTCTGATCATCAAAACATCAGAACATCGTACGTAACACGACGTATTACCTGTCTGACGAATGAGTACAGTTGTTATGGGAGGACGCTGGTTTAGAGAGATCAGAGAAGACGGGGATATAGTGCAGTATAGTCTGGCCATCAAAACATCAGAACATCGTACGTAACACGACGTATTACCTGTCTGACGAATGAGTACAGTTGTTATGGGAGATCGCTGGTTTAGAGAGATCAGAGAAGACGGGAATATAGTACAGTACAGTCTGACCATCAAAACATCAGAACATCATACGTAACACGACGTATTACCTGTCTGACGAATGAGTACAGTTGTTATGGGAGGTCGCTGGTTTAGAGAGATCAGAGAAGACGGGAATATAGTACAGTACAGTCTGACCATCAAAACATCAGAACATCATACGTAACACGACGTATTACCTGTCTGACGAATGAGTACAGTTGTTATGGGAGGTGACTGGTTTAGAGAGATCAGAGAAGACGGGAATATAGTACAGTACAGTCTGACCATCAAAACATCAGAACATCGTACGTAATACGACGTATTACCTGTTTGACGAATGAGTACAGTTGTTATGGGAGGTCGCTGGTTTAGAGGGATCAGAGAAGACGGGAATATAGTACAGTACAGTCTGATCATCAAAACATCAGAACATCGTACGTAACACGACGTATTACCTGTCTGACGAATGAGTACAGTTGTTATGGGAGGTCGCTGGTTTAGAGAGATCAGAGAAGACGGGAATATAGTACAGTACAGTCTGACCATCAAAACATCAGAACATCGTACGTAACACGACGTATTACTTGTCTGACGAATGAGTACAGTTGTTATGGGAGGTCGCTGGTTTAGAGGGATCAGAGAAGATGGGAATATAGTACAGTACAATCTGACCATCAAAACATCAGAACATCGTACGTAACACGACGTATTACCTGTCTGACGAATGAGTACAATTGTTATGGGGGTCGCTGGTTTAGAGAGATCATAAAAAACGGGGATATATCGTAGTGCAGTACAGCCTGAACATCAGAACATTGTACGTAACACGACGTATATTGTCGATGTCGCATTTTTAAAAGTATTTTCCAGAATGTGTCCTACCTTCAAAAGGAATCTTTTCTTTGACAACATTCATTAGTTTACGTTCTGTAGGTTTTTCTCTTCTCTCTGAACACAACACCTCTTTCAAATTTCTAGAGTTCGAAACTTTTTGGTTGCGGGCGATGTTGAAAGTTTTTCTCCCGTACAATCTGAATTTTGAACCTCTTTCACTATATTATGAACAGTTCGTTTACGCAGGTTTTCACTGCATTCATTCTTCAGGCAAACGAATAAAAATTTACATTTTTGTTTCGGGTCTGTGTCAAATTTTACAGGTGTATTGCCTTAAAGTTGAAGATGTGTGAAATGAATCCTTTCAGAAACTGTATTTTATTAATTTCACAATTTTGGAGTACGCTGAAGCTATGTGCTGAGAGATGTCATGGTTCTGGTTGCATTGTGCCATAGAAAACTGGGAAGGTAAATCGGCAGTTACACTACTGCATTTTATTCACTGCCGCAAGTGTTTGCTTTATATTTCTGTACTCAAGTTTGTCTTCTAATTTCTGATAGAAGGTGCACGGGGCATCTAACATGTCGACCTGGAATTGGGAAGAAAGGACGAGGTGAAGGAGGCATATGGGCTCTAGGAACAGGCAGCATAAGTGACAGAGTACTCTAACATTTACTGGTTTGACCGTAGCAACCTTGACAAATCATCGGAGGGTGGCTCCAAGGCTCCTCTTCCAGCGAGAAGCGGGGAATTATTTGGCTCATATGACCACCCTCTGACTGAGCCGAGAAGTTCCAATCTCAAGTGCCATCTGGGAAATGGCAGAGCGGAGGCCGTGGCGGAAGACATACCACAAGAATGATTTAGCTTCAAGCTACCCAACATTACATTTATCTTCTCAACTTAAGGGAAACCCCGGAAAAATCTTATTCGGATAACCCAAACTAGCCGACATTCGCATTCGGTACTGAAACTTAAGGGGTTACACAATGCCATATTTACTGATGCCATAGTCATTGTTGCCTTAATGTTAATATTACAAAAATACTTCAGTTTTGTGTTGTGATACGAAAAAGAAACTTAACCTTTCTCTTTTTTGTAAATAGTGCCACGTTTTTTGTCGTTAAAATACATGGTAACCTATTCCCAGGCAGTCTCAATACACGAGAGAGAACGTGGAGAGACCTCTCGAATACATTACCATATATTTTAACGGCCCTACATGTACGTTAGATAGATTTTGAAGTAACAATATATCTAAATGAACATGGCAATGTTAAGGTAAATTCTTGTATGTGATTGGAGGGTTTATGGTATGGATATAGGTTTGAAACAATGTGAAGTTGTACTGAAATGTACCTGAGTCTATGGATGTTAAATGTATAGTATATATTATTGTATTGTATTTGTAAATAAATCAAAATATGTACATCTTCCTGGGATTTTCCAATCACTGAAGTTTTACTGAAACCCCGAGATGTCAAAATACTTAAGTAATGGTTACACTATAACCACTGTTTCTTTATTTATACATTGTTTCTAGAATTCGTAAGTATAACAAAAAAATTCAAATGACTTTCTCTGCTCTTGTACAAACACTTATTTCCTTATCTACTTCAAGATAAGCATCATCTTATTGTTAATGAGAGTACAGTAAATTTAAGTGATAGTCAAATGCTTTAAAGGACTGGTTACTATGGTGATGGCTCGAAATTACTTCATATTTACACGACCAGTTAAAAAACAAAACAAAAGAAATCGGACGACTTCCCAATTTCAGAAACGTATTGTTGGAAAATTCAAATAAGATACAAGCTACATCTTGGAAATGGTTAATTCCACAGACAAATTAAATATTAAAGACTAAATTGGCATTTAAACTTAAGCGTATTCCAATAAATCGAAATAAACATTTTAAAAAGGAAATCCACGTATTATAAATTCTTAATGCATTAACATTTTTCAAAAAATTATTAACTTTCTTATAAATCTTTCTAAAATGTTTAATTAAATGAATATATGTTTAACATATGTTTATTAAAAATGAGGTGTATATCTTGAAATTTCTGGAAATACTCTCTGAATACTCTTCACTTCGAGGGGCCTAAATGACCTTGTTGTCGACGGGCCCTTAAACACCACACACTCACTCACTCACTCTTCACTTCGAATGAATTTTACGTAACAGTAAATCATAAGAGATATGAGAAAATCTTACTGAAGGAGCAGGTATTGTCAAAGTGCGCAATTCATTTTTCTTATTCTTTATTTGAATTTTCAAATACTCACACTTTTCTGAAATGTGAAATCGTTATTCATTTTTTATCCCCTGGTCATACAAAGAGAACGGAATTGCAAAGGTAACGCCATAGCAAAGACCTTTAAAATATTTGTCATTCACTTAATTCTACTGTAGTCCTTTGTAACTACGATAAGCTAATGTTTATAATGAAGTATATAAAGCAATAAGTGACTGGGGAAACCTCCGAAAAAAACCATGTGTCAGGAAGGTTGAACTCTTAACCACAGACGCTATCTCCTCGGTACCACATAGAAAATGAAAGGTTTCTCGACCTCTCGGTGGCCAGGACGTATTGACAGGTGTCCAGCCAGTGTAAACCAGACGCCATTCATGCTCTGTTCAACTGTTTCTTTCAGAATAAACATCCTGTCTGTCTTGCATTTGAATGAACCTGCATCCTTTCATACAACTCCGTGCTTAAATTTGCATACACTTTGTTAATTATCGTAAAGCCGGCCATTTGGGTGCAGGTTTCTCATAAGGGCAAACATACGTGAAATTACTGGACTCTAGATGAAAAGTACACCGGAAGCACTAGAACAAATGATTATCATTGATGTAGGATTCTACTTATTATTTTAGTGACAAAATAGTGAATGAAGTTTAAAAATTTGAAGGTTTACTAATATGAGTCCG
Organism: Mantis religiosa; assembly: GCA_030765055.1. Classification (NCBI taxonomy): domain Eukaryota; kingdom Metazoa; phylum Arthropoda; class Insecta; order Mantodea; family Mantidae; genus Mantis; species Mantis religiosa. The sequence continues at coordinate 160,220,800 of CM060954.1, forward strand.
TATCAACTGCGACCGGGGCCGATTTGAGCTAACGAAAGTCCAAGCTATCCAAAGATTGAAGGAAAAACAATAAGAAACCGTGTACATCACCAAAATAATTTTAATCGAGCTTATAAATTACTATCGGCACAATTTCATCTAAAAATAGCATACGCTGTAGCCTCTGTAAAAACATACAAGTAGCTTCTGTATTTGTACTGTACTACAAACTGATCGGTAGTACAAAAGGCAGTGAGCTTCTGTTGCGCGATCTCATATCTGCTTTAACATAAGAAGTTCATTTACCAATGTTTCGACTTGACTCGAAATAAAACATCAATTTCTGCATGTTTATTACTACTTGTGTGTGGGTCATAACCACAACACTGTCTGAATCTAAATACTCTCCATTTTCATTCTCAATAACACTGCATGATGCAATAATGCGTTCCTTTGTAATCGGTTCATAATATCCGTCATTGTCAATGTCTTCATCAACATCGTAACAGACATGGATGTTTCTAAAAATGTCTACAAACTCTTTTACACTTAGCTACTCCTCTTTTTCAATCTTGTTTCTGGCAAATAATACAAACACACAACTTCTTCCACGACTATCAAAATTTCTCTTCTAATCTGGTTCCAAGCAGGTGGAGTGAGTACAGAGAATTCGGCCTCTGGCAAGAGACTACGAGTAATGCATCTACTGAAAAAAGCAATTTATCGTTTGTAAAACCAATCGTCATCTATTCTAGTTACAAGGGAATACAGTAGACTTTAAGTGATAGTCAAATGTTTTGGTTGTTATGTGATGTATACATGACTTTCTCTACTCTTGTACAAACAGTTATTGCTCTATCTACTTCAAGATAAACATTATCTTATTGTAGTTACAAGGGAATACAGTAGACTTTAAGTGATAGTCAAATGTTTTGGTAGTTATGTGATGTATACATGACTTTCTCTACTCTTGTACAAACACTTATTGCTCTATCTACTTCAAGATAAACATTATCTTATTGTAGTTACAAGCGAATACAGTAGACTTTAAGTGATAGTCAAATGTTTTGGTAGTTATGTGATTATACATGACTTTCCCTACTCTTGTACAAACACTTATTGCTCTATCTACTTCAAGATAAACATTATCTTATTGTAGTTACAAGCGAATACAGTAGACTTTAAGTGATAGTCAAATATCACGTTCTCTTAATACGTTCTCTTTGCATAGGCTATTAGTAATGGAAAATTCAAACACATTTCAAAGAATATATCGCAAAGATTCACTACATAAAAAATAAAAGAAATTGGTTATAGTATAACGAGTTCCGAATTTTTGTGCATTAAGACTTTCTCTATCTATTAAGGTTTGTTTACTCTGTATTCATTTGAACATCATTTCATTCATCGTCCGATATGACTTAACGTTGGAGGTTTTCTCTTATCCTGAAAGATGAATGTCTGTTAACTCTAAGCTCTATGTACCCTGTACTCATTTGAACATCATTTCATTCATCATCCGATGTGACTTAACGTTGGAGGTTTTCTCTTATCCTGAAACATGAATGTCTGGTAACTCTAAGCTCTATGTACACTGTACTCATTTGAACATCATTTCATTCATCGTCCGATATGACTTAACGTTGGAGGTTTTCTCTTATCCTGAAAGATGAATGTCTGGTAACTCTAAGCTCTATGTACCCTGTACTCATTTGAACATCATTTCATTCATCGTCCGATATGACTTAACGTTGGAGGTTTTCTCTTATCCTGAAACATGAATGTCTGGTAACTCTAAGCTCTATGTACACTGTACTCATTTGAACATCATTTCATTCATCGTCCGATATGACTTAACGTTGGAGGTTTTCTCTTATCCTGAAAGATGAATGTCAGGTAACTCTAAGCTCTATGTACCCTGCTCTCATTTGAACATCATTTCATTCATCGTCCGATATGACTTAACGTTGGAGGTTTTCTCTTATCCTGAAAGATGAATGTCTGGTAACTCTAAGCTCTATGTACCCTGTACTCATTTGAACATCATTTCATTCATCGTCCGATATGACTTAAAGTTGGAGGTTTTCTCTTCTCCTGAAAGATGAATGTCTGGTAATTCTAAGCTCTATGTACCCTGTACTCATTTGAACATCAATTCATTCATCGTCCGATATGACTTAAAGTTGGAGGTTTTCTCTTCTCCTGAAAGATGAATGTATGGTAACTCTAAGCTCTATGTACCCTGTACTCATTTGAACATCATTTCATTCATCGTCCGATATGACTTAAAGTTGGAGGTTTTCTCTTATCCTGAAACATGAATGTCTGGTAATTCTAAGCTCTATGTACCCTGTACTCATTTGAACATCAATTCATTCATCGTCCGATATGACTTAAAGTTGGAGGTTTTCTCTTCTCCTGAAAGATGAATGTATGGTAACTCTAAGCTCTATGTACCCTGTACTCGTTTGAACATTATTTCATTCATCGTCCTATATGGCTTAACGTTGGAGGTTTTCTCTTATCCTGAAACATGAATGTCTGGTAACTCTAATCTCTATGTACCCTGTACTCATTTGAACATCATTTCATTCATCGTCCGATATGACTTAACGTTGGAGGTTTTCTCTTATCCTGAAAGATGAATGTCTGGTAACTCTAAGCTCTATGTATCCTGTACTCATTTAAACATCATTTCATTCATCGTCCGATACGACTTAACGTTGGAGGTTTTCCCTTATCCTGAAAGATGAATGTCTGGTATCTCTAAGCTCTATGTACCCTGTACTCATTCAAACATCATTTCATTCATCGTCCGATACGACTTAACGTTGGAGGTTTTCCCTTATCCTGAAAGATGAATGTCTGGTATCTCTAAGCTCTATGTACCCTGTACTCATTCAAACATCATTTCATTCATCGTCTGATATGACTTAACTTTGGAGGACTTAAAGTAAAGAAGGCTATTTTGTCACTAGAATTTTCTGTGAAATTTTAATTTTTCAAAATGAATAATGGTGTTCTTTTAAATAACATATTGTAAAAGATTTTCAGGAGTAGTAAAATGTATATAGAATTTTCTGAAGTCCTCTTATTCTGTAAGAGGGAGGCAAAATTTTGCTGCACAAAATTTTTTAATGTAGGCAAAGCATTGAATGACTTCTTTTTATTTTTTGGTGGAGTTTAGGTTTTCTGAGATATTTCTATTATGCCTGAAGTTTTCCTTGCTGAGATATTAAGTTGTTCTTTTTTTTAATCTCTTGAACATACAAAGAGAACAGAACTTCATATGGATCACCATAGTGACAAGCTGTTAAAGACATTTGACTATCACCAGTCTGCCGTACTCATGTGTTTCGTTGGACCTACAAGGAAATGGTTAATGGCTTTGGTCTGGATCTACATGAGGATGCAGGAGTAAACATTTGTTGAAGATAGACGGGTGAATACCACGTGAATGTAACACATTATCACTTTTTATATACTCTCAGGCTTGTAACAAATGAAGAAAAGAAATCTATCTTAGCTGAGGTGACTCTAAAAGTGTTTAAGACAGCACAACAATGGTGTTGCACTTAGAGATACAGTTAATCACTTAAGGTTTCGCATTACAACAATTTCCTCTCCATTAACCTAAGTGGTTGACATGTCGCTTTTATCATCTTCGGCGCAACTTTGTAGGTGATAAGTGGCAGATCACAACATGGCCAACTAACTGTAAGGATGTGACGTATCAAAGTGGAGCGAAAAGTGCAGCAATTGTTTGCATATCCTGATAAACGAAGTGCACTCTTATTTGCAGATGACGCCATCGCCATTGTTGTTCACGGTGCACCTATCGATTTGTGCTATTTTCTAAAATGTGTACTAACTGTATTAATTAGCACTTAATTTAGTTCAGGGTTACCATATTTCTAGAATAAAAAAGGAAAGTATAGTTTACCTATACCAGGTGTGTCTTTATGAAGAAATAACTACGAGATCTGTACAATAACGAATAATCATAATTTTTGGCACAAAAATTCAATCCTATTATATTATGTTAGCTTAATGTGAACTAAACACGTCGTAGTAGTTTCATTGTTGGTACTCCTGGTTCCCACCTGTGAAAATCAGGCAAGTTCAGTTATGTTCAGTATCGCCTACCGCTGCAATGGACGTAACACGCGAGGAACAATATGCGGCTTTGAAATTCTGCTTTCATCTCAACAAATCTTCAGTTGAGGCCTATACAATGTTACAGGAGGTCTATGGAGAGTCTGTTCTTCCCTACAGCATAGCTCGAAGGTGGTTTAAAATGTTTAAAGAGGGGAGACAATCAATTTCAAAGGAAGGTGGACCCGGTGTTTTAGTTACTGCTCTTACGGAAGAAAACATCAACACTGCTGCTGCCATTATGAGAGAGGATCGACGAATTACCTTAACATCACTTTCTGAAATACTGAACATTTCATTAGGTGCCACCCACACGTTGCTGACAGAAACATTACACATGAGACGTGTTTGTGCGCGATGGCTTCCAAGACTGTTGATTCCCGAACAAAAGGACATTCGCATGCAGTTAAAGTTGATGTTAGAGGAAGATCCGGAGTTTCTTTCAAACGTAATCACTGCTGATGAAACTTGGCTACATCATTTTGATCCTGAGAGCGAACAGCAAAGCTCAGTGTGGAAATCTGCTTCATCACCAACCCCCAAAAAAGCAAAAGTGGTTGCTTCTGCTGGGAAAGTTATTATCATCTCATTCTTTGATATTCATGGAATGGTTTATCAGCATGTTGTACCTGCACACACATCAGTAACTGGAAAATACTACTACAGGGATGTCCTGAAAGCATTGCAAGTCCATATCAGGCTCAAAAGGCCACATTTCCATGAAGCAGGCTGGATGCTGCACCACGATAATGCGCGGCCGCATATTGCCAATGTTGTTGCTGAATATCTTGCAAACATCAACGTAAAGTGCATCCCTCACCCTCCTTATAGTCCGGATTTAGCCCCCATGTGACTTTTTTCTATTCCCTAACTTGAAGAAACGCCTTCGTGGGAGGCATTATCCATCATCAGAAGCAGTGGTGAAGACTGCGGAGGCGATTTTGAAGGATCCCTCAAAAATGGTTTCCAGCATGTCTTTGAAGACTGGCAGAAACGCTGGGACAAGTACATCGCTTTCAGGGAAGACTATTTTGAGAAGTGCCATCAAAATTATGAGAATGAGTAAAGGTACGTTGTCAAAAAAGAATTGTGATCATTTCTTATTGAACAGCCCGCGTACTTACAATTTATGACATATTATTTACAAACGCAGAGCTGCCAACATGTAACTAACAAACTTCTTTATTCTCAAGTGTGCCAAGAGACAAACTCATGGAGTACATGCAAATAAGGCTTCAGTCCCTACAATTAGACCAAAACATCATAGAGGAATACCTTCACTTAACAAATATTTGCATTGAAAATTCTTTTTTTACATTCAATAAAAAGATTTTCAAACAAAAATCAGGACTATTTATTGGCAACCCACTGCCCCACTTTTGGCAGACCTCTTCATGAGCATTTTGGAAACCCATATCACAAAGGCATTGCCACTAAGTTTCAAACATTGGTATAGATATGTGGATGACGTTTAGGTAATAGTAAATGAGAAACAAGTGAACGGCTACTTAATTTACAAAATCCTGCAATAACATTTTCCATGGAAAAACAGAAAAACAATGAAATCCCTTTCTTAGATTTCAGACTTACCAGAAAACATACATAGAAAGGAAACACACACAGGAATTTTCATAAAATCAGATGGATATAACCCAAGACAGCACAAGCATGCTGTTATCAACAGTTTAGCTTACAAGCTTGTTAATGTACTTTAAACAAGATAGACTATATCAAAGAGTACAATAACATCATTCACATTGTAGAATACAATGGATTCAGTGCTGAATTGGTCAAAAAGAAAAAAGATAAATTCAAAAGACAACAAAGATGCAAACAAGTAACTACTCTTTCCCCAATCAGCAATGAAACTTCATACAGAACATTTACATATCATCCCAGAGCTACAAACCTTTTCCAAAAAGTCTTCAACGAGCACAATATTACTTTGGCCCCACAGAACAAATTTAGTGTACAACTACTTTTGAAATCACATAATACAAAGGAGATATCCACAGACAAAATCAGGTGTGTACCGGATAAACTGCAAAGGCTGTGACAACTTTTACATTGGAAAAACGAAAAGAAACTTGAACATTAGGCCTAATGAGAATTTTAGAAACATCAGGAACAAAGAAATAGGTAAATCGGCGGTAGCGTACCATTTTTGGAAAGAGAATCATGATATAGAACGAGAAATCCACTTATTTAAAACTGTCCAAGGTCCAGCTGTATTAACTACGTGGGAAAAATCTTCATAAAGAAATATAAAAGAAAATTGTTAAATTTCGACACTACCTTTGAAGAAAACCCAAACTTCAAGTTCATCAAGATACCGACAGAGACGCACCTATCACCTCCGAGGAGTTCACAAAACCAACGTCCATTAGTCGACAACAGCCGATGATGTTAGGAAGATCCAAACAAAACGCGTTCTAGGTAAATACTACCAATAAGTGGAGCATTGAGTATTAGTTCGACTCAAAATTGTATTAATTTTGTGCTTCATTGTATCATAGTCCTTACACATTGGAATAACAAACGTCTCCTCAGATATCTTACTGACTTAGCGGAAAAAAGAATGAGAAAAACAAAAACAAATCAAAATATCATTAATTTAGGGGTTTTATTTATCATTTAGGCTAGTGATCACAATCGCGCACGCGCAGTAGCTGAAGATGGTCATGTTTGTTGTCCTCAACCATCACTGGGCAACAATGAAAATGTTTCGGGCTTAAAAATAGTGAATTTATATGTATTTCCATCTGATGAACTCAAAAATCACCATAAAAATGATAGATTGGCTCTTGTTATGAAGATGAAGTGACATTTCATTTTTTAGAGTGAATATTTTAAATTTGGGGGAATTTTTTTGGGAGTTGGCACACCTGTCAAACAACAAGACACAATCAGAGAGAAATTTTGGAAATTAAATGATGCAAAAGTTAAGGAAGGTATTTTTGTCGAACCACAAATAAGAGAACTTGTAAAGGATCCTGCATTTGACCAAGTTTTGGAGGGGAAAGAAAAGCAAGATTGGGAAGCCTTCAAGGGTGTTGTTCATGGATTTTTAGGCAACAAAAGAGATGACAACTACAAGCATTTGGTGACAGTGCTCCTGCAACATGTCCCTTAAGATCCATTTTCTCCACTCCCACCTAGACTTTTTCCCTCCTAGTTGTGGAGCTGTTAGTGATGAACATGGGGAGAGATTCCATCAGGACATTTCTGTTATGGAACAAAGATATCAGGACCGTTGGAATGAAGTAATGCTTGCGGATTACTGTTGGTCTACGGAACTCCATCACAAGACGCAAGCTAAAAGACGACGAAGTCAATAGGCCACCACATGATTCTCTTCAGACACGACTATCTGCCAAGTATTTTTCCAGCAATTTACAACTCTTAGGCCCGATTTCACCAACAGATGTTAAAATCAACGTTAACAAATGTAACGAAACAATTGTAATAGCGCTAACAATTTCTTACAATTCACCAACCTGTTTTCCGAAAATGTTAACAAACGCGTGCTAACGCCAAGAAACTTGTAAATATTACGGCTATAGAAGGCTGTGGATGAGTCGTAATATTTTCTGAACTACTTGGATGCGCTTTTGTTTTCACGTTCGGCTGCACCGCAATCTGCACACAGCTAAAAAAATGGTGGATAAACAAAATCATAAACAAAAGCCATGAAACAAATGTCTCATAAATGGAGAAAGGATTGTTAATTGAATTGGTGACGAAGTATAACGAAATCGTGGAAAACAGAACGGATGTGGTGAATGCAAAAGAGAAAGATGTCACACGGGGAAAAATTGGAAACAAACTCAATTCAAATGCGTGTGTCATTACTACAAACGAAACGTATTACGTAAATTTAAAACGAGTACAAGTGACGAGTGACTTTCACGTTTCAAGACGGGAGATGGACAGTGTATTATCCACATAATTCAGTGAATTATAAAATCGCAAGGTTACTAATACTTGAAGCAAAGGCGAGATCGGCATATTCCTTTCGATACATGTTCTAACTCAGTATTACGTAAATTTAAAACGAGGAGCGAAGGACAAGTGACGAGTGACTTTCACGTTTCAAGACAGGAGGTGGACAGTGTATTATCCACATAATTCAGTGAATTATAAAATCGCAAAGTTATTAATACTTGAAGCAAAGGCGAGATCGGCATATTCCTTTCGATGCATGTTCTAACTCAGTATTACGTAAATTTAAAACGAGGAGCGAAGGACAAGTGACGAGTGACTTGAATGTTTCAAGACGGGAGGTGGACAGTGTATTATCCACATAATTCAGTGAATTATAAAATCACAAAGCTATTAATACTTGAAGCAAAGGCGAGATCGGCATATTCCTTTCCATGCATGTTCTAACCTCTCTTGTACTTCCGCAGTAACCTTCATAGCAAAATGTTCCGACAGTTTCTACCTCCGTAAAAATTTTTCTTTGGATAGCTCCTCAAAATCATTTCTCCTCATAGGCCGTGCTCTATTACGAATGCCATTTAGACAGTCTTAAATATAGCAAATCGACATCGACAGCTGAGTTTATGCTCGCCATATTGACTTACAATTGTTAAGGACTTAACATCAGAACTTAGGCGTGTTAGTTTAACAAGAGATTTAACACGTGTGTTACGCTAACACACATGGCAAATTTCCAAGTTTGGGAATAAAAAACTCCTTAGAATTGATAAATCACCTACAGAAGTACAACATCTCGGAAAATCACATACTAGTTTCTTTTGACGTTAAGGCACTTTTTACAAGCATTCCAGTAGAAAAAATACCTACATTCCTCAAAAAATGGCTAACCCAGACTACAACGGACCCCAGAGAAATAGATGACATTATCAATCTTACAGATTTATGCATAAGGAATAATTACTTCATGTTTAACCAAAAATTCTACAGACAATCAAAAGGATTAGCTATGGGGAGCCCACTTTCGCCTATTTTAGCAGATCTATACATGAGCTATTTTGAAACTCACATAGTAAAGGCCTTTCCACAGATTTATAAAGTTTGGCAGAGATATCTTGATGATGTTTTTGCTATCATTCCGAAAAAACTTAGAGAAGATTCTCTAAAATTACTAACCTGCAAGATAATCACATCCAATTTACTATGGAAGTAGAAAGAGACAACACCCTACCCTTTTTGGACCTCAAGATAACTAGAAATCGTCATGGTGTAGATTTTGGAATATACAGGAAGCCCACACACATAGATAATTACATAAAGAAAAATGAATACAACCCAGTTTCACATCAACTAGCTGCCTTTAGAAGTCTAATTCACCGGCTATACAACATCCCACTGAGTAAGGATGAGTTTTTGAAAGAACAACAACATATAAAAGACAAACACATAAAAGAAAAACTGAAGATAATATCAAAAAATACCACTCTCAAAACACTTAAAAACGCAAATTGGCAATATAGAAAATTCACCTACCATCCATGGGCTTTTAGAAAATTTGAACGAATCTTCAAAAGACTAAACTTAAAACTAGCACCCCAAAACAAATTCAGTCTGAGGAACCTGCTAAATAAACCACTGAAAAATACAATCCCCAACAATTAGAAATCAGGATTTTATCAGATTAATTGTGAAACCTGTGAAAAAAGCTACATAGGAAAAAGCAAGAGAAACTTGTTAACCAGGCAAAAAGAACACCAGAGAAACATTAAGTTGAAACAAACAGAAAAATCTGCAGTTACACACCATTTTTGGACAGAAAACCACAACATTGGCCACAACATTAAACTGTTAAAATCTTTAAGTACACCCATAGAATTGGATATTTGGGAAAAAATATTCATAAACAAAAACCGTGATAAAGTTATAAATTTTGAAATCCCGGCATTAAATGAAGTATTAAAACTTAGTGCCCCTAACACCAGATGGCAGAGTGATCGGAGCTCCGTAGGAGTGGAAGAAGAGGAAGGTTCATTTAGTCACCAAACAGCTGAGGATGAGATCGAATGATCTTGAAAACGTTTCAATTATACAACAGGTAGGTGAAGTTTGAGTGTAAACATAGTGACTCATAATTCAAACTAAAAATTATTTAAAAATATATAAATCTGAGGAGGGAGCAGCTGGCGGACGCAGACTTGGGGCCACACTTGAGGGAATTAGAGGCAGGGATGAGACCAACCTGGGAGGACATCGCACCGAGGAGCGCCACCTACAAGTCGCACTGGGCCCAATGGGACTCGTTGAAGACCAGAGATGGCGTGCTGTTCCGGGTATGGGAGTCACCCGATGGGAAGACGCAGAGAGAACAGTTGGTACTTCCCCGGAGTAAGGTCCCGGAAGTCTTGGAGGAAGTGCACGCCGGTACTTCGGGAGGACACCTGGGAGCGAACCGAACGATTGACAAACTACGGCAGCGCTACTACTGGCTGAGACTCCGAGCAGATGCTGAGAGATGGTGCCGTCAGTGTCACGTGTGCGCGGCGAGTCGTGGCCCCCAGACTAGGAGCCGGGGTCGCATGCAGCAGTACAACGTCGGAGCGCCATTCGAACGGATCGCCGTTGACATTGCTGGCCCGTTCCCAGTTTCCGACCGAGGCAACAAGTACCTAATGGTGGTCGTGTACTACTTCACCAAGTGGCCGGAGGTGTATGCCATCCCAAACCAAGAGGCAAAGACAATCACAGACTGCCTCGTGGAGCAAGTGTTCCGCCGATTTGGGGTGCCGTTAGAGCTACACAGTGACCAGGGTACCAATTTTGAGTCCAACCTAATGAAGGAGGCACTACAAAGACTTGGGGTGAACAAGACCCGCACGACGCCCCTACATCCCCAGTCGGATGGCATGGTCGAAAGATACGTCAAGATCTTAGAGGAACACCTGAGGAAGTCATGGCCAGCCATCAGCGAGACTGGGACGTCAAGGTACCACTGTTCTTGCTGGCCTACCGCTCTTCCACACACGACACAACTGGGATGACGCCAGCCAGCTTAATGTTCGGCCGAGAGTTACGCCTCCCTTGTGACCTGGCTTTTGGAAGCCCTCCGGAAGCGAAACAGCCAGCGACCGAGTATGTGGAGAACTTGGTGGACCATCTCCACGACATGCACGCGATGGCTCGCCAGAACATCCAGAAAGCGAGCGACCGCATGAAGGCTAGATATGACAGGCAAGCCAACAGCCAAGGGTTCCAGCAAGGTGACCTGGTCTGGATGTACCGTCCTACCCGGACCAAGGGACGCTGCCCGAGGCTCCAGCAACCGTGGCAAGGACTGTACCGGGTGGTGAAAAGGATTAACGACGTGGTCTACCGCATCCAGAAGGTTCCCCGAGGGAAGATGTTGGTGGTACACCTGGATCGTCTAGCCCGCTACGATGGTGCTGTTCGGGACGACCAGCTTTGAGGAGGGAGCAGTGTCACCCAATTAGCGGAAAGCACAACCAACGACAGATGAGTAAGGGGGCCAGAGGCAGCCAAGCCACACCCTCCCATTAGTCTCTGTCACTAACTGAGGAGTTGATTAGGGAAATGTCACTTGTCGCTGGCCGCCTCTTTCCCCTTCCCCTGTTCTCTGGAACTTTCGCGGTGATTCACTGAAACCAGAGACTTCTAGAAAACAGTGATATTCCTATAAAAAGGGCTGCAATGAATGAGGTTAGTCAGTGCCTGACGTGCTAGCGAACGGACGAGAAGACTGTGTACGTGCATCGGAACGGTAACGGACGAACTGGTGAATCGTAATTGTGTGCATTACGCATTTCTGTGTAATTGGCAAGTGTTTAACTGTAAGTCGGTGGAAATAAAGAACATTGTTGAGTTTGTGTAATTGGACTTTTCATTTCACGAACCCACAAAGTCACAGTATATTTTTGTAATAAACCGCTTGTCATTTGATGCCGAAATTAAGAATTGCAATGTATAAAGAATCATGATGGATGTCAAAGGAATGTTGGTGCTTTGTTACAACACGTGCAAGGGCAGTTGAGTCGAATAGCAGTTTGGGTGAATAAGTTGTTTTAACAAAAGAAACGTAAGAAACAGTGTCCTTAGCAGACTTCTAAAGGATTGCACTTGACTGTATTGTCACCCGGGCTTTGGAACACCCTGTGGAGGCAGCTGAGAGCGGAAGACAGGGGAGGTCCGTGTTAGCCACGCCTCCCCCTCGTCCGTCTTATAGTGGTGACAGGGACGGCTGAAAAAGAAACATGATTGTGCGGTCTGTTTCTCTTTCACCTGTGTTCTGGAAATTACGGGATCCTTCATCTACTGGAACCTTCCCGTGAAAGCCAGAAGGCTGCGATATTCCTATAAAAAGGGGCTGCCGGAGCGAAGTGAAGTCAGTTAGTCAGTTAGTGTGAGTGCGGACAGTTCTTGGTGTAAGAAGGCAGTGTTAGTCAGTGACGTGTTAATGAACGAAAAGATTGTGCAACGGAAGACTGTACGTAACTGTGTATGAGCATCGGAGTTGACGTAATCGCGAGTACAAGTGAAATTGTAACGGACGAACTGGTGAACTGTAATTGTGTGCAGTACGTAATTCTGTGTAATTGGCCAGTGTTTAACTGTAAGTCGGTGGAAATAAAGAACATTTTTGAGTGGTGAAATTGGACTTTTCATTTCACGAACCCACAAAGTCACAGTATGAATAGGGCATTCGGATCATTCATAATGGCGACAAAATAGCCACAAAGGAAATCTTTGTGTGAAAAGAGGGTTTCGAGAAAGTGAAAGTCACATGTACACCCACGCGCATCTGTGGTCATTCAGACACTTCGTGGCTAGCAAGCCGTTGAAACAGTCTGAGGCGTGAGGGCGATTAGGGCAGTCCTCTTGTTCTGTCTTGGGCCAGGCGAACCAGAAATGAGAGAAGATATTTGTCGGGTCATATATATATCTATCTATATATATATATATATATATATATATATATATATATATATATATGACCCGAGTAATAAACATTCTGCAGTCAGTGACACTAAACAGCGATATTGGTAACCCTTGGTCGACAACTTCAATTTCAATGTTCTGAGAAAAGAAGCAGTAAATAAATAAGTTTGAAACGGGCATTCCAGTGTCAATAAAACCAACCTTCTCACACATATCCACGCATACCCTGAGAGAAACCTCATTGCTCGCCACATAGTTGCTTCAAATTGTAACGCTTACGTAGAACTCATTTGCTTGCCAATAAAATAAATTAGCTACACAAATAAATAAAATAAAAATAAATCAAATAAATAAAGTATAAATCAAGTATAAACTTGGAAGAAGTGTAGGGACAGTGAACCACAAATTAGTACAAAAGTGAATCGAGAAGATATTGACAAATTCAAAAAGTTATTCATATAAAAAATTAATCATAAATTTAAATGAAAAACCGGTAATCTACACAAAAGCAGACAAGGGTAACAAAATAGTAATACTGGACGAAGAAGACTATCCCAAAAAAAATGGACAACCTTTTAAACGGAAAAGAATTTGTTAAATTAGAAAACAATCCATTAAAGAAAGCATGCAAATCTGTGGAATTAGCAATTAAAAACAGTAAAATCATGACTAAAAGAGATAAATTGAACAATAAAATAGACAATCCAAAAACACCACACATATATAGTTTACCCAAAATACATAAACCTGAAATTACCCTCAGACCAATAATTAATAAGATTGATGCACCCACTTACCAACTATCAAAATGGCTGGTGGAAATCTTCAGATCCTTCACAAAATTTGAAAATTTAAGTATCAAAAACTTTATTGAATTGTTAAATCTCCTGAAGGACACAAAGATACTCTACAGATGCTTTAGTTTCCTTTGACGTCATTTCTTTATATCCAAGTATACCTACCAATGAGCTTATTCCACTTCTCAAAAAATGGCTGGAATCAATACAAATAACATCTGAAGAAATAGAAGAACTTTCACAACTTACAGAAATTTGTATCAATCAAAATTTTTTCAGCTTTAATGGACAGATCTATATTCAAAAAACAGGCCTAGCTATGGGCAACCCATTGTCTCCCTTCTTGGCAGATTTATTTATGAGTGCTTTTGAAACACATGCCACAAAAACTTTTCCAAATCATTTCAAAGTGTGGTATCGCTATATTGACGACATTTTTGCAATAGTACCTAAAAAACTCATACAAGATGGTCTTAAACTTTTGAATATACAAAATCCAGCTATAAAATTTACAGTGGAAACAGAAGAGGATGGTGTGCTTCCCTTTTTGGACATCAAGATAAAAAAAATGAACACAAAACTCACCTTTGGTATTTACAGGAAACCGACACACACAGATAATTACATTAAGAACAACAGTTTCAACCCAAAACAACACCAACATGCCATTTTCAACTGTTTAATCTTTCGGATGATCAACTTTCCACTAAACAGAGAAGATTATCAAGAAGAATACCTACACATAAAAAAGTAGCTATATCCAACGGTTTCAACCCAAATCTAGTAGACAAAACAGTTGACAGACTCAACAAAGCTAAGAACATAAAAGAAACCACCACCCTAGAACCTACAGGAGAAAAAGAGAAAAAACTTTTTAAAAAATTCACCTTCCACCCATCAGCCTATAACAAATTCCAAAAAATCTTCTTAAAACACAACATAACTCTTGCACCTCAAAATAGGTTTAATATCAGAAATTTGTTAAAAGGCCCTCCCAAAAATTCAATCACTACCAAAGAAAAACCAGGAATCTATGAGATCAAATGTGAAACTTGCCCTAAAATTTATATAGGAAAAACAAAAAGAAATATTAACATCAGAACTAAAGAACATCTAAGAAACATTAAAAATGGTGAAACAGAAAAATCAGCAGTGGCTTTTCGTTTTTTTTTGAATACTAGACATGACATCAACTTGGAAACATCTCTAATAAAATATGTTAATCACCCCATAGAACTTTCCGTATGGGAAAAAATCTTCATCAACAAAAATCGTCATAGAGTCAAGAATTTTGAAACTCCACCACCGGACATCTTTGACAAGTACATCACGCCATCTATTGACAAAACGGAGAAAGAGGAAACCACTACAACTTGCACTAGTCGAGTATCAGCTGAGGATAGGAGCAAGAGCTCTTGAAACATCTCCTGTGAATAAACAGTGTAAGTGAAGCAATGTGTCAATATCTTCTCAATTCACTTTTGTACAAATAAATCAAGATTATTTATTTTAATTTGTTTTAAAACCTAAAATTAGAACAAGCGTTTTAGGTAACAGTTAACATATGTAACTAATGGCTAATAGAAAATATGAAATTACTTATGAAAATATGAGATTATAATATAACTCCTTTGACACTATATTAGAGTAGGCGATGTGTTTTTGTCTTGCAAATGTTAACTTTACTCTTCTGTTTGACCTGCTATATTGACTCTGGTAGAGATAATTCGACTCTTTACAGAGATTATTCATGTATAGAGTAGCTAGAAGATAAGAATGAACATGGGTTGAGCCCATACGGTTATCCTATAGTCTTCGTGTTGCCAACTACACGGCAAACTTGTGACAGAGATGGAAGACACAAGGGGCAACCAGAAATTAAGTTCTGTTTCAATTTATATCTGCTGCAGCGCTGCGATCGCAGTTCCGTACATGCTCTGTATCAAGGAGAAGAAACGTGCGCCATTGTGAGATCGCTGTCAGCCACGTACGCTTTGTTGTGCTTGTTTACAATGTCTGTGTCGACTGAAAACCCCGCCGTTTGTGAAATCAGATCTGTGATTCGTTTTCTGAATGCTAGGAAAGTGAAACCAATTGAAACTAATCGGCTGTCAAAAGGTGTTGTGTTTCTTCACGACAAGGCACGACCACTCGCCGTACAGCCCTGACCTCGCTCCTAGCAAGTTTCATCTGTTTTTGCATCTCAAATCTTTCCTTGGTGGTCAACACTTCAACAATGACGAAGAGCTGAAAGAAAATGATTCCAACTGGTTGAAGACACAGGCGGCAAACTTCTATGAAGAAGGTATGCGCAAACTTGTGCCTCGCTATGACAAATGCCTGCAAAATTTCGGCAGTTATGTGGAAAAGCAGTTTAAGTGTTGTAGAATTTTGTGCAATAAATAAGTTTTCTCTATCTGTACACAATTTAATTTTATTACCAAACAGAACTTACTTTTTGCACGTACTACGTATTTATTAGAAATTTATGCGCTGAGGATCTACCCAAAGGTTAGATGACCCTGGCCACCTTCTACCCGGGAGCGATAGAACACTCCGAGGCTCTTTCCATAGGGCAATACCTGATTTTTTACAAAGCCCCCCCCCCCCTCTGAGTACAACGTCAAGACGGGATGGAAGTGGATACACCATCTACGCGCGTCAACCCCGTAGGGAAGACTACCGAAAACCTCGGTGGGGCCACCTGGTGATCCAGCACACCTTCTACTAGCTGTGCAGACTTATGAGGCAAACCTCTACACCCCACCCCCCGGGTGGCCGTAGCCAGGCCGGAGGTACCCGATTTCCCGTGAATGTCGGGAACATACTGCCCCCTCGAGTCCCAGCCAATCCGTACTCGGCAGTTCGGCCCGTAGTTTCTCCAGTAGCGTCACAGGTACTACATGTGCTAAGGATCCGCAGCGCTCGCACCACGGCAGCTGAAGGGGACGCATCCCCTCTCATATTAGAGATATGATTTTTTCAATGAAAACAATAATCACCAAACCAATGTACTATTTTGTAAAGTTTAACTCTCATTTCTTGTACGGAATACAGTAGACTTTAAGTGATAGTCAGATGTCTTAAAACTCGTCGCTATGGTGATGATTAAGGAATTCGGCTCTTTTATCAAGAGATAAAAATATTGCAAATCCCGTTGCACAAATATATATGATAATTTACGTCCTACAACGGTAAGTCATACCGGACGATGCATGGAATAGGTGAAATGATACATGAGCCCAGAGTCCATAGAGCTTAGCGTTACCCGACATTCGTCTTTCAGGATAAGGAAAAAATCTCCAACGTTAAGTCATATCAGACGATGAATGAAATGATGTTCAAATGAGTACAGAGTACATAGAGCTTAGAGTTACCAGACATTCATCTTTCAGGATAAGAGAAAACCTCCAACGTTAAGTCATATCGGACGATGAATGAAATGATGTTCAAATGAGTACAGGGTACATAGAGCTTAGCATTACCCGACATTCATCTTTGAGGATAAGGGAAAAGCGCCAGTGTTCAGTCATATCGGACACTGCATGAAATGATGCTCAAATGAGTACAGGGTACATAGAGCTTAGAGTTACCAGACATTCATCTTTCAGGATAAGAGAAAACCTCCAACCTTAAGTCATATCAGACGATGAATGAAATGATGTTCAAATGAGTACAGGGTACATAGAGCTTAGCGTTACCCGACATTCATCTTTGAGGATAAGGGAAAAGCGCCAGTGTTAAGTCATATCGGACACTGCATGAAATGATGTTCAAATTAGTACAGGGTACATAGAGCTTAGAGTTACCAGACATTCATCTTTCAGGAAAAGAGAAAACCTCCAACGTTAAGTCATATCGAACAATGAATGAAATAATGTTCAAATGAGTACAGGGTACATAGAGCTTAGAGTTACCAGACATTCATCTTTCAGGATAAGAGAAAACCTCCAACGTTAAGTCATATCGAACAATGAATGAAATAATGTTCAAATGAGTACAGGGTACATAGAGCTTAGCGTTACCCGACATTCATCTTTGAGGATAAGGGAAAAGCGCCAGTGTTAAGTCATATCGGACACTGCATGAAATGATGTTCAAATTAGTACAGGGTACATAGAGCTTAGAGTTACCAGACATTCATCTTTCAGGAAAAGAGAAAACCTCCAAAGTTAAGTCATATCGGACGATGAATGAAATGATGTTCAAATGAGTACAGGGTACATAGAGCTTAGAGTTACCAGACATTCATCTTTCAGGATAAGAGAAAACCTCCAACGTTAAGTCATATCGGACGATGAATGAAATGATGTTCAAATGAGTACAGGGTACATAGAGCTTAGAGTTACCAGACATTCATCTTTCAGGATAAGCGAAAACCTCCAACGTTAAGTCATATCGGACGATGAATGAAATGATGTTCAAATGAGTACAGGGTACATAGAGCTTAGAGTTACCAGACATCAATCTTTCAGGATAAGCGAAACCTCCAACGTTAAGTCATATCGGACGATGAATGAAATGATGTTCAAATGTGTACAGGGTACATAGAGCTTAGAGTTACCAGACATTCATCTTTCAGGATAAGAGAAAACCTCCAACGTTAAGTCATATCGGACGATGAATGAAAAGATGTTCAAATGAATACAGGGTACATAGAGCTTAGAGTTACCAGACATTCATCTTTCAGGATAAGAGAAAACCTCCAACGTTAAGTCATATCGGACGATGAATGAAATGATGTTCAAATGAGTACAGGGTACATAGAGCTTAGAGTTACCAGACATTCATCTTTCAGGATAAGAGAAAACCTCCAACGTTAAGTCATATCGGACGATGAATGAAATTATGTTCAAATGAGTACAGGGTACATAGAGCTTAGAGTTACCAGACATTCATCTTTCAGGATAAGAGAAAACCTCCAACGTTAAGTCATATCGGACGATGAATGAAATGATGTTCAAATGAGTACAGGGTACATAGAGCTTAGAGTTACCAGACATTCATCTTTCAGGATAAGAGAAAACCTCCAACGTTAAGTCATATCGGACGATGAATGAAATTATGTTCAAATGAGTACAGGGTACATAGAGCTTAGAGTTACCAGACATTCATCTTTCAGGATAAGAGAAAACCTCCAACGTTAAGTCATATCGGACGATGAATGAAATGATGTTCAAATGAGTACAGGGTACATAGAGCGTAGAGTTACCAGACATTCATCTTTCAGGATAAGAGAAAACCTCCAACGTTAAGTCATATCGGACGATGAATGAAATTATGTTCAAATGAGTACAGGGTACATAGAGCTTAGAGTTACCAGACATTCATCTTTCAGGATAAGAGAAAACCTCCAACGTTAAGTCATATCGGACGATGAACGAAATGATGTTCAAATGAGTACAGGGTACATAGAGCTTAGAGTTACCAGACATTCATCTTTGAGGATAAGGGAAAACCTCCAACGTTAAGTCATATCGGACGATGAATGAAATGATGTTCAAATGAGTACAGGGTACATAGAGCTTAGAGTTAACAGACATTCATCTTTCAGGATAAGAGAAAACCTCCAACGTTAAGTCATATCGGACGATGAAGGAAATGATGTTCAAATGAGAACAGGGTACATAGAGCTTAGAGTTACCAGACATTCATCTTTTAGGATGAGAGAAAACCTCCAACATTAAGTCATATCGGACGATGAATGAAATGATGTTCAAATGAGTACAGGGTACATAGAGCTTAGAGTTACCAGACATTCATCTTTTAGGATAAGAGAAAACCTCCAACGATAAGTCATATCGGACGATGCATGAAATGATGTTCAAACGAGTACAGGGTACATAGACCTTAGAATTACCAGACATTCATCTTTCAGGATAAGAGAAAACCTCCAACGATAAGTCATATCGGACGATGAATGAAATGGTGTTCAAACGAGTACAGGGTACATAGAGCTTAGAGCTACCCGGCATTCGTCTTTCAGGATAAGAGAAAACCTCCAACGTTAAGTCATATTGAACGATGAATGCAATGGTGTTCAAACGAGTACAGGGTACATAGAGCTTAGAGCTACCCGGCATTCGTCTTTCAGGATAAGAGAAAACCTCCAACGTTAAGTCATATCGGACGATGAATGAAATGGTGTTCAAACGAGTACAGGGTACATAGAGCTTAGAGCTACCCGGCATTTATATTTCAGGGTAAGAGAAAACCTCCAACGTTAAGTCATATCGGACGATGAATAAAATGGTGTTCAAATGAGTACAGGGTACATAGAGCTTAGAGCTACCCGGCATTTATCTTTCAGGGTAAGAGAAAACCTCCAACGTTAAGTCATATCGGACGATGAATGAAATTATGTTCAAATGAGTACAGGGTACATAGAGCTTAGAGTTACCAGACATTCATCTTTGAGGATAAGGGAAAACCTCCAACGTTAAGTCATATCGGACGATGAATGAAATGATGTTCAAATGAGTACAGGGTACATAGAGCTTAGAGTTACCAGACATTCATCTTTCAGGACAAGAGAAAACCTCCAACGTTGTCATATCGGACGATGAAGGAAATGATGTTCAAATGAGAACAGGGTACATAGAGCTTAGCGTTACCCGACAATTATCTTTCAGGATAAGAGAAAACCTCCAACGTTAAGTCATATCGGACGATCAATGAAATGATGTTCAAACGAGTACCGGGTACATAGAGCTTAGAGTTACAAGACATTCATCGTTCAGGATAAGGAAAAACCTCCAACTTTAAGTCATATCGGACGATGAATGAAATGATGTTCAAATGAGTACAGGGTACATAGAGCTTAGAGTTACCAGACATTCATCTTTCAGGACAAGAGAAAACCTCCAACGTTGTCATATCGGGCGATGAATGAAATGATGTTCAAATGAGTACAGGGTCCATAGAGCTTAGCGTTACCCGACAATTATCTTTCAGGATAAGAGATCGTCATATCGGACGATCAATGAAATGATGTTCAAACGAGTACCGGGTACATAGAGCTTAGAGTTACAAGACATTCATCGTTCAGGATAAGGAAAAACCTCCAACTTTAAGTCATATCGGACGATGAATGAAATGATGTTCAAATGAGTACAGGGTACATAGAGCTTAGAGTTACAAGACATTCATCTTTCAGGATAAGAGAAAACCTCCAACGTTAAGTCATATCGGACGATCAATGAAATGATGTTCAAACGAGTACCGGGTACATAGAGCTTAGAGTTACAAGACATTCATCGTTCAGGATAAGGAAAAACCTCCAACTTTAAGTCATATCGGACGATGAATGAAATGATGTTCAAATGAGTACAGGGTACATAGAGCTTAGAGTTACAAGACATTCATCTTTCAGGATAAGAGAAAACCTCCAACGTTAAGTCATATCGTACGATGAATGAAATGATGTTCAAATGAGTACAGGGTACATAGAGCTTAGAGTTACAAGACATTCATCTTTCAGGATAAGAGAAAACCTCCAACTTTAAGTCATATCGGACGATGAATGAAATGATGTTCAAATGAGTACAGGGTACATAGAGCTTAGAGTTACAAGACATTCATCTTTCAGGATAAGAGAAAACCTCCAACGTTAAGTCATATCGGGCGATGAATGAAATGATGTTCCAAAGAGTAACGGGTACATAGAGCTAAGCGTTACCCGATTATTGTGTTTCAGGATACCCAAAAACCCCGAAAAAGCCTTATCCAGGTAAATCGCCCCCACCGAGACTGGATCTCGGGACCTCCTTAATGTGAGTCAAACATGCTATCTGCTCACTAGCGAGGATTGGAAATAAAATGTTTACCATTTCAGTTCCAAATTTTGAACCAATGTAAAACGTGTTAGAAGAAAGGATGATTGCGAATGAATAGAGTTGACAACATGACAACTTCATACATCTTATAAAGTACACCCGACCATGTCCATTCCGTCCAAAGAAAGTCTTTGACATACCTTCGTTTGTTTAATTAAATAAGATATAATTATAACTTTTGGTACTATATTTCGATAGCTCTCAAAACTTAACTTAAATGATACATCCTTTATAAATATAACAGCCTAAAGTATCATTAAAAATGAAATTTCAGAGTATGTCACTTTTAGTTTACTATTTTGCCCTCTACCGGCAACTTGCTGGTATCACGTTGGTCCGGAAAGCTGTCGTAGTAGTTACTGAGACTTGCCACTTTTCTGTATCATTTCTATACGCATATTCATCACAGTACAAATAAAACAAGGCCTCAGCTGTCTGGCTCTGGGGCCCAGAAAGCAGGTTAATTTCACCAGATATTCTTTTTTATTCTCTTTTCTTTTGTAAACACTTTAAACTACACAAATGTCCCTTGAACCGAGTGATACACTAGGAAATTACTTTTCGATGGCAGTATAAGTCTGATTTGTACAAAATGCAAATTTCCTGAACTGTATATAACGATATACATTTGTCATTTCGCCGCATTTCATATTAATGACAAGAGAATATCTTCACCGGAACTTTGATTGGATTGTAAGGTTTGGGGCAACTGTTTGGCATGTGATTTAAAACTATGTAATTACAGTTTTGAAAAATAACCTTTACCTCAAAGGAAAAAATTAAATTCCTTCTTTAAATGACTTTTTTCCAAAATATTAAAGAATGTAAAATTATATAATTTAAAATAATAAATAATAATAATAATAATAATAATAATAATAATAATAATAATAATAATAATAATAATAATAATAATAATAATAATAATAATAATAATAATAATAATAATAATAATAATAATAATAATAATAATAATAATAATAATAATAATAATAATAATAATAATAATAATAATAATAATAATAATAATAATAATAATAATAATAATAATAATAATAATAATAATAATAATAATAATAATAATAATAATAATAATAATAATAATAATAATAATAATAATAATAATAATAATAATAATAATAATAATAATAATAATAATAATAATAATAATAATAATAATAATAATAATAATAATAATAATAATAATAATAATAATAATAATAATAATAATAATAATAATAATAATAATAATAATAATAATAATAATAATAATAATAATAATAATAATAATAATAATAATAATAATAATAATAATAATAATAATAATAATAATAATAATAATAATAATAATAATAATAATAATAATAATAATAATAATAATAATAATAATAATAATAATAATAATAATAATAATAATAATAATAATAATAATAATAATAATAATAATAATAATAATAATAATAATAATAATAATAATAATAATAATAATAATAATAATAATAATAATAATAATAATAATAATAATAATAATAATAATAATAATAATAATAATAATAATAATAATAATAATAATAATAATAATAATAATAATAATAATAATAATAATAATAATAATAATAATAATAATAATAATAATAATAATAATAATAATAATAATAATAATAATAATAATAATAATAATAATAATAATAATAATAATAATAATAATAATAATAATAATAATAATAATAATAATAATAATAATAATAATAATAATAATAATAATAATAATAATAATAATAATAATAATAATAATAATAATAATAATAATAATAATAATAATAATAATAATAATAATAATAATAATAATAATAATAATAATAATAATAATAATAATAATAATAATAATAATAATAATAATAATAATAATAATAATAATAATAATAATAATAATAATAATAATAATAATAATAATAATAATAATAATAATAATAATAATAATAATAATAATAATAATAATAATAATAATAATAATAATAATAATAATAATAATAATAATAATAATAATAATAATAATAATAATAATAATAATAATAATAATAATAATAATAATAATAATAATAATAATAATAATAATAATAATAATAATAATAATAATAATAATAATAATAATAATAATAATAATAATAATAAATTTGGGTGGGAGCGAAATTATGAGTCAATTTATTATTCATAAAAATCATCTTAACCAACTCTTAACGAAGATTTGAACTATTAAGTATATTTGCAACATTGTATGTGGTTTAAATGTTAGAAATAAACATATCAAACATTCTCTGTACAGAACTTAATCATATATCTTCTAAAATTAATATGATAATGGAA
The DNA here is from genome assembly GCA_030765055.1 of Mantis religiosa. NCBI lineage: Eukaryota > Metazoa > Arthropoda > Insecta > Mantodea > Mantidae > Mantis > Mantis religiosa. The sequence goes on from CM060954.1 coordinate 160,244,819, forward strand.
CCAGGTTCAGGGCAAACATTTCTGAAATCTCTCTTATTTTCTGCAAATTCTATGTTCTGGGCAGTAAAACAAAACAGAATCGAATTTACTGCAATGCTACCAAAGCAATACCAACATTGCAGCCGACAGCGCGTCAGCGCCTTCTAATTAGTTTAGAGATGGCCGGCTAAACATCTGCCATCTAGCGATAGAGGTTGGTGTTTGGGGACGCGCGCCATCTCAACGCGGTCTCAGCTAATCTCGGAGGGGGAGCAGCCGGTAAGTTAGTACTCTGTTTTCCTTCGCTGAAAATTGGATCTCACGCGACGGTCAGCTGTTTTGTAGAACTGAGGTTATGTTTATTCAGACAATTGCTTTTAGTTTGTAAATCGCATACTTTTACAACGAAATGGGTAAGGTACTGTCCGTTCTACAAAGACAAGTTTACAAGTTTAATGCTGAAAATAGGGCGCATCGAGTAATATCCAAGGATAAACCCACTTCAGCTCCAAAACATGAAACGACAGTAAAAATTATCGAAAGGATACGAGCAGAACGACCCGAAGTAATGGAACTACAGTCGCGCAAAGATACTGATCTCGATGCCAGATTAAAACACGTGTTTGTTAAATCAGAGAAAGGCGATGTTTCTGCAGGTTTGGAAACGTCTCGTCCACTTCCACAACAACGACAAAAATCTGAGACTTCCGAGTACGGATTCCTAGAACCAGAAATAATTCCACGTGGGCGCTTCACCTTGAGACAGGCAACAAAATTCATTGCAGATCATCAGGCGGATCCAACGACTTACACAGCGGCTGTCATTGCAAAGGAATACAAACTCGATGAGGACAGAACTGAAGTCATTCTGCGGAACTTTAAAGCATTTCAGCTGTTCGTCCCTGAAGGAAAGAAACAACAGATCTCTTCAGCTAGATCAAGGTTATTTCAACTAGCGTCTGGTTCAGAGCAAGCTGGCAAAGAAAATAAATGAAATATTTGTCTTAGGAGTAGTAATGTAACATTTGATATGTTTACACTGTGATATAAACTTTAACAAATAGTGTAAAGTATATAAAATGTCACAGGTTTTCTTCCAGTTGTAAATTATGAAGTAATTTATTAATTAAATTTTGTAAAAGAACATTTGTAATACTTCAGGAAATATGTAACTAATGTATGAGTTAATAAAGATAGTTTTCTTTGCTTTGAACCCAAAGCAAAAACATAAAAAAATAAATAAAGGAAAAACACAAATAAAACAAAAAAGAGAAAAACAAAAATGGAGATGCCGACCACTCTAACGTAGGTGGTAGCTTGTCTGCCTCTCATTTATGAGGTCCCCAGTTCGAATCTCGGTCAGGGTGAGTTATCTGTATAAGGGTTTTCCTGAGTTTTCCTTTATCCTGAAAGATGAATGTCTGGTAAGTCTAAGCTCTATGTAACCTGGACTCATTTGAACATAATTTCATTCATCGTCCGATATGACTTTTCGTTGGAGGTTTTCTCTTATCCTGAAAAATGTGGAAAATGTTAACAATTGAAAATTTCCCATGTTTACTATTTCTACAGATGCACTGCCTTAAACTAACAATTCCAGTGTAATAATTTCAGCATCTGTATATGAAATAACCTGGACGACGTCTTACTTTCAAGGCTGCTGTCCGAGCAACGGTTGTTTCAAACGAAACAGATCTAAAAGTTAGATTTCATGTGAGGAAAAAACACAACAGGTTCTTGTAAGTGTAACAGTGATTTTTGATGATATAATTTTAAGTTTGCTTTTGTTTGTTACACATTGGTATTTTGTATTTCTTTTTCGTTGAATCTTAGCTGTGTAAATTTTTACTTTTCGTGCTACTTTATTTTATTTTCAACGGGACTTTAGGATTGGGGAATATTTTTGTTACTTTTATTGTTTAACCATTAAATAATAAATTACAATACATATACTCATGTTTTTCTTGTTCATTATAATGGAGATATTGTAAGAGATACCAACAAATTAAGCACCTTGGCAGATGTAAACAGACACATATACTTTCACCATTATACTTTGATACTTTCAGCATTTACGAAATCTGAAATTCTCCAGAAAAAAGGAGAATCTGCGAGTATAGTTCCTATGACTGAGTTTGACTCGTCGATTTTACAGCAGATAGCTGGGAACTGTGGCTGGGAATTTTTTTGAGGTGGACAGTGCTGCGCTCTACGACAAATTTGTGAACTATCAAGTCTCAAGGGACGTTCCGCCATCTGCAGACTGTTTCCACAACTACCACAACACCGTCTGATACGAGAGTTCGCTACCAGTGACGCTAATGACAGTAGAATTCCACTACGCGTAACTAAATTTGAACCTGAGACATGGTGTTGCGGCAAAGGTGTAGTAAGATCTATACATTTTAATTAATGCCCTATCTTGCCAATGTTAATATTTGACTTATGATCTCAGCAACTAATATAATGAGTTAAATTTATAAGGAATATTCAACAATACTTTTAAATACGTAAAGTATGAAGCTATTAACACTGAATCAAACAAGTATATACAGATATAATAATTTGTAACTAAAAACTTCAATTATCTTATAAGAAATGATGATAATTCTTATAAATTCTCCAGGATTGTTTCTTCAGCTGGAAACAAAACTGTCGCCATAGAAATTAACACTAGTATTCCTAGAGAAAAACTTTTTCTTTATTTTTTTAAATAATTGGTTGAACTCAATAAATTTACATGAGGACTTTAATAATTTATTTTGTTAAACTTACTGAATTTTGTTTAGATCAAAATTTTTTCACTTTTAATGGTGAATTTTTCAACAAACTTCTGGCTTAGCAATGGGTAATCCTCTTTCACCTTTTCTTGCGCATCTTTTTATGAGTTTTTTTTTCGAAATGCAAGTCACTGAAGCATTCCCTTTAATTTTTAAAGTTTGGAATAGATATGTTGATGATATTTTTGCAGTTCCTGAAAAATTCATAAATGATGCTTTAAAATTACTAAATTTGCAAGATAAAGCTATAAAATTTACATTAGAAACTGAAATTAATGGATTTCTTCCTTTTGTAGATCTAAAGATAATAAAAATAATAATAAATTAAACTTTGGTATTTATAGGAAATCTACTCATATTGATAATTACATAAAAAATAAATGTTTTAACTATTGGTCACATAAATTTGCTGTTTTCAATAATTGGATTTATTGATGTATCCCTGAATAAAGATGAATTTAATAAAGAATATAAACATATTATTAATACTGCTTTAATTAATGGTTTTAATAAAGACTTTATAAACAAAAAAATTGAAAAATTAAAATATAAAAAAAACTGTTAATGATATTTCTACCTTTAGAAAAATAAAAGAATTACAATTTTAAAAAATTTGCTTGCCATCATTAGGTTAATAAACATTTTCAAAAAATTCCTAAGAGTTTGGTATAACTTTAGTTCCTCAAAATAAATATGGTTTTAAAATGTATTGCATTTGTCCATAAAAGATAAAAGTCCTAATAATAAAAAATGTGGTTTTTATCAATTTAATTGTTTCGATTGTGATAAAGTTTATATTGCAAAGACAAAACGTAATTTGGAAACCAGAACGAAAGAACATTTTCGTAACATTAAGTGTAAAAAAACTGATAAATCGGTCGTAGCAGATCATTTTTGGTCATTTAACCATGGAATAAATCCAGAAGTTAAATTATTAAAACAATTAAGTGGTCCCATAGATTTAATGGTTTGGGAAAATATATTTATTTTAAAAAACAAACATCGCCTAATGAATTTTGAAACACCGGCAGTCGATTATGTTGTCAAATTTGTTTTATTTTCAGATTTTGGTAAAACTAACAAGAACATATCAACGTCTATTACCAGTATCTATGGCGACAGCTTTGCTTCCCGCTGAAGTAAGTCTACATGAAATCGCGACCGGAGAATTTATAAGAATTATCATTTCTTTTACGTAGGACGTATGCAAATATTCAGGGCCTTACATAAATAGCCATAACATCCAAAGTTTTTAAGTTAGAGAAGTGAAACTTAGTATACTCATTTAAGATAATACAGTTAATATGCACGATTTCTTTCATAATTTTCCATTGTTTATAACTAATGCTACATATTTTTTTTCTATATGCAGAGATATTTACAAAATTAAACCCATTTTTTTAACATTTACATATGCTATCTTTCTGAAATTTGGTGTGTTATTTTAAAACACACTAAAATGAATTTGTTGGATTTAGATTTCTTATTGAAGCTGTATAGAATTTAAAAAAAAAGATGTTAATCATATGCATCTTTTAAAAATTAAAATAATTTTATGTATTTTGTATCATCACGTTCCATCTGGAGTTTAATCTTAAATTCTAGAACCAACAAAAAGTTCATTGTGGCATAAGAAAGCTGTGTGCTAAATTGCATCACTGTAGATGAAGTAGTTTGAGAGAAAAATGGGTTGAAGTTGTAGAAAATGCAAGTTATGGGGAAAGGCAACTAAAAATACATAAGTATTATTCAGTTTGCCTTTTAATTTTAAGTCAGAACTTCCCATATCCATAGTCCGTATCCTCATTCTGGTCTTCTTCTGCCTTTCTTTTTAAATTCCTCTTCTGTCTTGCTTCTTTCTGCATTAATTTCATAGCTCTTTCTGCACCAGCGGTGCGAATGTTGTCGATACTCTGCAACATTGTTTACATAAACCAACACCAACTCCAATACTCAGACCATAATACGAGAATCGATTGTAGGAAAAATGGCGGCGCTCGTGGCCCAGCTTGTTATGTTGTGGATATATCTACAGAGTAAAGTGTGTGTTTGTTTACTTTGATTGTGTGTTTGAAGAATTAATGTAATTCATATTACAGTGGCAATTAGTGACTAACGAGTTAGTTTATAGTTGAGTATTTAACATAAAGTGATAACGTTTACCTAAATATATATTGTGAAGTATTGTCGAATTGCATCGTTGTTGTATTCCCAGCTACAATCTAACGATGGTAGTATACCTCACACAGCATTTAAATTTCCGAAGGTAAAATCGTAATGGGATAAGTGGACCAGGAACATACATCGTAAAGATTTTAAAGTAAATGACAAAACTGTAGTTTGTATTCATCATTTTGAACAGTGCTTTGAGGTTAAGGAAGACATCTTTCCAGTAAATGATGGTGAACCAATTCGTGCCCTTCGAAAAGTACCAAAATTAATAGATGATGCCTACCCCACGATTTTTAAGAATCAGCCATCCTATCACACATTAAAGCTCAACCAGAAAAGACGAAATCATGAAGAATGTATCCAACACATTTTACAGAGAGTAAAGATAATTTTAATATTTGGTGTGCACAAGATGTTATTGACAGTTTTGAGTCCTTAAAAACCGAAGTGGTGAGGAGATTTTAACCCATTGATAGTCATTATTAAAGACGATTAGTTACGTTATTTTTAACAACATTCAAGATCCCAGCTTCACTGATGTTCCTTCACTTAATAAGTTTCAAAGTATTTCATAACCTAGAAGCAATATTATGAGCCCACCAGTGGAAAATTTTAAATGGATCTTGCAGTGTGAGGGAACTTGACACCTTCAAACGTGACAATTGGAGCAAACTGGACAATCTGGTGAGTTCTCTTAAATATTATAGTATAAGCAGTATGTCCTTTCCAGAAAAGGTTACTATGTAAACAATATAAAAGAAACTTTAGTACTTGCTACAGACGATAGGATGATACAGTCCAATAAGATAAAGTTTGCTGTGTTTAATGTTTATGAGTTGTCATACCTTATAAATTAAATTTTGATTGGAAGTATAAGGTGGAAAATGCATAGTACTGGTCGTGCTACTATATAATGTGATAAGCTCTTAGGATTTGTCATGATGTTCTTTATTTATGTTATTACACATTTTAGTTGAAAGTATAAAGTGATAAATGCTTAGGAGTTACCTCGCTGCTCCGTTAATATGGATTATATTATGTCCATTGTGTATAGTTTCCTATTCTGCATAACCAGAGTTGCTGGGCTTCGACGGGCGCCATCTTGGAATCTGTATTATGGTCTGAGTATTGGAGTTGGTGTTGCATAAACACACCAGGTTGATACCCTAACTGATGCATAACTTTCTTTCTGCCAACATTCCCATCATTAACCGCTATTGCAGCATCAAATGTAGCAATTTTCACCACTATGGAAGACACAAATGATGTTTTGGGACACCTTTTCCATATCAAACTGTTGAGGCTTTCATTTGGGTTTTGTGTCTCTCCATAGAGACATTTTTTAGCAAGTCTGGGTGTGCTAAGAATTGGTAGGTGGGCTTTATAGATTCCAAGACAGCTGATGGAAGACTATATGTTGCTACTATGCTACTATGCAACACTAGGGCATTTCATTTTTTAAAGGTACATACAGACCACGTACAGTCATAATATTTTGGTGTTTAATAGCTAACACTGTATACTATTTAACAAAACAATAAAAAGAATTAGATTTTTTGAACATTTTCTCGTACGTCCCCCTTTAAGTTAAGTGAAGTTTTAAGTTACAAATTAATATATTTGTAAGTACGTTTAAAGTTTATTTATGAAAAATTAGAAGGAGTGTTATGATTTTTTAAAATAAAACTCTTAAAATGGCATCGAAAAACGAAGGCTTTTATATTTAAAAACTAACTAATCCATGTACATAAAAACTTTTTAATTAAACTAAAACCATTTTAGATGCAAATGCATTTAAAAATTTCAGTCCTTAGTATCAATTAGTTTCTGAGTTGATGGAACATGTGTATAGAAAATAGAACTACTCATATACAATCAAAACTAGAAAATGGAAGGAAAAAATGAATAACGAAAATCCAATTACTACTCTCCTTAACAAAAGAAGCACGCAAAACGTTTCAATTAACTTACTACAAAGTTGGTTTAATAATGTTTCAACTTCTATCTTACGGTTCCAATTTTATAATTTAAAAGCACTTATAATAGTAGAATTACTGGCATTTAACAATGTGCGGTGGGTATAGTGAATAATATTTACAATATGCATGTAAAGACGACTAAAATTCGTATGCAATTACCATTGTTTAACCTTAAATTGCAATGGCTTAAACAAGTTCTTATGTACAAGAACCGCGGGAATTAAAAAGGAAATATACAACTGTTTCTTCATTTCAACAAAGGCAATCAAGATCCCATTCTACGGTAATACAAACTCGCCGGAAGTCTGTAATATATTTGTCCTGACCGGAAGCATACTGTGTCAGTATAAGAGCAGTACGTCTTCTCAAATATTTCAAAATTGCCAAATGCCTAACCAAGAAATTCTGGACTTGAAGGTACGCACCTTAACCACCATAGGCAGTCACCATTTGCAGCTTAATTACGGGGACTGTTCAATAAAGAATGGCTATTTATTTTTTACGGTCATAATTTTTCGCACTAAAATTCAAACTTATTATATTCTGTTAGCTTAATGTGAAACAAACACGCCGTAGTAAATTTATATTGAGGAATTAATCCTTAAAGAATTAATCCTTTTAAATACATTACTCCGGTATATGGGTGATTTTTGATTAATTAGAGCCAACTGAAAAATTCAATGCCATGGCCGGGATTTGAACCACGGATCTACTGGTTTCCGTCCAGTTGCTCTACCCTTGAGCTACCATGGTCAACGTGCCTTCCTGACATTTGATGAGTCAATTGGAGAATTTAATGTCAGGAAGGCACGTTGACCATGGTAGCTCAAGGGTAGAGCAACTGGACGGAAACCAGTAGATCCGTGGTTCAAATCCCGGCCATGGCATTGCATTTTTCAGTTGGCTCTAATTAATCAAAAACGCCGTAGTAGTTTCATTGTTGGTATTCCTGGTTCCCGCCTGTTAGAACCACGCAAATTAAGACATCTTCAGTATCGCCTACCGCTGCAATGGAGGTAACACGCGAGAATCAATATGCGGCTTTGAAATTCTGCTTTCGTCTCAACAAATCTTCAGTTGAGGCCTATACGATGTTACAGGAGGCCTATGGAGATTCTGTTCTTCCCTACAGCACAGCTCGAAGGTGGACCCGGTGCTCCAGTTTCTGCTCTTACGGAAGAAAACATCAACACTACTACTGCCATTGTGAGAGAGGATCGACGAATTACCTTAAGATCACTTTCTGAAACACTGAACATTTCATTGGGTGCCAGCCACACGTTGGTGACAGAAACATTACACATGAGACGTGTTTGTGCGCGATGGGTTCCAAGACTGTTGATTCCCGAACTAAAGGACATTCGCATGCAGTTAAAGTTGATGTTAGAGGAAGATCCGGAGTTTCTTTCAAACGTAATCACTGCTGATGAAACTTGGCTACATCATTTTGATCCTGAGAGCAAACAGCAAAGCTCAGTGTGGAAATCTCCTTCATCAAAAGCATAAGTGGTTGCTTCTGATGGGAAAGTTATGGTCATCTCATTCTTTGATATTCATGGAATGGTTTATCAGCATGTTGTACCTGCACACATATCAGTAACTGGACAATACTACAGGGATGTCCTGATAACATTGCAAGTCCATATCAGACGCAAAAGAACACATTTCCGTGAAGCAGGCTGGATGCTGCACCACGATAATGCGCGGCCGCATATTGCCAATGTTGTTGCTGAATATCTTGTAAAAATCAACGTGAAGTGCATCCCTCACTCTTCCTATAGTCCGGATTTAGCCCCATGTGACTTTTTTCTATTCCCTAACTTGAAGAAACGCCTTCGTGGGAGGCATTATCCATCATCAGAAGCAGTGGTGAACGCTGCGGAGGCGATTTTGAAGGATCTCTCAAAAATTGGTTTCCAGCATGTCTTTGAAGACTGGCAGAAACGCTGGGACAAGAGATTCGCATTTAGGGGAGACTATTTTGAGAAGGATCATCAAAATTAAGAGGCGAAGTAAAGGTACGTTGTCAAAAAGAGGTGTGATCATTTTTTATTGAACAGTCGTGGTATGTAGCTAGATTCGATGTTGTTTGTTGGCAACACTGAGGTGACTGCGTTTATTTACGGTTTGCACATTTCCTTCCTGGCCGAGGCAGAACAAAACACGTTCGTATAACGTAGGTAATAATAACTGCAGCACAACAAGGCAAGCGTGAGGAGAGGTTTCAAACTGCAGGTCAAAGAACCAACATGACTATGCTACATTCAAACATGTTCTACGACAACTCGCTTTCTTACAAACTCTTATTCCTATATCTACTTCAAGATAAACATTATCTTATTGTAGTTAAAAGAGAATACGCTAGATTTTAACTGATAGTCAAATGTTTTAAACAGCTGATCGCTTTCTATGGCTTTGGAATTCTGTTCTCTTTGTATGGCTAAGGCATAAAAGTGAATAACGAATTTTCCTTTTAAGAAGAGCAGAAGTATTGGGAAATTCATACAAACAATGAATCCGTAAATTTATTCACGCCAGCCACAATGAAAAAAAAGAAACAAACAAACAAATAAAACATCAGACAGAAATTCTGTTTTAACAAGAACTAATCTTTTTCTACAGTAGGACTTAATTCTATCATGTACTGTTTACAAATTACGCAAAGGTCATCCAGAATGAAAAGACATTCCAGAAAATTCGATATACATGTAATTTGTTATGTAAACATCGTAAACATATACATTTTAATTAAAATCGTTCGAGCTATTTATAGGAAAGTACAAAGTTACAAAAAGCGCTTCACGTAAAGGGCCGTGATTGCTGGCATTTTCACAAAATCTTCGCGTAGAAGACATTGTAAGTGTTTGGTCCCAAAACACATATTGCTTACAGGTTTTGGTAGTGTTTTAAAGGATTTAAAATGAAGCAAACATGCCAAAAAAATATGTTAAAATGTTAATATTGCATATAGAAGTGAAATTGTGAACAAAAGAAAAACAAGAGATATATAGAGGTGGCTATTAATTTTTGAGTGCACTGGTTGCTAAGGGAGACAGAATCAACGCTAGGGGAGAAATAGTTGCGGAAGTAAACGTGTTCAAACAGTTATTGTATAAAATTGCGTGTCCCAGTTTATCGTTAAAGCGCGTGCAGTAAACAAATGTCCACAAAGAAGCTTCACAATCATTATTTTCGTAAACTCAGATTAAAATATTGCAGCAATCCGACAGCGTGACCCAGAGATGACATTTCTCGTGCACAGACTGGAAGAAAGCTGGGAGATGGAAACTCACTTATTTATAAATACACTACATCTTAAAAATTATCAAATCTAATTATCCCGCAATAAATACAAGAGCAAAATTACTAACTAAATTAAAAACAAACGCAAACACACAATTTTACCAATCAAAATATTCATATAGACAATTTGCTGAAAAGGTTAATTTTCTACAGGAATTTGTCTGCTCATAGTGTGCTCAGTCTTGCACTACAAGAAGGGCCTACGTGTGACTGTACAATAGAAAGAGTACTGAAGAGTATCCCTAGTTCTTTGAGTCATTATTCTCTCTTATTTTAATGAAAATTATTATTTGGTGCTTCCCTCGCTTTGAATGTCACACATCGCCACTAGACCTACGTGTGACTGTACAATAGAAAGAGTACTAAAGAGTAGCCTTAGTTCTTCGAGTCATTATTCTCTCTTATTTTAATGAAAATTATTATTTGGAGCTTCCCTCACTTTGAAAGTCACACCTCGATACTGGACCTACGTGTGACTGTACAATAGAAAGCGTACTGAAGAATAGTCTTAGTTCTTCGAGTCATTATTCTCTCTTATTTTAATGAAATATATTATTTAGAGCTTCCCTCGGTTTGAAAGTCACACCTCGCTACTGGACCTACGTGTGAATGTACAATAGAAAGAGTACTGAAGAGTGGTCTTAGTTCTTTGAGTCAGTATTCTCTCTTATTTTAATGACAATTGTTATTTGGAGCTTCCCTCACTTTGAAAGTCACACCTCGCTACTGAACCGATGTGTGACTGTACAATAGAAAGGGTACTAAAGAGTAGCCTTAGTTCTTTGAGTCATTATTCTCTCTTATTTAAATGAAAATTATTATTTGGAGCTTCCCTCGCTTTGAAAGTCACACCTCGCCACTGGACCTACGCGTGACTGTACAATAGAAAGATTACTGAAGAGTAGCCTTAGTTTTTTGAGTCATTATTCTCTCTTATTTTAATGAAAATTATTATTTGGAACTTCCCTCGCTTTGAAAGCCACGCCTCGCCACTGGACCTACGCGTGACTGTACAATAGAAAGAGTACTAAAGAGTAGCCTTAGTTCTTTGAGTCATTATTCTCTTTTATTTTAACGAAAATTATTATTTGGAGCTTACCTCGCTTTGAAAGTCACACGTCGCCACTGGACCTACGTGTGACTGTACAATAGAAAGAGTACTGAAGAATAGTCTTAGTTCTTTGAGTCATTATTCTCTTTTATGTTAATGAAAATTATTATTTGGAGCTTCCATCGCTTTGGAAGTCACGCCTCGTTACTGGACCTACGCGTGACTGTACAATAGAAAGAGTACTAAAGAGTAGCCTTAGTTCTTTGAGTCATTATTCTCTTTTATTTTAACGAAAATTATTATTTGGAGCTTACCTCGCTTTGAAAGTCACACGTCGCCACTGGACCTACGTGTGACTGTACAATAGAAAGAGTACTGAAGAGTAGTCTTAGTTCTTTGTCATTATTCTCTCTTATTTTAATGACAATTGTTATTTGGAGCTTCCATCGCTTTGGAAGTCTAGCCGCACCATGGAGCATCACAAGCGGTGGACACAGTTCAATATGAAATGAAGGTAAATCAGGTAAGACTTTGGATATAAATGCCGTAGGCATAATTTAGAAAATTAAAAACAAATCATATTTATTGCATTTATCAGGTGTTTTGGGTATCTTAAAACCTAATTGGTTTTGGAGCAGGTCTTATCAGATCGTAACATTAACTGTTCTTAGTTGCCAGGTTACACAAAGTTCACAGCGAATGAAGAGATAAAGCCACAAACGGAGGCCAACCGGTAATGTTAATCCTGGGAGAAAGACATGTTGGAAGAGTCCTGAAGGGCTTTTTACCTTATCCTGAAAGATATCTGGTAACTATAAGCTCTATGTACCATGTACTCATCTAAACATCATTTCATTCATCGTCCAATATCGGGCCCAAATGACCTTGTTGTCGACGGGCCCTTAAACACCACACACTCACTCACTCGTCCAATATGACTTAACGTTGGAGGTTTTCTCTTATCCTGAAAGATGAATGTCTGGTAGCTCTAAGCTCAATGTACCCTGTACTCATCTGAACATCATTTCATTTATCGTCCGATATGACTTAACGTTGGAGGTTTTCTCTTATCCTGAAAGATGAATGTCTGGTAGCTCTAAGCTCAATGTACCCTGTACTCATCTGAACATCATTTCATCTATCGTCCGATATGACTTAACGTTGAAGGTTTTCTCTTATCCTTAACGATCAATGTTTGGTAACTCTAAGCTCCATGTACCGTGTACTCATTTGAACTTCATTTCCTTCACCGTCCGATATGACTTAACGTTGGAGAAAGATAATAAAAAATATAAAATCTTAGCATCGAATGGAACATTTTCCCTGACATTTTGATTTTAATTAAAATGGCATGTTTAAATTACTTTATGAGGTATGTAATATATCTATGGAATTTATTATTATAAGACAAAATTACGCCAAATTCCTATGCTATTTTGAAAGAAACACGTGAACTTGATGTGCATTGCATCATATTAGGCTGTGTTTGCAAGTTCTCATGGACCCTGAGGTCACATACGCAAGCTGTGAGCACCAGATGCTTCTCTCGTCTACCAACCGCCTGTCGAGAATGTCAACTGTTTTTACACCTGTTTACAATCTACAGTGTTCTTTGTTCATTTAGAATACGTCATTAAACAGAACCTAGATCTGCTAGTGAATCTTGATAAGAAAATATTTTGTTGACGTCACTGTTAGGATTATATCAGCGTTGAAAATTTGCTCTGCAGTCCTTTTACACGATACTAAATATAACGAAATGAGACTACCGCTTTTAAGATAAATATTTTTTCATTTATGTCCTGCAACGTTAAGTCACATAACACGATGAATGAAATGATGTTCAAATGAGAACAGGATGCATAGAGCTTAGAGTTACCAGACATTCATCTTTCAGGATAAGGGAAAACCTCCAACGTTAAGTCATATCGGACGATGAATGAAATGATGTTCAAATGAGCACAGAGTACATAGAGCTTAGAGTTATCAGACATTCATCTTTCAGGATAAGAGAAAACCTCCAACGTTAAGTCATATCGGACGATGAATGAAATGATGTTCAAATGAGTGCAGGGTGTATAGAGCTTAGAGTTACCAGACATTCATCTTTCAGGATAAGAGAAAACCTCCAACGTTAAGTCATATCGGACGATGAATGATAATGATGTTCATATGAGTACAGGGTACATAGAGCTTAGAGTTACCAGACATTCATCTTTGAGGGTAAGAGAAAACCTCCAACGTTAAGTCATATCGGACGATGAATGATAATGATGTTCATATGAGTACAGGGTACATAGAGCTTAGAGTTACCAGACATTCATCTTTGAGGGTAAGAGAAAACCTCCAACGTTAAGTCATATCGGACGATGAATGATAATGATGTTCATATGAGTACAGGGTACATAGAGCTTAGAGTTACCAGACATTCATCTTTGAGGGTAAGAGAAAACCTCCAACGTTAAGTCATATCGGACGATGAATGATAATGATGTTCATATGAGTACAGGGTACATAGAGCTTAGAGTTACCAGACATTCATCTTTGAGGGTAAGAGAAAACCTCCAACGTTAAGTCATATCGGACGATGAATGATAATGATGTTCATATGAGTACTGGGTACATAGAGCTTAGAGTTACCAGACATTCATCTTTCAGGATAAGAGAAAACCTCCAACGTTAAGTCATATCGGACGATGAATGATAATGATGTTCATATGAGTACAGGGTACATAGAGCTTAGAGTTACCAGACATTCATCTTTGAGGGTAAGTGAAAACCTCCAACGTTAAGTCATATCGGACGATGAATGATAATGATGTTTATATGAGTACAGGGTACATAGAGCTTAGAGTTACCAGACATTCATCTTTGAGGGTAAGTGAAAACCTCCAACGTTAAGTCATATCGGACGATGAATGATAATGATGTTCAAATGAGTACAGGGTACATAGAGCTTAGAGTTACCAGACATTCATCTTTGAGGGTAAGTGAAAACCTCCAAAGTTAAGTCATATCGGACGATGAATGATAATGATGTTCAAATGAGTACAGGGTACATAGAGCTTAGAGTTACCAGACATTCATCTTTGAGGGTAAGAGAAAACATCCAACGTTAAGTCATATCGGACGAAGAATGAAATGATGTTCATATGAGTACAGGGTACATAGAGCTTAGAGTTACCAGACATTCATCTTTGAGGGTAAGTGAAAACCTCCAAAGTTAAGTCATATCGGACGATGAATGAAATGATGCTCAAATGAGTACAGTATGCATAGAGCTTAGAGTTACCAGACATTCATCTTTCAGGATAAGAGAAAACCTCCAACGTTAAGTCATATCGGACGATGAATGAAATGATGTTCAAATGAGTACAGGGTACATAGAGCTTAGAGTTACCAGACATTCATCTTTCAGGATAAGAGAAAACCTCCAACGTTAAGCCATATCGGACGATGAATGAAATGATGTTCAAATGAGTACAGTATACATAGAGCTTAGAGTTACCAGACATTCATCTTTCAGGATAAGAGTAAACCTCCAAAATTAAAACATATCGAACGATAAATGAAATGATGTTATAATGAGTACAGGGCACATAGAGATTAGATTTATGAGACATATGTCTTGTAGGATAAGGGTAAACACCCCCCAAAATAAATGTTACCCAGATAACTCACCCTGACTGAGATTGTAGCTCGCGAACTGTTGAGCTTGTGGCAGACACGCCAAAGCCCACGCTGCAAAGCCGGGCAGTAAATGAGTGATGGACCTCCAGAGTACAAATGTCCCTTTATTGTTGACTTAAATAGCGAATATGGAGTCACATGTTTCATCACTTCAGACATTTACACAATATAATGGAATTAGCATCTCTCACGGATCAGAACTTACTGTGTAGGTGGTGAGATTGATGGAACCATTTATCACTGTCAGTTGCCATCTTCGACATTCTAGCCATCCGAAGTTCTCACATATGCATAGGGCAGAAAAAAAAATGACTATCTACTTCTACCACCAGTACTCTATTGTTATATTGTGCGGAGAAGTTTGGAGAATGCACAACGGCTTTAGCACCGTGCCCTGAAAACAATTTTTGCCACAATACATGAATAATACTTACGTTAAAGAATATAAAGGTCAGATAAATAATTAAGTAATTATGGAAGCTTACGTTGCCACGACGTAAGCAGAGATATACATAGGTGGTCTGAAAAGTTTCCGACCTAATAAAGATAGAATTGTTATTTTTCAACATAGTCTTCTTGTAACTCTACACACTTCTCCCAGCGATGTTCCCATCTCTGTAACCCGTCCAAATAGTACTCGGCGTTTTTCAACATAGTCTCCTTGTAACTCTACACACTTCTCCCAGCGATGTTCCCATCTCTGTAACCCGTCCAAATAGTACTCGGCGTTTTTCAACATAGTCTCCCTGTAACTCTACACACTTCTCCCAGCGATGATCTCATCTCTGTAACACGTCCAAATAGTACTCGGCGTTTTTCAACATAGTCTTCTTGTAACTCTACACACTACTCCCAGCGATGCTCCCATCTCTGTAACCCGTCCAAATAGTACTCGGCGTTTTTCAACATAGTCTCCTTGTAACTCTACACACTCCTCTCAGCGATGTTCACATCTCTGTAACCCGTCCAAATAGTACTCGGCGTTTTTCAACATAGTCTCCTTGTAACTCTACACACTTCCCCCAGCGATGTTCCCATCTCTGTAACCCGTCCAAATAGTACTCGGCGTTTTTTAACATAGTCTCCTTGTAACTCTACACACTTCTCCCAGCGATGTTCCCATCTCTGTAACCCGTCCAAATAGTACTCGGCGTTTTTTAACATAGTCTCCTTGTAACTCTACACACTTCTCCCAGCGTTGCTCCCATCTCTGTAACCCGTCCAAATAGTACTCGGCGTTTTTTAACATAGTCTCCTTGTAACTCTACACACTTCTCCCAGCGATGTTCCCATCTCTGTAACCCGTCCAAATAGTACTCGGCGTTTTTTAACATAGTCTCCTTGTAACTCTACACACTTCTCCCAGCGATGTTCCCATCTCTGTAACCCGTCCAAATAGTACTCGGCGTTTTTCAACATAGTCTCCTTGTAACTCTACACACTTCTCCCAGCGATGTTCCCATCTCTGTAACCCGTCCAAATAGTACTCGGCGTTTTTCAACATAGTCTCCCTGTAACTCTACACACTTCTCCCAGCGATGATCTCATCTCTGTAACACGTCCAAATAGTACTCGGCGTTTTTCAACATAGTCTTCTTGTAACTCTACACACTTCTCCCAGCGATGTTCCCATCTCTGTAACCCGTCCAAATAGTACTCGGCGTTTTTTAACATAGTCTCCTTGTAACTCTACACACTTCTCCCAGCGTTGCTCCCATCTCTGCAACCCGTCCAAATAGTACTCGGCGTTTTTTAACATAGTCTCCTTGTAACTCTACACACTTCTCCCAGCGATGTTCCCATCTCTGTAACCCGTCCAAATAGTACTCGGCGTTCTTTAACATAGTCTCCTTGTAACTCTACACACTTCTCCCAGCGTTGCTCCCATCTCTGTAACCTGTCCAAATAGTAGTCGTCGTTTCTCTCTGCAAAATAAATGTTCACGAAGGTGATTGCCTCTTCATTTGAGGAAAATTTCTGTCCTTCGAGCGCAATTTTCAGATGAGTGAACAAAAAGACGTCGCTTGGGGCTAGATCTGGTTAGTTAAGCAGTTCAAACCGCAATTTGTGGATTCTCGCCACTGCAACCGCTGAGCTGAGAGATGGTGCGTTGTCTTGGTGAAACAGGATTTTCTTTTTCTGCAAATGTGACCGTTTTTCCGCAAGTTCTGCCTTCAGCTTGTCAAGTAATGATGCGTAGTATGCTCCTGTAATGGGTTTTCCTTTTTGAAGATAATCGTTTACAATAACTCAATGACTATCCCATAAAACAGTCGCCATCACTTTCCCAGCCGAAAAAAAAGGTATTTGCCTTTTTGGAGCCGATTCCTCCTTTGCAGTCCACTGTTTGGACTTTATTTTTGTTTCGGGTGTATAATGGTGTATCCAAGTTTCATCTACACTAATTAATTGGCACAAAAACCTCAGATTTATTGTGCCTAAACTGCGCCAACAGAGCGTTGGAAATGTTCATTCAAACACGTTTATGGTCTAACGTGAGCAAACGCGGCACCCAACGCACGGACAGCTTTCTCATATCTAAATGTTGATTTAATATGTGACAAAGACGTTCTTTTGACATGTTCATAGCCTCTGCTATCTCTCTCACTTTAATTCGGCGATCATCTAGCACTATTTGGTGAACTTTGGCGATCTTTTCGTCGGTGGTTGTAACTTTTGGACGTCTCGAACGTTGATCGTCTGCCAAGCTCTTATGGCCAGCTGCCCAAAATTTCGCTGTGGTAAATGATGGTGCAGAGTCCCCATACACATAATCCAACTCATCTTTGATTTGCGTTGGCGTATTGCCTTTCAGAAACAAATATTTATTGACAGCTCCATACTCGATTTTATCCATTTTTATAAAAAAAAAACTCACATCAACTCACTCAAACGACTGTTACATAATAACAGAGAGTTCAAAATGGCTGAAACTCTGGTGAGTAACTGTCAAATGATGAATAACGAAATTCACTAGCTTTTATTTTACGAGGTCTGCCATCTTCATGTTGAGGTCGGAATCTTTTCAGACCATCCTCGTATGTAGATAAACCTAACCTAACGTCCCGAGGGAAGCTTAAGCGTATATAAACCGTCAGTCCTAAGGATTGCAAAGCAGCATTATAAGCACTGTGTCTTAACATAATCTATCTTAAATAAAAGAAATTTCCAACCTAACGTCACCTAAATCGAATACCTGAGCTTTATGTAAATTTTCATTTTTGGCATCTTTAAGGAATACTAACCTTCTTTTGTTTTAGTTGTTTCCCGTACTTAAGTTTTGGTAGCACTGCATAACTACTTCGAGTTTATTATTATTATTATTATTATTATTATTATTATTATTATTATTATTATTATTATTATTATTATTATTATTATTATTATTATTATTATTATTATTATTATTATTATTATTATTATTATTATTATTATTATTATTATTATTATTATTATTATTATTATTATTATTATTATTATTATTATTATTATTATTATTATTATTATTATTATTATTATTATTATTATTATTATTATTATTATTATTATTATTATTATTATTATTATTATTATTATTATTATTATTATTATTATTATTATTATTATTATTATTATTATTATTATTATTATTATTATTATTATTATTATTATTATTATTATTATTATTATTATTATTATTATTATTATTATTATTATTATTATTATTATTATTATTATTATTATTATTATTAATTGCAAATGAGCCTATGTAGACTACCAAATTACTTAACAGACGTTGCTAATAATCCAAAGTTGTCTCATTATTTGACTGTGTACTTTCTTTCTCTCGTCAGTCCACGCTGTTCGGTTTGTCCTCTTGGTCAACTTGCCACTTGACAAAAAATATTTTATAAAATAGATAAAAATTCAAGTTAATAACAAAAAATACATCGAAAATGCTTAATTGCACCATAAAGATTGACATAACTTGTGCTTTAACCATATCTGACACCTCAGATGTTTTCATTTTCCCATTAACTCACAGTGAGTGAGAAGTTGTGCAGTTCCTGTCTACGTGATGTTCAACTGTTTCTCTACAGAACGTGTTGTTTGTGCCTACATCCGTGAGAGATGCCATCTTGCTTCTGGTAAGCATCACGCAAGTTTATACATAAAGAAAATCTCTGACGCACACATAAAGGTGAATTTTATTAACTTAGTTGTAAAATTATGATCATTGTGAAGGATAAAAGAAACAAAACACGAGTTACAGGAAGTTTCAACAACTGCTTGGAAGCGCAACAGTTACGCCAATTAACACATCTAATAACATAGTAACTGGGTGATCACAAAGAGTTTTAATGTAGGAGCACTGCCCCTGTCGAAAATATACAATATTCTCATCTTTTGAAGTTAAATGATACTATTTTGTGCTTGCAAGTAGGTACGTGTAATTTTTTAACTAAGTTTCATATGAAAGATATAAGATAAGATTTTGCTAAGGAAGGTTTCAAATAAAAATGGAAGAATAAGAAACGGGCTTTCTGATAAAAGGAAACAAGGAACAATCGCGAAATTCCATGTACTATGAAGAAAAAAGTTGAAGCAAACTGCAGTTTAGTGAGCTCATTTGTTTTTCTGTAGTAGAATTTTGTTTTATATCTTATGGTTTTTCGTGATGTATACAGTATTTAATATTACACATAAAATTCAAGATACCTATTTTACAAGCAGAAATATTAAACACACGTGCAACATATTGTACTGTTTTTCTAGCCATACGATGTCTTTTTTGTGTGCAGCACATTGTCTTCCGGACGCCCCTCTAACGCATAGAACACAGTAACCCCTCCTCTTATACGAGGCGTATGAATGAATGATGATGAATGAAATGATGTTCAAATGAGTACAGGGTACATAGATCTTAGAGTTACCAGACATTCATCTTTCAGGATAAGAGAAAACCTCCAACGTTAAGATAAATCGGATCATTAATGAAATGATGTTCAAATGAGTACAGGGTACATAGAGCTTTGAGTTACTAGACAGTTATCTTTCAGGATAAGAGAAAACCTCCAACGCTGTCATATCGGACGATAAATGAAATGATGTTCAAATGAGTACAGGGTGCATAGAGCTTTGAGTTACTAGACAGTCATCTTTCAGGATAAGAGAAAACCTCCAACGCTAAGTCATATCGGATGATAAATGAAACGATGTCAAACGAGTACAGGGTACACAGAGCTTACAGTTACCAGATTCATCGTTCGGGATAAGTGAAAGCTGCGGAAAGAGCTTCTCACCGAGATTCGAACGCAGGGCCTCTCAAGTTTGAGGCAGACACGCTACCACTTACGATGTAATGAAGTAAGAATGACGTGTGAATCTAATATCTATGTTTTGCACCAGGATATCCACTAAGGCTAGAAAAACATGACTATTATCATCTATAATATATTATCCCAGTTCTAAGAATGTTTCTTTGGCATCACTTGCTTGTGAGAGCGATGATATTATTATCTCCGGAATTATTCATTAGCGGGAAATCCAGGTTTTGCAATCGTAAAGCTAATCCTTAGACTTCGCTGCTATAAAGGCAAATGAAAGATTGCCTATAGCTTTCTGAATAAAACGATCGAGAAGAATAATTGACCACGTAGCGTTGCTTCAATAAAATTACTTACTGCAAATAGTATTCAGATCTTGTAAGGTTAATGTTAAAAAGAAAACAAAACAGTTGGACGATGCCTATTAACTAAGCATAATCGAACAATAGTTATTTATGATATAAGGGTTAAAATGCTTTTAATTTGTGCATCATACACTATTTATAGAAAGTTCTGAATATTTATAGACATATTATAGGTTATATATAAATATTGTTTTACCTTTAGCATAGTTATGATATTCATCTTGTTTCGAAGCTCATTTGTTTTGCGTGTTGACAACATGACTTAGAAAACCACATTGTACATAAGGGAGGCCATGGAGATAGTAAAACGATGAAAATGACATAACAAAAACTGAATCAATAGATTAGAGTAGGCCATATTCATATTAAAACACTGCCATTTTGTACAAGTATTATGTAGCTTACATTCATGGCGTTCTTGAATGAGGTGATTGTCGTAATAAACCAAAGTTGGCATCACCGGCGTTAGAAAGCTTTCGAGGACTGAACGAAAGAATTTTCTGTTTTTAATCTAAGACTTGATCTTGACAATGAAAAAGCAGCCATCACACAACATGAAAAGTTAATCAGACTACCTTATAATGACTCTGAACAAATAAAATCAAAGGTAAAGTTAAAAACTCAACAAAGTTGTCTTCATAAAGTCAAAGAGATCAAACAAAAATTGTATCTTCCTTACTTAAAACTTACAAAATCTGAAACCCCTACATTTATCCGAAACAAATGACACTAGAAATAATAAATTTAAGATATCGTGCAAATGAATGGCTACATGTTTACACTGACAGATCCAACTTACCAAATAATGGAGGTACTGGCGCTGGTGTAATATGCCACTTTCCAGAGATCCACAGATTAAGCATAAATTCTACAAATTTTGATGGAGAAATTTCGACAATCCTACAGAGCTTACAAAATCTTCTATATCATATAAATAAATTTGAAAAAGTTGCATAATATCTAACTCTAAAACAGCTATAATATCAATAACCTCTGATATAACAGCTGAAAACCTAAATGTAAAATCCCAAAACAGTTAATTAAAGATTAATCCTTCAATGTATACGAGTAGGTGTCATAAAGTTTTAATTATCACCCGGTAGTTTGACTGAGGTGTAAGATGGAGAAAATTGACGCTCGTAGTTCCTGCATTTGAAGGGCGAAACTGCCCAGGAAATTCACGATGAGATGACGGCTGTTTATGGAAATGATTTCCCATCGTATGACACTATTGTGACGTGGAAAAGGAATTTTCAAACTGGTCACATGTCCCTGACAGATGAGCCAAGAGCTGGTAGACCGTCAGCTGTCACAGTGAAGAAAGTGGAGTGTTTAATACTGGAAGACAGACGAGCATCATGAATGAGACACATCTTAGTTATGGTAGTGTGTGGACGAACTGCACATGTCTAAGGTGTCTGCACGCTGGGTTCCACGTTTGCTAATCTCTTTCCAAAGGCAAACACGGCGTGACCTTTCAAGACAGAAGTTGATGCTGCTAGAACAGGATGAAGATGGTAACCACGGATGAATCCTGGATCTATCAGTATGACCCAGAGACAAAAACTATGAGCATGGAATGGAAACAAGCCGATTCCCCCTCTCACAAAAAGGCAAGGGTGCAAAAATCAGCTGGGAAGGTCAGGCTTTCAGTTTTTTGGGACTGTCGTGGAGTCATCCTTACAGATTATCTTGCCAAGGGTCAAACCATCACTGACAGATACTACTGCAATCTTCTGGACAAGTTACGAGCAGCTCTGATTAAGAAACGACGCGGCATGCTCTCCAAAGGTGTTCGTCTTTTGTCTGACAATGCACCAGCTCATTCATCTTAAGTAGCAAGGGAATGTGGCACATTGCAGAATACATGGTAATGAAACAGCTGACTGTCTAGCCAAAAAAGGCAGTAAAAGTACTTGAAACTCGTTTGAGCCACTAAGTTATCAAAAGAATAATTATATCAGCATATAATAAAAGATAACGAAGATAATATACTACAAACAAAAGGAAAACTGTGGGAAAATGTATGTAAAAGCACGACTAGAGTCAAAACACTATCAAGAACATTCTCTGTAGCAACTTTTAGACTTCTAGCAGGCCATGACTGTCTCAATAAACATTTATTCAGGATTGGTATAGTGAGATCTCCTTTCTGTATACTTAAAGAAGATGGATGGAAACCACCTACTCCGCTGAACAACATAACATCAAAATACTGGAGTACAGAGAGCGAATGGCTCCATTGCCAACTGCTTGACATTAGATACCAACCAAACAATCTCTTTTAACATACAGATGTATTTTTTATCTTGAAAAGTGCAGAGCGATGCGCAGTGGTATCTGGACGAGTCCACCTCAGAACGGTTGCAACTGGAGGGGAGGGCAGGTCAGTTGCGTACCAGTTGCGAGCAAGTGAACACGTGCAGAGCTACTCGGTAACACTACAGCTTGTTTCAATATGTGCCTGTCTCCTGGTTCCAAGAGAGCATTTTTAAATGACGCATCCTAGCAGCACATTAGGAAATAAAGTGCTACATTTAAAAACACGAGAAGTAATAACCAATATCCATAGATTTATAAAAAGGGAACAATGGTCTGGGTCAGCTATAAAAATCTGGGGCAGGGTATCTGAGGCAACAGTTGAGTCTGAAAGCAGTTTAGGAGAGTTATTAAGGAAAGAAAAGCCATTGGTGCTAGTGCAACAACGTCCTTCTCTATGCCCAGTAAACAAAGATTAAGAACATGCACAAAATCTAATTTGGATGTTTTAATGCAGAAATAGTTAGGCGAACTATGAATAATTTTTAAAGCACAGAAAAACTAAGACCAACTTTGAAGAAAGTGCTTATGAGGCTAAAAATTCTACTGACTTCCAAGGCAGTGTCTGAACATTAAGAAGAGTTCTTTTGAAGCTAGGATTGTTTGAGAAAAAAAAAACACTAAGCGTGACAGACAAATTTTAATCGAACATCGCACCATACGTGCAAAAAGACTTAAGTATTTACGAAATATTCGGAGATATCGAAGTGAAGTTTATATAGTTTATATGGATGAAACTTATATAAATACAGCACATACTGGACCATATGCCTGGAGTGAAATACGTTACAGAGACTCTGCAGCGATATTGAAAGGCCGTCAGTTGTTTATCATGCCTGCTGGAGAACAGGGTTTTGTTCCAAATGTCTATGTACTATTTAAGATCCAACAAAAGCGTGGAGATTACTACCATAGTAAGAATTACAACTTAGTTTATATGAGCTTCAAAACTGGCTTTGAGAATGAAAGTTGCTTTTAGACACCTTATGCACCGCCCTCCCCTCTCGTAATCTTACGCGTGTGACGCATTGTGGTGATATGTGCACTATCCCCACCACAGTTGCTACTCATCCCTACCACGCAGAATTCCTGTCAAGATAAAATAATACATCTGTAGTCGTGTACCACCAAAAAGCCCATTTTTACTGTCAACTATCTAAAAAGGAATTCTGCATTTGATGAACAAGCGTTTATAAAAACATTTTGGCCTTCGGTAAAAAGTTTCTGCTCAATTTGGATTATTTTATACAAAATGTCAAATTTGTTAAAATGTAAAAATGCTTATTTCTCAACACCCCTTTTCAGTATTTTTCAATATTCAGTACGATCGGTCAGGACAGGGGTTAAACTCCGGACCTTGTGATCAACAGGACATCGCTAGAAGTTCTGCCTTTATTGTGTCTTGCGATTTCTCAGACAAATACAAATTACCTCAATGCTTTGACGACGACTGAGCTTAGATGCCAAACGCTAAACAAAAGCGACTCTACAACCATTGTTGGAGTTCTTTTGATTTGAGTTTACGTCCAGACGCTAAGAGAAAAACAAAAAAGCAACGTAAATAACAAGGTGCGAACAGAAATAACAATGGTTGTCACGTGACATTGCAAGTACTTACTGTAATCTCTGAAGGGGCAAACGATCTGAGAAGCACTTCTGACGCCAAACAAACCAAGGTCCACTGGAACTAAACACAACATTTGTACTTAGTTACATTCCTTTTATTTTTAAAATAACATATAAAACAGAATTAAGAATTAAAAAGAAACATTTGTGCTGACATGATCTCTATCCCTTCATCAACCAATATTCTTGAAAAATGCGTTAGAGGGCACCCGTGTTAGGGATGCAGTTTTTCCAATTTAGCAAAAAAAAAAAAAAACTAACATCCAAGCGAACCTATGAATCATCCCAAATTTGCTCTTATTATATTCTGTTAGCCTAATGTGAAACAAACACGCCGTAGTAGTTTCATTGTTGGTACTTCTGGTTTCCGCCTGTGAGAACCAGGCAAGTACAGACATGTTCAGTATCGCCTACCACTGTAGTGGAGATAACACGCGAGGAACAATATGCGGCTTTGAAATTCTGCTTTCGTCTCAACAAATCTTCAGTTGAGGCCTATACAATGTTACAGGAGGCCTATGGAGAGTCTGTTCTTCCCTACAGCACAGCTCGAAGGTGATTTAAAATGTTTAAAGAGGGGAGACAATCAATTTCAAAGGCAGAGCGAACAGTTACTGCTCTTACGGAAGGAAACATAAACAGTGCTGCTGCCATTGTGAGAGAGGATCGACGAATTACCTTAAGATAACTTTTTGAAAAACAGAACAATTCATTGAGTACCCACACGTTGGTGACAGACACATTACACATGAGACTGTGCGCGATGCTTAAAACATTGCAAGTCCATATCAGGCGCAAAAGACCACATTTCCGTGAAGCAGGCTGGATGCTACACTACGATAACGCGCGGCCGCAAATTGCCAATGTTTTTGCTGAATATCTTGCAAAAATCAACGTGAAGTACATCCCACGCCCTCGCTATAATCCAGATTTAGCCCCATGTGACTTTTTTCTATTCCCTAGCTTGAAGAAACGCCTTCGTGGGAGGCATTATCCATCATCAGAAGCAGTGGTGAAGGCTGCGGAGGCCATTTTGAAGGATCTCTCAAAAATGGTCTCCAGCATGTCTTTGAAGACTGGCAGAAACGCTGGGACAAGTGTATCGCACTCAGGGGAGACCATTTTGAGTAGGGCCATCAAAATTATGACGATGAGTAAAGGTACGTTGTAAAAAAGAAATTGTGATCATTGTTTAAAGAACAGCTTTCGTATATTTTGAAATACAGGTCCTAAAACGTGTTAATCGAGATTTTGTTACATATTGTTTGGTAGCTGTAATGAAAACCAGAAAATACAGTAGACTTACGCAATGAAATCAAATATCTTGAGAAGAAGGCTTTGACATTCCTTCCTAATTCTATAGCCAAAACATGAAACACGAATACAGCCTCCATATTTGTAAAAAGTACATAGCTGGTCTGAAAGGTTTCCGACCTAATAACGATACAAAAATTTTTTTCAGAATTTTTTTTTCAGCATAGTCTCCTTGTGAGACTACACACTTCTCCCAGCGATGCTCCCATCTCTGTAACCCGTCCAAATAGTACTCGCCGTTTTTCAACATAGTCTCCTTGTAACTCTACACACTTCTCCCAGCGATGCTCCCATCTCTGTAACCCGTCCAAATAGTACTCGGCGTTTTTCAACATAGTCTCCTTGTAACTCTACACACTTCTCCCAGCGATGCTCCCATCTCTGTAACCCGTCCAAATAGTACTCGCCGTTTTTCAACATAGTCTCCTTGTAACTCTACACACTTCTCCCAGCGATGCTCCCATCTCTGTAACCCGTCCAAATAGTACTCGCCGTTTTTCAACATAGTCTCCTTGTAACTCTACACACTTCTCCCAGCGATGCTCCCATCTCTGTAACCCGTCCAAATAGTACTCGGCGTTTTTCAACATAGTCTCCTTGTAACTCTACACACTTCTCCCAGCGATGCTCCCATCTCTGTAACCCGTCCAAATAGTACTCGCCGTTTTTCAACATAGTCTCCTTGTAACTCTACACACTTCTCCCAGCGATGTTCCCATCTCTGTAACCCGTCCAAATAGCACTCGGCGTTTTTCAACATAGTCTCCTTGTAACTCTACACACTTCTCCCAGCGATGCTCACATCTCTGTAACACGTCCAAATAGTACTCGACGTTTTTCAACATAGTCTCCTTGTAACTCTACACACTTCTCCCAGCGATGTTCCCATCTCTGTAACCCGTCCAAATAGCACTCGGCGTTTTTCAACATAGTCTCCTTGTAACTCTACACACTTCTCCCAGCGATGCTCCCATCTCTCTAACCCGTCCAAATAGTACTCGGCGTTTTTCAACATAGTCTCCTTGTAACTCTACACACTTCTCCCAGCGATGTTCCAATCTCTGTAACCCGTCCAAATAATACTCGGCGTTTTCCAACATACTCTCCTTGTAACTCTACAAAGTTCTCTCAGCGATGCTCCCATCTCTGTAACCCGTCCAAATAGTACTCGGCGTTTTTCAACATAGTCTCCTTGTAACTCTACACACTTCTCCCAGCGATGTTCCCATCTCTGTAACCCGTCCAAATAATACTCGGCGTTTTCCAACATACTCTCCTTGTAACTCTACAAAGTTCTCTCAGCGATGCTCCCATCTCTGTAACCCGTCCAAATAGTACTCGGCGTTTTTCAACATAGTCTCCTTGTAACTCTACACACTTCTCCCAGCGATGTTCCCATCTCTGTAACCCGTCCAAATAATACTCGGCGTTTTCCAACATACTCTCCTTGTAACTCTACAAAGTTCTCTCAGCGATGCTCCCATCTCTGTAACCCGTCCAAATAGTACTCGGCGTTTTTCAACAAAGTCTCCTTGTAGCTATACACACTTCTCCCAGCGATGTTCCCATCTCTGTAACCCGTCCAAATAGTACTCGGCGTTTTCCAACATAGTCTCCTTGTAACTCTACACACTTCTCCCAGCGATGTTCCCATCTCTGTAACCCGTCCAAATAGTACTCGGCGTTTTCCAACATAGTCTCCTTGTAACTCTACACACTTCTCCCAGCGATGCTCCCATCTCTGTAACCCGTCCAAATAGTACTCGGCGTTTTTCAACAGTCTCCTTGTAACTCTACACACTTCTCCCGGCGATGTTCCCACCTCTGTAACCAGTCCAAATAGTACTCAGCGTTTTTCAACATAATCTACTTGTAACTCTACACACTTCTCCCAGCGATGTTCCCATCTCTGTAACCAGTCCAAATAGTACTCGGCGTTTTTCAACATAATCTACTTGTAACTCTACACACTTCTCCCAGCGATGCTCCCAACTCTGTAACCTGTCCAAATAGTACTCGGCGTGTTTCAACATAGTCTCCTTGTAAGTCTATACACTTCTCCCAGCGATGCTCCCAACTCTGTAACCTGTCCAAATAGTACTTGGCGTGTTTCAACATAGTCTCCTTGTAAGTCTATACACTTCTCCCAGCGATGCTCCCATCTCTGTAACCCGTCCAAATAGTACTCGGCGTTTTTCAACATAGTCTCCTTATAACTCTACACACTTCTCCCAGCGATGCTCCCAACTCTGTAACCTGTCCAAATAGTACTCGGCGTTTTTCAACATAGTCTCCTTGTAACTCTACACACTTCTCCCAGCGATGCTCCCAACTCTGTAACCTGTCCAAATAGTACTTGGCGTGTTTCAACATAGTCTCCTTGTAAGTCTATACACTTCTCCCAGCGATGCTCCCATCTCTGTAACCCGTCCAAATAGTACTCGGCGTTTTTCAACATAGTCTCCTTGTAACTCTACACACTTCTCCCAGCGATGCTCCCATCTCTGTAACCCGTCCAAATAGTACTCGGCGTTTTTCAACATAGTACTCTTGTAACTCTACACGCTTCTCCCAGCGATGCTCTCATCTCTGTAACCAGTCCAAATAGTACTCGGCGTTTTTCAACATAGTCTCCTTGTAACTCTACACACTTCTCTCAGCGATGTTCTCATCTCTGTAACTCGTCCAAATAGTACTCGGCGTTTTTCAACATAATCTCCTTGTAACTCTATAACTTCTCCCAGCGATGATTCCATCTGTGTAACACGTCCAAATAGTACTCGGCGTTTTTCTCTGCAAAATTATTGTTCACGAAGTTGATTGCCTCTTCATTTGACGAAAATCTCTGTCCCCCGCACGCAATTTTCAGATGAGGGAACAAAAAGAAGTTGTTTGGGGCTAGATCTGGTGAGTCATTCTGTTCAAACCGTAATTCCTGGTTTTTCGCCATTGCAACCGCTGAGGTGTGAGACGGTGCGTTGTCTTGGTGAAAAAGGATTTCGTTTTTCTGCAAATGTGGCCGTTTTCCCGCAAGTTCTGACTGCAGCATGTCAAGTAATGATGCGTAGTATGCTCCTGTAATGGTGTTTCCTTTTTGAAGATAATCGATTAAAATAACTCCATGA
The DNA here is from genome assembly GCA_030765055.1 of Mantis religiosa. NCBI lineage: Eukaryota > Metazoa > Arthropoda > Insecta > Mantodea > Mantidae > Mantis > Mantis religiosa. Next base: position 160,273,828 of record CM060954.1, read on the forward strand.
CTATCCCAAAACACAGTCGCCATAACTTGCCCAGCCGATTAAAAAAAACAGATTTTGCTTTTCTGGAGCCGGTTCTCCCTCTGCAGTCAATTGTTTGGACTGTATTTTTGTTTCGGGCGTATAATGATGTATCCAAGTTTCATCTACAGTAATTAATCGGCACCAAAACTTGCCGGCACCAACAGAGCTTTGGAAATGTTCATTCAAACACGTTTTTGGTCTAACGTGAGCAAACGCGGTACCCAACGCGCGTACACCTTTCTCATGTCTAAATGTTGATTTAATATGTGACAAACACGTTCTTTTGACATGTTCATAGCCTCTGCTATCTCTCTCACTTTAAATCGGTCGTCGTCTAGCACCATTTGATGAACTTTGGCGATGCTTTCGTCGGTAGTTGCAGTTTTTGGACGTCCCGAACGTTCATCGTCTCCCAAGCTCTTACGACCACGTTTAAATTCAGTTGCCCAAACTTTCGCTGTGGTAAATAATAGAGCAGAATCCCCATACACAGAATCCAACTCATCTTTGATTTGCGTAGGCATATTGGCTTTCAAAAACAAATATTTAATGGCAGCTCGATACTCGATTTTGTCCATTTTCATAAAAACACTCACATCGAGTCATTCAAACCGTTGTTACATAACAACTGAGCGCCCAAAATGGCTGAAACTTTGGCGAGTACCTGTCAACAGATGAACAACGAAATTCACTAGCTTTTATTTACGAGTGCTGCCATCTTCATGTTGAGGCTGGAAACTTTCCAGACCACTCTTGTACGTATTTGAAAATTCAAACCAATAACTCGGAAATGTCGAGTTCCACAGATAAGTTTGTTTGTGTGTTTTAAAAGACAATACGGGACTTCTGTGCCTAACATGTTTAAAATCTAGGGACATTACAGTTTTCCTGTTATTTGACTCTTATCACCTGAAGAGTTTTCGGCTTCGATCATTTTAAACCGTTATAATGCGTGCGTGAGTATAGTCCAGCGAGTTGGCTGGCCTGCGTGAGGAATCACCGCAACAGGTTCGTATCAATCTTTGGTTAACTTCGATAACATGACCAGGCTTATCCAATCAGGGCTTAGAAATTAGCTGTAGAGTGCCAATCCGTGTAATGAGCCAGCTTGGCATGATTACAGCACATAATGAGCCACCAAGAATAATAGCATCTTAAGCGAGTTTAATGATACAGAGGTCGCCTCAGCTTTGTTTCCGACGTATATTTGGGCCTACATGTGCAAATGTAATCCGCGAAATAATTCTCGCTGCGTAAGAATAAGAAGAGTTTCTGGCGGAGGGATATGTCACCATCAGCGAAAACTACTCCGTCCATTTTTCACTCTTTTTGAAGATGCCGGCTTTCTACGTGTGGGGGCAAGACACGATTTTCCTCTTAAAGTGAGTTTCATTTATACATTCGTGCTCCCAAAACATTATCACGTACACTCACATGACTTTCTCTACTCTTGTACTAACACTTATTGCTCTATTTCAAGATAAACATTAATTTATTGTAGTTACAAGGGAGTACAGTAGACTTTAAGTGATAGTCAAATGTTTTGGTCGTTATGTGATATATACATGACTTTCTCTACTCTTGTACAAACACTTATTGCTCTATCTACTTTAAGATAAACATTATCTTATTGTAGTTACAAGGGAGTACAGTAGACTTTAAGTGATAGTCAAATGTTTTGGTCGTTATATGATGTATACATGACTTTCTCTACTCTTTACTAACACTTATTGCTCTATTTCAAGCTAAACATTATCTTATTGTAGTTACAAGGAAATACAGTAGACTTTAAGTGATAGTCAAATGTTTTGGTCGTTATATGATGTATACATGACTTTCTCTACTCTTTACTAACCCTTATTGCTCTATCTACTTCAAGATAAACATTATCTTATTGTAGTTACAAGGGAATACAGTAGACTTTAAGTGATAGTCAAATGTTTTGGTCTTTATGTGATGTATACATGAGTTTCCCTACTCTTGTACTAACACTTATTGCTCTATTTCAAGATAAACATTATCTTATTGTAGTTAGAAGGGAATACAGTAAACTTTAAGTGATACTCAAATGTTTTAGTCATTATGTGATGTACACTTGACTTTTTCTACTCTTATACAAACACTTATTGCTCTATTTACTTCAAGATAAACATTACCGTATTGGGAATACAGTAGACTTTAAGTGATAGTCAAATGTTTTGGTCGTTATGTGATGTACACGTGAGAAACCCTCCAATGTTAAGTCATATCGGACGATGAATGAAATGATGTTCAAATGAGTACAGGGTACATAGAGCTTAGAGTTACCAGACATTCATCTTTCAGAATAAGGGAAAACCTCCAACGTTAAGTCATATCTGACGATGAATGAAATGCTGTTCATATGAGTACAGGGTACATAGAGCTTAGAGTTAACAGACATTCATGTTTCAGGATAAGAGAAAGCGTCTAACGTTAAGTTATATCGGACGATGAATGAAATTATGTTCAAATGAGCTTAGATTTACCTGACATTCATCTTTCAGGATAAGGGAAAGTCCCGGAAAATGTCTTACCACCCTGACTGAAATTCGAACCCGGGACCTCTTGAACGTGAGAGTGATGCTTAAACTTCTACGCTACAGAAGCGGCACTCCTTCAGATGTTTTTCTCCTCCGTGGGTAACGGGTAGCACGTTAGACTGGTTCCTGCGGTCTGGGCTTCAAAACAGGTGGAGAGCGAGTGATTCTTTGTAATATAAAACAACCTAAAATACATTCTTCAGGAGGGAAGTAAAGCCGGTGGTCCATGTGCTAAACATTTGATACGTAAAATAACATTATGCTGATAAAGATGCCTTCTTGGGGTGTGGTAGGTGCCCATCAGATGGTGCCGGTGCTTGCTCAGGGTAAGAGACTCCCTGCGGCTGCTTGTTCAAGACGTTGACGATTAGGCTCGCTAGCTAGCTCCAGCAGTAGAAAAGGCACATACGAGGACTGTTCAAAAAATTCTAGAACTTTCTCAACAAAAATTTTTGACTCTTACCTTTTATTCACTGTGTATGCTCTCTGCTCTACAATTGATTTATTGCTCCCAGCACCGTTTCTACTTCCGGAAGCAGTCATGGTACACCTGTTTCTGGATCACATGAATTTTCTTTTATCTTGTCGATCATTACAAATCTTCGTTCTTTAAACAGGATTTCAACTTTGGACATAAAAAATTTGCACGTAGGGACCAGATCTGGAGAGTATGGAAGATGAGGCAGAACAGCGATTTTGTTTTTGTACAAAACTCGCGCACCAACAGGGATGAATGAGTGGGTGCGTTATCAGGATACAAAGGCATGAATTCTCTAGCTATATTTCAGGTCATTTATTTCTCATATTTTCAACTGAAACGTTACTTTTTTTGGAATCTCTCGGACAGCTAGTCTTGATTTTTTTTTAATTTACGTCCTACAACGTTAAGTCATATCGGACGGTGAATGAAATGGGGCAAATGATGCTCAAATGTGTCCATGGAGCTTAGAGCTACTCGACATTCGTATTTCAGGATAAGGGAAAACCCCGGAAAAACCTTATCCAGGTAACTCGCCCTGACCGAGATTCGAACTCGGGACCTCTTGAACTTGAGGCAGACATGCTACCATCTACGCTACCAAGGCGGGCTTGGCACACACAATTTCCTGAAATGAGCATATGGGCTCGTAACGTAAGTCCGACCATTTTTAAACCGTCTAAATAATTCGTTTAAGCACGCATCGCCGAAGGCTTCATTTGACGTATCGTTTTGAAGGTTTTCTTGAGTTTCACGTGAAGTTTAATGCAGAAGAGTTGCTGCTCTAACTCTGCCATCTCCATACCACGTTATACTCAACAATAATAGATAATATAATAATGGAACTTCCACTAGCTGCAAATTAAACGCAGGCGTGGGCACGAAATTGCAAATGTTGCGGAATTTTTTAAACTGAAAGCACGATTTGAGACCATATACTTGATTCTTTTATGTTTTATTAATACAAAAATTAGTAAATTTATTCTCTCTTTGATACGTACTGTTATCCACTAACATTTATTATGAGCTGGGATGTGCCCTTTTTCCTAACAAGGCAGCCCTTGCTTGGTACGGGTTTGCGCCTCTTAATTTTCTCTTCTACGCTGCATTACTTGTAGGTGCCTTTAATCAGCTGTTCAACTTTTTTACTTCTCGATATTACACACCTTGCCCTTTCTTGCCTCCCTATCACCATAACTACAGTTCACCTGTCATTTGTTTTACACTCTCTATTTAAAAAGGAGTATAATGTTAACTGTACGTCACGTTCAATACCTCAACTGACATTTAAACTTTACACTGCACAGCAATAAATACTGAATCAATTTTAATATCTCAATTACTCAAAGGTACATTTTCTTTCGTATTAAAGTCAATTGTGAGTCGTGAGACCAGAAGATCCGTGGTTCAAATCCCGGCTATGGCATTGAATTTTTCAGTCTGACTCTACCCTTTCATAGTGCATCCTACATACGGCTAGTGTGAAAGAACAATTAATTTCCATTAATTGACCTAATAGTGGTTAACTATAAAGCCCGGGCCTTAAAGTACTTACAGCATAGTAAGTCGCCATTAAGGTAGTTGTCTCATGTGTTTATGAGAACTCCTAAGTGGTTCACCGGGAAAAACACGAGTCAGTTGGAGAATTTAATGCCATGTTGGCACGTTGGCCGTTGTACAAGGGCTGTTCAATAAAGAATGATCAAAAAATTTTACGATCATAATTTTTCGCACTAAAATTCAATCTTAATATATTCTGTTAGCTTAATGTGAAACAAACACGCCGTAGTAGTTTCATGGTTGGTACTTCTGGTTCCCGCCTGTGAGAAGGGGCAAGTCCAGCATCGCCTACCGCTGCAATGGAGGTAACATGCTGTTAAAGTTGATGTTAGAGGAAGATCCGGACTTTCTTTCAAACGTAATCACTGCTGATTAAACTTGGCTACATCATTTTGATCCTGAGAGCAAACAGCAAAGCTCAATGTGGAAATCTCCTTCATCACCAACCCCCAAAAAAGTAAAAGTGGTTGCTTCTGCTGAGAAAGGTATGGTCATCTCATTCTTTGATATTCATGGAACGGTTTATCAGCATGTTGTACCTGCACACACATCAGTAACTGGACAATACTACAGGGATGTCCTGAAAACATTGCAAGTCCATATTAGGCGCAAAAGACCACATTTCCATGAAGCAGGCTGGATGCTGCACCACGATAATGCGCGGCCGCATATTGCCAATGCTGTTGCTGTATATCTTGCAAAAATCAACGTGAAGTGCATCCCTCACGCTACCTATAGTCCGGATTTAGCCCTATGTGACTTTTTTCTATTCCCTAACGTGAAGAAACGCCTTCGTGGGAGGCATTATCCATCATCAGAAGCAGTGGTGAAGGCTGCGGAAGCGATTTTGAAGGATCTCTCAAAAATTGTTTCCAGCATGTCTTTGAAGACTGGCAGAAACACTGGGACAAGTACATCGCATTTAGGGGAGACTATTTTGAGAAGGACTATCAAAATTTTGAGGATGAGTAAAGATACGTTGTCAATGTGATAATTTTTTATTGAACAGCCCACGTAGCTCAATGGTTTAGAGCGGCTGGACGGATACCAGAAGATACGTGGTTCAAATCCCGGCTATGGCATTGAATTTTTCAGTGTGGCTCTGCCCTTCCAAAGTCTATTGTCATCTAACAAGGTCGCGGCAAGTGTTTTACGGGATGCACAGGGAATTATTTGATTGATTACTTGGAAAAGGGTAAAAGTATCACTAATGACTACTACGCAAGCTTACTGCAACGTTTGCATGATGAGGTGTAAAGAAAAAAGCCTAATTTGGCGAAGAAAAAGTCTTGTTTCTTCATAACAATGCTCAAGCCCATCTTTCTGTCTTTACAATGGGAAAAATGTTTGAATTAAAGTGTGACGTGCATGAACATCCATCCTATTTGCCAGATCTATTACATTTAGAACACCGATATGAAAAATGTATTAGCCTTTCGGTAAATTATGTTGAGGAAAGCCGAAAAAATGACACTTAAATATTAAGAGTCTGTAATAAAAATGCCTATAGAAAACATATGACGGTAAACTTTCAGGATATGCTTTTCTGTATCTCCCGCAATTGTTTTGCCCATTCAAAGACTTGCAATGTTCTCCTAGGCTTAAAGCGCACTTACTCTATCAGCTCATTAAAATCTCCAGCGATTTAATCGGCTCTCTGAATTGTATCGAGCTCGGGAAAAAAACGGGCCGTGCAATAAACGGACTTAAGTGCTCTGCATTCCGCGCTTTCTTGCTAGTGTCGCATTACACGAAATGCCAAAAGATGATTAAAGATGGAACGAGTTTCGCATTTAGTTTTCCTCCGCGGAGAGGTAGAACTCCCGGAGGTCAATGGCAATGAACTTGTTCATCATCAGCAGTGTCACGCAAGGCTCCGCCAGGAGCGCTACCGTCGTGAGGAAGACACCTCGCATCCCTATTGGCCGTGCAAGGTTTTAGTCCCCCTCTTGGTACCCTTGACCACATTCAGTTCCTACCGACTTAAATGATAAGTGGCCACGAAACAATCTCGCGAATATGCGCCCTCTCTGAAGTGTTGGTGTTTGTACAGAGACTGTTGACATGTGGTTCTCGAGGTGAAGGCGACGTCGCGACGCCATGGAGTCTGTGTTCAATAGCAGGAGAAGCAATAAGACGACCAGGACGGGCACACGGCGCTCCGTCACGGCGACCAGCCTCTACCAGGCGACGCCGTTTGGGACGCCGCCTCCAGGTGCTCGACAGGTATGTTGACAAACACTTTCATCCCAACAATGTTTGTTTACATTAAAACATATGAATAACGATCTTTATCACCGCCTCTATACTATGCTCTCTTGTTCACAAATAGAACAAACGTCTGTGTGCATAGCATGTGACTGTATTTGTCTGTGAATTCCACCCTACCACCACAAACTACCCCTACATTAAACTCCAAAACATATCTACAATTTTAATTAATACCTCCTCTGTAGCATAGGTGAGACATCCCGAGTTCAAATCTCGATCAGGGTGAGTTATCTGAATAAATATTTTCCACGGTTATACCTTATCCTGACAGACGACTGTCGGATAACTCTAAGCTCTATGGACCCTGGACTCATTTAAGTATCATTCCATTCATCGTCATTTAAAAGCACATTCCATAGAGCTTAGAGTTACCTGTCATTCATCTTTCAGGATAAGGGAAAACCTCCAACGTTAAGTCATATCGGATGATGAATGAAATGATGTCCAAATGAGTACAGAGTACATAGAGCTTAGAGTTACCAGACATTCATCTTTTACGATAAGAGAAAACCTCCAAAGTTAAGTCATATCGGACGATGAATGAAATGATGTTCAAGTGAGTACAGAGTACATAGAGCTTAGAGTTACCAGACATTCATCTTTCAGGATAAGGGAAAACCTCCAACGTTAAGTCATATCGGACGATGAATGAAATGATGTTAAAATGAGTACAGGGTACATAGAGCTTAGAGTTACCAGACATTCATCTTTCAGGATAAGAGAAGACCTCCAAAGTTAAGTCATATCGGACGATGAATGAAATGATGTTCAAATGAGTACAGAGTACATAGAGCTTAGAGTTACCAGACATTCATCTTTTACGATAAGAGAAAACCTCCAAAGTTAAGTCATATCGGACGATGAATGAAATGATGTTCAAGTGAGTACAGAGTACATAGAGCTTAGAGTTACCAGACATTCATCTTTCAGGATAAGGGAAAACCTCCAACGTTAAGTCATATCGGACGATGAATGAAATGATGTTAAAATGAGTACAGGGTACATAGAGCTTAGAGTTACCAGACATTCATCTTTCAGGATAAGAGAAGACCTCCAAAGTTAAGTCATATCGGACGATGAATGAAATGATGTTCAAATGAGTACAGAGTACATAGAGCTTAGAGTTACCAGACATTCATCTTTTACGATAAGAGAAAACCTCCAAAGTTAAGTCATATCGGACGATGAATGAAATGATGTTCAAGTGAGTACAGAGTACATAGAGCTTAGAGTTACCAGACATTCATCTTTCAGGATAAGGGAAAACCTCCAACGCTAAGTCATATCGGACGATGAATGAAATGATGTTAAAATGAGTACAGGGTACATAGAGCTTAGAGTTACCAGACATTCATCTTTCAGGATAAGAGAAGACCTCCAAAGTTAAGTCATATCGGACGATGAATGAAATGATGTTCAAATGAGTACAGAGTACATAGAGCTTAGAGTTACCAGACATTCATCTTTTACGATAAGAGAAAACCTCCAAAGTTAAGTCATATCGGACGATGAATGAAATGATGTTCAAGTGAGTACAGAGTACATAGAGCTTAGAGTTACCAGACATTCATCTTTCAGGATAAGGGAAAACCTCCAACGTTAAGTCATATCGAGCGATGAATAAAATGATGTTCAAATGAGTACAGGGTACATAGAGCTTAGAGTTACCAGACATTCATCTTTTAGGATAAGAGAAAACCTCCAACGTTAAGTCATATCGGACGATGAATGAAATTATGTTCAAATGAGTACAGCGTACATAGAGCTTACAGTTACCAGACATTCATCTTTCAGGATAAGAGAAAACCTCCAACGTTAAGTCATATCGGACGATGAATAAAATTATGTTCAAATGAGTACAGGGTACATAGAGCTTAGAGTTACCAGGCATTCATCTTTCAGGATAAGAGAAAACCTCCAACGTTAAGTCATATCGGACGATGAATGAAATGATGTTCAAATGAGTACAGGGTACATAGAGCTTAGAGTTACCAGACATTCATCGTTCAGGATAAGATAAAACGTCCAACGTTAAGACATGTCGGACGATGAATGAAATGATGTTCAAATGAGTACAGGGTACATAGAGCTTAGATTTACCAGACATTCATCTTTCAGGATAAGGGAAAACCTCCAAAGTTAAGTCATATCGGACGATGAATGAAATGATGTTCAAATGAGTACAGGGTACGTAGAGCTTAGATTTACCAGACATTCATCATTCAGGATAAGGGAAAACCTCCAACGTTAAGTCATATCGGACGATGAATGAAATGATGTACAAATGTGTGCAGGGTACATAGAGCTTAGAGCTACCAGACATTCATCTTTCAGGATAAGGGAAAACCTCCAACGCTAAGTCATATCGGACGATGAATGAAATATGTTCAAATGAGCCCAGGGTACATAGAACTTAGAGTTATGAAACATTCATCTCTGAGGATAAGGGAAAACCTTTACCATGTAACCCATACTGACAGAGATTCAAACTCGGGACCTCTTAGCCGTGAGAGAGATACGATGCCTAGGCTACAGAGGCGGTCTTGTAAGATTTTGCTCTCTACGTAATATGCTTTGTCAATGAAACAAACTTCGGGCAAAATTATTTTGAAATGTTTCTCAAATATCTGTGTATTAAAACATCCACTATTTTGTCTATTTTTGATAATTTAATTTTGCACTCGACTTTACGCTAACTTCCCGATGAGTTAGAAACTCTAGAAATTTTAAACATAGCGCATAACTGAATGACAAATCAATATTAACTCGCCTTTAGGAAAATCCTTCCAACATTATTTATCCTTAGAGTTAAAGCATTTTGAAGATATTCCTTTTCCCAAAAATGCCTTTGATGTGTTTTTTATTAAAATACCTTAAGTTTTATATATTTCTATGAGAAATCAAATTAATTTACTGAGGACAGCCTCAGTTTAAATATTTAAACATATTTCTGAAGTGGATGAAAAATTAAAATAAATAAACTTGCATGGTTGTAAATTTTTAAATACTGCGTTTTTAAAATGGATTAATATAATTTATGTTACTAGTAAATCACGACGTATTTTTGAGTGGAAGGTTTGTTTATTTCCGCGAGTGTATACATAAATACGTAAGGCTTGTAATATACAATGTTTTATCCAACAGCTTAAGAAAAAAACACATCATTATGCCATACTTTTTTTATTAAAAATTAGGCATTTTATTGTTAGACATGAATAATCTCTGCTATGAGTCGAATTATCTCTACCAGAGTTAATTTAGCAGGTCAAACAGAAGAATAAAGTTAAGATTTGCGAGACAAAAACACATCGCCTACTCTAATATAGTGTCAAAGACAATTGACTATCGATTGCCTCGTAGATGGCTTAGTTCATATGTTAAAATGACTTCCTCGGAAATTTTCGTAACACTTTTTGAACTGCACCGTTTCCTAAAACATAAATATTCTTTGTCATATATTGTATATGTCTTTTCTGGCAACAAACTAAGACTAGCAATTCTAACTTCTTCTGGAATTTCTTCAGATATAAAACTTCCGTGGCCAGAATCACTCATTTTGACATACAATTTACCATTTGTCATTTTTGTGTCGCCATACTTATGATTCTTCACTATTCAGAGCCTCCAATATCATTTTACACCAAGTAAAATAATCGATTCTAAATATTTTCTCGGGAGTTAAATTTTTTCACTCAATAATAAACATCAACTTGCCTTACAAGTCCCTTAAATAACTATTATCCAACACTTTCCCTAATCACTAAAAAGGATTGCTAATTTTTAATTAAACCATAATGAAATAGGAAGATTATTTGTAATGTTATTTTCTGAAATAGTTATTTAGACCAAGGCCGGCTGCATATATGTCATAAACATAGTTGGCCACTACCTAGTATGAGAGATTCGATGTTCGCTAGTCATTTGTTTTAATTGTTGATATAGTTTGATATCAACTTACGGCAATTGTTTCACACTAATTAAGAAAAATAATGTTTCATAGATGTTCGCTGAAAGAGGAGAAGGTATTTATAGCAGATAATAACTGTTATGTTTAAAAGGTAGGTGTAGTGATTGTATTTTATTCATAAAGTGGTTAAAGCGTCCAATACAGAATGCCTTTTAGTGCATATTACTGGAGTTCTGTTTATCATGCTTAAGTCCATGATAGATTATGAATTTATCTGATATTCGTAACCTCAAAGAGTATTACATGCATAAATTTTAACAGATTATGTAAATAACGATTAATTCCTTAATTTTGTTGTGTAAAAGCATTTCATCATTTATGTCAGATCACGTCATACTAAATCAATGAACAATCAAATGTGTTACGGAATACTAACCAATCCACAGCAGTAACAAAGAATACTTCGGAAAGAGTTAACTTCAAACACACAAAACAAATGTTTGACACCTTTGTGGAAGTACAGAGTAAACCTAGACGTCCTGAAGGTGAACTTTATGGATTCCTGTTCGTGCTTCACCTAAACGTTGTGGTACCTGGACGAGAGTTCAAGGCTTGCAAAGTTTAGACGGAAATGGAAGTCCGGAAGAGTAAATATTGCACTGTAATCACATTTTATTGCCTCTTCATCGGATATTCCAAACACAGAAACGAGAGAAAAAGGAAGAAAGCAAAATCACACGCACTGCCTTGTCCAAGGACGCTCTGCGCGCATTCACACGTGTTCTCTCAAGGTCCGGTAACTTCAAGCGAGATTCTCATTGTGGCCGTTTATTCCTTTAATTGAAATTACCAACGTTAAGTTACTACGGACGATGAATGAAAAGATGTTTAAATGAATACAGGGTACACAGAGCTTAGAGTTACCAGACATTCATCTTTCAACATAAGGGAAAACCTCCAATATTGTCATATCGGACGATGAATGAAATGATGTTCAAATGAGTACAGGGTACATAGAGCTTAGTGTTACCAGACATTCATCTTTCAGGATAAGAGAAAACCTCCAACGTTAAGTCATATCGAACGATGAATGAAATGATGTTCAAATGAGTACAGGGTACATGGAGCTTAGAGTTACCAGACATTCATCTTTGAGGATAAGAGAAAACCTCCAACGTTAAGTTATATCGGACGATGAATGAAATGATGTTCAAATGAGTACGGGATACATAGAGCTTAGAGTTACCAGACATTTATCTTTCACGTTAAGGGAACCCACGGAAAAAAAAAAAAAAAAACTTATGACTGACCGAACGTAAGCAGGCATGCTGCTACTTAGGCTACAGAGGTGGGCACTTCCCAAGGATATATGAATCGCAGGCGGGTACAGGCTACAGGTACACAGAGACACGCGGTAGTCCGTAGTTTTGTGTTGGCATAAATGGACCTGCTAGAGAATGACAAAGATAGTCGATAAATAACCCTGTCGGTAGAATTGTTTACATTGAAGCAACTTCCACGCCGGCACACACGAAAACTACACACCACACCTGAAAGAGGAGTAAGCAATGGAATGAAAACTAAATTGCGGTACATGAGATATCGCGTTTCCCAAGATCAGAGGTTAACGGCAGTAGAGCCTAGTAACTTCACACGTTATACGGACCGGTTTATGGAAGACACAGTATTTTGAATCCGTACTTTGTTCGTAATTTTGGTTTTGCAAGAAAATTTCTATTTCTTCAATGTTACGCTTTATCCTGTATTAATACAGTTCTTCTGTGTTGCTTTTGAGCGGGATGGCTTAGGGGCTCCGTGACGAATTCTCTCCTTATGGTGATCCAGTCTAGTCCAAAGCCCGCCTCGGTAGCGTGGTGGTAGCCTGTCTGCCTCACGTTCAAGAGGTCCCGAGTTCGAATCTCGGTCAGGGTGAGATATCTGGATAAGGGTTTTTCCGGGGTTTTCCGTTATCCTGATAGACGAATGTCGGGTAACTCTAAGCTCCATGGACCCCGGACTCATTTGAGCATCATTTCACCAATTTCATGTATCGTCCGGTTTGACTTAACGTTGGAGGACGTAAATTACAACAACAAAAAAGTCTAGTCTAAATATTTTAATAGCAGATCTTTATGTGCTGTGCTTGAAGTTCCCTTCTCTTTCCAATCTCCGTAGATTAACTGATGTGTAGAAACAAAACAAAAACAAAAAGCTCCTACGGGTTGAAATTCCGGTATACCGGTGTCACACATATGATCCCGGCACCACTGAAAACGTCCCTAATACAGACCTTTGTTGTTCTCTGTGAATGATCAGAAGAGAAAATAAAAGGAATATACAAAAAGAAAAAAAGAAAAGAAAAAGAAAACGAATGACTTCCCATTTCGAAAATTCAAACCAACAAATAATATTTCGTAAATGGCTAACTTTACGAAAAATATATTTTAAATATTTCTTTGCTAAGAGTTCTTTTTTTTTTTTCCATAGAAGAGCATGGTATTACGGAATAGTCGGGAAACACGGAATACCAAGATTTCAGCTCTGCTGCTGCTAACATGAAGAATTCCGGAAAGACTCCCATGATGTACTGCAGTGACAGTTGACAACTTGTCATTTCACTCGCTACAGAATAAAGTGTGTTTTGTGATATTCAAATGTTTTTGCACACAAAATTTCAAGCATTTTAACCCACTAGTACGTATGTGTCTTGAATATTGGTGTTAAGTCTAAGGTACAATTTAAAGGTTCATCGTCCAAGATACCGGGTCGGGTATTATGGAATACCAGGTAGTTCTTGATGCCCGACGCAAAAGTATGATGTACCATATAACTGTACAAAATATACTGAAGTTTGGAGTATAATATTAGTAGCAAAACAATTGGCGTTGCTTATATAGGTAGAAATATAGCTTAATTTAAATCTAAAGTATATTTTAAAATAATTGAGTTCATTGAAATACAAACAAAATCCATTTTTGCTGTTACTTTAGACTTGGTTTATGGTCTAGGTCTATAAACGTTTAAGTGTTATGTCATGTTTCATGTTTTAAACCATCTATTCCATAATACCCGACTATTACATTCAAATCTCCATTTGCAGCATTTTTAAATGCATTACTTTTATAACAACAAAATGAATAGCAGCTTTTTTGAGCGACAGTTCAACACAGTTATAGTATGGAAAGATAGAGTCAGACTGAAAAATTCAATGCCATAGCCGGGATCTGAACCATGGATCTTCTGGTTGCCGTCCAGCCGCTCTAACCATTGAGCTACTATGGCCAACGTGCCGACTGACATTGAATTATCCAACTGACTTTTGTTTCTCCAGGTAAACCACTAGGAATTCTCATAAAGCCCGGGCCTTATAGAACTTACATGTTGTAAGTCGCCATTAAGGTAGTTGCCTCATGTGTTTATGAGTACTCCTAAGTGGTTTACCTGGAGAAACACGAGTCGGTTGGAGAATTTAATGTCATGTCGGCACGTTGGCCATAGTAGCTCAATGGCTTAGAGTGGCTGGATGGCAACCAGAAGATCCGTGGTTCAAATCCGGGCTATGGCATTGAATTTTTTCAGTCTGACTCTATCTTTCCATACTTTAGCCTACACACGGCCAGTGTGAAAGAACAATTAATTACCATCAATTTACCTAATAGTGGTTAACTATAAAGCCCGGGACTTAAGGTACTTACAGCATAGTAAGTCGCCATTAAGGTAGTTGTCTCATGTGTTTATGAGAACTCCTAGTAGTTTACCGGGAAAAACACGAGTCAGCTGGAGAATTTAATGTCATGTTAGCACGTTGCCATAGTAGCTCAATGGTTAGAGCGGCTGGACGGAGACTAGAATATCCGTGGTTCAAATCCAGGCTATGGCTTTGAATTTTTTCAGCCTGACTCTATCTTTCCATACTTTAGCCCACACACGGCCAGTATGAAAGAACAATTAATATGCACAGTTATAGTATGTACTAATTATGATTTGGGGATTTTTATTTTTAGAAGTGTAAATTTTTTTCCGCAATGCTCTCCTCTGTCTTTTAATTTTTCATAAAAATGTTCTTAAATATAATAGTGTCGCCAAGCATTGTGCTGCTGCCGTCCCGCGTGTAGGCGAGCGCCGATAGACAGAAGCGGGGAGAAAATGTAATGTGTAGTGTTTAACGCCCGCTTTTACTATATACGGCACCGCAGGCGGTGACATCGATGATACATGGGATGAAGATGGAGCACCGGATGGAGCATGGAGCACCGGAATGAGATGGCGGGGGAAACTGGAGGTCCCGGAGAAAACCCGCCCCAACGCCGTGTTGTCCACCACAAATTTCACTTTGCGGTCGCCTGGGTTCGAACCCGGGCCGCCTTGGTGAGAGCCAAGCGGTCTAACCACTGAACCATGGCGTGGCCGAAGCGGGGAGAGAAAGAGAGAATTATCCAGACATTGCTCTGTCTCTTTCACCAAAATCATCGACTACTTATGAGAAAATAAATGTTTTGCAAAAAATTGTCCATCTAAAAGCGTAATTTTTGTAAATCTTAATGTTATATTCTTGCTATATATGAATTTAAATGGCAAGTTTGATTATTTAACAGATGCTTCGCTTTTAGTTATGCTATACACAGAGGCCGATAGAACTTTTACTTAAAACGCTTCTTTTTTGTTTTATTCAGTGGGTTTTGTTAAACTGAATAGCGCACGAATTGTGCATTGTTAGTTATAAACTAGATAGTTATTTCTTTGTTTTTGCATAGTCACATACTGATTTCAATCTTCTTACGTACCATTCAATGTGGTATCGTGAGCACATTTTGTTGAATTCAGTGGATTTTAAAACATACGACGGCTGTTCAATAAAGAATGATCACAATTTTTTTTTTTGACAACGTACCTTTACTCATTCTCATAATTTTGATGGTCCTTCTCAAAATAGTCTCCCCTGAATGCAATGCACTTGTCCTACCTTTCTGTCAGTCTTCAAAGACATGCTGGAAACAATTTTAGGGATCCTTCAAAATCGCCTCCGCAGCCTTCACCACTGCTTCTGATGATGCATAATGCCTCCCACTAAGGCGTTTCTTCAAATTAGGGAATAGAAAAAGGGCTAAATCCGGACTATAGGAAGGGTGAGGGATGCACTTCACGTTGATTTTTGCAACATATTCAGCAACAACATTGGCAATATGCGGCCACGCACTATCGTGGTGCAGCATCCAGCCTGCTTCACGGAAATGTGGCCTTTTGCGCCTGTTATGGACTTGCAATGTTTTCAGGACATCCCTGTAGTATTGTCCAGTTACTGATGTGTGTGCAGGTACAACATGCTGATAAATCATTCCATGAATATCAAAGAATGAGATGACCATAGCTTTCCCAGCAGAAGCAATCACTTTTGCTTTTTGGGGGGTTGATAAAGAAGGAGATTTCCACACTGAGCTTTGCTGTTTGCTCTCAGGATCAAAATGATGTAGCTAAGTTTCATCAGCAGTGATTACGTTTAAAAGAAACTCCGGATCTTCCTCTAACATCAACTTTAACTGCATGCGAATGTCCTTTTGTTCAGGAATCAACAGTCTTGGAACTCATCGCGCACAAACACGTCTCATGTGTAATGTTTCTGTTACCAACGTGTGGGTGGCACCCAATGAAATGTTCAGTATTTCAGAAAGTGATCTTCAGGTAATTCGTCGATCTTCTCTCACAATGGCAGCAGCAGTGTTGATGTTTTTTTTTTTTTTTCGCAAGACCAGTAACTGGAACACTGGGTCCACCTTCCTTTGAAATTGATTGTCTCCCCTCTTTAAACATTTTAAACCATCTTCGAGCTGTGCTGTAGGGAAGAACAGACTCTCCATAGGCCTCCTGTAACATTGTATAGGCCTCAACTGAAAATTTGTTGAGACGAAAGCAGAATTTCAAAGCCGCATATTGTTCCTCGCGTGTTACCTTCATTGCAGTGATAAGTGATACTGAACATGTCTGAACTTGCCTGGTTCTCACAGGCGGGAACCAGGAGTACCAACAATGAAACTACTACGCCGTGTTTGTTTCACATTAAGCTAACAGGATATAATGAGATTGAATTTTAGTGCGAAAAATTATGACTGTAAAAAAATTATGATCATTCTTTATTGAACAGCCTTCTTACATGAAACCTTAGATATAGTACAGTACTTTGTTTAAATACGAGGTAGATAAAACAAAAATGCAGTTTTTATCATTCTAAAACATTTATAAAACAAATTAAAAACTCACTCCTTGACGTGATTTTAATGATAGGGTCGAGAGATTTTCCTTAAATGTGTCATCGGTAAGTGTGTTGTTCATAGATGTCGTCATCCCTTACATGATCAAGGCCTCCCCTACCGAAACAAAAGGAACATCGCTGACGTCATTTAGAGGAATCACATCTTGTAGAAACGTGACGATGCATTGCCGCGAATCAGCACGACTCATGCATGTTCCAATGCATGGAATATTTTATGCTTTCCAGAGAAAAACAGCTTTTCATGCAGCAGAGACATAATACTCTATCATTTACTTCTTTACAACGAAGGAAAATAACCGATAATAGAGTTTCTTGTTCGATTCAGAAGCAATGCTGCATTTCAAAACCCTGATAGAAAGAAATAAGCATCGTACAAATTGGTAGTCATGACTACGTGAGTAAAATATTTAGAATGCCATAACCTTTTGCAGTTATTTTAAGTAATATCTTCTATTTGATCTTAGAATTAGTAAATTATCAACATTTAAATTTGTTATGTTCATCCAAGAAATGAATTTAACTACAGAGCATGGATTTCTATTATTATAATAGTCATTAAAGCATACACAGAAATGCTTTTGGCAAAGAAGCCTAAACAAAGGAGATCGATATTATCTTTGCGATGAATTTCGTGAAGGACTAAGCCTATGAACTGCTCTTGCTGATGAAAATATTGCTGCTGTTGGAGCACTGCTTAATGGTTATCTTGTGAACTTGGGAATTGGTATGTGTCAAATACTTTTAGATGTGAGAAAAGTTTGATGTTGATGGATTCCATAGAAACTGATTCCCGATAAAAAAACAATGTACTGATTAGCACAGAAAAACTATAAACATAAATCAAAGGGGGCTTTGAAATTTCATTAGGAATATCATCACTACTGATGACTCTTGGATTTATTGTTATGATTCTGAAAATAAAAGTCAATTGGTTCAACATAACCTAAAAGATGTGACAAATTCGCTGTGTTGATAAGATTTGAAACAGCTATCATTGCTATTATAGCATTAGAAGAAGCTAGGCATACCGTTACGACACACAAATATATGTTTACTGCAACATTTTTATAATTTTCGTGAAAAATAACAAAAAAGGCAAATAATTTTACATCATATAAACACATCGTTGCTCATCACCATGGATAAGGTTCTGCCCTAGTGCTTCTGTTTATCTTTCTTTCCAAATTTAAGGACAAAGTACGTTGCTTTAAAGAATGGTTTTAAAAATGTGTTAATTTTAAAGGGAATATTAAAAATAGCCTTAATGCTTCTAAAACTAATTTTCTTTGACTTTTTAAATACTTCAAGAGTTGCCCTTCTCGGTATCGAATTAGAGAGGGAGATAGGAGTTACAGAAACTAAAAGTGAAAAAAAAAATACAGCATTAGAAGGAAAGAAACCAAGCTATGCATAAATAAAAAGGAAAATAAAAAGGGAAAAATCCAAGGGAAGAAGCGACAGGAACTGGAAGGAGGGGGAGTTGAAAGAATAGGAATGCTAACCAGGAAGCCATGGAATACAATAAGATAATCTCAACCTGATAAGAATCATTTTCAGAGATTTATTTCAGCAAAGAATTTCTGAAAGAAAACTCAAGGGTCACCTTCCCACCGTGCATCTGTGTATCCATGGCTCGGGCGGTAAAACATCGACGTAAAAAAGGGATTCGATCAGATAAAACAAACTCTGTCATATGCAGCAAAATGAAACAGCGCACAGATGTCCATAAAAACTCGGAACTCTTATACAAACACTTATTCCTTTATCTACCTCAACATTAACATTATCTTATTGTAAAAGGGAATACAGATTTTCAGTGATAGTCAAACATTTTATAATTGGTTGCTATGGTGATGATCTTGAACTTCCGTTCACTCTGAATGGCAAAGAGATAAAAAAATGAATAACGATTTCCTAGTTCAGAAAAACATATAAATTGGAAAATTTAAAGCATCGCTCACTTAAAAAGAAGTATATTTCAATTTAAACTGCGTTTTCATCAGATTTAAAATTTTTGAGTAGTATGTCATCGTCTATCTCTTAAAGTTTACAGTTACCTATATAAAAATCTTTCTGAATGAGCAGATTTCTGAGGACATTTCTAGAAAACTCAAGATGTCATTTGTCATGAATATGTCTTACACAAATGCCATTTTAATCGAACTACCACCCGCTTCTGTAGCTTGGTGGTAGAGCGTCCACCTACCAAACAGGAGGTCCCAAGTTTGAATCTCGGTCAGGGTGAATTATCCAGATTTTCCCCTTATCCTGAACGATGAATGCCTGGAAACTCTAAGTTCTGTGTTCTCTGTACTCATTTGAACATCATTTCATTCATCGTCTGATAAGACTAAACGTTGGAGGTTTTCTCTTATCCTGAAAGATGAATGATAACTATAAGCTCTATGTACCCTGTACTCATTTGAACATCACTTCATTTATCGTCCGATATGACTTAACGTTGGAGGTTTTCCCTTATCCTGAATGATGAATGTCTGATAACTCTAAGTTCTATGTACCCCGTACTCATTTGAACATCATTTCATTCATCGTCCGACAAGACTTAACGTTGGAGGTTTCCCTTATCCTGGAAGATGAATGCTGGTAACTCTATGCTCTATATACCCTGTACTCATTTGAACATCATTTCATTCATCGTCCGATATGACTTAACTTTGGAGGTTTTCCCTTATCCTGAAAGAAAAATGTCTGGTAATTCTAAGTTCTATGTACCCTGTACTCATTTGAACATCATTTCATTCATCGTCCGATATGACTTAACGTTGGAGGTTTTCTCTTATCCTGAAAGATAAATGTCTGGTAACTCTAAGCTCTGTGTACCCTGTACTCATTTGAACATCATTTCATTCATCGTCAGATATGACTTAACGTTGGAGGTTTTCTCTTATCCTGAAAGATGAATGTATAGTAACTCTAAGCTCTATGTACCATGTACTCATTTGAACATCATTTCATTCATCGTCCGATATGACTTAACGTTGGATGTTTCTCTTATCCTGAAAGATGAATGATAGTAACTCTAAGCTCTATGTACCCTGTACTCATTTGAACATCATTTCATTCATCGTCCGATATGACTTAACGTTGGAGGTTTCTCTTATCCTGAAAGATGAATGTATAGTAACTCTAAGCTCTATGTACCCTGTACTCATTTGATCATCATTTCATTCATCGTCAGATATGACTTAACGTTGGAGGTTTTACCTTATCCTGAAAGATGAATGTCTGTTAACTCTAAGCTCTATGTACACTGTACTCATTTGAACATCATTTCATTCATCGTCCGATATGACTTAACGTTGGAGGTTTCTCTTTTCCTGAAAGATGAATGTCTGGTAACTCTAAGCTCTATGTACCCTGTACTCATTTGAACATCATTTCATTCATCGTACGATATAACTTAACGTTGGAGGTTTCCTCTAATCCTGAAAGATGAATGTGAACTCTAAGCTCTATGTTTCCTGTACTCATTCAGACATCGTTATATTCTTCTTCCGATATAAGTTTTCGAAACATTTTGCACGTAAAGAGCACTCCGGAATGGAAGGATTTCTTGGAAATTTACATCTCGCATTTTCGGAAGATGCCCATTTTAAATATTAGATTTGGCATTTCACTACGTGGTAAGGACGCTGATATACTTCTGTTGTAAGATCTGCCAGTAGATGTAGCCTTGCTATGGTTAAGTGCAACTTGTACAGGAGAACAAATTCGTAATCCGAACCGTCACAAGCCATTTACCACACGTTAGTCACTTTTGTCATGTTTGAGGTTATCTTTTATTCGATTTTAAACCAATAATCGCTGATCCGTAACTTTCCCTCGCCTATCCTGCTAAATACTTGCAACTCTGGGAATAAACCTGTTCCCACACATTCCCTAATCGATCATTTCCCCCTCAACGCCATCAGCAAGGATTTCAAACAAACTTGATGCCGTTGAAAGCATTTGATACACAGAAACTAAGCGTAAGAACAGTTTCCCCTGCCTAGAAAGTTATAATATTCATCAAGAAAATCTTAATATATATTACACACACTTATTGTTCTATATACGTCAAGATAAACATCATTTTACTCTGGTTAGACTTTAAGCGATAGTCAAATGTTTTAAACAGCTGGTTGCTATGGTGATATCCTTGAAATTCCATTCTCTTTGCATGATTATGAAGACAAACAAAACAAATGACTTCCGTTTGTGAAAAATAAGTGTTGGAAAAATCAAACTAACAAAAAATTAATGGAAATTAATTGTTCTTTCACACTAGCCGTGTGTAGGACGCACTATGAAAGGGTAGAGCCAGAGTGAAAAATTCAATGCCATAGTCGGGATTTGAACCACGGATCTTCTGGTTTCCGTCCAAGCCGCACTACCATTGTGCTACTATGGCCAACGTGCCGACGTGACATTAAATTCTCCATCTGACTCGTGTATCTCCCGGTAAACCACTAGGAGTTCTCATAAACATATGAGACAGCTACCTTAATGGCGACTTACTATTCTGTAAGTACTTTAAGGCCCGGGCTTTATAGTTCGGACCACTATTAGGTACAATTAATTGTACCTAATCAATTGTACCTAATAGTGGTCCGAACTATAAAGCCCGGGCCTTAAAGTACTTACAGCATAGTAAGTCGCCATTAAGGTAGTTGTCTCATGTGTTTATGAGAACTCCTAAATGGTTTACCGGGAAAAACACGAGTCATTTGGAGAATTTAATGTCATATCGGCAGGTTGGCCATAGTAGCACAATGGTAGTGCGGCTGGACGGAAACCAGAAGATCCGTGGTTCAAATCCCGGCTATGGCATTGAATTTTTCATTCTGGCTCTACCCTTTCATAACAACAAATTCCCAAAAATTACTAAATCCGTCTCCTCAAAAAGGAAAAAGGTATATAAATAAACCGCGTGCTTTAACGAGACAGATTTTGTGAACCTGTTATGCAAAAGTCAATCAATTTGAAGAGGATTTCTGAGGACTTTCGTGTAAAATTCAACATGTATTTAATTCAATATAAGAATGTCTTACAAACCGACATTTTAAACACAATGTTAGAGCAAAATTAAAAATTTGCGAGAATTGGTGTATGGAAAGAGTAGCCTGGGCTTTATGTTCTTTTAAATTAACGACTTCCCCCGTTATGGGGCGATGATACTCAAATGCGCCCAGGGTCCCTAGAGCTCAGACTAATCTAACCTAATTCGGGACCTCTCGATAGTAAGGCAGACGAACTACCACCAAGCTACAGAGGTGGGCTTCACAGAAAAACGATAACTTGGTTAAATACAAACTTGATATCTAAATTTGGATTTTCTAAAGATAGACCCGAATATTTTTTAATAAAACCACACTCCAGACTCCTTTACCTATACATTGAATATTTTTCAAAAATTTTGTTTCAGAAGGAAAAAGCAGACTAACTATTTTAATTAAAACACCACATAGCAAATGAAATACACATCTTTAATTGTTTGTGAATATATTCCGAAGTCCTCTTCATTCTCGATGACCTTTGTGTAACTAGTAAACAGCAAGATATAGACAACATTTTACTACACAAAAGGTGTTGAACTTGTTAAAACACTCACTTTATGTCAAACTAATGTTGTTCTCAGGCGAACCATTCCTTGTTATTTCTTGAGTTTTTCAATACTGAGCTTTTGTCAAAAGAAAAATCCTTATTCAAATTTTTATCTCTTGGACAAACAAAGAAAACCAAATTTCAAAGTCATCACTATAGCAACCAGTTCTTCAAAGCATTTGACTATCACTAAAGCCTACTGTACAAGAGTGGTCTGAAGGGTTTCCGACCTCAACCTGAAGATCGCAGCACTCTTAAATAAAAGCTAGTAATTTCATTGTTCATCTGTTGACATTTACTCACCAAAGTTTCAGCCATTTTGGACGCTCAGTTGTTATGTAACAGTCGTTTGAGTGAGTTGCTGTGAGTGTTTTTATGAAAATAGACAAAATCGAGTATCAAATTGTCATTAAATATTTGTTTTTGAAAGGCAATACGCCTACGCAAATCAAAGATGAGTTGGATTCTGTGTATGAGAACTCCGCAATATCATTTACCACAGTGAAATTTTGGGCAGTTGAATTTAAACGTGGCCGCAAGAGCTTGGGAGACAAAGAACGTTCGGGACGTTCAAAAACTGCAGGTACCGACCAAAAAAATCGCCAAAGTTCACCAAATGGAGCAATACGACCGCCGTATAACAGATTATAACAGATTATAACAGGTATAACAGAGGCTATGAATATAACAAAAGAACGCGTTTGTCACATATTAAATCAATATTTAGATATGAGAAAGTAGTCCGCGCGTTGGGTGCCGCGTTTGCTCACGTTAGATCAAAAAATGTTCTAATGAACATTTCCAAAGCTCTGTTGGGGCAGTTTAGGCTCAATTAATCCAAGTTTTGGTGCCGATTAATTACTGTAGATGAAACTTCGATACACCATTACACCCCCGAAATAAAAATACAGTCCCAACAGTGGATTGCAAAGGAGGAACCGGCTCCAAAAATGCAAAAACTGTAGGTTTTTTTTTTTTTTTTTTTTTTTTTTGCTGGGAAAGTGATGGTGACAGTTTTTTGGAATAGTCATGGAGTTATTATAACCGATTGTCTTCAAAAAAGAAAAACCATTACAGGAGCATACTATGCATCATTACTTGAGAAACTGAAGGCAGAACTTGCGGGAAAACGGCCACATTTGCAGAATAAGAAAATTCTGTTTCACAAAGACAACGCACCGTCTCAAACTTCAGCGGTTGCAATAACGAAAATTTACGAATTACAGTTTGAACTGCTTGACTCACCAGATCTAGCCACAAGCGACTTCTTTTTGTTCCCTCATCTGAAAATTGCGCTCGGAGGACAGAGATTTTCGTCAAATGAAGAGGCGATCAAGCTTCGTGAAGAATTATTTTGCAGAGAAACACGCCGAGTACTATTTGGACGGGTTATAGAGATGAGAACATCGCTGGGAGAAGTGTGTAAAGTTACAAGGAGACTATGTTGGAAAACACCGAGTACTATTTGGACGGGTTACAGAGATAGGAGCATCGCTGGGAGAAGTGTGTAGAGTTACAAGGAGACTATGTTGAAAAACGCCGAGTACTATTTGGACGGGTTACAGAGATGAGAACATCGCTGGGAGAAGTGTGTAAAGTTACAAGGAGACTATGTTGGAAAACACCGAGTACTATTTGGACGGGTTACAGAGATAGGAGCATCGCTGGGAGAAGTGTGTAGAGTTACAAGGAGACTATGTTGGAAAACGTCGAGTACTATTTGGACGTGTTACAGAGATGGCAGCATCGCTGGGAGAAGTGTGTAGAGTTACAAGGAGATTATGTTGGAAAACACCGAGTACTATTTGGACGGGTTACAGAGATGGGAGTATCGCTGGGAGAAGTGTGTAGAGTTACAAGGAGACTATGTTGAAAAACGTCGAGTACTATTTGGACGTGTTACAGAGATGGGAGCATCGCTGGGAGAAGTGTGTAGAGTTACAAGGAGACTATGTTGGAAAACGCCGAGTACTATTTGGACGGGTTACAGAGATGGGAGTATCGCTGGGAGAAGTGTGTAGAGTTACAAGGAGACTATGTTGAAAAACGCCGAGTACTATTTGGACGGGTTACAAAGATGAGAACATCGCTGAGAGAAGTGTGTAGAGTTACAAGGAGACTATGTTGAAAAACGCCGAGTACTATTTGGACGGGTTACAGAGATGGGAGTATCGCTGGGAGAAGTGTGTAGAGTTACAAGGAGACTATGTTGAAAAACGCCGAGTACTATTTGGACGGGTTACAGAGATGGGAGCATCGCTGGGAGAAGTGTATAGAGTTACAAGGAGACTATGATGAAAAACGCCGAGTACTATTTGGACGGGTTACAAAGATGAGAACATCGCTGAGAGAAGTGTGTAGAGTTACAAGGAGACTATGTTGGGAAAAAATTATATGAAGAAAATGACTTGTATCTTTATTAGGTCGGAAACTTTTCATTGCCCCTCGTATTCCCACTAACAATGAGATGTTTATCTTGAAGTAGATAGAGCAATAAGTGTTTGTACAAGAGTAGAGAAAGTCATGTATACATCACATAACGACAAAAACATTTGACTATCACTTAAAGTCTACTGTCTTCCCTTGTAACTACAATAAGATAATGTTTATCTTGAAGTAGATAGAGCAGTAAGTGTTCGTATAAGAGTAGAGAAGGCCATGTGAGATTAACAAAACAGAGGGGTTTAAAACAAACTATATGCTATTCCAAGTTTATTGCGCATGATAGATATCGCGATGACAAATCAATGACTTGTGATTACAGTCATTACAATGGATTGTGTCATCGGTTACGACACGTGTGTTTTTTTATACCCCAACAACCTGAATGCGAGAGGGATCTTGAACTTGGGAGACGAGGTAACCTTGGGATGTCCCTCGATCGTCCTTGAGGAACATCGCCTAACGTAATTATATACTGAACCTGCACGAAGAGCTATGGAACCATATCTCTCACTTGGCCTGGCACCTTCGTCATTCACCTTCTTGGAAACTCCAAACAGCCGTGTTTTGTTTCGCCATTAATTGCACAAAACAAGGAAACACAAAACCAGCAGTAATTCTTATATCATTTATTGTGTTTTTTGTGACTGATTTTTTTTAAATTTATTTTAAAATAGAAAATATTTGCACAGTAGTTATTTATGGGGCTCGCAAGGTAAGTTGATGTTTATTAGCGAGTGAAAAAGTTTATCACTCGAGACGTTAGCGCCGAGAGCTTGATAAACATCAAACCTCGTTCGTAATTTTATCTGTCACCAAAGAAAAAATTCGGCTGGAATTATGAATTACAAAAATGTTAAAAATTGGAAATTAATTATTCTTTCACACTGGCCGTGTGTAGGCTAAATTGTGGAAACGTAGAGTCAGACTGAAAAATTCAATGCCATAGCCGGGATTTGAACCACGGATCTTCTGGTTTCCGTCCAGCCCGGGCCTTAAAGTACTTACATGTAGTAAGTCGCCATTAAGGTAGTTGTCTCATGTGTTTATGAGAACTCCTAAGTGGTTTACCGGGAAAATACGAGTCAGTTGGAGAATTTAATGTCATATCGGCACGTTGGCCATAGTAGCACAATGGTAGTGCGGCTGGACGGAAACCAGAAGATCCGTGGTTTAAATCCCGGCTATGGCATTGAATTTTTCAGTCTGACTCTACGTTTCCACATGTTAAAAATTGTTTTATAAAAGTTAGAATCGATATTTTTACTAGATGTAAGATAATATTGGAGGCTTTGAATAGAGAAGAATGGTAACTATGGTGATGCAAAAATAACAAATGATAAACTGCATGACAAAATGAATGATTCAGGCGACGGAAGTTGAAGAAATTCCAGAAGAAGCTCGAATTGATAACTGCTGCCACAAAAGTCGTCTGAAATTTATGACAAAGAATATTTATGGTTTAATAAATAGTGCAGTTCAAAAAGTGTTACCGATGTTTGCGAGGAAGCAATTTTAGCACATTTCTCAGATAACTAAAGAAAAATTGAACATCGGAGTAAGCCGAAAGAATAAAATACCGTATCACTCCGCGTCCACATGCGTTCGGAATGACAGTATTGTTACCGTTTCGTTAAGTACAGGGTGTATATAAATGAATATCGAGAGGCTTTAAGCTATAGCAAATCTTTTAACAGCTTTTCGCTGTGTGATGGCTTCCTGAACATAAAATAAAGATGGGCGAGGTTTTCTTGTTTAAGAAAAGTATAACTTCAAAATAATAACAATAATATTTCGTTAAAAGTTAAGTCTTTACATCATCATTCTCCTTATTTTTTTAATCTCTCAAAAATGATAAACAATTTTGATTCAAATGCCTGTATTTCTGGATATAACATAACAAATGAAATATTTATACTGGGAAAGATATACATAAGAAACAGACAAAAGGCTAACAGCGCCGTTTCCTTTCATTAACACGAAGTTTAATTCAATTCTGTAGCGCTAACAATTGAAGGCTTGAATGTTGCAGTGTACATTTTCTGAAGCGCTAAATCTGTATTCCCTTGATTCTAGTGGTGATGTTCTAGTTTTTATACATTTGACTGTCGTGTAATTTCCCTAAAGCTTTGAATGCCCTGCTGATTGCTTTATAATGTTACGTGCTTGACGCTCGACCTTCAAACTGCATTCGAAACTGGTTTAATTAAATGACCTAGTCAGTGGTTTCCTAGAACGTGGACCATCTGCGCAAGTGTCATTGGGTCTCTTCTTCTTGCAAGTGTCACCCCGGGGAGGTACGAGCCGAATTTTCGGTCTCCGGTACCAGCAAGGGATTCACCACCCCCACTGAAGGATCTGCTAAGGTCGTTAAAACAAATTGTGGAGCCACTTAAAGAAATAGTGGACGATTCTGCACCTTTTCCATTTAAGCGGAAACTCATTTAACAATTGAAATACCTGCCAAATCAAAACTAATCTATGAATCAATACAAGTTTCGTTTTAGTGACGAAGTACACGATCCAAACCTAAATTTGCCACATATTTTGAAACACGAGTATTTTTAGCCGTCCTCGTAATACTGCAATATTTAAAAAATGTTTGGTATGACTTGATGATTACTATTGAGGAGGCGTGCCCGTGCCACAAGGTCGCGGTTTATCACCTATAACGCATCGTTAAACATAACCTCCCAAAAGTCTCCTTGGTAGCTGCACATCTATCTGACCTTGAGATGCAGCCGTGAGGTCATTGAGTAGCAAATGAAGAAAGCATTAGAAAAATCGCATACCGCAGTTAATGATAAATAGAACACGCAGGTACATTCCTCCATCTTCAGTTTCGTCCCCCTTCTACTCCACCTAATTTTTAATGACCTCAATTTTTTTTTTTTTTTTTTTTTTTTTTTTTTTTGTAATTTACGTCCGCCCCAACGTTAAGTTATATCGGACGGTCAATGAATTGGGTGAAATGGTGCTCAAATGAGTCCAAGGTCCATGGAACTTAGAGTTACCTGACATTCGTCTTGAAGGATAAGGGAAAACCATGGAAAAAACCTTATCCAGGTAACACAACCTGACCGAGATTCGAACTCGGGACCTCTTGAACGTGAAGCAGACATGCTACCATCTACGCTACCGAGGCGGGCAGATAACTGTAATCTGCTTAAATTGTACATAAATAAAATGCTTGTCTTTTGTTTCATTATCCAATAAACTATTAACGTTTCACTTATTCACCAGGTGCTAGCACGTCACCCTCAGATTCAAACGGATCGAAAAGGATCTTTTTCTTCAAAAAGATCGAATCTTGATTAGCGTGAATCAACTGGATCAAGCCTTTCCGGGGTTTTCTCTTATTCTGAAAGATGAATGTCTGGTAACTCTAAGCTCTATTTACCTGTACTCATTTGAACATCATTTCATTCATCGTCTGATATGACTTAACGTTGGAGGTTTTCCCTTATCCTGAAAGATGAATGTCTGGTAACTCTAAGCTCTATTTACCTGTACTCATTTGAACATCATTTCATTCATCGTCTGATATGACTTAACGTTGGAGGTTTTCCCTTGTCCTGAAAGATGAATGTCTGGTAACTCTAAGCTCTATGTACCCTGTACTCATTTGAACATCATTTCATTCATCGTCTGATATGACTTAACGTTGGAGGTTTTCTCTTATCCTGAAAGATGAATGTCTGGTAACTCTAACCTCTATGTAACCTGTACTCATTTGAACAAAAAAGCGAAATGATAGTTTACTGTAACAAAACCAGACCGATGACCTTGTGAAGCCTTGAACGTAAGCCAATAACGTCATAAATATGCAGAGCTCTTCTGATGAGTGTATCTAGAATAAGAATTGTCTGCAATCGCTTAGATTAACTTACTTGAAATGGTAGGACGTGCTCTGTATTCATTGATGATACAAGAACTTTAGTTAGCAGTTTCCCACAGTCTTCACTAATAACATTATCAGAAACTAAGTCTGATTGCGATTTGTATCTCGGTACAGTCTGATTGTCCTTAAATAACGTCTCCGCCACACAGCAATACCGCCTCTGTCTCTTGGCACATTTTTCTTGCCCCTTTTTTCATTCACAAACCCCAGTTGTATAAGCAATTTGTACAGACTAGATCTGTTGAAATGTGGTAAATCTACATCCTCATTTACAGCAGACAAAATTTTATTTATGTTAGGGAGTTCGTTTCTAAAGAACAAAAATTATGCACATGACGACGTACAGCACTGTTCACGAATCGTATTCTCCGAGGAGTCTCTTTTTTTTTTATTCCTGCTTTTGCCTGAAGTAATAAGTTCCCCTGTTATCTCAATTTCACGTCGTGGTGTTCCTACGGAACATTTCGTAGTAAACAGATCCACTACCAGAGCAGATAAACAGTTCAAGCCCCTCTCCCTCTTCAGTCTCCGCTTGACTTCTTGTGATGGGTAGACAGTACATAATACCTATCACTGCAGTTACTGAAACGAGCATTAGATCTGACAGTATGGATGACTCATATGTACTCTCATACACTCATTTCATAGTAAACAGATCCAATACCAGAGCAGATAAACAGTTCAAGCCCCTCTCCCTCTTCAGTCTCCGCTTGACTTCTTGTGATGGGTAGACAGTACATAATACCTATCACTGAAGTTACTGAAACGAGCATTAGATCTGACAGCATGGTTGACTCATATGTACTCTCATACACTCATTTCGTAGTAAACAGATCCACTAACAGAGCAGATAAACAGTTCAAGCCCCTCTCCCTCTTCAGTCTCCGCTTGATTTCTTGTGATGGGTAGACAGTACATAATACCTATCACTGCAGCTACTGAAACGAGCATTAGATCTGACAGCATGGTTGACTCATGTGTACTCTCATACACTCATTTCATAGTAAACAGATCCACTAACAGAGCAGATAAACAGTTCAAGCCCCTCTCCCTCTTCAGTCTCCGCTTGACTTCTTGTGATGGGTAGACAGTACATAATACCTATCACTGCAGTTACTGAAACGAGCATTAGATCTGGCAGTATGGATGACTCATATGTACTCTCATACACTCATTTCGTAGTAAACAGATCCAATACCAGAGCAGATAAACAGTTCAAGCCCCTCTCCCTCTTCAGTCTCCGCTTGACTTCTTGTGGTGGGTAGACAGTACATAACACCTATCACTGTAGTTACTGAAACGAGCATTAGATCTGACAGTATGGATGACTCATATGTACTCTCATACACTCATTTCATAGTAAACAGATCCAATACCAGAGCAGATAAACAGTTCAAGCCCCTCTCCCTCTTCAGTCTCCGCTTGACTTCTTGTGGTGGGTAGACAGTACATAATACCTATCACTGTAGTTACTGAAACGAGCATTAGATCTGACAGCATGGATGACTCATATGTACTCTCATACACTCATTTCATAGTAAACAGATCCAATACCAGAGCAGATAAACAGTTCAAGCCCCTCTCCCTCTTCAGTCTCCGCTTGACTTCTTGTGATGGGTAGACAGTACATAATACCTATCACTGCAGTTACTGAAACGAGCATTAGATCTGACAGTATGGATGACTCATATGTACTCTCATACACTCATTTCATAGTAAACAGATCCAATACCAGAGCAGATAAACAGTTCAAGCCTCTCTCCCTCTTCAGGCCTCGCTTGCCTTCTTGTGGTGGGTAGACAGTACATAATACCTATCACTGTAGTTACTGAAACGAGCATTAGATCTGACAGTATGGATGACTCATATGTACTCTCATACACTCATTTCATAGTAAACAGATCCAATACCAGAGCAGATAAACAGTTCAAGCCCCTCTCCCTCTTCAGTCTCCGCTTGACTTCTTGTGATGGGTAGACAGTACATAATACCTATCACTGCAGTTACTGAAACGAGCATTAGATCTGACAGTATGGATGACTCATATGTACTCTCATACACTCATTTCGTAGTAAAGAGATCCACTACCAGAGCAGATAAACAGTTCAAGCCCCTCTCCCTCTTCAGTCTCCGCTTGACTTCTTGTGATGGGTAGACAGTACATAATACCTATCACTGCAGTTACTGAAACGAGCATTAGATCTGACAGTATAGATGACTCATATGTACTCTCATACACTCATTTCGTAGTAAACAGATCCACTAACAGAGCAGATAAACAGTTCAAGCCCCTCTCCCTCTTCAGGCCCCGCTTGTCTTCTTGTGGTGTGTAGACAGTACATAATACCTATCACTGCAATTACAGAAACGAGCATTAGATCTGGCAGCATGGGTGACTCATATACCCTCATACAGTCATTTCGTAGTGAACAGATCCACTAACAGAGCAGATAAACAGTTCAAGCCCCTCTCCCTCTTCAGGCCCCAATTGCCTTCTTGTGGTGGGTAGACAGTACATAATACCTATCACTGCAGTTACTGAAACAAGCATTGGATCTGGCAGCATGGGTGACTCATATGTACTCTCATACACTCATTTCGTAGTAAACAGATCTACTGCCAGAGCAGATAAACAGTTCAAGCCCCTCTCCCTCTTCAGGCCCGCTTGCCTTCTTGTGGTAAGTACACAGTACATAATACCTATCACTGCAGTTACTAAAACAAGCATTGGATCTGGCAGTATGGGTGACTCATATGTACTCTCATTCACTCATTTCGTAGTAAACAGATCCACTAACAGAGCAGATAAACAGCTCTAGCCCCTCTCCCTCTTCAGGCTCCACTTGCTTCCTTATGGTGGGCAGACAGTAGGTAAGTTTTCTTCCCAGAGCTTTCCCTTATCCTGAAAGATGAATGTCGGAAAACTCATTTCCCTAATTCACTTTCGCATATATCCTACCCATTAGTTAAAGAACGTTAACAATTAGAAATAACTGAAAGAGCGAGGTACTAGCACACCCACGCTTTACTCGCCACTGGTAATATATAGTAATGATAATAGTGCGACAAGCAGGAAGACAGAGGTGTCATCTAGCAGGAAGTGGCTTCTCCCGTTACACTGCGACATTCCTGTGGGCCTTATACATAACGGCAAGTGCCCACATATTCGCTAATACTGCTTGCGTAATATCGCCAGCAAAACAAAACTTATTGAACTATGAAAATCACATGCGTTGTATTAAAGAGGTCATCTCTAATCTTATATACCTCATTTCCAGACTTCGAATCTCGGTGTTGGTGGGTTATATGGATAAGGTCATTTAATTCATCGTCTGATAGGACTTAACGTTGGAGGTTTTCCCTTATCCTGAAAGATGAATGTCTGGTAACTCTAAGCTCTATGTACCCTGTACTCATTTGAACATCATTTCATTCATCGTCCGATATGACTTAACGTTGGAGGTTTTCCCTTATCCTGAAAGATGAATGTCTGGTAACTCTAAGCTCTATGTACCCTGTACTCATTTGAACATCATTTCATTCATCGTCCGATATGACTTAACGTTGGAGGTTTTCTCTTATCCTGAAAGATGAATGTCTGGTAACTCTAAGCTCTATGTATCCTGTACTCATATGAACATCATTTCATTCATCGTCTGATATGACTTAACGTTGGAGGTTTTCTCTTATCCCGTAAGATGAATGTCTGGAAACCCTAAGCTCTATGTACCCTGTACTCATTTGAACATCATTTCATTCATCATCCGATATGACTTAACGTTGGAGGTTTTCTCTTATCCTGAAAGATGAATGTCTGGTAACTCTAAGCTCTATGTACCCTGTACTCATTTGAATATCATTTCATTTATCTTATATGTGTTATTTATTTATTCTTTTTTATTTTTTAGATTCAGGGATATCAATCATGTATTTCCGATGAAATCTATGTATGTAGTTTCTCTATGGAATGCAATATATTAGGTGGTACTATAGTTAGTAAAGAGTTACAAATTTTACTTCAACTGTTTGCGTGAAGCAGAGACAATGGCAGTGACCAAAAGGTGAAAGCATTCTGACCCCGGTACCGTTTCACAACAAAGGTATCGGACCTGATTGTTGCTGGGAAATTTGCCGAGATCACGCACACGATGATATCGGATGCACAACTTCTCCGTTATGATGTAGGTGGACTGCATGCCCAACATTTTGTAGAGTAAAATTACAACGAGCATTGGGTAGCGGTATTCTCGGTCGGCAAGGTTTGGCAAGGCCAATGGCCTCCGTACGTGGATCAACCCCAACTTATTGTAGATACGTGGGCGACATTGGAAAATTATGAAACGGCATGATTCTAAAAACAATGAAATTTGTTTTTAATCATTTGACGGTAAAAGTGTCCAAAAGTGTGTTAGAAGTAGAAAATTATTTCGTTCAGTGTTTGAAAGCTTTAAACACGCCGGCATTGCCAACTTCTGTTTCTTGGAAAATGTGACAATCGCCGTGGTTCTGAGTTAAATAACTCTTGTACAAAATGACGGATGAATGTGAATATGGAGCATGCTATATCGTTTGAAATTTTACAAGCAGTAGAGGAATGAAATTGGAATTGTTACAAAGACACTAATAGGACAACAAGTTCCTGGACTGGTAAGGAACATACAAAATAATTGTACTGAAAATATGTTGCTAGTGTTCTTTAAAGAAAAAGCTAAACTACGAGCATCTTCAACAATGTACTCAATGATAAAGTTGTCTTAATGTAAACAAGAACCACGACATCAGTAAATAATACAAAATTATAGCCTTTTTGAAACGAATGTCTGAAGTTTACTGGCCTTCTTTATGTCGAATGTCGTGGTTTTCTAAAAGTCATGTAAACACTGATGCAAGACAAATAAACATCGCAATCCGACGAATATCATGACCACGTCAAAGGTAAAACAATATTATATATTTATATATAATATATCTGTAAATAATCAGGACTGTCTAAAAATAGTCTACGATGTACAGGTTAAAAGGATCAGCATTTAGCCTTCCCAGAATTCACCCCGACCCGGGAAAACCACAAAAAAACACATGGTTCAAATAGGTCGGCAAGGAGTATTGAATCAGAACTCACACAACTGACGCCATCCCTCTGAGAAAGTAAAAAACGACGTTTGACTAATTTACGTGTTGAAAAAGTTTTCAATTTGATGGAATTGAACTCATAATGCAACATAATTCGCATCTCGAGTACATTGCTCCTTCCTGAAACAAAAAGTGCTTTAGAATTAAAATAAATTATTCGCTTGGAGAATCATTTGTCACCATTAGAAGCGATTAGATGCTTGGACTTGACATCTATGTCTAATTTATGAATTATCCCAGCGTTCTGGTAGCCTCCAGCCCCAACACAACGCCGATAATTACAGTACTATGTGCACAAATACAGCATTGTCTAATAAAAACTCCAGATTACATCGCGCGCCTTCTTTATGATCCCTTTTCAAATCTAAATTGGTAATAAATTCCGTGTTTCATTCCTCTCTTGCCTTCTTCCTCTACCATGTAATGCAAAACACATAAAAAACTGAGTGCACTAACATACTTTTACTTACTTTTGTACAAACGATACTTACAAATACTTATTCCTCTATCTACGAGGGCTGTTCAATAAAGAATGATCCTAATTTTTACGGGCATAATTTTTCGCACTAAAATTCAATCTTATTATATTCTGTTAGCTTAATATGAAACAAACACGCCATAGTAGTTTCATTGTTGGTACTCCCTGTTCCCGCCTGTGAGAACTAGACAAGTTCAGACATGTTCAGTATCGTCTACCGCTGCAATGGAGGTAACATACGAGGAACAATATGCGGCTTTGAAATTCTGCTTTCGTCTCAACAAATCTTCTGTTGAGGCCTATACAATGTTACAGGAGGCCTATAGAGAGTCTGTTCTTCCCTATAGCACAGCTCGAAGGTTGTTTAAAATTTTTAAAGAGAGGAGACAATCAATTTCAATGGAAGGTGGACCCGGTGCTCCAGTTCCTGATCTTACGGAAGAAAACATCAACACTGCTGCTGCCATTGTGAGAGAGGATCGACGAATTACCTTAAGATCACTTTCTGAAATACTGAACATATCATTGGGTGCCACCCACACGTTGGTGACAGAAACATTACACATGAGACGTGTTTGTGCGCGATGGGTTCCAAGACTGTTGATTCCCGAACAAAAGGACATTCACATGCAGGTCTGCATGCAGTTAAAGTTGATGTTAGAGGAAGATCCGGAGTTTCTTTCAAACGTAATCACTGCTGATGAAACTTGGCTACATCGTTTTGACCCTGAGAGCAAACAGCAAAGCTCAGTGTGGAAATCTCCTTCATCACCAACCCCCAAAGGAGCAAAAGTGGTTGCTTCTGCTGGGAAAGTTATGGTCATCTCATTCTTTGATATTCATGGAATGGTTTATCAGCATGTTGTACCTGCACACACATCAGTAACTGGACAACACTACAGGGATGTCCTGAAAACATTGCAAGTCCATGTCAGGCGCAAAAGACCACATTTCCGTGAAGCAGGCTGGATGCCACACCACGATAATGCGCGGCCACATATTGTTAAAGTTGTTGCTGAATATCTTGCAAACATCAACGTGAAGGGCATCCCTCACCCTCCCTATAGTCCGGATTTAGCCCCATTTGACTTTTGTCTATTCCCTAACTTGAAGAAACGCCTTCGTGGGAGGCATTATCCGTCATCAGAAGCAGTGGTGAAGGCTGCGGAGACGATTTTGAAGGATCTCTCAAAAACTGGTTTCCAGCATGTCTTTGAAGACTGGTAGAAACGCTGGGACAAGTACATCGCATTCAAGGGAGACTATTTTGAAAAGGACCATCAAAATTATGAGGATCAATAAAGGTACGTTGTCAAAAAAAAATGTGATCATTTTTTATCGAACAGCCCTCGTACTTCAATAGAGGTAAATGTTCGGCTCGTTTCGTTAGCGTAGGTGATAGCGTGTTTGCCTTGTGTTCAAGAGGTCGCGATTTGGCATCTCAGTCAGGGTGATGAGGTTTACTTTATGTTAAATAAAATGCCTTGTCTACTTCTTATAGACTTATGTACAAGTATTTTAAATGTAAACAAGAATATCTCAAATGAAATGATGTTCAGATGAGTACAGGGTACATAGAGCTTAGAGTTACCAGACATTCATACTTCAGGATAAGAGAAAATCTCCAACGTTAAGTTATATCGGACGATGAATGAAATGATGTTCAAATGAGTACAGGGTACATAGAGCTTAGAGTTACCAGACATTCATACTTCAGGATAAGAGAAAACCTCCAACGTTAAGTTATATCGGACGATGAATGAAATGATGTTCTAATGAGCCCAAGATACATAGAGCTTACAGTACATAGAACTTACCAGAAAATAAGTTTAAACACAAGAAAGAACCTTGTGCGGATAACTCACCCTGACCAATATTCGAACTCATAACCTCCTAAACATGAGACAGACACGCTCCCATCACTCTACAAAGGCAAGTCGTACACCTGAATGACTTCTAGCTATCACATATGGGTAAATGTATCGCTATTTATGTTGCAAATCACATTAGGAAGAAATAATAGCAGTTAAATACCAACTTAACCTTATTTATTCACCATAACAACACGTACAAGACTTTTAAGAAAACACAAGAAAGTCAAAACAAAATAAACACGAAATTTGCCTCCATTATTACTCCATATTTATGGCAAAGAGATCAAGGAATATTTAATGAACTCGCTGTTTCTTTGTTAAGCCATGGAAATGTAATATTTTTATTGTTATCTTGGTAATTTTCGAGCTATTTTCGAGATTATTGTGCGAGCTTTTGTATGCATTACCTAAAATTAAATAATAAATTTGTGAAGTACAGTTTAATTTTGAAATCTAAGCTAGACACTATTTTTTGTTATGAACTCAAATGCAAATTTGGTGTAATTCACACCCGCACGCAGAGAAGGCAGTCTTCTATTGTTTATATATTAATGAAAAATTCGTAATATCTCATAACCTGGAAATGTGCTCTAGTCAGATTCACTTTTGTATGAATATAAAATCTTTAAATTGTGATTCTTAATAAATTATTACGACAAATCGAAAAAACTCAGTGAAAATGAAATCGCAAAACTTTAGATCGTATTTGTTCAATATACACCTTCATTTGCTTTTTAAAACCTGGCTTCTAAAATTGTCCTGTTTCGTTTTTAAACATCCTATGACATTGTGAGGCTTCCGCACCGGAAACCGAACACAATTAGGTGGGAATATTAGCGCTGAGTATTTAGATGTCAGCAGCTCTCTTTTCTATCCTTTGGCACTTAGGTCTTTAAGACATTCCGCTTCTTATAGATATGAAAAAGGTTGTACCTGTGAAATATGAGTTGCGTTTACAAGGCATGTTGATAAATCCCTCTGTGATGTACAAGGAGATGGGTGTGAATCCTGGGACAAAGGTCGCTCCATCTCAAACAAAACTGCTCCGTGATCTACATCAACTGGAGCCAATAGGAGGTCTAACTCATTTCATAAATACTTTAGATGAAGGTTCCAATTTTCGTATTATTGTGATAGTTCTCCTGATGCACTAATGATAGGAATGATCAAAATTAAATGTGTGGTCGTGTGATATAGCTTTCAAAGGTTTAAGAGCCAGAGTTGGCATTCCTGTTGATTCCGATTTAAAAGGTTTCGGTCACACAATAACAGGCAGTTTTACTCGCAAATTGTAATTCCAATCTTCTTATTGTACTTTTAACATTAAAACATTCACCATATCACTGTTCCATGCGAAGAATTAACACTAAAACTTAAGATTTGCCGTTTCATTTAACCGGCAACAATCGTTCTATAAAATGACGCTGAGCGCCACTAGCAACATAACGAGCTATTTAGAACTAAAGGATGTTAGACGACCGGTATCGGGGGATCTATCACCGACGGATTCCTGTAGGTCGGTTACAAATTAATGTAAATGAAATCTGAAAGTGAAACGGCTTGGACCTTTCATTATTCTTTGAACAAAAAATAATATACAATTTGAATTCACTTTCATCAATTTATTAGCTGTTACGCGGCGGCAAAATAAATTGCTATAGACACACCTTTACCTAAAAGCACATACACTGTATGTACCGTAAGGGCCTATTTATTTGTGCTATACTACAAACTAGTCGGTAGTAAAAAAAGCAGTGAGCTTCTGCTGTCTCAGTTTAGTGTATCACTTATCTCACATCCCCTTTAACATTAGAAGTTCATTTGTCTTGACTTTCGAAATAAAACACCAATTTCTCTATGTTTGTTACTGTTTATGTGTGAGTCATAACAGCAGTGAGCTTCTGTTGTCTTAGTTTAGTGTATCACTTATTTCACATCCGCTTTAACATTAGAAGTTCATTTGGCTTGACTTTCGAAATAAAACATCAATTTCTCTATGTTTGTTACTGCTTGTGTGTGGGTCATAACAGCAGTGAGCTTCTGTTGTATCAGTTTAGTGTATCACTTATCTCACATCCCCTTTAACATTAGAAGTTCATTTGGCTTGACTTTCGAAATAAAACACCAATTTCTCTATGTTTGTTACTGTTTATGTGTGAGTCATAACAGCAGTGAGCTTCTGTTGTCTTAGTTTAGTGTATCACTTATTTCACATCCGCTTTAACATTAGAAGTTCATTTGGCTTGACTTTCGAAATAAAACATCAATTTCTCTATGTTTGTTACTGCTTGTGTGTGGGTCATAGCAGCAGTTAGCTTCTGTTGTCTCAGTTTAGTGTATCACATATCTCACATCCGCTTTAACATTAGAAGTTCATTTGGCTTGACCCTCCAAATAAAGCATCAATTTCTCTATGTTTGTTACTGCTTGCGTGTGGGTCATAACAGCAGTGAGCTTCTGTTGTCTCAGTTTAGTGTATCACATATCTCACATCCGCTTTAACATTAGAAGTTCATTTGGCTTGACCCTCCAAATAAAGCATCAATTTCTCTATGTTTGTTACTGCTTGTGTGTGGGTCATAACCACAGCTAGATCATCAACACTGTGTGAGTTTGAATACTCTTCATTTTCAGTAACACTGCATGAAGCAATAATGTCTTCCTCTGTAATTGGTTTATAACCTCCGACATTGTCAATGTCTTCTTCATCAAATATCAGAACAGCCATCAATATTTTTTAAAACTGTCTATAAAATCTTCTTATAAACTTATTTTTTCTCCTTCTTCAATCTTGTTTTCTGGCAAGTCATACACAGCAGTCCACAACTTTTTCCACGAATTTATCAAAGTTTATCTTCTAACCTTGTCTCAAGCAATTAGGGTAAACGCAAAGAATTCCTGCTGGCAAGAGTATACGTTTCTTTCTTTCTGTCTTTCTTTCTTTTCTTCTTTCTTTCTCTCTCCTTTTCTCTCTTTCTGTCTTTCTTTCTCTCTTGACTTCTTTCTTCCATTCTTTCTTTCTTTTTCTTTCTTTCTTTCTCTCTTTCTTTCTTTCT
Source organism: Mantis religiosa (assembly GCA_030765055.1). Lineage (NCBI taxonomy): Eukaryota > Metazoa > Arthropoda > Insecta > Mantodea > Mantidae > Mantis > Mantis religiosa. Next base: position 160,313,382 of record CM060954.1, read on the forward strand.
TTCCTTCTTTCCTTCATTCTTTCTTTCTCTCTTTCTTTCTTTCCTTCATTCTTTCTTTCTTTCTTTCTTTCTTTCTTTCATTCATTCTTTCTTTCCTTCCTTCCTTCCTTCCTTCTTTCTCTTTTTCTTTCTTTCTCTTTCTTTCTTTTCTACTTTCTTTCTTTCTCTCTCTCTCTATTTCTTTCTTTCTTTCTCTTTCTTTCTTTCTCTCTCTCTCTTTCTTTCCTTCTTTCTTTCTTTCTCTCTTTCTTTCTTTATTTATTTCCTTCCTTCTCTCTTTCTTTTTTTTCTTTCTTTCCTTATTTCTTTTTCCTTCTTTCCTTCCTAATTTCTCTCTTTCTTTTACTCTTTCTTTCTTTCTTTCTTTCTTTCTTTCTTTCTTTCTTTCCTTCTTTCTTTCCTTATTTCCTTCTTTCTTTCTCTCTTTCTTTCTTTCTTTTCTTCTTTCTTTCCTTCTTTCTTTCTTTCATTCCTTCTTTCTCTCTTTCTTTCCTTCTTTCTTTCTCTCTTTCTTTCTTACCTTCTTTCTTTGTCTCTTTCTTGCCTTCTTTCTTTCCTTATTTCTTTCTTTCCTTCTTTCTTTCTCTATTTCTTTCCTTATTTCTTTCTCTCTTTCTTCTTTCTTTCACTCTTTCTTTCTTTCTTTCTTTCTTTATTTCCTTATTTCTTTCTTTCCTTCTTTCTCTCTTTCTTTCTTTCCTTCTTTCTTTCTCTCTCTCTTTCTTTCTTTCTTTCTTTCCTTCTTTCTTTCTTTCCTTCCTTCTTTCTTTCGCTCTTTCTTCCTTTCTTTTGTTCTTCCTTCTTTCTTTCTTTCTCTCTTTCTTTCTCTTTTGCTCTCTCTTTCTTTCTTTGTTTCTCTCTCTCCCTTTCTTTCCTTCTTTCTTTCTTTGTTTTTTCTTTCCTTCTTTCTTTCTTTGTTTCTCTCTTTCTCTCTCCCTTCCTTCCTTTCTTTCTCTCCCTTTCTTTCTTTCTTTCTTTCCTTCCCTCTTTCCTTTCTTTCTTTATTTCTCTTTCTTACTTTCTTTTTCGAAACTGTTCCGGTTATCCGCATTTCCGGGTTAACGAGTTTTCACTGGACTTACACCTTTTTTCAAATGAAGTGTTTATTCAAGAAAATTATGAATAAGATAATTTTTAATTTAATAAGTTTTATTATTAATTTATATATTGTCATGTCCTTTATAAAGGTATTGTTTAGCCAAAATGTGGGTATTTTACTGTATGAAAACCTTTTAAGAAAGCCGTAGATGGTGTGCCCAAACCAGTCGTGGTGAAAGATTCCCTTTTAGAGATGACAATGACATTGTACTTAGCACACAAACCAAAAGAAATGACGAGCGCATTATTCAGTCTGAAGGCATGCATTTCAAAGAATCCCATTTGTGTGGAACGCTGCGGTATTCGCTGCAATGATGGATGTCCGAGAGGCACGGGAAGGAAGTCTACCAATAGAAACAACAAGAAACGAGACTTTATCAAAGGGACATCTCACAAAGCCACAACAGCTGACAAATCTTAAATGGATAAAAACGAGCCTACACAAAAGCTATACCCCACTCTCGGGTAACGTCAGCGCGGCCCATTGTCGTCCAATCGCTAATCACCTCATGAAATGGTCAGTTACGAACAGAAAAAACAACCACCAGCTCGGAGAGAGGAACTCGTGGAATGTAATAATGAGTGTTTTTTCGCCTCGACTTAATGCCATTTCGGTTTCTATTGGACAGGTTTATACAGAGGTATGAAAATGCTTTCGGACCGCTTGACGAAAGATCGCGAAATATCTGCCTTTCCCACACACGGCTCGCTCAGCCAAAAACTACACACAGGACAAATGTATCGTTGTTCCAATAAATTCCTCGACCATTCGTAAAAAATGTTCAAGCTTGAGTTCAACGAACATTTTATTCCTGGTGGTCTGTTAAAAAGTACCTAAAGCCCGCCTCTGTAGCGATGTGGTAGCGTAAGAGGACCCGAGTTAAAATTAAATGATATGATGTTCAAATGAGTACAGGGTACATAGAGCTTAGAGTTACCAGACATTCATCTTTCAGGATAAGAGAAAACCTCCAATGTTAAGTCATATCGGACGATGAACGAAATGATGTTCAAATGAGTACAGGGTACATAGAGCTTAGAGTTACCAGACATTCATCTTTCACTATAACAGAAAACCTCCAACGTTAAGTCATATCGGACGATGAATGAAATGATGTTCAAATGAGTACAGGGTACACAGAGCTTAGAGTTACCAGACATTCATCTTTCAGGATAAGAGAAAACCTCCAACGTTAAGTCATATCGGACGATGTATGAAATGATGTTCAAATGAGTACAGGGTACATAGAGCTTAGAGTTAACAGACATTCATCTTTCAGGATAAGAGAAAACCTCCAACGTTAAGTCATATCGGACGATGCATGAAATGATGTTCAAATGAGTACATGGTACATAGAGCTTAGAGTTACCAGACATTCATCTTTCAGGATAAGAGAAAACCTCCAACGTTAAGTCATATCGGACGATGAATGAAATGATGTTCAAATGAGTACATGGTACATAGAGCTTAGAGTTACCAGACATTCATCTTTCAGGATAAGAGAAAACCTCCAACGTTAAGTCATATCGGACGATGAATGAAATGATGTTCAAATGAGTACAGGGTACATAGAGCTTAGAGATACCAGACATGCATCTTTCAGGATAAGAGAAAACCTCCAACGTTAAGTCATATCGGACGATGAATGAAATGATGTTCAAATGAGTACATGGTACATAGAGCTTAGAGTTACCAGACATTCATCTTTCAGGATAAGAGAAAACCTCCAACGTTAAGTCATATCGGACGATGAATGAAATGATGTTCAAATGAGTACATGGTACATAGAGCTTAGAGTTACCAGACATTCATCTTTCAGGATAAGAGAAAACCTCCAACGTTAAGTCATATCGGACGATGAATGAAATGATGTTCAAATGAGTACAGGGTACATAGAGCTTAGAGATACCAGACATGCATCTTTCAGGATAAGAGAAAACCTCCAACGTTAAGTCATATCGGACGATGAATGAAATGATGTTCAAATGAGTACAGGGTACATAGAGCTTAGAGTTACCAGACATTCATCTTTCAGGATAAGAGAAAACCTCCAACGTTAAGTCATATCGGACGATGAATGAAATGATGTTCAAATGAGTACAGGGTACATAGAGCTTAGAGATACCAGACATGCATCTTTCAGGATAAGAGAAAACCTCCAACGTTAAGTCATATCGGACGATGAACGAAATGATGTTCAAATGAGTACATGGTACATAGAGCTTAGAGTTACCAGACATTCATCTTTCAGGATAAGAGAAAACCTCCAACGTTAAGTCATATCGGACGATGAATGAAATGATGTTCAAATGAGTACATGGTACATAGAGCTTAGAGTTACCAGACATTCATCTTTCAGGATAAGAGAAAACCTCCAACGTTAAGTCATATTGGACGATGAATGAAATGATGTTCAAATGAGTACATGGTACATAGAGCTTAGAGTTACCAGACATTCATCTTTCAGGATAAGAGAAAACCTCCAACGTTAAGTCATATCGGACGATGAATGAAATGATGTTCAAATGAGTACAGGGTACATGGATCTTAGTAACCAGACATTCATCTTTCAGGATAAGAGAAAACCTCCAACGTTAAGTCATATCGGACGATGAATGAAATGATGATCAAATGAGTACAGGGTACATAGAGCTTAGAGATACCAGACATGCATCTTTCAGGATAAGAGAAAACCTCCAACGTTAAGTCATATCGGACGATGAATGAAATGATGTTCAAATGAGTACATGGTACATAGAGCTTAGAGTTACCAGACATTCATCTTTCAGGATAAGAGAAAACCTCCAACGTAAAGTCATATCGGACGATGAATGAAATGATGTTCAAATGAGTACAGGGTACATGGATCTTAGTAACCAGACATTCATCTTTCAGGATAAGAGAAAACCTCCAACGTTAAGTCATATCGGACGATGAATGAAATGATGTTCAAATGAGTACAGGGTACATAGAGCTTAGAGATACCAGACATGCATCTTTCAGGATAAGAGAAAACCTCCAACGTTAAGTCATATCGGACGATGAATGAAATGATGTTCAAATGAGTACATGGTACATAGAGCTTAGAGTTACCAGACATTCATCTTTCAGGATAAGAGAAAACCTCCAACGTTAAGTCATATCGGACGATGAATGAAATGATGTTCAAATGAGTACATGGTACACAGAGCTTAGAGTTACCAGACATTCATCTTTCCGGATAAGAGAAAACCTCCAACGTTAAGTCATATCGGACGATGAATGAAATGATGATCAAATGAGTACAGGGTACATAGAGCTGAGAGTTACCAGACATTCATCTTTCGGGATAAGAGAAAACCTCCAACGTTAAGTTATATCGGACGATGAATGAAATGATGTTCAAATGAGTACAGGGTACATAGACCTTAGAGTTACCAGACATTCATCTTTCAGGATAAGAGAAAACCTCCAACGTTAAGTCATATCGGACGATGAATGAAATGATGTTCAAATGAGTACAGAGTACATAGAGCTTAGAGTTACCAGACATTCATCTCTCAGGATAAGAGAAAACCTCCAACGTTAAGTCATATGGGACGATGAATGAAATGATGTTCAAATGAGTACAGAGTACATAGAGCTTAGAGTGACCAGACATTCATCTTTCAGGATAAGAGAAAACCTCCAACGTTAAGTCATATTGGACGATGAATGAAATGATGTTCAAATGAGTACAGAGTACATAGACCTTAGAGTTACCAGACATTCATCTTTCAGGATAAGAGAAAACCTCCAACGTTAAGTCATATTGGACGATGAATGAAATGATGTTCAAATGAGTACAGAGTACATAGACCTTAGAGTTACCAGACATTCATCTTTCAGGATAAGAGAAAACCTCCAATGTTAAGTCATATCGGACGATGAATGAAATGATGTTCAAATGAGTACAGGATACATAGAGCTTAGAGTTACCAGACATTCATCTTTCAGGATAAGAGAAAACCTCCAACGTTAAGTCATATGGGACGATGAATGAAATGATGCTCAAATGAGTACAGGGTACATAGAGCTTAGAGTTATCAGACATTCATCTTTCAGGATAAGAGAAAACCTCCAACGTTAAGTCATATCGGACGATGAATGAAATGATGTTCAAATGAGTACAGGGTACATAGAGCTTAGAGTTATCAGACATTCATCTTTCAGGATATGAGAAAACCTCCAACGTTAAGTCATATCGGACGATGTATGAAATGATGTTCAAATGAGTACAGGGTACATAGAGCTTAGAGTTATCAGACATTCATCTTTCAGGATAAGAGAAAACCTCCAACGTTAAGTCATATTGGACGATGAATGAAATGATGTTCAAATAAGTACAGAGTACATAGACCTTAGAGTTACCAGACATTCATCTTTCAGGATAAGAGAAAACCTCCAACGTTAAGTCATATCGGACGATGAATGAAATGATGTTCAAATGAGTACAGGATACATAGACCTTAGAGTTACCAGACATTCATCTTTCAGGATAAGAGAAAACCTCCAACGTTAAGTCATATCGGACGATGAATGAAATGATGTTCAAATGAGTACAGGATACATAGAGCTTAGAGTTACCAGACATTCATCTTTCAGGATAAGAGAAAACCTCCAACGTTAAGTCATATCGGACGATGAATGAAATGATGTTCAAATGAGTACAGAGTACATAGAGCTTAGAGTTACCAGACATTCATCTCTCAGGATAAGAGAAAACCTCCAACGTTAGGTCATATGGGACGATGAATGAAATGATGTTCAAATGAGTACAGAGTACATAGAGCTTAGAGTTACCAGACATTCATCTTTCAGGATAAGAGAAAACCTCCAACGTTAAGTCATATTGGACGATGAATGAAATGATGTTGAAATGAGTACAGAGTACATAGACCTTAGAGTTACCAGACATTCATCTTTCAGGATAAGAGAAAACCTCCAACGTTAAGTCATATCGGATGATGAATGAAATGATGTACGGGTAAGTCGACCCCTGGTTTGGATTTTAATGTTTTTGTAAAGGAAAGGAAGCTTTAATTTTATGTATACCGGTATTATAACAACTGAAGGGAGTTATTCCAGAAAGCGGGCACTCTGGGAATATAATAACTATTTTATCTGTGTAACCCGCATCCAAGCAGCTACATGAGGGCGTCATAAGGAAGGCCTCGTTTTCAACAGTAAATCATTCGTCAACGTTTCGTCCTCGTCTGAAATCAGCAGGTATTAACTGTACTCCGAGGATTCATGCGGATACCCTACATTTTGTCACTTCAACTTCTCAACCACCTACACAGATAAGATGTTGCATTCCACCCAAGAATTTGATAACGTATGAAGGGCATTGTGTCGGTTTCTCTTTATGATGATGGTAATAATAATAATAATAATAATAATAATAATAATAATAATAATAATAATAATAATAATAATAATAATAATAATAATAATAATAATAATAATAATAATAATAATAATAATAATAATAATAATAATAATAATAATAATAATAATAATAATAATAATAATAATAATAATAATAATAATAATAATAATAATAATAATAATAATAATAATAATAATAATAATAATAATAATAATAATAATAATAATAATAATAATAATAATAATAATAATAATAATAATAATAATAATAATAATAATAATAATAATAATAATAATAATAATAATAATAATAATAATAATAATAATAATAATAATAATAATAATAATAATAATAATAATAATAATAATAATAATAATAATAATAATAATAATAATAATAATAATAATAATAATAATAATAATAATAATAATAATAATAATAATAATAATAATAATAATAATAATAATAATAATAATAATAATAATAATAATAATAATAATAATAATAATAATAATAATAATAATAATAATAATAATAATAATAATAATAATAATAATAATAATAATAATAATAATAATAGTCAAGGAGATATTTTTTCTCCACCACTCCTAAGTCGTGCGCTTGAAAAAGCAATATAAGAATGGGAAAAACACGAGTCAGTTGGAGAATTTAATGTCACGTTGACACGTTGGCCATAGCAGCTCAATGGTTTGTAGCGGCTGGACGGAGACCAGAAGATCCGTGTTTCAAATCCCGTCTATGTCATTAAATTTTTCAGTCTGACACCACCCTTTCATAGTGCGTCCTACACACGGCTAGTGTGAAAAAACAATTAATTTCCATTAATTGACCTAATAGTGGTCCGAACTATAAAGCCCGGGCCTTAAAGTACTTACAGCATAGTAAGTCGTCATTAAGGTAGTTGTCTCATGTGTTTATGAAAACTCCTAGTGGTTTACCGGGAAAATACGAGTCAGTTGGAGAATTTAATGTCATGTTGACACGTTGGCCATAGTAGCTCAATGGTTTAGAGCGGCTGGACGGAGACAAGAAGTTCCGTGGTTCAAATCCCGGCTATGACATTGAAGTTTTCAGTCTGGCTCTACTCTTTCATAGTGCGTCCTAGACACGGCTAGTGTGAAAGAACAATTAATTTCCATTAATATAAGAATGGTATAAACAGAAAATAATTCTGAAAATTAATCAACCAATCGTATTAGGGAGAGAAAAATTAAACATAGATTGCCTAGCGATTGTACATGATCTAGCAATCTTAATCCGGGACATCGTAACAGCTCTTAAACATCTGAATTAATAAAAGAAACTGCAGAGAAAGTTGATCGTCAGATGTCTTTCGAAAACAAAACAACTGAATGCATTACCTGCAAAACTCGAGCACCAAAATACATGGAACCCAAATATGGAAAAATTAAACTAGTTTTACATTTTAAATATCTAGTTGAAGTAATTAGGAGAATGGAATCGAAACTAAGAAACAAAAGCAGGTGAAAACAGCATATCGGCTTGCTCAAAACGTATATAATAACAAATGCATGTCTAAATATACAAAAATAAGACACTGTAACACAGTAATTGAACACTGTAACAGCTCATAAACATCTGAATTACTAAAAGAAACCACACAGAAAGCTGATCTTCAGATGTCTTTCGAAACAAAACAACTGAATGCATTACCTGCAAAACTCGAGCACCAAAATACATGGAACCCAAGTATGGAAAAATTAAACTAGTTTTACATTTTAAATATCTAGTTGGAGTAATTCAGGGGAATGGAATCGAAACTAAGAAACAAAAGCAGTTGAAAACAGCATATCGGCTTGCTCAAAACGTATATAATAACAAATGCATGTCTAAATATACAAAAATAGGACACTGTAACACTGTAATTGAACCAGAGTGTCTCTGCGGCTTCTAAACATTAATTTTAAACAGAAAAGCAGATATATAAAATATAGAAAAATAAACACGTAAAATTATTAGAAACATTTTAGGTCTAAAAGTCAGAGGTGAAAAATTCAGACTTACAAGTAAAAATAGAGGTGTTAGGAAACGAAAGTTAAAATTTATGGGCTATTAAACGATTAACTTCAAATAGACTCACAAAACAAATTATGAAATTTTGCGAAAATAGAAGTACAGCACAAGTAGACACTATGAAATGGATTGGTGAAGAAAAAAATGATTTAAAATTGTCAGGAATCACTCAAGACGATATCCTAGACAGGGACATCTTTAGTATGAAGGGGCATAAGTGGTAAGTTGACCAAAAGACTAGAACAAGTACTTTCTCTAAGTACTTTCCATAGTCCAAATAAACAATTAAATAAACAAACAAAGGAATAAAAAAGAATATCCAGTAAAAGAAGTGTACAGTCAAAAATTTACCTGCAATTAAAGAATTTCTTTAACTGGCATATACGAGAAGTATTTTGGCATGGAGAAATACAAAATAAAAATGAGCATTGTTCTTGGTCGGTTAATAAGGTAATTTATGAAGAAGGAACTTGAACTCAATTATAGAGTTGTTTCGGGTAAGTCACTTTGGGCAAATGTTACATTGGCAAGTGTTTCGACTGAACGCTACCAATTAAGTCACTGCGCTTGGTAATTGTTGATATTAGTTCCCTAACACTTCCTTACTTTGGTAAATAGCTATTAATTCTGTGCTTTAATATGAAAATGTTTATTGGTCATAAGTTTTGCAAAGAATGAGGTAAGGAAAACCAAGAAGACAAGAGACAAGTGACTAGGAGGTCCTTTGTAATGCGCACAGCAGCAATTTCCTTAACTCAGGTCACTATCCGGAACAATACTCCAGCAGCGAAGCATGTCATGTTCTGTAGCGGAATTTTAGGATAAGTAACGCTTTTCTCACGACCTGGAGGGCAGACTGCTTGTGACTCTTTCGTCCGCGTCATTCGGTACTGCAGACAAGCACGGAGGAAACTTACTTGCAAAATCACGTTAAAATAGTTACAAAGAAATTTAAAGAATATTTTGCAAAATAACAACAAATCATTGCGGATAGTGAAAGTCGAGTGAATGTAACAAGTTCCAATTGTACGTATTTAATGCTTCTTGGAAACACACTTGTCTAACATGACGAGATTCTGGTACATCAGCGGGATTAATGTTATCCTGACAATATTGACAGCTTTGTTAGCGAACAAAATAATTTTAGTTCCAAGGTAGTAACAAACATGGAAAAATTTTCAAACAATTTCTTAAAAACATCTCTAAGGAACCTAACATTTAAGATATTTTAATAACAAATGAAAAGCTTGAGTAATTTCCTAATATCTCTTCATTCTGAATGATTTTTGCGTAACTAGTAACTAGGTGGACCATGTCTTACAATACACACAAATGCTAATCACAGACACGTGCATTTAAAAAAAAAGTATTTCTGGATTCAGGGGACCTCAAAATGCGTATTTGCAGTGAAATCTCGGCATCTTTTATTTGGGTGGAATACAACTGGTTCCTTCTCTATCAACCATGTACGTAGGAAAAGCAATAAAACCGATAAAGTCTACAGTAAACAACCTAACCTAACAATTTAAAGACTAAACACACTATAAAATATTTCAGTCAAGGCCCCCAGTATAAGTATAGCAGTTAAAGGGAGCTGTAGAAATAAACATCTGACAACAGAAAACTTCCCGAAGTAATGTTACAAACCAAGTTACTTTGCAATATGTTGTAAAGCAATATTAAAGCAATATATTGGATATCATTCCCATATGTATCAAAGTAATACTTAGGTTAGCATAAACAATGCAGCTATATTATTACCCTCAGAAATAAATGACTGGTTTAACATAAGATATTAGCACAACTTAACATACAAATCCTAACCTAACTTCCCGTAAATAAGAAACACAAACTTAATTACTTTATAAGCTTTGCTAGGGAACGCACGCAACCAAAGCGAGAGTACTTTAGTGCAACTACTAGTTCTTAATAAACATGAACTTATATAAAGGTAAACTAACCTAATCTCCCAAAGATCAGATACTTAGGCTTAAATAAGTCTCGTACACAAATCGTGACATTTTTAAGGAACGCCCGCCATCTTTGTTGTAATATTCATTCTTGGCCGAACTTCAGGTGTTGGCAGCACTGCAGAATTATGTGTATTATTATTATTATTATTATTATTATTATTATTATTATTATTATTATTATTATTATTATTATTATTATTATTATTATTATTATTATTATTATTATTATTATTATTATTATTATTATTATTATTATTATTATTATTATTATTATTATTATTATTATTATTATTATTATTATTATTATTATTATTATTATTATTATTATTATTATTATTATTATTATTATTATTATTATTATTATTATTATTATTATTATTATTATTATTATTATTATTATTATTATTATTATTATTATTATTATTATTATTATTATTATTATTATTATTATTATTATTATTATTATTATTATTATTATTATTATTATTATTATTATTATTATTATTATTATTATTATTATTATTATTATTATTATTATTATTATTATTATTATTATTATTATTATTATTATTATTATTATTATTATTATTATTATTATTATTATTATTATTATTATTATTATTATTATTATTATTATTATTATTATTATTATTATTATTATTATTATTATTATTATTATTATTATTATTATTATTATTATTATTATTATTATTATTATTATTATTATTATTATTATTATTATTATTATTATTATTATTATTATTATTATTATTATTATTATTATTATTATTATTATTATTATTATTATTATTATTATTATTATTATTATTATTATTATTATTATTATTATTATTATTATTATTATTATTATTAGTATTAGTATTAGTATTAGTATTAGTATTTATCGTTGTTGATATTATCATCACAGTAGACCAGGGTCTGAGTTATTCCGACGAGAGGACGAGTGATTGAGATAATATAATAGTGGTGGTAGCGTATCCAACTCATGTTCAAGAGCTCCCGAGTTCGAATTTCGGTCAGGGTAAGTTATCTGGATAATCGACATTTTCCCTTATCTTCATAGATTATTGTCTGGTAACTCTAAGCTCTGTGTACCCTGTACTCATTTGAACATCATTTCATTCATCGTCTGATATGACTTAACGTTGCAGATTTTCTCTTATCCTGAAAGATAAATGTCTGGTAACTCTAAGCTCTGTGTAACCTGTACTCATTTGAACATCATTTCATTCATCGTCCGATATGACTTAACGTTGGAGGTTTTCTCTTATCCTGAAAGATGAATGTCTGGTAACTCTAAGCTCTATGTACCCTGTACTCATTTGAACATCATTTCATTCATCGTCCGATATGACTTAACGTTGGAGGTTTTCTCTTATCCTGAAAGATGAATGTCTGGTAACTCTAAGCTCTATGTACCCTGTACTCATTTGAACATCATTTCATTCATCGTCCGATATGACATAACGTTGCAGGTTTTCTCTTATCCTGAAAGATAAATGTCTGGTAACTCTAAGCTCTGTGTAACCTGTACTCATTTGAACATCATTTCATTCATCGTCCGATATGACTTAACGTTGCAGGTTTTCTCTTATCCTGAAAGATGAATGTCTGGTAACTCTAAGCTCTATGTACCCTGTACTCATTTGAACATCATTTCATTCATCGTCCGATATGACTTAACGTTGCAGGTTTTCTGTTATCCTGAAAGATGAATGTCTGGTAACTCTAAGCTCTATGTACCCTGTACTCATTTGAACACCATTTCATTCATCGTCCGATATGACTTAACGTTGCAGGTTTTCTGTTATCCTGAAAGATGAATGTCTGGTAACTCTAAGCTCTATGTACCCTGTACTCATTTGAACATCATTTCATTCATCGTCCGATATGACTTAACGTTGCAGGTTTTCTGTTATCCTGAAAGATGAATGTCTGGTAACTCTAAGCTCTATGTAACCTGTACTCATTTGAACACCATTTCATTCATCGTCCGATATGACTTAACGTTGGAGGTTTTCTCTTATCCTGAAAGATGAATGTCTGGTAACTCTAAACTCTATGTACCCTGTACTCATTTGAACATCATTTCATTCATCGTCCGATATGACTTAACGTTGGAGGTTTTCTCTTATTCTGAAAGATGGATGTCTGGTAACTCTGAACTCTATGTATCCTGAACTCGTTTAAGCATTATTTCATTCAGTTCATTCATCGTCCGGTAAATTATCTTTTAAGGATGTTAAAAAGATACTGAAAAAGATGAGGGAAGGAATTCGTAAGTATTAGCCCTGTCTGTGTCCCTTATTCATGTCGATTGTTCGAATCTTTAAATTCGCCTTGGAACATCTTTCAGAGAACTCGGCACCTGATGATGTAGTTATAATCTCGGCCCTAGCCGACCCTCGACCCACATTTTTTGTTAACCCTGGCCATGTTGGTGGTCGCTACCCCATCCGGAGGGTTGTTTGGCTTTCCCACGTAACCTCCACACCTGTTGTATCAACAGTCCAGGGTGCTTGACCTCCACGTCTCAATGGAGCAGTGAACTTGACCGCGGGGAACTGGTTCCGCCACTTTCCCTTTCAGTATGCTGCCCGCACAGCAGGAAGTGCAAAACGGAGTCCTGGCTTCGGATACCGGACTTCAACCTTGTGTGCTAATAGATGGATCACTGACCTGTGTTGTTATGATTCGCAAATTTTTGTTCTTCATTTAGCCCTTCTCGCATTTAGGACGTACACTCGCGCCCCAGATCTCACTAGGAGAGTCTGTGGTCGTGGACTCTGCATGCGAGAGTATATCCAAGTTGGAGCACTAGCCTATAGTGCAATAAGGGTAAATGCAGCGAGTGAAAGATAAGGTAATTATGGAGCAGCTGAATGAATGGCGGGGAAGCCTGGACCAAAACATGTCCAGGCGCCGCTTTGTACGTCATTAATCGCACATTGCACTCAGGCCTCCAAGCATTCGACCACTGTGCTAGCTTGCAACTTTTCTTATGAAGCAAATCAATTCGAATAGGTAGCTGGTAGAGTGTCCCGAGTTCGAATCTCGGCCAGGATGACTTATGTGGATAATGCTTTTTCCGGGGTTTTCCGTTATCCTGAAAGAAGACTGGTAACCTAAAGCTCTACGTACACCTTTTTCATTTGAACACATTTCATTTATCGACCGATATTACAATTGGAGATTTTCCCTTAAAGATAATCATTACCTTATTGTAGGTACAAGGAAATACAGTAGACTTTATGTGATAGTCAAATGTTTTGGTCGTTATGTGATGTATACATAACTTTCTCTACTCTTGTACAAACACTTATTGCTCTATCTACTTCAAGATAAACATTATCTTATTGTAGTTACAAGGGAATACAGTAGACTTTAAGTGATAGTCAAATGTTTTGGTCGTTATGTGATGTATACATGACTTTCTCTACTCTTGTACAAACACTTATTGCTCTATCTACTTCAAGATAAACATTATCTTATTGTAGTTACAAGGGAATACAGTAGACTTTAAGTGATAGTCAAATGTTTTGGTTGTTATGTGATGTATACATGACTTTCTCTACTCTTGTACAAATACTTATTGCTCTATCTACTTCATGATAAACATTATCTTATTGTAGTTACAAGGGAATACAGTAGACTTTAAGTGATAGTCAAATGTTTTGGTCGTTATGTGATGTATACATGACTTTCTCTACTCTTGTACAAACACTTATTGCTCTATCTACTTCAAGATAAACATTATCTTATTGTAGTTACAAGGGAATACAGTAGACTTTAAGTGATAGTCAAATGTTTTGGTCGTTATGTGATGTATACATGACTTTCTCTACTCTTGTACAAACACTTATTGCTCTATTTACTTCAAGATAAGCATTATCTTATTGTAGTTACAAGGGAATACAGTAGATTTTAAGTGATAGTCAAATGTTTTGGTCGTTATGTGATGTATACATGACTTTCTCTACTCTTGTACAAACACTTATTGCTCTATCTACTTCAAGATAAACATTATCTTATTGTAGTTACAAGGGAATACAGTAGACTTTAAGTGATAGTCAAATGTTTTGGTCGTTATGTGATGTATACATGACTTTCTCTACTCTTGTACAAACACTTATTGCTCTATCTACTTCAAGATAAACATTATCTTATTGTAGTTACAAGGGAATACAGTAGACTTTAGGTGATAGTCAAATGTTTTGGTCGTTATGTGATGTCTTTGAATTACCATTATTTTTGTACAACCAGTAAGGGTGAAAATGGATAGCAATTCTGCAGTAGAAGTAGCAATGTTTTGAAAATCCAAACGTAATTCCAGAAATGGTTAGCGTTACATTGTACTATTTAAGGAAAGCTGTATCTTTTGCTTTTTATGCTTCTTATTTTAACTAAACTGTCAATACACACATCGCTTTTACGCCACCTAGCATTAGTTATATTACATGCCAGTAAATCTATTGCCATGCAGCTGTCGTTATAAGCACTAATGAAGGCGATGCTACAGATAATTGTGAGAAAATGTAGGATATTTATTTATTTTATTTCTTATGAGGTTGCAAAAATATAGCAATTTAATTAAAATGTTTATAAACATCGAAAGGTGTATTTATGCTGAAAGCGTGATATTTTATTTTGTCTGGAATGCAATGTTTCTTTACTTTGGTTTAAGGGGCAAGTGGAAAATGAAATAAAAAGACTGGCAGTGGTTGCATTAAATAAGAAAACTTGTAGAGGCAGCGGGACAGTAAATAATAAGTCAAAACAGAGAGTCAGTGAATGCTATTTACACTGCGAGTTCACCTGAACACCAAATATATGACATCCCAAGAACACGGCACTGTGCGCCACGGTCAAAGTTATGCAGTTGCAGGGAATAAATTGTGTAGGCAATGGACTGGGAACCAGCGGCGTGGGATTCAGATCGCTTATTCTTATTAGCCTGGAATAAGTAAGTGGAGGAAAGGAAAAGCGAATATGTTAAGGATCCATCCAAATGGACAAATGCTACATCGAACCGGGTATGTGAGGTAAAGAGTAAACTCTTCCTTTCCTCTCCTGAATATACAAAGGGAAATGAATGTCGAAACCATCACTAGCTTTCAAAACATTTGACTATCGCTTAAAGCGGCATTCATTTATTCCCATTCTATGCACAAGAGAAATAATATACATGTAATGTTTTCATATATGACCATGGCCAACTATATGTTGCTTGCTGCAAATTTGATGTACATCAAATCAAAAACCAAAAAGGTTTCTTTATTCACTTTCATTACGCTAGATGAATTACGAGGGCTGTTCAATAAAGAATGATCATAATTTTTTTGACAACGTACCTTTACTCATCCTCATAATTTTGATGGTCCTTCTCAAAATAGTCTCCCCTGAATGCGATGCACTTGTCCCAGCGTTTCTGTCAGTCTTCAAAGATATGCTGGAAACCATTTTTGAGAGATCCTTCAAAATCGCCTCCGCAGCCTTCACCACTGCTTCTGAAGATGGATAATGCCTCACACGAACACGTTTCTGCAAGTTAGGGAATAGAAGAAAGTCACATGAGGCTAAATCTGGATTATAGGGAGTGTGATGGATGCACTTCACGTTGATTTTTGCAAGATATTCAGCAACAACATTAGCAGCCGCACATTATCTTGGTGCAGCATCCAGCCTGCTTCACGGAAATGTGGTCTTTTGCGCCTGATATGTACTTGCAATGTTTTCAGGACATCGCTGTAGTATTGTCCAGTTACTGATGTGTGTGCAGGTACAACATGCTGATAAACCATTCCATGAATATCAAAGTATGAGATGACCATAACTTTCCCAGCAGAAGCAACCATTTTTGCTTTTTGGGGGTTGGTGATGAAGAAGATTTCCACACTGAGCTTTGCTGTTTGCTGTCAGGATCAAAATGATGTAGCCAAGATTCATCAGCATTGATTACGTTTGAAAGAAACTCCGGATCTTCCTCTAACATCAACTTTAACTGCATGTTAACTCCATTGCAGTGGTAGGCGATACTGAACATGTCTGAACTTGCCCGGTTCTCACAGGCGGGAACCAGGAGTGCCAACAATGAAACTACTACGGCGTGTTTGCTTCACATTAAGCTAACAGAATATAATGAAATTGAACTTAAGTGCTAAAATTTTGACCGTAAACAGATTATGATCGTTCTTTATTGAACAGCCGTAGTATTTTAAACTATTTAAAGGCGGTTCGTGCTGAATTTATACCTATAAAATAAATAATTCATCAGAATCAGTTTTCTTTTATCTTTACTTATAATATTTTATAATGTATCGATAATTATCGATTAATCATCTATAACTTACATTCATTTGCTTTAGGAAATAATGTATTATTTTACATTCGTCTTGCAATTGTTATTTATTTAAATTGAATGTAATAATTTAGTTATCTCTTCACTAACTAATCATTTAGTGAATAAAGTATTGCCAATCAACGAAAAATCTAATTATTAATCAAAGATGCAACTGAGAGACATTATTACTCTTTGCTAAATATATGTGAGGTGTTAAAACTCTTTGATTATGAACTTTTTCTATAATCTCATTTAATATTTAAAATTGATAAGTTTATTATAACTATTTATCAACATTGTCTAGATATTTATTGTGAGCATGATTTTGAATCAATTATGACGTTCACAAATGTGAATCAATGCTCTATGGATGAGTTACGAGAAGTTTTGTTTTCGTCATTCTTCATTGTTGCAAGTCAAGCAGTTTTGAATATGGTTACATACTCTGTTAATTTGTATGTTATAATATACAGGACATCTGCCGGGTTTAGCTAGCATGTAATAAGACGATTTATACATTAAATCATGTGTGTAAATTGTGTGCACTGGTGACAGGAACAACAGTGACGTAATTACATAGCAACAAGTCGAACTAAGACATTTTTCTTTTCTCAATCTACACATTTTGTATTCTTTTTTTTTCTGTTGACTTTTGTGGAATTAATGAACTCCTAGCTGTCTCAGCCTGCCTTAAAATTTCTATTGGAATAAAATCTGCATTTTCATTACAATTCGTGTTATAATTGCTATGCACGTAGGTATAAAATTATTCTAATTAACAAAATAACATTTCCTTAGCAACCAAATTACGTCATCTCCAATTTACAATACATTACAACATTGCACTTTGTAAATTTATTACTTATTTTTATATATCCTAGAGCTAGAATTACAGAAGGTGGAAATTGATCATGACTAATATCATTTTTCTAGGTTCATTACTATTTCAAGTCCTCAGATTTTCTTAATTGTAGTAATACCGGTGCAAAAATTAAATGTCTTACTTGAATATTTTGCAAAACACCTTCAACGCTTCGGTAACATGTGGAACAGTACTTCTGTTGTCCAAAGATGGGGACATTGTGTTGGTTCACTGACATGAAGTCGATAATCGTGGCATTGCCTTAGAGGAAATACTGAAATTCCAGGAATTAAATATTCAAATTACTTGCAAATGGTACTTACAAAATATAACTCATCTACATTGAAACATGGCTGCGTGCCAAGTCTGTGAAGATAGTCCTAGTACAAATTTATGTGAACCGAGAAAACAGGTTCCAGAAGTGACCAACATTGCAAGACAGAAGAATGCAGAGATGGAACCTCGATAATCGATTGTTTCCATTTTGTTGTTATTTACGACCTCCAATGTTAAGTCATACCGGACGATGAATGGTGTTTAAATGAGTCCAGAATTCATAGAGCATAGAGTTACTGTATATTCATCGTTCAGAATAAGGGAAAACCTAAAGGAAATTCTTATCACCCTTACCGCGATTCAAACACGGGACCTCTTGAACGTCAAATACGCTGGCGTCATAGCTTAAGACGTATTATGTGGAAATGTTATTAACATTTTAATATTGACAATTTTATAAATAAATTATAGAGATGTGAATAAATAACTATAATAAATAATTGCAAATGTTAAAGTCAGTGCATTGTGTAAGATGTAAGACATGATGCCATAGCGAGGCGATTTAAGTGACGAGAAAAAGAAATTAATTATATATAAGGGTAGCTAAGCAGCTCCTGTGAACGCAGTAAATAATAAATCGACTATCGCAAAATTAGTAATTAGAACCCACTTGAAGTGAAATGGTTTTGTTTTGTAAGTAGGTGTGATTCCGAAACGAGACTGCAGGCCGAGACCTACGAACAAAAAATCATCTTAACGCGTACATCATACAAGCAGTCGTGAATATTTATAGATATGTTATATAATATATATATATATATGCGAATTGTGCAATTATTACGATTTGAAATATTTATTCTTTGCATTTAACTCTGATTCACGGCCTTCTTGAATAAGGTGATTGTCACAACAAACCAAAGTTGGCATTACCAGCGTATAAAAAGCTTTAGACCACTGAGCGAAAGAATTTTCTGCTTTTAACACAGTCACGACCTACAAAATACCTCACTTTTACTTTCAATTATTTAAAACCGTAAATTTAAAGTCAGAACTTATTAGGAATGATAGCTCAATAGTTATAGCTTCCTGTACTAAGATTCATAAACAGTTGAGTTCTACAGACTCAAAAAAATGACAACTCACTTATAACAGCTCATTTGTTAATCTACATTAAATTTATCAGTTGACTAACTATTGTGACAAAGGTATCAAAAGTGTTGCAGAATTGGAAATCCTGGTGCATCATTTTTATACGTACACATAAATGTAAGTGTTTTTGCATTAAGAAATTGAAGACGTAATCATCTTTTATAAGAAAGTTTGTAGAAGAGCGAGGAGAAATACTTGTAAAACCAACATATCATATTTTTCCTCTGCATTTATCTCTGAGAATTAAAAGGAAATCACAGTTAGATATTCCAAGGAAAACTTAATAAAGCTTAGCAGAAGGAAAGACGTCATGGAAATGTGGAGTAACGTATTTCTATGGTATTTTATAAAAGGGTTTACCTGAAGTTGAAGTTCAAACTGTAGTGGGAGACCATCAAATTCTTGCTTACATTTCCAGCACTTGCCGAAAGTGAAAGTTTTCTCGAAAATGTTTCATTTTGATGAAATAATTGTGTTACCAAGCAACGATATGAAGGCATTCTATAAGTAGCTTTCCTTTGTTCTGACATTTCCTCTATTTAAATCCAAGCTCTTAAATTTACTTTACTAAGTGAACTTCGTCCCCATGGAAAACATCCTCTCTCGAACAACAGTTAGCAATTTATTGAGAGTAGGAACACTTTTCGACAATGAAAACGTCATGTATAATTCTCCGAATTACACACCTATCAAAATCATTCACATTCACTGCAGGGTGCGCAGGTCTTGTTCTTTGGTGTCCTCTGGACTCATCAGTGCATTCTTTTCGCCACTTACACGTAAATCTTGCAAATTTTTTGCGAATTATTTTCATTGTTCTTTCAGAAACCCCTGTATAAACAGCAGCTCTTGATTTGCTTGTCTCGCTAGAAGTTTAATAGACTTGTTCCCAGCTTCCTCGTCACATCTCTCAATCACTTTCCTAATTATTTACTCCAATATAACATTAGTGACTCCTGCGGTTTTATAACAGAAACTAATATAAATTAGCAGTGAGTAAACATGGCGTTAATAAAATTGAAGGAGTAGGTTGGCAACACTTGAAGAAAAACAATGCTTGCCTGAACGTCTATAAAATTCAGATTAAAAATGTGGAATGTCTCTCCTCAACTCTTCATTCTCCTGGGGCCATCAGCTCGTGGACAGATAGAACGTGAGGACAGAGAATATACTGGCCCCCGACAACGATAACAGCATTTACAGTGTACAAACACAAGTGACACGAACCTGCGATATGTCTAATGAGAGTCGTGCACGTTACCACAGAAACAGCAGAAAGACGTTCTCTCGGCAACATATGCAACACTCTCCAAACAAACTGCAAGGTCACCTATGGTTTTCCTTTTTCTCAAATCCGCATTCTGCGATCAGAACAAGTCAAAATCAAAGTGCAGGACGAGGTAAGAAAAAAGAAGACGAACAAAGGGGAGAGGGATCGCCGATGCTTACTGTTGGCTCGATTATCATTATTATTGGTCGCCGCTGGAGGCTGTTATTGGAAATTTGTTGTTACGATGTTGGTTGCCCTGCCCATACTCGGTCATCATCGTCACCGCCATGATGCTCTTCTTCCTTTTTTTAATGTCGTTCCAGGTTATAAAGCGAGACGTGGTTCTGATCCAAGCGTAAGATATCTCAGGTGCAGTGCTCCGAATTTACGAGCATTTGGCAAACATTACGCGGGTATAACAAGTTACTGCGTAGAACCCTCGGGCTGCCATCGAATTTTATTTTGCTACAACATGCAGCCGCTTCTCGCATAAAAATCAGTGTCAGCGCGACAACACAAGAGAGAGAAAAAAAAAGATGTGTAACATTCACATGACTTTATTCTCTCTTTCTTACTCCGCCACGTGCAGTTTGCTTACTCTAAACTATATGTACCCTGTACTCATTTGAACATCATTTCATTAATCGTCAGATATGACGTAACGTTGGATGTTTTCTCTTATCTTGAAAGATGAATGTCTGGTAACACCAAGCTCTATGTACCCTGTACTCATTTGAACATAATTTCATTCATTGGCCGATATTACTTTACGTTGGATGTTTTCCCATATCCTGAAAGATGAATGTCTGGTAACTCAAAGCTCTATGTACCCTATACTCATTTGAACATAATTGCATTCATCGTCAGATATGACGTAACGTTGGATGTTTCCTCTTATCTTGAAAGATGAATGTCTGGTAACTCTAAGCTGTATGTATGTACCTTGTACTCATTTGAACATAATTTCATTCATCGTCAGATATGACGTAACGTTGGATGTTTTCTCTTATCTTGAAAGATGAATGTCTGGTAACTCTAAGCTCTATGTACCCTGTACTCATTTGAACATCATTTCATTCATCATCCGATATGACTTAACGTTGGAGGTTTTCTCTTATCCTGAAAGACGAATGTCTGGTAACTCTAAGCTCTATGTACCCTGTACTCATTTCAACATCATTTCATTCATTGTCCGATATGACGTAACGTTGGAGGTTTTCTCTTATCCTGAAAGATGAATGTCTGGAAACTCTAAGCTCTATGTACTCTGTACTCATTTGAACATCATTTCATTTATTGTCAGATATAACTTAACGTTGGAGGACATAAATTTAGGAAAAGGTCAAGCTATAGAAATGAAATGTCGTATTGGTGAGAACGAGATGACTTGTTCAAATGAGTTTAAGGAACTGTTGACTTGCTGAGTTTAAGGAACCTTTGCTACTCCAGCATTGAAGTCTCCAGCTGTAACAGATGTACGTTACCCAAGTTCACTGCTTGTAAAGTACTCTTGACACATGAAGACAGAAAATCCTGCTGGTGAGAAAGAGGGAGACTGCTGCCCTCTATTGAGGTGTATATTGACTTCGTGAGGTGTATAGAATCTTTGTTACTCCAGCATTGAAGTCTCCAGGCATGACGTGTCTAGCACGAAAGATGCTTTGTAGGTGGTCTGCAAACTTCGAATTGCTTTCTTTCTCTCTTTGTTCCGGTGAATCATTGAAGATTACGGCCCTTTCTTGTAGATGCGCTTGATCTCATTTCAACTTATTAAACGCCTAGAGGCGCATTTTTCTGATAATCAGATATCATCCTCTTGGAGTTGGCTCATTACGACAACGTTGTAACTCACTCAAGTAATCTTACTCATCGTCTATTACGGGAGAGGACTTCAAAAAGTAACTTGATTTTTTCTCGGAAGAAGGTTATTAATTCTGTTAAATGATAGCTGCAGGGTGAATGCACAAGCTGCTACAATTTGACTGTTTTATCGACTGCGATCCTAGACAGGCCTGTCTGTCTAGCTTCAAGCTTGCTGTGATTTAATTTCATGAGGTAGACGATCTTAAATTTGATCTTTTGTTAAGTTAACCAACATATGCTCATGTTTCACATACGTAGAACAGAGGTAGCAAAATTTGGAACCTCAAAATTGTAAAAATTTTTCGAAAAAGCTAGTTTAATATCGTGAAATTCCAACTTGCAGAAATTTAAAATGTTCTTTATTTCCGTATAAACACACTTTGGTCAAACCTTACAGTAGCAGAATTACGTGATATACACAAGTACGAATTCTGCTCAATAAAGAATGATAATAATCTTTTTTTGACAACGTATCCTTACTTATCCTCATTATTTTGATGGCCCTTCTCAAAATAGTCTCCCCTGAATGCGATGTACTTGTCTCAGCGTTTCTGCCAGTCTTCAAAGACATGCTGGAAACAATTTTTGAGAGATCCTTCAAAATTGCCTCCGCAGCCTTCACCTCTGCTTCTGATGATGGATAATGCCTCCCATGAAGACATTTATGCAAGTTAGGGTATAGAAAAAAGTCACATGAGGCTAAATCCGGACTATAGGGAGGGTGAGGGATGCACTTCACGTTGATTTTTGCAAGATATTCAGCAACAACATTGGCAATATGCGGCCGCGCATTATCGTGGTGCAGCATCCAGCCTTCTTCACGGATATGCGGTCTTTTGCGCCTGATATGTACCTGCAATGTTTTCAGGACATCTCTGTAGTATTGTCCAGTTACTGATGTGTGTGTAGGTACAACATGCTGATAAACCATTCCATGAATATCAAAGAATGAGATGACCATAACTTTCCCAGCAGAAGCAACCACTTTTGCTTTTTGGGGGGGTTGGTGATGAAGAAGATTTCCACACTGAGCTTTGCTGTTTGCTCTCAGGATCAAAATGATGTAGCCAAGTTTCATCAGCAGTGATTACGTTTGAAAGAAACTCCGGATCTTCCTCTAACATCAATTTTAACTGCATACAGATCTGCATGCGAATGTCCTTTCGTTCGGGAATCAACAGTCTTGGAACCCATCGCGCACAAACACGTCTCATGTGTAGTGTTTCTGTCACCAACGTGTGGGTGGCACCCAATGAAATGTTCAGTATTTCAGAAAGTGATCTTAAGGTAATTCGTCGATCTTCTATCACAATGGCAGCGGCAGTGTTGATATTTCCTTCCATAAGAACACTAACTGGTTGTCTCTTCTCTTTAAAATTTTAAACCATTTTCGAGCTGTGCTGTAGGGAAGAACAGACTCTCCATAGGCCTCCTGTAACATTGTATAGGCCTCAACTGAAGATTTGTTGAGACGAAAGCAGAATTTCAAAGCCGCATATTGTTCCTCGCGTGTTACCTCCATTGCAGCGGTAGGCGATACTGAACATGTCTGAACTTGCCTAGTTATCACAGGCGGGAAACAGGAGTACCAACAATGAAACTACTACGGCTAACAGAATATAATAAGATTGAATTTTAGTGCAAAAATTATGACCGTAAAAAGATTATGATCATTCTTTAATGCACAGCCCTCGTACAATCTTCCAAGGTCGTTAACCACAAACAAAAGCGTTCACTTTCACAAAACAGTTGCACGCGGACGATTCTCAACTTCTAATTCGTCTCTGTTTACAACTGCCGGCTGGGGTGTAGCGATCTCTTATATATAGCTCCATTGATAATTCTAGAATGTTATCTATCAATCAGTATGTCACTAGAATTCTCCATTAATCTTTGTCAGTTTCAGTAAGCTCTTTATGTCCGAGATATACTATGCGTCCCTTATCTCTCCGCGCAGGACTTTTTGTGCGCATCGCCGGCTGTTGCGACAGTACTTATTTATTCAAGAGTTACCCAAAAGCGTCCTAACCGGCTGCGCGGTGTTTTGGCTATATGTACCCTCGGCGTTTGTTGCCGTCTACCGCAGTCTTAGAAAGGTGCGGAGACCGTGCCGTGACCAAGTGCTAGGACCGCTCGACTCTCATAAAGGTAGCCCGAATTCATTCCAGGCAACCGCAGTGAGATTTCTGCGTGGTAAATGCACAGGCTGCTACAATTTGACTGTTTTATCGACTACGATCATAGAGAGGCATGTCTGTCTAGCTTCAAGCTTGCTGTGGTTTAATTTCATGAGGTAGACATTCTTAAATTTTTTATATTTCATCTTTTGTTACGTTAACCAACATATGCTCATGGTTTCAATTAAGAAGACTAAAGGTAGAACATTAGGAATCTCAAAATTATAAATTTTTATCAAAAAAGCTAAATTAATGTTATATATATAAAGATTGAGGGTATCTACCAGGGCAATCCACACATAGTGAGCACTGACCCGCCCCCTCTGATGACCAGAGAGTTACCGAGCTGTCCCAAAAGGACGCCCGGCGCCTCCGTGGGACTTTCAATAGTACAAGACCTAGAGACTAACAAGCCCCCCGCATCTGGTCCTATGGACTCAAGACGGGATGGAACTGGATACGTCACTTACGGGCGCCAACCCCAAAGGGGAAAACGACCGATATGACCTCCATGGGTCCGCCTGGTGATCTAGCACAGCTTCTACTAGTTATGCTGGCTAGTACGTGGGAATATATGGCTTCCCTCAACCCCGTCTGGAGACATACTCGATCTCCCACGGGTATCGCGAACCACTGCCCCCTCGAGTTCAATGAGGCCGCGCCGTGGTTCAGTGGTTAGACCGCTTGGCTCTCACCAAGGCGGCCCGGGATCGATCCCAGGCGACCGCAAAGTGAGATTTGTGGTGGACAACACGGCGCTGGGGCGGGTTTTCTCTGGTATCTCCGGTTTCCCCCGCCATCTCATTCCACCGGTGCTCTATCTTCATCTCATGTATCATCAGTGTCATCGCCTGCGGTGCCGTTTGTAGTAAAAGCGGGCATTTAACACTACACATTTGTTTTCTCGAGTTCAACCCAATCCGAACAACTCCCAATCAGAGAGAGGTTCGAATGTTCGGCCCTAGGTTCCTCTAATAACGTCAGAGGTACCTCGAGTGCTAGGGGTCCGCAGCGCCCGCATCACGGCAGCTCAAGGAGACGGATCGCCTCACCTATGGAGAATATTAATTCAAGACTTACCCAGCGAACCAAAAACATCCTAACCAACTGCACGGTGTTTTGCCTATATGTGCCGTAGGCGCTCGTTGCCGTCTGTGGCTGTCATAGAAAGGCGCGGAGGCCGTGCCGTGACCGAGTGGTTAGACCGCTCGACTCTCACACAGGTAGCCCGGATTCGATCTCGCAGGCGAGATTTCTGGTGGGCAACACGACACTGAGGCGGCTTTTCTCGGGATCTCCGGTTTCCGCTGTCATCTAATTCCACCGGTGCTCCATCCTCATCTCATGTATCAGTGTCACCGCCGGCAGTGCCGCATGTAAGAGGTGTGTCCGTAAAATAAGTTCTCCAATTTTATTTAATATAGAAAGCATGTTTATTGTCAATGGATGTTACATTGGTGGAAAGGCGAAACTTACTGCTATTTTTCAACATAATCACCATTGCGATCGATGCTTTTTTCGTGCGCTGTGGCAGTTTTTGTATACCCTTGTCATAGCACTCTCCCGCCAAGTTACGCAGGTAGCGCTCAACCTCGTTGGTCTGGAAATGTGTTCTACCCAGGTGTGACTTCAACTCAGGAAACAGATGATAATCACTAGGTGCTAAGTCTGCAATGTAGGTGGGATAGGTGAGCATGTACCGTCCGAACTGAGCCAGAAGATCAACCGTTGCATGTGCAGTATGGGGACGAGCGCTGTCGTGATGTAAAGTCACTCCCTTCGTCAGCATTCCCGTCCTTCGATTTTGAATGGCACGTCGCAAGTTTTTTAAAGTCTCACAGTAGCTAGCGGCGTTTATTGTTGTGCCGGTAGGCATAAACTCGCACAACAATACACCTTTTCTGTCCCAGAACACACTGGCCATCACTTGCCGGCAGAAAATGTCTGTTTCAACTTCCGCGACTTCGGCAAATTCGAATGCCGCCACTGACGAGAACGTTCTTTAGTTTCTGGTGTTGTGTAGTGCACCCAGGTCTCATCGCCAGTGACAATTGAATCCAACAATTCCTCGCCCTGTTCTGCATAGCGCTCCAGGAATCGGTGGGCCGCTTCAACACGTTGCCGTTTATGCTCTTCGGTGAGTATTTTGGGGACCCACCTCGCACACACCTTGCGATAATGCAAATGTTCGGTCAAAATCTTGTCAATCGTAGTCTTACTGACTTCAAGGCTATGTTGGCACAACTCGCGAACTGTCACACGCCGATCTTTAAGCATTTCTTGCTCCACTTTTGCAATTGTTTCGACTGAAACCGAAGGCCGACCAGAACGCTTTCGTCATGGACGTCTGTACGTCCGTCTTTCAATTCTCTGACCCTCTTTCGCACGTTTTTGACGTCCATACAGTGTGGCCCATAGACTTCGCATAACTGACGATGAATTTCAGTTGGGGTAGTGTCCTTGGCACTCAAAAAACGGATCACTGCACGCAACTCGCACTTGGCGGCGGAAGTGATAGGAAGCTCCATCGCAAACGGCTGCCCAGCCAAGACTAATGGTCACAACGGGTTCGTTGTTGTAGGGTTTTGAAGGGCTGAAACCGAGCTACACGCCAGTGTTGCCGGATCTCGCGTAATAGCGTTGCTAACGGCTCCAGAGCTTTGGAGACATTTTGCGCACACGCCTCGTAGTATAATTTTAAATTGTTCTCATCGAAAGATTGACTGTATCAGATGTTGCAGATTCTTCTTGGAAATAAGATAAAATCACGCTCCCTGTCTGTTAATTCTCTGTAAAAAAGGGGGATTTTATTCACGTACGTACTGACGTCAACTGTTGAACTGAAAAAAACTAGAACTACAACTGTTTCTTCGCTAATGGAGAAAGGCCACCACTTCTGAACCTGATGAACAGCGAGTGGTGGGGGTACTAAGCATGCATGGACAACGCAGTGGCATATCCTTTAATAACATGGGTAACTAAAGCCTTTAGAAGTAATATTGAAAAGTGCCATGTTTTCATCTGCGCTTTTCTGTGATAGCGGCAGACGCCAAACAGCGCCGAGGTCGCGGAGAAGACAAACCCCGAGCAGCCGGTTATGTTTTTGGGTCTCTCGTTCATATAATGTATAGGTAGTATGTCGCTCTTACGTGATTTTCTCTAACCTTGCACATACTACTCATACAAACACTTATAGCTCTATCTACTTCAAGATAAACATTATCTTATTTTAGTTACAAGGGAATACAGTAGACTTTAAGTGATAGTCAAATGTTTTGGTCGTTATGTGATGTATACATGACTTTCTCTACTCTTGTACAAACACTTATTGCTCTATCTACTTCAAGATAAACATTATCTTATTGTAGTTACAAGGGAATACAGTAGACTTTAAGTGATAGTCAAATGTTTTGGTCGTTATGTGATGTATACGTGACTTTCTCTACTCTTGTGCAAACACGTATTGCTCTATCTACTTCAAGATAAACATTATCTTATTGTAGTTACAAGGGAATACAGTAGACTTTAAGTGATAGTCAAATGTTTTGGTCGTTATGTGATGTATACATGACTTTCTGTACTCTAGTACAAACACTTATTGCTCTATCTACTTCAAGATAAACATTATCTTATTGTTGTTACAAGGGAATACAGTAGACTTTAAGTGATAGTCAAATGTTTTGGTCGTTATGTGATGTATACATGACTTTCTGTACTCTTGTACAAACACGTATTGCTCTATCTACTTCAAGATAAACATTATCTTATTGTAGTTACAAGGGAATACAGTAGACTTTAAGTGATAGTCAAATGTTTTGGTCGTTATGTGATGTATACATGACTTTCTCTACTCTTGTACAAACACTTATTGCTCTATCTACTTCAAGATAAACATTATCTTATTGTAGTTACAAGGGAATACAGTAGACTTTAAGTGATAGTCAAATGTTTTGGTCGTTATGTGATGTATACATGACTTTCTGTACTCTTGTACAAACACTTATTGCTCTATCTACTTCAAGATAAACATTATCTTATTGTAGTTACAAGGGAATACAGTAGACTTTAAGTGATAGTCAAATGTTTTGGTCGTTATGTGATGTATACATGACTTTCTCTACTCTTGTACAAACACTTATTGCTCTATCTACTTCAAGATAAACATTATCTTATTGTAGTTACAAGGAAATACAGTAGACTTTAAGTGATAGTCAAATGTTTTGGTCGTTATGTGATGTATACATGACTTTCTCTACTCTTGTATAAACACTTATTGCTCTATCTACTTCAAGATAAACATTATCTTATTTTAGTTACAAGGGAATACAGTAGACTTTAAGTGATAGTCAAATGTTTTGGTCGTTATGTGATGTATACATGACTTTCTCTACTCTTGTACAAACACTTATTGCTCTATCTACTTCAAGATAAACATTATCTTATTGTAGTTACAAGGGAATACAGTAGACTTTAATGATAGTCAAATGTTTTGGTCGTTATGTGATGTATACATGACTTTCTCTACTCTTGTCCAAACACTTATTGCTCTATCTACTTCAAGATAAACATTATCTTATTGTAGTTACAAGGGAATACAGTAGACTTTAAGTGATAGTCAAATGTTTTGGTCGTTATGTGATGTATACATGACTTTCTCTACTCTTGTCCAAACACTTATTGCTCTATCTACTTCAAGATAAACATTATCTTATTGTAGTTACAAGGGAATACAGTAGACTTTAAGTGATAGTCAAATGTTTTGGTCGTTATGTGATGTATACATGACTTTCTCTACTCTTGTACAAACACTTATTGCTCTATCTACTTCAAGATAAACATTATCTTATTGTAGTTACAAGGGAATACAGTAGACTTTAAGTGATAGTCAAATGTTTTGGTCGTTATGTGATGTATACATGACTTTCTCTACTCTTGTACAAACACTTATTGCTCTCTCTACTTCAAGATAAACATTATCTTATTGTTGTTACAAGGGAATGCAGTAGACTTTAAGTGATAGTGAAATGTTTTGGTCGCTATGTTATGTATTTGCAAGGTGAATAGATTGAAAAGTGTACAACTGTTTTAAATTTTGTGTTTTAATTAACTGTGGAGTTTTTGTGTGTAATTTGCATGTTTAGCCTTTTAAATTATATTTACAAATAACTTAATTTCGTTATCTCCCTGTTCTTTTTGAAATGCGTTTAAAAAGATGTATAAGGCTTTTTATACCTAATCCTCTTCTTTACTGTAGTTTATTATAGCATCATTCATTTCGCCTATTGCTAATAATGGATGAAACATACACTGATATTCCCGCATAAGAATATATGTAAAGCATGGACGAAACGTCTTTCTTAACCTCCCTTTAACAGTCTTCCAATTTCCGGACACATTGCATTGATATAAATACTCCTTGTCAGGAATCTTTGGTATCTTTTTATCTTCTTATAGCCTTAATATGTACAGAGAAATAATATTCCATAACTTCAGGCAACACACACACACACACACACACACACACACACACACACACACACACACACACACACACACACACACACACACACACACACACACACACACACACACACACACACACACACACACACACACACACACACACACACTATGACAATTCAGAAAACTGCTTTTCTTAGTTGATATATGAGTAGGTTTACTGGAATCTTAACTATGGAGATGCAAAAATAACAAATGGTAAACTGTATGTCAAAATGAGTGATCCAGGCGAGAAAGTACTATATTTACGTTTTAAGCAATAGTGCAGTTCAAACTTTGTTACGAACATTTGCGAGGAAGTTTCATGTTTGTCAGATAAGTAAAGAAAAATTGAACATCGGACTAAACAATCTTCGAGATAATCGATAGTCAAAGAGATTATAACGTATTGTCTGTGACACTATATTAGAGTAGGCGATGTGTTTTTGTCTCACAAATTTTTACTTTACTCTTCTGCTATATTGCCTCTGGTAGAGATAATTCGACTCTACAGAGATTATTCATGTCTAACAGTAAAATGCTTACTTTTCAGTATTAAAAGTACCGCGTAATGATGTGTTTTTTTCTTCTTATGTTGGTTAAAGATTATTTAGAGTTTTTGACAATCTTTCATAACATAAATCGATTGTCCCTTTTTAAACTCCGTCTTTTAAATGTTAGATCATGGCCATCTATGTAAGCTCCTTGCAATAAAATGCAACAGAGTTTGTTTCTGTATTCTATGTAGGGCAAAAGTTAAGTTGCGTTACGTGAATAAGACCTTTTTCGGAGTTTTCTCTTATCCTGAGAGATGAATGTTGGAACTCTAAGGAGCCTGGTCTTACTTGAACATTATTTTACCCATTTCATTCATCGTCTGATATGACCTTTCCTGTTAGAGGACATTAAACCTCTAAAAAGGGTGGGAAGGAACGT
Source organism: Mantis religiosa (assembly GCA_030765055.1). Lineage (NCBI taxonomy): Eukaryota > Metazoa > Arthropoda > Insecta > Mantodea > Mantidae > Mantis > Mantis religiosa. The sequence continues at coordinate 160,344,312 of CM060954.1, forward strand.
TCGTCTTTATGGTTCTCTGAGGTCATACCTCCACACCTGCTGCCACGTTTCTTGAATTGTGCGACATAAGTAATGAATATGATAGATACGAGTAGATGGAAGATAGTCACGAGGAGTTATACTTCTGATCGAGGTTCACGGTCACTGAACACTGCTTCGTGTGCTGGGCATTACTGTTCACCGCTTGGTCACGAACTACGGTCATCGACAGCAACAATATAACTTACTTTGAGCTAAAACAAGGTGGCGATGTTGACTTAACGACACGGCCGTTTCCCTACTGCATCAACTTCGAAGAATGCGTTACCTTACTCTTAGAAACATTTAATAGTGGATTTACTTCATCCTAATTGAGGTACATACTTGTAGATGTGCTTTTGTTAAATGTTCTATTTGCATATTCAAGAAATAAAAAAGAAATGAATCACCACTTGTAAATAATGACTCACTATTTCACTGAAGATGAGACATCTGGTGGCGACCCAGTGAAGTTAAGTAAATTTTTTTCTTCCTATGGAATGTCAACATTAATTAAACGTGTTTCGAATTTCTTTCTATGTATAAATGTTTTCCCAAATGTTGAAATTTTTTGGTGATATTCACATACCACTGGTGTGTAACCAGAAAATTTCAAAAGATTTTTAGTGAATTAAACATCACCGTGGAAAAGTGAACAAATACAATATCAGAAACCTCATAGAAAACAAAAAAAAACAGACTAAATTCCTCTAATGAAGGAATCTGGCATTTATAAAATTAATTGCTCAGACTGGAATAAGAAACACCAGAACTGTTCAATAAAGAATGATCAGAATTTTTTTTGACAACGTACCTTTAGTCATCCTCATAATTTTGATGGTTCTTCTCAAAATAGTCTCCCGTGAATGGGATGCACTTGTCCCAGCGTTTCTGCCAGTCTTCAAAGACATGCTGGAAACCATTTTTGAGAGATCCTTCAAAATCGCCTCCGCAGCCTTCACCACTGCTTCTGATGATGGATAATGCCTCCCACGAAGGCGTTTCTTCAAGTTAGGGAATAGAAAAAAGTCACATGGGGCTAAATCCGGACTATAGGGAGGGTGAGGGATGTACTTCACGTTGATTTTTGCAAGATATTCAGCAACAACATTGGCAATATGCGGCCGCGCATTATCGTGGTGCAGCATCCAGCCTGCTTCACGGAAATGTGGTCTTTTGCACCTGATATGGACTTGCAATGTTTTCAGGACATCCCTGTAGTATTGTCCAGTTACTGATGCGTGTGCAGGTACAACATGCTGATAAACCATTCCATGAATATCAAAGAATGAGATGACCATAACTTTCCCAGCAGAAGCAATCACTTTTGCTTTTGATGAAGGAGATTTCCACACCGAGCTTTGCTGTTTGCTCTCAGGATCAAAATGATGTAGCCAAGTTTCATCAGCAGTGATTACGTTTGAAAGAAACTCCGGATCTTCCTCTAACATCAACTGCAGACCTGCATGCGAATGTCCTTTTGTTCCAGAATCAACATTCTTGGAACCCATCGCGCACAAACAAGTCACATATGTAATGTTTCTGTCACCAACGTGTGGGTGGCACCCAATGAAATGTTCAGTATTTCAGAAAGTGATCTTAAGGTAATTTGTCGATCCTCTCTCACAATGGCAGCAGCAGTGTTGATGTTTCCTTCCGTAAGAGCAGTAAATGATTGTCTCCCCTCTTTAAACATTTTAAACCACCTTCTAGCTGTGCTGTAGGGAAGAACAGATTCTCCATAGGCCTCCTGTAACATTGTATAGGCCTCAACTGAAGATTTGTTGAGACGAAATAGAACGTAACGCGTGTTACGTCCATTGCAGCGGTAGGTGATACTGAACATGTCTGAACTTGCCTGGTTCTCACAGGCAAGGCCAATGAAACTCCTACGGCGTGTTTGTTTCACATTAGGCTAACAGAATATAATAAGATTGAATTTTAGTGCGAAAAATTATGACCGTAAAAAACATATGATCATTCTTTATTGAACAGCCCTCGTATGTACATTGTAAATACAAAACGTATCATTGGAAGCAGATTAAAAGAACACTTTAGGAACATCAAGCAAAAAGAAACACATAAATCCTTAGTAGCAACACATTTCTGGAATCATAATCACAGCTTAGAACATAAAATCCAACTGCTAAAGTCAGTTCACTTGAATCAAGAATTAAATACTCGGGAAAATATTTATATAAAAAAATGCGAAACACTTTTAATGGGTTTTGACATTCAATTGCAAGAAAATATTTTACTTAGCTCCCATGGTTCGTCGCCAGATGTCTCCGGAGAACAATGATCAGCTGGAGCATCTAAGTTCTGGCCTGTCGACAATTTCTTGATAATGCCTTCAAGTGGAGGCAAAACGCTTTGAAAGAAAATTTATGTTATGCGAAGTACAGAGTATCTCAATCAACTCATTGTATAATTTCAATTATTACATTACCTTACAGTGTCAATTCCAGTTTACCTTTTCAATGTTGGTATTTATCGAAAATGATTTTTGAGGTATGCTATACAAACCTGTTGATCCCAGGTTCGTAGGATGTACTTAAAATGCCAATAGCTTTACTGTCATGTATAACAACTCCTGCAGGTTAAAATTCCGGTACATTGGTGGAGCTGATACTATCCTGACAATTAACAAACAAAATGTTTTACGGAGAAACAAACACAAATTTTTAAAATGCGCTTTTTAGAACCTCGAAAAGGAATCGAAGTTTCAGGTGGAATGCAGTACTTACTTTAGGTAAGTGGTACATTGACCTTCCGATAAAACAACGTTAAACTGTATTCTGTGGGTGACGTTCGAAGCACAAGGTACTACGGTCTGGTAATAAAAATTAATGATGCATTGAGGAATGGTTCCATAATTGTGTACGCAGCCGTTTACATACTTGTGGAACATGGCTGTAGTTTGGAATTCAGAAACAAGAGAAAACATAAGAAGGCTAGTTACGGCAACGACACTTACAAGGCTTCATTCATCTGTCAACTGTAAACAAAGTAACAGTTTAATGAAATACGCACGATACAGCCGGGCTGTATTCACTCGCTTTGGAGTCGAATACTAATTTCTTGCAGTACCACACAAACCCCCACAAAATCGTTAAAAACTCGCTCTTGGTGCAGAAAATAGATCCATAACAAAATTTTTCTAGAATATGCACATTTAGCGGCCCACTAAAATTAAAAAAGATGTGTGTGTCTGGTTTTCTTTTCCTTTTTTTTTTTTTTCCTCACAGGTCATCAAAGATAAATGAATGATTGCTAAAGCGTTTAGATCTATAGTGGGCTAACTCCACAATCACCAATATTTGATAAGCGAATATTTGTTCACAAAATTGTAAAACCAATCAACTGTGCACGATAACAAGCTTTATATAAAGTAAAAAAATTTCATTAAAGAAACAAAATCTTCCTAAAAGACAAACATATACTGCTGTAAGGTACATTCTTTCCTTTTTTAATTAACGTCTGACAGCGCTAAGTCAAATCAGATGAATGAAATGATGTACAAATGAGTACAGGATACACAGAGCTTAGAGTTACCAGACATTCATCTTTCCGGATAAGAGAAAACCTCCAACGTTAAGTCATATCGGACGATGAATGAAATGATGGTCAAATGAGTACAGGATACAAAGAGCTTAGAGTTAGCAGACATTCATCTTTCAGGATAAGAGAAAGCCTCCAACGTTAAGTCATATCGGACGATGAATGAAATGATGTTCAAATGAGTACAGGGTACATAGAGCTTAGAGTTACCAGACATTCATCTTTCAGGATAAGAGAAAACCTCCAACGTTAAGTCATATCGGACGATGAATGAAATGATGTTCAAATAAGTATAGGGTACATAGAGTTTAGAGTTACCAGACATTCATCTTTCAGGATAAGAGAAAACCTCCAACATTAAGTCGTCTCGGACGATGACCGAAATCATGTTCAAATGAGTACAGGGTACATAGAGCTTAGATTACCAGACATTCATCTTTCAGGATAAGAGAAAACCTCCAACGTTAAGTCATATCGGACGATGAATGAAATGATGTTCAAATGAGTACAGGGTACATAGAGCTTAAAGTTACCAGACATTCATCTTTCAGGATAAGAGAAAACCTCTAATGTTAAGTCATATCGGACGATGAATGAAATGATGTTCAAATGAGTACAGGGTACATAGAGCTTAGAGTTACCAGACATTCATCTTTCAGGATAAGAGAAAACCTCCAACGTTAAGTCATATCGGACGATGAATGAAATGATGTTCAAATGAGTACAGGGTACATAGAGCTTAGAGTTACCAGACATTCATCTTTCAGGATAAGAGAAAACCTCCAACGTTAAGTCATATCGGACGATGAATGAAATGATGTTCAAATGAGTACAGGGTACATAGAGCTTAGAGTTACCAGACATTCATCTTTCAGGATAAGAGTAAACCTCCAATGTTAAGTCATATCGGACGATGAATGAAATGATGTTCAAATGAGTACAGGGTACATAGAGCTTAGAGTTACCAGACATTCATCTTTCAGGATAAGAGAAAACCTCCAACGTTAAGTCATATCGGACGATGAATGAAATGATGTTCAAATGAGTACAGGGTACATAGAGCTTAGAGTTACCAGACATTCATCTTTCAGGATAAGAGTAAACCTCCAATGTTAAGTCATATCGGACGATGAATGAAATGATGTTCAAATGAGTACAGGGTACATAGAGCTTATGGTTACCAGACATTCATCTTTCAGGATAAGAGAAAACCTCCAACGTTAAGTCATATCGGACGATGAATGAAATGATGTTCAAATGAGTACAGGGTACATAGAGCTTAGAGTTACCAGACATTCATCTTTCAGGATAAGAGAAAACCTCCAACGTTAAGTCATATCGGACGATGAATGAAATGATGTTCAAATGAGTACAGGGTACATAGAGCTTAGAGTTACCAGACATTCATCTTTCAGGATAAGAGTAAACCTCCAATGTTAAGTCATATCGGACGATGAATGAAATGATGTTCAAATGAGTACAGGGTACATAGAGCTTAGAGTTACCAGACATTCATCTTTCAGGATAAGAGAAAACCTCCAACGTTAAGTCATATCGGACGATGAATGAAATGATGTTCAAATGAGTACAGGGTACATAGAGCTTAGAGTTACCAGACATTCATCTTTCAGGATAAGAGTAAACCTCCAATGTTAAGTCATATCGGACGATGAATGAAATGATGTTCAAATGAGTACAGGGTACATAGAGCTTATGGTTACCAGACATTCATCTTTCAGGATAAGAGAAAACCTCCAACGTTAAGTCATATCGGACGATGAATGAAATGATGTTCAAATGAGTACAGGATACATAGAGCTTAGAGTTACCAGACATTCATCTTTCAGGATAAAAGAAAACCTCCAACGTTAAGTCATATCGGACGATGAATGAAATGATGTTCAAATGAGTACAGGGTACATAGAGCTTACAGTTTCCTGACATTTATCTTTCAGGATAAAGGTAAACCCCGGAAAAACTTATCCTGATAATTCACCCTAACCAGGACTTGAACTAGAGACCTCTTGTGCGTTAGGCACACACGCTACCAATTACGCTACCGAGGCGGGCTGTTTTCAAAATGACTGATAGGTTGTAAAAATGCCCTATGACACAAAAATGACTTAAAATGTAGAACCTTGAGTCTCTAAATTGCTTTAATTTTAATTAAAATGCTATGATATGTTTGTTCCATGTAAGTTCGCTCTTGGAATCACCAGCTAAACGTTACAAATTTAAAGTAATCTGGGTCCTAGTGTGAGCTCCAAAGAAGCTGTTCTGACCTAGTGTATCCACATCTCTGTAGGTGGTAAAGACCTGCGATGTAATCGGCTAAGCTGTCACTAGGCCAGCCAGGGTGGAATAAAATACAAGGTAGAGATGTATTAATAAGCGTTAACGGTATGGGCGCAGCAGAAGGTCCTGTTAGATGTCTAACTGTACTGCAGAAGGAATTCCTGTCATGGTGGGTAATTATCAGTGGGCGGTGAGTGGCCACATATGACCTTGAACTTCACATCAGGAAGCAATCCTATCATACTACTCAAATCTTAGGGTTTCCCAACTCACTCCCGCAGGAAGAATGAATGGATTATCACAGCTTTGCATCTACATTATATGTGTACTTACCATAACCTACAAGAGACTCTATCATCTTCATAATTCTTACACCATTTACATTCTTTCTGACGTATTTGTGGCTATAAAGCATTCTAAAATCATGAAATAAACTTCTAAAATATAAAAAGGATTTACAAAGCCCTTTTTATGGGGTATTACATTGATGTTACCACAGAACATACACTTACTTGTTATTGAGAAGAATATAAACAGCTGCCGCAAAACACAGAGTATAAAAACAAAAGCCGGTTACATTTTACTGCAAGGAATATAATACATAGATTGCCTTGTGTAATGCTTCAATAGACAGAATACAGAGTTAAAAACGTGACAGTCAATTCTGTTTTGTATTTGTTTCTTTAACTGTCATTTGTCATAAGCATTTATATCGTAGTGAAACCTGATAGCATGGTATGCTAAATAATTGTATAAACAGAGAAATTTACTAAACTTGTAACTAAGCGATGCTGTTATTTATATTAACTAAAAAATTATATTTTTCATGATCATAAGTCTACTTAACCATGTCAACGTTACTCGTCCGGGGTTTCTAGCATCGCAAAGAGTATTTATATGATATGTAGCATTTCTAACACTTGAAAGACTCTCGTGGGGAGATTAGGGAAGTCAAATGTTTCACAGATGTTAGTGTATCGCAGTATTTTTAATGCTTTATTTGGTATACAAGAGACTTTAGGCTGCCTAAAGGAGGAATAAGTATAAAAATTAGAGATAACTGTATAATAATTTTAAAAAATGGAAAGGTAAATGAAATGCAGGACTTTTTATATAAAAATTCAGCCGTGGCATGACAAATTACAATTGCTTCCCCCTTTTAATTTTTAGATCTCTATGTCTGCAGGCAATTTTGATTTAATACATTTGTCTCAACTACACTGACTTATCACGTCTTGGATGACAACTTATTCCCAGGCAGAATTGCAACACATATTACCAGAGTATAAACATCTGAACGATAATGCTTCCGAAATGCAGTAGGTACAGAGATGCCTGAGCTTACTGGTACTTCACGAGAGAGTAAATTATATCAAGGTGGATGAACTTGCAAGGCACAGAACAAAAGGTCATAAAATCCACAAAGGGTTGGTTATAAATATTGCGTTACTGAACAGTAAATCAGAGAGGCTAGACATGCAGGTCTTCGTTAACCTTGCATACCTCATAAATCAAACAAGGCGTTATAATGTGAATTACTGTGTGTACGCAAGTTGATTTTATTATTGAATTATTGTATTGCATTTTTGCTATCTGTATGCATACCATCCAAAAATTGGTTCTGTGTATTACATGCCTGGCGAATGAGTACAGTTGTTATGGGAGGACGCTGGTTTAGAGAGATCAGAGAAGACGGGAATATAGTACAGTACAGTCTGACCATCAAAACATCAGAACATCGTACGTAACACGACGTATTACCTGTCTGACGAATGAGTACAGTTGTTATGGGAGGTCGCAGGTTTAGAGAGATCAGAGAAGACGGGAATATAGTACAGTACAGTCTGACCATCAAAACATCAGAACATCGTACGTAACACGACGTATTACTGTCTGAGGAATGAGTACAGTTGTTATGGGAGGTCGCTGGTTTAGAGAGATCAGAGAAGATGGAAATATAGTACAGTACAGTCTGACCATCAAAACATCAGAACATCGTACGTAACACGACGAATTACCTGTTTGACGAATGAGTACGCTTGTTATGGGAGGTGGCTGGTTTAGAGAGATCAGAGAAGACGGGAATATAGTACAGTACAGTCTGACAATCAAAACATCAGAACATCGTACGTAACACGACGTATTACTGTCTGAGGAATGAGTACAGTTGTTATGGGAGGTCGCTGGTTTAGAGAGATCAGAGAAGATGGAAATATAGTACAGTACAGTCTGACCATCAAAACATCAGAACATCGTACGTAACACGACGTATTATTGTCTGACGAATGAGTACAGTTGTTATGGGAGGACGCTGGTTTAGAGAGATCAGAGAAGACGGGAATATAGTACAGTACAGTCTGACCATCAAAACATCAGAACATCGTACGTAACACGACGAATTACCTGTTTGACGAATGAGTACGCTTGTTATGGGAGGTCGCTGGTTTAGAGAGATCAGAGAAGACGGGAATATAGTACAGTACAGTCTGACCATCAAAACATCAGAACATCGTACGTAACACGACGTATTACTGTCTGAGGAATGAGTACAGTTGTTATGGGAGGTCGCTGGTTTAGAGAGATCAGAGAAGATGGAAATATAGTACAGTACAGTCTGACCATCAAAACATCAGAACATCGTACGTAACACGACGTATTATTGTCTGACGAATGAGTACAGTTGTTATGGGAGGACGCTGGTTTAGAGAGATCAGAGAAGACGGGAATATAGTACAGTACAGTCTGACCATCAAAACATCAGAACATCGTACGTAACACGACGAATTACCTGTTTGACGAATGAGTACGCTTGTTATGGGAGGTCGCTGGTTTAGAGAGATCAGAGAAGACGGGAATATAGTACAGTACAGTCTGACCATCAAAACATCAGAACATCGTACGTAACACGACGTATTACTGTCTGAGGAATGAGTACAGTTGTTATGGGAGGTCGCTGGTTTAGAGAGATCAGAGAAGATGGAAATATAGTACAGTACAGTCTGACCATCAAAACATCAGAACATCGTACGTAACACGACGAATTACCTGTTTGACGAATGAGTACGCTTGTTATGGGAGGTCGCTGGTTTAGAGAGATCAGAGAAGACGGGAATATAGTACAGTACAGTCTGACAATCAAAACATCAGAACATCGTACGTAACACGACGTATTACTGTCTGAGGAATGAGTACAGCTGTTATGGGAGGTCGCTGGTTTAGAGAGATCAGAGAAGATGGAAATATAGTACAGTACAGTCTGACCATCAAAACATCAGAACATCGTACGTAACACGACGAATTACCTGTTTGACGAATGAGTACGCTTGTTATGGGAGGTCGCTGGTTTAGAGAGTTCAGAGCAGGCGGGAATATAGTAAAGTACATTCTGACCATCAAAACATCAGAACATCGTACGTAACACGACGTATTACCTGTATGACGAATGAGTACAGTTGTTATGGGAGGTCGCTGGTTTAGAGAGAACAGAGAAGGCGGGAATATAGTACAGTACAGTCTGACCATCAAAACATCAGAACATCGTACGTAACACGACGTATTACCTGTCTGACGAATGAGTACAGTTGTTATGGGAGGTCGCAGGTTTAGAGAGATCAGAGAAGACGGGAATATAGTACAGTACAGTCTGACCATCAAAACATCAGAACATCGTACGTAACACGACGTATTACTGTCTGAGGAATGAGTACAGTTGTTATGGGAGGTCGCTGGTTTAGAGAGATCAGAGAAGATGGAAATATAGTACAGTACAGTCTGACCATCAAAACATCAGAACATCGTACGTAACACGACGAATTACCTGTTTGACGAATGAGTACGCTTGTTATGGGAGGTGGCTGGTTTAGAGAGATCAGAGAAGACGGGAATATAGTACAGTACAGTCTGACAATCAAAACATCAGAACATCGTACGTAACACGACGTATTACTGTCTGAGGAATGAGTACAGTTGTTATGGGAGGTCGCTGGTTTAGAGAGATCAGAGAAGATGGAAATATAGTACAGTACAGTCTGACCATCAAAACATCAGAACATCGTACGTAACACGACGTATTATTGTCTGACGAATGAGTACAGTTGTTATGGGAGGACGCTGGTTTAGAGAGATCAGAGAAGACGGGAATATAGTACAGTACAGTCTGACCATCAAAACATCAGAACATCGTACGTAACACGACGAATTACCTGTTTGACGAATGAGTACGCTTGTTATGGGAGGTCGCTGGTTTAGAGAGATCAGAGAAGACGGGAATATAGTACAGTACAGTCTGACCATCAAAACATCAGAACATCGTACGTAACACGACGTATTACTGTCTGAGGAATGAGTACAGTTGTTATGGGAGGTCGCTGGTTTAGAGAGATCAGAGAAGATGGAAATATAGTACAGTACAGTCTGACCATCAAAACATCAGAACATCGTACGTAACACGACGTATTATTGTCTGACGAATGAGTACAGTTGTTATGGGAGGACGCTGGTTTAGAGAGATCAGAGAAGACGGGAATATAGTACAGTACAGTCTGACCATCAAAACATCAGAACATCGTACGTAACACGACGAATTACCTGTTTGACGAATGAGTACGCTTGTTATGGGAGGTCGCTGGTTTAGAGAGATCAGAGAAGACGGGAATATAGTACAGTACAGTCTGACCATCAAAACATCAGAACATCGTACGTAACACGACGTATTACTGTCTGAGGAATGAGTACAGTTGTTATGGGAGGTCGCTGGTTTAGAGAGATCAGAGAAGATGGAAATATAGTACAGTACAGTCTGACCATCAAAACATCAGAACATCGTACGTAACACGACGAATTACCTGTTTGACGAATGAGTACGCTTGTTATGGGAGGTCGCTGGTTTAGAGAGATCAGAGAAGACGGGAATATAGTACAGTACAGTCTGACAATCAAAACATCAGAACATCGTACGTAACACGACGTATTACTGTCTGAGGAATGAGTACAGCTGTTATGGGAGGTCGCTGGTTTAGAGAGATCAGAGAAGATGGAAATATAGTACAGTACAGTCTGACCATCAAAACATCAGAACATCGTACGTAACACGACGAATTACCTGTTTGACGAATGAGTACGCTTGTTATGGGAGGTCGCTGGTTTAGAGAGTTCAGAGCAGGCGGGAATATAGTAAAGTACATTCTGACCATCAAAACATCAGAACATCGTACGTAACACGACGTATTACCTGTATGACGAATGAGTACAGTTGTTATGGGAGGTCGCTGGTTTAGAGAGAACAGAGAAGGCGGGAATATAGTACAGTACAGTCTGACCATCAAAACATCATAACATCGTACGTAACACGACGAATGAGTACAGTTGTTATGGTAGGACGCTGGTTTAGAGAGATCAGAGAAGACGGGAATATAGTACAGTACAGTCTGACCATCAAAACATCAGAACATCGTACGTAACACGACGAATGAGTACAGTTGTTATGGGAGGTCGCTGGTTTAGAGAGATCAGAGAAGACGGGAATATAGTACAGTACAGTCTGACCATCAAAACATCAGAACATCGTACGTAACACGACGTATTACCTGTCAGACGAATGAGTACAGTTGTTATGGGAGGACGCCGGTTTAGAGAGAACAGAGAAGACGGGAATATAGTACAGTACAGTCTGACCATCAAAACATCAGAACATCGTACGTAACACGACGTATTACCTGTATGACGATTGAGTACAGTTGTTATGGGAGGTCGCTGGTTTAGAGAGATCAGAGAAGACGGGAATATAGTACGAGTACTGTACAGTCTGACCATATGGGACGATGAGTGAAATCATGTTTAAATGAGTACAGGGTACATAGAGCTTAGAGTTACCAGACATTCATCTTTCAGGATAAGGGAAAACCTCCAACTTTAAGTCATATTGGACGATGAATGAAATGATGTTCAGATGAGTACAGGGTACATAGAGCTTAGAGTAACCAGACATTCATCTTTCAGGATAAGAGAAAACCTCCAACATTAAGTCACATTGAACAATGAATTAAATGATGTACAAATGAGTACAGGATACATAGAGCTTAGAGTAACCAGACATTCATCTTTCAGGATAAGAGAAAACCTCCAACGTTAAGTCATATCGGACGATGAATGAACTGATGTTTAAATGAGTACAGGGTACATAGAGCTTAGAGTTACCAGACATTCATCTTTCAGGATAAGAGAAAACCTCCAACGTTAAGTCATATCGGACGATGAATGAACTGATGTTTAAATGAGTACAGGACTATGTAGTGATAAAGGTTTAAAGAAGATGTAGGACCCCGTACCGTTTTGGGAGGGCAAGTCGATGTGTGCGTCTCACGCAACAGGTCGCCGGTCGGTAGAGTAGACAGACTTCTCCTGTTTCATGACGGCAAGGTCGACTGTCGCATCCCATCATCACTGCTCCACGCTTGTTTTTCCACCTGCTCTGACTTTTCGCTTTCTTCTTCGGTTCCTCTCATTCTTCTTACGATGTTTATCCTTCCTGTATGGGAGGTAGTGGTGCCGTTGGAGGTGGTCGTGGGTTTAATTCCCGGTGGAGTCTGACCTGGTCTTTTCATGGTCGACAGGCGCCTCGGAGTTTGTGCAGCTGAGAGCCTTACTGTCACTTCTAAAAGGGAAGTTTTTGTATCCTTGAGCACTGGCAGGCCGGCATCCAATCATATGACATTTCTTCAAGTAGGGTATCATGAGCAACAAGCGAATCCACAGAAATGTTTACGAAGAAATTGAAAGGTAACACAAGCCAGAAAAGTTAATGAAAAGTGCAGCAAAAAGATACAAGAAGATGACTTTTGGAAAGAAATAGCACGTGAAGAGAATTTGCAGCTTATACGAGGCATGTTTTTTTAAGTCAGTACCGTTTTGGAATTAAAAAAAGAAGTGTATAGATATCGCAATAATTTTATTTTTACCTGAAAGCCTGTACCTTAATCTACTTTTCTACATAATTTACGTGAATATTGAGGCACTTGTCATAACGTGGCACCAGTTTTTGAATACCCTCCTCATAAAATTCTGCCGCCTGACGTGTTAACCACTGTATCACAACTGTTTTGACTTCGTTATCGTCTTGAAGACGCTGACCGCCCAGATGTTTCTTCAAGTGCAGAAACAAATGGTAGTCGCTGGGCGCCAGATCAGCGCTGTATGGAGGATGATCTAGAGTTTCCCATTGAAAAGATTTGATGAGATCTTTGGTCCGATTAGCCACATGTGGACGGGCATTGTCATGCAGCAAAACGATACCGTTACTCAACTTGCCACGTCTTTTGTTCTGGATTGTACGGCGCAGATTGTTCAATGTCTCACAATAAGACGCTGCATTGATTGTCTCATTACGAGGCAGAAACTCCACTAGCAATACACCTTTTCTGTCCCAAAAAACTGTGCACATGATTTTCCGGGCAGAAATTGTTTGCTTAAACTTCACTTTTGTGGGTGATGATGAATGTCGCCATTCCATGGATTGTTGTTTCGATTCTGGTGTGACGTAGGCCACCCATGTTTCGTCACCAGTAACAATTTGGTCTAAAAAATCTTCACCTTCATTGTGATACCGCTCAAGGAAAGTCAATGCACTGCCTAAACGTTGGGTTTTGTGCAAATCCGTCAACATTTTCGGAACCCAACGTGAACACAATTTCCGGTACTTCAAGTTCTCGGTCACAATGCGATACAAAACTACGAGAATATTGAGGAAAATAGTCGCACAATGATGAAATTGTAAAGCGTCTGTTTTCTCTCACCTTTTCGTCCACTTTCTGCACCAAATCTTCAGTAACGACCGAAGGACGCCCACTCCGTTCTTCATCATGCACATTTGTGCGGCCATCTTTAAATGCTCTCACCCATTTCCTTACCATTCCATCACTCATAATGTTTTTTCCGTAAACTTCACAGATCTCACGATGAATATCGATCGGTTTTACGCCTTTAGCACTAAGAAATCGTATAACAGCCCTTACTTCACAATCGGCGGGACTCGCGATTGTCGGAGGCATCTTAAACACTCAGTAACCAACGTATACAATGAAGAATCAGACTGTAATGGTGTCAGTGCGTAGACAAGAGATGTAGGTAACTAGCGCGCATGCGCGGATCGCGGATCGTAGCGCTGCGGCGGTGGAATCGCAAAACGGTACTGACTTAAAAAAACATGCCTCGTATATTTAATGAAAGGTAATTAGCAATAAAACCATTTTATAATGGATAGAAATAATCATGGATATGTTTTCTTCTCAACAACATCCTGAGATGCCAGTTTCAGGTAAAGCCGCTTCATTTGCGCCAAAATGCGTCTTGTACTATTCATTACCATCCGTGTTCCTCAAGACCTAACAGGGAAAATTCTAAAGGTGGAATGTGGTCTTTAATAATGGCAGTGGTGAAGTTATGATACCTGCTAGAACCAGGAAAATACGAAATGCAATCTTACCTATCGTCATGGACCTCTCTGGTCAGAAAAAGCACTTCCATACCGTCCTGTCCTGAAAATACCGCACAAATTGTTCTTAATTCGTGTTAATCAAATGTTAATGGGAGTACAGTGGATAAATGATAGTCCACTGTTCTAAAGCTGGTTGCTATGGTGACGCCTTTGAAATTTCGTTCTCTCTGCACGGCCAAGAGATAAAAAATGAATAACGACTTCCTATTTGAGCTACATACAGGCATATGAACATTCAAACCATTAACAATGAATATTTAGAAAAGCGTAAGCTCAAATGAAATTATTTGGCACAAATTGTGTTTTAAGGAGATACCTTTTTGGAAATTTATTTGTTCTTTCACACTAGCCGTGTGTGGGACGCACTATGAAATGGTAGAGCCAGACAGAAAAGTTCAATGTCATAGCCGAGATTTGAACCACAGATCTTCTGGTCTCCGTCCAGCCGCTCTAACCATTGAGATACTATGGCCAACATGCCGACATGACATTAAATTCTCCAACTGACTCGTGTTTTTTCCGGTAAACCACTAGGAGTTGTTATAAACACATGAGACAACTACCTTAATGACGACTTACTATGCTGTAAGTACTTTAAGTACTTGTACCTAATAGTGGTTCGAACTATAAAGCCCGGGCCTTAAAGTACTTACAGCAGAGTAAGTCGTCATTAAGGTAGTTGTCTCATGTGTTTATAACAACTCCTAGTGGTTTACCGAGAGAAACATGAGTCAGTTGGAGAATTTAATGTAATGTTGGCACTTGGCCATAGTAGCTGAATGGTTTAGAGCGGCTGGATAGATACTTATTTGTTGAGTAGTATCTATATCTTATCTATATCTTAAGATTTACCAGTTATACAAAAGTCATTCAGGACGAAAAGGGCTTCTGTGGGCATTTTCAAAAATTGAAAGACATACTTTTTATTTGTGCTGTATGCTCAGACTTTTTTTTTTCCTTCGGTTAAATCCCATATGGTCATCGAAGGGAAAAGTAAGAAAAATAATGAAAGGAAAATTAAGAGGATGGGAGGAGACTAGATCTGTAGATCACTTTCTTTAAGAAATTGCAGAAGAGCTTGGTATACAGGTTTGTGGCATAACTGTAATATGGTGTTGACGCTAGCGGGAAAAGGAACAGACTGCTGAAGTAGGCGGCGGAGGAAGGAAGAACGGTGGGCTCGGTAGCGAGAGCAACTGAACAGGAGATGATTGAGGTCAGCGGTTTCGCCTGGGTCATCAGGACATACAGGGGAATCGATGAGACGTAGTCAGTGTAGATGCGCAGGGTATCATCCATGTCCAAGTCGCATTCTAATGATGGAGGTGAGATGTCGACGTGCAATCCTGAAGCTGGAGAACCAAGGGGTCGTGGGTAGATGCGTCTGAATGACGGCGTGGTGTTTGCCTTTGATGGACTGCGAACGAATCCAGGCGTCATTCCAGCGACAATAGGCGTCACGATGAAGGACCGGGAAGAAATCCGTGTAGGGCAGTTGGATGCCTTGGAAGGTGCCTTGGGTGAGTCCCTCTTTTGCCAGGCGATCGGCGACTTCATTGTATCGAATTCCGACATGCCCTCTGATCCAAAGGAAGTGAATTTGATGTCCAGCTATGGTAGCGTTATTCACCAACGTCAGTATCTCGTAAAGATAACAGTGCATATCTCTCGTCCAGCGGGGAGATGAGAGTCTCTGCAGCACACTCTGCGCATCGGTTAAGATCAGCAGTTTGGGGAAGACCTGAGAAATCCCATATTGCAAAGCGTCACGAATGGCCAGAACCTCCGCAGTGTAACTGGAAGCCTCCATAGGTAGGCGGTATCGAGCCAGGGCATTAGTAGAAGGACAGACGTATGCACAACCTACTCAATCAGCAGATTTAGAACCGTCGGTGTAAATCGTGGTGAAATCTGGCCATGTAACCTGCAAGAAATGAGAGAGGGTGACGTTCACGTCAGGGCTCCGAATGATGTGATCAGGAAGATAATGCACCGAAACATTCAAGAAGTGTAAGTCATATGGATATTGAAACCCCGGAAGAGAGGGACTTTTCAAAATTAAGGGGAAAGCGTGGTATAGAGACCGAACACCCAGTAAGAGTAAGGACAATCGTCGCACAGCTGGAAAATCCGCGTTGAGGTAATTAGCAAAATGTTCAAACTCGTATGCGTACGCGCGCGCGCTCGGATGTTTTTTTAAATACTTTATTTTTACTCTAATTATTGATAGGATAGAATAGGACAGTACAGGATAGAATCGCACTAGGGGATTTGGCATTGCAAATTACCAATTACATTGGTCTATTGTACGAGACATGTCTCAAAGGTGCCGGAGCAGTGAGAAAGGCTATTACGCGAGTTCCGGCAACACTGGCGTGTAGCTTGGTTTTACCTCTTCAAAACCCGTTGTGACCATTAGTCTTGGCTGGGCAGCCGTTTGCGATGGAGCTTCCAATCACTTTCGCCGCCAAGTGCGAGTTGCGTGTAGTGGTCCGTTTTTTGAGTGCCGAGGGCACTAACCCAACTGAAATTCATAGTCAGTTATGCGAAGTCTATGGGCCACAGTGTACGGACGTCAAAAACGTGCGAAAGTGGGTCAGACAGTTCAAAGACGGACGTACAGACGTCCATGACGAACAGCGTTCTGGTCGGCCTTCGGTTTCAGCCGAAACGATTGACAAGATTTTGACCGAACATTTGCATTACGTGTGTACGAGGTGGGTCCCCAAAATGCTCACCGAAGACCATAAACGGCAACGTGTTGAAGCGGCCCACCGATTCCTGGAGCGCTATGCAGAACAGGGCGAGGAATTGTTGGATTCAATTGTCACTGGCGATGAGACCTGGGTGCACTACACAACACCAGAAACTAAAGAACGTTCTCGTCAGTGGCGGCATTCGGATTCGCCGAAGGCGCGAAAGTTCAAACAGACATTTTCTGCCGGTAAAATGATGTCCAGTGTGTTCTGGGACAGAAAACGTGTATGGTTGTGTGAGATTTTGCCTACCGGCATAACAATAAACGCTACTTTGAGACTTTAAAAAACTTGCGACGTGCCATTCAGAATTGAAGGAGGGGAATGCTGACGAAGGGAGTGATTTTCCATCACGACAACGCTCGTCCCCATACTGCACATGCAACGGTTGATCTTCTGGCCCAGTTCGGATGGGACATCCTCACCCCCCCCCCTACAGTCCAGACTTAGCACCTAGTGATTATCATTTGTTTCCTGAGTTGAAGTCACACCTGGGTGGAACACATTTCCAGACCAACGAGGTTGAGCGCTACCCGCGCAACTTAGCGGGAGAGTGCTATGACAAGGGTATACAAAAACTGCCACAGCGCATGCAAGAATGCATCGATCGCAATGGTCATTACGTTGAAAAATATATGTAAGTTCTGCCTTTCTATCAATGTAACATTCATTGACAATAAACATGTTATCTGTATTAAATAAAATTGGAGACCTTATTTTACGGACACCCCTCGTACCTATGTTCCCAAGGGGGGCATCCCGGGAGGAAGGATGAGGCGAGAGATGACGTGAAATATAATGGAGATGAAGTGGAGGGACAGAAAATTCGGGAGACTTATTTAACCTACCTGGTGATCCGGAAAACCCCAAAAAAAGCCCCATAGGTCAGGTTGGGGGGCCACGGAAACTGAACCCGGGCCTCCCGAATGTCGCCCACAGAAGAAACCGCCTGTAACATCCGTTTAATTATTGATAGCACGAGAGAATCTGCCAGAAGTCGTCCCGCGAACCCAAGGAGGTTCTTAATTCGTGTTAATCAAATGTTAATGGGAGTACAGTAGTAGTCCACTGTTTTAAAGCTGGTTGCTATGGTGACGCTTTTGGAATTTCGTTCTTTCTGCACGGCCAAGAGATTAAAAATGAATAAGGATTTTTATCTGAGCTGCGTACAGGCATTTGGACATTCAAACCATTAACAACGAATATCTAGAAAATAGCTCAAAAGAAATTATTTGGTACAAATTATATATTTTAACGAGGCCTACATTACTTGTGTAGTAATAGTAGTTTATCTATATCTTAAAATATACTAGTTATAAAAAAGTAAAAAAAAAAGGACTGTCTGTAAGAACTGCAACAAGCCATGCCCCAAGTAACATTTAGTGAAATGTGAAGGCAGAACCGTGCCATTGAATATGTTAATGAAAGACTAGTAAAAACCCAACTTACACATCGTGCTTGATAAATAAAATTATTGATACCTTTTGCAAGGAAATAACTTAATTGTATATTTGCTGACATAGTTTCATAGTGGCCAATGGCTTTCGAACGGCATTCCCGTTCCTTGAGAGTAAACTTTCCACACTGGAGCCGAAATGCAGAACCGAAACGTGGTCCACTACTAACGAAGGAAGAGGAAAAAAAGTTAAACAGTATAAATCTTATCGTTGCTGTAACGGAACGGGCGCGCGCTCGGCTGTCATGACATGTAACGGGCAGTCAGGCATGAACGCTCCGATATTAAACCTACTCGTTATTTGGGAGCCTTCATCAAAACTCATGCCTATTATCTTACATGCAACACGAACATTAATGTGTCTGGAAATTGATTATCAGAGTGGTTATCAATTTTAAATCTCTGCTATTAAAAAAACTCATCATCCACTCCCATGATCTCTCGTAAAAACACTTATTCCCCTCTCCACTTCAAGATGAACATTATCTTATTGTTAATTAGAGTACAGTAGACTAAGTGATAGTCAAATGTTTTAAAACTAGTTGCTATAGAAATTCCGTCATTCATTTTTTTATCCCTTGAACATGCAAAGGCAGTGCAATTCTTGTCACTAACAACCAGCATTTAAAACATTTGACTATCACTTAGTCTACTGTATTCCCTTGTAACTATAATAAGAAAATGTTTATCTTTAAGTAGATAGAGCAATAAGTGTTTGTACAAGAGTAGAGCGTCACGTGTACATCACATGACTACCAAAACATTTGACGATCGCTTAGTCTACTGTATTCCCTTAAAACCAAAATAAGAAGTTTATCTTGAACTAGATAGAGCAATAAGTGTTTGCACAAGAGTAGAGAGTCACGTGTACATCACATGACTACCAAAACATTTGACTGTCACTTAGTCTATTGTATTCCCTTGTAACTACAATAAGATAATGTTTATCTTGAAGTAGATAGAGCAATAAGTGTTTGTACAAGAGTAGAGAAAGTCATGGATACATCACATAACGAGCAAAACATTTGACTATCACTTAGTCTTGCGTATTCCCTTGTAACTACAATAAGATAATGTTTATCTTGAAGTAGATAGAGCAATAAGTGTTTGTACAAGAGTAGAGAAAGTCATGTATACATCACATAACGACCAAAACATTTGACTATCACTTAGTATACTGTACTCCATTGTAACGTTTATCTTGAAGTAGATAGAGCAACAAGGTTTGCAGAAGAGTAGGGAAAATTAAATGAGTGTAACAATTACATGTTTTGTTGCGAAATAAGTTAAACTTAGTTTTAACACACATAATCCAGAAGTGATTTGAGAAATATACACTTAAAATTTCGCAACTACGTTTCCTTTTGCAGTCATGACATGTTTAAAACAGGTAGATATATAAAATAAAAAACTCAATAAAATACTGTTAATTTTTGGAAGATTGGTAGTTTGTATCTTATTTCTTGTTGATTTTGAAGTATTGGGTCCTTAATAAGTGCTACAGCCTCGTTCTCCATCCATGTAGTTGTAATCTAAAACTACCATCCTGATTTCTGCTCCTTGAAGGGTGAACTGCGGAGATCTAAAACTACTCAGGTAGTTTACAGTCCAGAACACAGAGGTCGTGAATTCAGAAAAAAGCAGTGCGGTACAGAGTTATGAGTCTGTCGGCAGACAGTGTGTGAGTATTGAAGTTGTTGTGTCACAGTCAGCAAGCACAGAAGCGTATAAAGAAAACGTTGTGTGCGCGTCACAGAAATCGTACGCTGCGCACGTTTGTGCGTGAGATAACATTAGAGACGTGTTTACAGTTTGTACTTGTAGAAAAGATAGGAATTTTAGTCACCAATAAAGCAAGCTTCTCTCAGTTGTTTTTCACACCTACCTGGTGAGAGTTCATCGACTGGCTTGTTAGCAACGTATTCTGACAGTAAGCATATTAAACTGGGATGCTGATTTTTTAAAAGCCGTAG
This sequence comes from Mantis religiosa, assembly GCA_030765055.1. NCBI lineage: Eukaryota > Metazoa > Arthropoda > Insecta > Mantodea > Mantidae > Mantis > Mantis religiosa. The sequence continues at coordinate 160,364,862 of CM060954.1, forward strand.
GGAGTGAAGAGTCGATAATAACACGAGAGGGAGAGAGGCGGCGCTGCGATCACAACTACCTGTAATCAACTGGCCATTTACATCTGTCAAACTTTTCAACTATAATAGCAGACCAGTTCTGCCAATTATTCCCAGGTTCATCGTGCTGGCCACAGGGTGCTCTGTTTGTTTATTTATTTGGTTCCCCTCTAATGCTCGACTTGCATTTGTTCAGTCAATCTCACTTTACTTTACGCCCTCCAAAGTAGAGTCATATCAGACCATGAATAAAATGCTATTCAAATGAGTACAGGATCCATAGAGCTTAGAGTTACCAGACATTCATCTTTCAGGATAAGGGAAAACCTTCAACGTTAAGTCATGTAGGACGATGAATAAAATGATGTTCAAATGAGTACAGGGTACATAGAGCTTAGAGTTACCAGACATTCAACTTTCAGAATAAGAGAAAACCTCCAACGTTAAGTCATATCGGACGATGAATGAAATGATGTTCAAATGAGTACATAGTACATAGAGCTTAGAGTTATCAGACATTCATATTTTAGGATAAGAGAAAACCTCCAACGTTAAGTCATATCGGACGATGAATGAAATGATGTTCAAATGAGTACAGGGTACATAGAGCTTATAGTTACCAGACATTCATATTTTAGGATAAGAGAAAACCTCCAACGTTAAGTCATATCGGACGATGAATGAAATGATGTTCAAATGAGTACAGGGTACATAGAGCTTACAGTTACCAGACATTCATCTTTCAGGATATAAGAGAAAACCTCCAAAGTTAAGTCATATCAGACGATGAATGAAATGATGTTCAAATGAGTACATGCTACATAGAGCTTAGAGTTACCAGACATTCATCTTTTAGGATAAGAGAAAACCTCCAAGGTTAAGTCATATCGGACGATGAAAGAAATGATGTTCAAATGAGTACAGGGTACATAGGGCTTAGAGTTACCAGACATTCAACTATTTCAGGATAAGGGAAAACCTCCAACGATAAGTCATATCAGACGATGAATGAAATGATGTTCAAATGAGTACAGGGTACATAGAGCTTAGAGTTACCAGACATTCATATTTTAGGATAAGAGAAAACCTCCAACGTTAAGTCATATCGGACGATGAATGAAATGATGTTCAAATGAGTACATAGTACATAGAGCTTAGAGTTATCAGACATTCCTCTTTCAGGATAAGAGAAAACCTCCAACGTTAAGTCATATCGGACGATGAATGAAATGATGTTCAAATGAGTACAGGGTACATAGAGCTTAGAGTTACCAGACATTCACCTTTCAGGATAAGAGAAAACCTCCAACGTTAAGTCATATCGGACGATGAATGAAATGATGTTCAAATGAGTACAGGGTACATAAAGCTTAGATTTACCAGACATTCATCTTTCAGGATAAGGGAAAACCTCCAACGTTAAGTCATGTCGGACGATGAATGAAATGATGTTCAAATGAGTACATAGTACATAGAGCTTAGAGTTATCAGACATTCATCTTTCAGGATAAGAGAAAACCTCCAACGTTAAGTCATATCGGACGATGAATGAAATGATGTTCAAATGAGTACAGGGTACATAAAGCTTAGATTTACCAGACATTCATCTTTCAGGATAAGGGAAAAGCTCCAACGTTAAGTCATATCGGAAAATGAATGAAATGATGTTCAAATGAGTACAGGGTACATAAAGCTTAGAGTTACTAGACATTCACCTTTCAGGATAAGGGAAAACCTCCAACGTTAAGTCATATCAGACGATGAATGAAATGATGTTCAAATGAGTACACGGTACATAGAGCTTAGAGTTACCAGACATTCATCTTTCAGGATAAGAGAAAACCTCCAACGTTAAGTCATATCGGACGATGAATGAAATGATGTTCAAATGAGTACAGGGTACATAGAGCTTAGAGTTACCAGATATTCCTCTTTCAGGATAAGAGAAAACCTCCAACGTTAAGTCATATCGGACGATGAATGAAATGATGTTCAAATGAGTACAGGGTACATAGAGCTTAGAGTTACCAGACATTATCTTTCAGGATAAGAGAAAACCTCCAACGTTAAGTCATATCAGACGATGATTGAAATTATGTTCAAATAAGTACAGTGTACATAGAGCTTAGAGTTACCAGACATTCATCTTTCAGGATAAGAGAAAACCTCCCACGTTAAGTCATATCAGACGATGAATGAAATGATGTTCAAATGAGTTCAGGGTATATAGAGCTTATAGTTACCAGATATTCATCTTTCAGGATAAGGGAAAGTAAAGTGGCCGCAAGCATCGGATATGTGTTGCTAAATAGCCGTGCTATTACTACACACTTATGTAAGTAAACACTTATTCCTTCTCAAAGCATAATGAGTTTTTTCCCCTTCTGATTTGTTTGTCTAACACTATTTTATTTGCATGATATATTAGGTTGTGAAATGTTAATAGCTTCACTTATAATCATGGAGATTAATCTTTATTCGCTGCCCGGGTCCAAATTATCTTCGCCTAACGACAGGCACTTCCTCTTCTGTTGCCATGTATGGATGCGTAATTTTTTATTCTCGAAGTAAGTGCTGATTTCCCTAAATCAGGTTACTAATGCAGAGATGATGTCTAATCAGTCATATGTTTTAAGAAATACCTAATTCTAAATGTGCTGTAACAGGAGATTATATCCCACCTCTATAAGTTATATGGTAGCGTGTCTCCCTCAAGTTTAAAGGGTCCCGAGTGCGTATCTTGGTCAGGGTAAGGTGTTTGCAGGGTTTTCCCTTATCCAGCTTTAGGAAAAATTAGAACGTCTAAGCGTAGAGGGGAAGCTTGTAGTTTGAACAGTCTGACAATGCAAGAACGGCGTACGTGTGTCTACAATAGAAAGAGTACTGAAGAGTAACCTTAGTTCTTTGAGTCATTATTCTCTCATATTTTAATGAAAATTACTATTTGGAGCTTCCCTGCTTTTGAAAGTCACGCCCCGCTAGTGCACCTACGTGCGACTGTACAATAGAAAGAGTACTGAAGAGTAGCCTTAGCTCTTTGAGCCATTATTCTCTCATATTTTAATGAAAATTATTATTTGGAGCTTCCCTGCTTTTGAAAGTCACGCCTCGCTACTGGACCTACGTGTGACTGTAGAATTGAGAGAGTACTAAAGGGTAGCCTTAGTTTTTTGTTATTCCCTCTTGTTTTAATGAAAATTATTATTTACAGCTTCCCTCGGTTTGTAAAGTCACGTCTCGCTACTGGATCTGCGTGTGACTGTACAATAGAAAGAGTGTTGAAGAGTAGCCTTTGTTCTTGAGTCATTATTCTCTCTTATTTTAATAAAATTATTATTTTGATCTTTCCTCGATTTGAAAGTCACGACTTGAAACTGGACCTACGTGTGACTGTACAATAGAAAGAGTACTGAAGAGTGGCCTTAGTTCCTTGGGTCACTATTCTCTCTTATTTTAATGAAAATTATTGTTTAGAACTTCCCTCACTTTGAAAGCCACACCTCGCTACTGGACCTGCGGTGACTGTACAATAGAAAGAGTACTAAAGTGTAGCCTTAGTTCTTTGTTATTCCCGCTTATTTTAATGAAAACTATTATTTACAGCTTCCATCGGTTTGTAAAGTCACGTTTCGCTACTGGATCTGCGTGTGACTGTACAATAGAAAGAGTACTGAAGTGTAGCCTTACTTCTTTGTTATTCCCGCTTACTTTAATGAAAATTATTATTTACAGCTTCCCTCGGTTTGTAAAGTCACGTCTCGCTACTGGTTCTGCGAGTGACTGTACAATAAAAAGAGTGCTGAAGAGTAGTCTTTGTTTTTGAGTCATTATTCTCTCTTATTTTAATAAAATTATTTTTCTGGAGTTTTCCTCGTTTTGAAAGTCACGACTTGCCACTAGACCTACGTGTGACTGTACAGTAGAAAGACTACTGAAGAGTAGCCTTAATTCTTTGAGTCAATATTCTCTCTTATTTTAATGAAAATTATTGTTTAGAACTTCCCTCACTTTGTAAGTCACACCTCGCTACTGGATCTACGTGTGACTGTACAATAGAAAGAGTACTAAAGAGTAACCTTAGTTCTTTGTTATTCCCGCTTATTTTAATGAAAATCATTATTTACAGCTTCCATCGGTTTGTAAAGTTACGTCTCGCTACTGGATCTGCGTGTGACTGTACTATAGAAAGAATACTGAAGAGTAGCCTTAGTTCTTTGAGTCATTATTCTCTCTTATTTTAATGAAAATTATTATTTGTAGCTTCCCTCACTTTGAAAGTCACACCTCGCTACTGAACCCACGTGTGACTGTACAATAGAAAGAGTACTAAACTGTACTGTTAGTCTACGCAGTTACCATTGAAACGTGTCTTTTCGGCGAAATATGTTTATAGAACTTTTCTTTCTCATTAAATACAGGTATGTGCTAGAAAAAAGTAAAGATTGCTGAAAATTGACTTGTTATATGGAGTTATATAATGTTAAGTCATATCGGGCAATGAATGGAATGGGTGAAATTATGCTCAAATGAGGCCAGGGTCCATGGAGCTTAGAGTTACCCGGTATTCGTCGTTAGGATAAGGGAAAATCCCGGAAAATACCTTATCCAGATAACTCATCCTTACCACCACACTACCAAGGCGGGCAGTTTTGGTCTTCAGTTAATAGAGAAAGAGTTTCCAATACGTTTGTACGCACAACGGATGGCGCTTAGAGCTCTTTGTACTTCACGAAAGGCTGGAATCGACAAAGGAGATGCTATTGGATGGATGAATGGAGAAGAGATGATGGAGCGGTTGGAATGAATGGCGGCGGAAACCGCGGGAAACCCGCCCAAGCCCTGTTTTGTCCACTACAAATCTCCTGGAGTCGAACCGTTGGTGAGTGGTCGCCACCCCTAGCTATCTGGGCGCCTATCATATTTTGTCATATTCCTCCGTGAGTTATTGCTCGTTCAAACAATGTCTTCGGGAGACAGTTCAAGACAAATGATGACGCGGAGGAATCTTTCTGTGTATAAACAAAAGGCGAATGCGTGTGCGTGGGGGACCTTGACACAAACGCATACACGCACACAACATAGGTTCGGTTCCCTTTGTTCAAAGGACCGTGATTAAGGAGTCTATCGTCCTGCGGTCTGAAACTTATGAAACCATTTCTCACGCACTGCTCTGTCTGTCTGCATTCCTTCATAAATTATCTCTCATTGCTGGCGCATTAATTGGTTCCTCTTTCTTCTTACACAATACAAATCACAGTTCAAACTGTTCTCACAAACGTTCTTGCTGTATCCTTGTAGATAGTCAAATGTTTTAAAGCTAGTTGCTGTGACTTCAAAATTTGGTTCTCTTTGCATGGTCAAGGGATAAAAAAGTGAATAACGTATTCCTATTTGAGAAAGGTATTGGAGAATTCATACAAATAACAAGGAACCTCTCAAAAATAGATCATTTACAAAGATGAAAAATTATATTATATAAATTATGTATTTTACCGAGATCGACATGTGTATTTGTACTTAAATTTTATGTATCTCTTACGCCCTACCAGATATACAGAAGTTATTCAAAATAGGGTGAACTTTAGAGGTTATATCTGACGTGCTACAGTCACATGACTTTCTGAACTCACTCCTCTCTATAATTTTAACGACCTTCTTCTGTTTACTCATAACTAGGGCTCGGAATTTTGCATATTTGCATGTTTTATTCCTTGATAGTTAAACATATGCAATTAATACATTTAATCGACATTGTAAGGAGTATATTACGGAAGGTTTATAGTGCGTATATGTGCATTTAAAGAGTTAGTGCATTTTTAACTAATTTTGGCATGTTTATGAAAACGTTTTACTTTTCCAGAAATGATTCTACGCATTACACAGATCTTCTTAAGGTTAAAAATACTCTATAGGATGTTTTAAGGCAGTTAGTCACTAGATGGAAGTATATACCCTTTATTTATACCTTCAGGTACGTACAAGAACGTGTAACTAGAGCAATTATTGCGTTTTACTCAAAATTGCGACAGTTATTCCATTTAAAAATGCACGTTTTGGGGTGCCGTGAATTCATAAAAGTTCGTATGTTCAAAATGTTCTTATATACCAAATTTATTGAATAAGTTCAGCATTTTTAAAGAAGGGAGATGACATTTTAAATTTAAATAATAATAATAATAATAATAGTAATAATAATAATAATAATAATAATAATAATAATAATAATAATAATAATAATAATAATAATAATAATAATAATAATAATAATAATAATAATAATAATAATAATAATAATAATAATAATAATAATAATAATAATAATAATAATAATAATAATAATAATAATAATAATAATAATAATAATAATAATAATAATAATAATAATAATAATAATAATAATAATAATAATAATAATAATAATAATAATAATAATAATAATAATAATAATAATAATAATAATAATAATAATAATAATAATAATAATAATAATAATAATAATAATAATAATAATAATAATAATAATAATAATAATAATAATAATAATAATAATAATAATAATAATAATAATAATAATAATAATAATAATAATAATAATAATAATAATAATAATAATAATAATAATAATAATAATAATAATAATAATAATAATAATAATAATAATAATAAATAACCCTCAATCCAAGACAGCAACTTAAATGGAAAACATATCTTCCAAAATTTTGACGCAGTGTGCATGTTGAGCTTTTTGTGAATGTGTTCAGAAGTCCACTTCATTCTGAATGAGTTTTGCATATACCTTAATAAATAGAAGGAATCCTACTAAACAAGCAGGTTAGGGCTCTTTAAAACATACAGTTTATCTAATTATTAGTGGAGTGAGACATTTCGGAGATATTGCTTGTCATATGTTTGAATGTTCCGATACGTTTCTCAAATGAGGGGTCGTTATTCATTTTTTTAATCTTTCGGCTATGCAAAGAGAACGGAATTTTAATACCATAGCAGCCAGGTTTAGAACATTTGACTATCTACAAGGAAACCTCAATAGCATTTGTAAGATTGGTTTGTACAGCTGCAACACAACTGTTTGGTTCGAAATATCTAAGTTGGGAGATAAACCCGGATGTCGGAAGTCAGCTTGCTGACTAGTAAGAGGTAATCATACTGGTTTTTTCCCTGACATAACAAGATACAGCAGTCAGTAGATATGATATAGTGTACTGAATGGGAATCTGACAACGGTGTTATGCTAGCGGTGCTTTAGGCGATAAATCTCTGCGGACCAGAAAATTGGCAGGTAACAAAGCTCTCATCTTCTCTGCAAATAAGAATTACCTTCCCGGAGCTACGTCTTGCTCTCTCAGTCAGCCGAATCAACGCGTTACCACGCACACAACAAATTTCCATACTGATATTTCACCAGAAATGCAGATTTTGAGGTCCCCGAATCCAAAACAAAGCATTTTAAAAAGAATCAATATGTGTGATTGGCATAAATTAAAAGCATCTTCAAAGATTACGACACAAAGACATTCAACATAACCCTCCATTCAAGAAAAGCGTGACTTTCAAAGTAAAGGAAGCTCCAAATAATAATTTTCATTAAAATAAGAAAGAATAATGACTCAAAGAACTAACGCTACTCTTCAGTACTCTTTCTATTGTACAGTCACACGTAGGTCCAGTAGCGAGGCGTGACTTTCAAAGCGAGGGAAGCTCCGAATAATAATTTTCATTAAAATAAGAGAGAATAATGACTCAAAGAACTAAGGCTACTCTTCAGTAATCTTTCTATTGTACAGTCACACGTAGGTCTAAAAGCGAGGCGTGACTTTCAAAGCGAAGGAAGCTCCAAATAATTAATTTTATTAAAATAAAATAGAATAATGACTCATAGAACTAAATCTACTCTTCAGTACTCTTTCTATTATACAGTCACACGTAGATCCAGTGGCGAGGCTTGACTTTCAAAGTGAGAGAAGCTCCAAATAATAATTTTCATTAAAATAAGAGAGAATAATGACTCAAAGTCTAGTCTTCAGTACTCTTTCTATTGTACAGTCACATGTAGGTCCAGTAGCGAGGCGTGACTTTCAAAGCGAGGGAAGTTCCAAATAATAATTTTCATTAAAATAACAGAAAATAATGACTCAAAGAACTAAGGCTACTCTTTAGTACTCTTTCTATTGTACAGTCACACGAAGGCTCTTCTTGCATTACAATACTGCTCACACTACAAGCTTCCTCTCTCCGCTCAGACGTTACAATTTTTTCTACAGCTGGCGCATGTACTGTTAGTCTAAAATAGGGAAGGTATGCAATTCACAAACTTGTGCTAATAACTTAAAACTTCACAAGAATTTCCTTTTTTCACCACTAAATACCAATCTACGTAAATGATATAATTTATAATATGTAAATACCTTGAAGTTTCTGTGATTAGCCTGTGAAATCCTTTTCATTCCAAAGATATACTAGTAATGTTGTACGTACATATAACTGGTAAGCGTTAAGCATTAGATAAGAACGCACTGCACAAACAATATACATGTATTTAAAACACACAATTTATATAAAACAACTTTGTGTTCCTTTAGAAGTCCATCGATCTTCTTTTGTTGCTTCCGATCACATAGAGTATGGAATTTAAAGCCAGCATAGAGAATTCAGTTGTTAAACACCTGACTATCGCGATTCTCTCCGATTAAAATGAAGTAGGTAGAAAAATATGTTTTTGTAATAGTATTTTACTTATCTATTAAAAAGGTGACGATTGTTATGTGAACATAACATATAAAGTTTAGTAATATTATTTCGTTAACTTATCGTTATAATTTTGTTTCAGGTGATGCAAAAATCGGTCGACACATTGCCAGGAAGCCATCTGTGGGTCCAACCGGTAAGTTCTATGATATACGATTTTCTTTTCTTTTTACAACAGAGGACAATCACCATATGTTAGCAAACCGGGAGTGCCATGTCATTTAGGATGGGGCTCTGTCGTGACAAACAATAAGACAGACAATAACCTCTTAATTACTTATAACCTGCACTAATGTGGCATTTATAGGAACTATGGTGAATGAATCATTTCTGACGAGGGGAAACAATACTTCTTTTGTCCTATACTGGAGAAACAAAACGTATTTATATTTTCTAACACGTAGATAAACGGGATAACACATTCAACCTAAAGGAGAGTTCAGTGAACATACACGTTTTGAGCTCCCTGTGTGTGTCTAGAACAGCCTAAAAGTCCAAAAATTGGTTGAATATGAAACTGGTAATAAAGTTAGTAATTTCCAAGAATAAGATACAATCTTATTTAGAAAATTTCAGAATATTTTTAAACTTTTGATTCCATAAAAACTGGCTAAAGCGATTTTGATTTAAAAACCGTGTGAAAAAAACATGACAAATGAAATGCTATCTTAAACTTTTGTCTGGGGATTTCCTCAGAAGTTCTCTTTATTCATAATGACTTTTGTATAACTAATACACTAAGAAATAGACAAAATATTGCTACAAAAATGAAGATATTGTAAAAAACTAAATATGTCCAATGTCTATTTGGAATTAACCATTTTTGAGATATGTTTATGTTTTAATTTTTCAAGGAGAATAAACTCGGCAGTGGAAAAATCTAATAGAAAACTAGCGAGCAGTTTAATGCTGTACTAGATCTGCCACGGGTTGGGTTCCCGGCGAGGAATTTTTCTCTGGCCAAGAGAGAGCCTGGAAATATGAATGACTGTGTGACCTAATATAGAAAACCCAATATACAGAGTTAAAACAAGGATAAGACACGACTATCGACTGTTATATTGCATTTGTTTTTTACTTTATCTAAAAATTGTGTCAATGCCTTTACAGAACCAAGAACAAATGAGTATTACGGCAACTTTTATGCTAAGATTGAACAATTTTTCAGACTTTAGGAGCTTTCAGTTCATGTATTTTCTTTGAAATGACAGTATCGACTAGTATACTAGGGCAAGAGGAAGTAAAACTGCTTTGTATACGTCATATCTGTAAGGCAACTGAGAACATACCTGTGTGACTTAAGGGTGTACAGTAACACCACCACTGCGCCTGTAAGTTTCCCTACCCGCAGGACACTTCTCACCTTCACGTGCTCCGGAGCGAAACGACCGCGGAAATCACTTTGGTTTTTTAGGGAGCTTCTTTTCAGGAAGTTACATGACTGTGGTTACCTTCAATTTTTATTTTAACCTTTGCACATCGCTATATCGTTTGGATATACGAAACTGAAGTGATGTAACTATCGTCTTAAGTATTTGTGGGTATTTTAAGACCTGCACAGCACGTCTCGCCCATCTTCGTAATCGCATTTTTGGTTTCCTGTTATTTCCCAGTTCGTTCTGGTTGACTGGATGATGTAGATATTACGTTACTCAAGAAACCATTTCATTAGGCTCCGCTGAGAAGCTAGGCATCTCTAAGAATTATGAGAAGTACGTAAATTTAACAAGCTTTCTTTCATCTTCTCTTATTAGTAGTTATTCTGCTGGAATTTCAAAGTCATCACATACTTAAATACCCCATGAAAACTACTAGTGTCCCCTACCGACAGCGTTGCAATATTAAAAAAAAGTGCATCGCAGCGCCTTCAAAACCTTGTGTTTCGGTCAATTCTTTGTTAAACTCTATGCCACGCAATTACCCTTCCCGTTAACAATATATTAGCTAATAATTGACTGTAAATGATTGATTGAACAAAATATATTTAATAGTATGTTAAACTATAACTAAATTTTAACAAACAAAATGTTAATGTAGTTTTAAAATGGTTTGGTGACACAGAAATAACTAACATGTCATATTTTTAAAGTATATATATATTTTTTGTGTACCAAAACTGTTTTAAGTGTGTAAAATTCAAAGTGCATGATTAAAATTTTCATATATTGTAATATTTCGACATATAGACGATGCAGTTTTCGCAAGATAATATTGAAAACGTTAGTGGCATGTTGTAAGCAAGAACAAAACTTCTTGTAACTTCTTTAATTTCTTCTAGCAAGTTTAAAGGCTATACAATGATGGGAGATCTAAATCACAAGCAGTTTATTATACATTATTGATAATTTATTAATAAATATTTATAAAAGTCCATTAGTTATTTGTGGTAGGTGTGAATCAAGTTGTATTTAATCCACGAGTGGAATGTTTGTTATTTTCCACGAGTATATAAATAAGTCTTGTACCATACGATGTTTCATCCAACACTTACCCTAATCATTAAAAACGCTTACTGCCTTTTTAATTACACTATACTAAATTAGGAAAATTAGTTGTAATTTTATGTTGTGGAATATAGAGCTATTTAGATCAAGGCCGGCTGCATATTTGTTATAAACATCGTTGGCTAAATCTGATATGAGAAAATCGAAGTTGGTTAGTCGTTTATTTTAATTATTGGTATAATTTGGATAACAACTGAAGGTATTGATTTAAAATAATTAGGAAAAATGCTGTTTAATAGAACTCTGTAGTTAAAGATTTACATTTCATTATTTAATATTAAAACAATAATAAATTTTTTACTTGAAATGTGGACCTAGTGATTGTATTTTTTGAAAATGTACCTTTACTCATCCTCATAATTTTGATGGACCTTCTCAAAATAGTCTCCCCTGAATGTGCTGCACTTGTCCCAGCGTTTCTGCCAGTCTTCAAAGACATGCTGGAAACTATTTTTGAGAGACCCTTCAAAATCGCCTCCGCAGCCTTCACCACTGCTTCTGATGATGGATAATGCCTCCAACGAAGGCGTTTCTTCAAGTTAGGGAATATGAAAACGTCACATGTGGCTAAATGCGGACTATAGGGAGGGTGAGAGATGTACTTCACGTTGATTTTTGCAAGATATTCAGCAACAACATTGGCAATATGCGGCCGCGCATTATCGTGGTACAGCATCCAATCAGCTTCACGAAAATGTGGTCTTTTGCACCTGATATGGACTTGCAATGTTTTCAGGACATCCCTGTAGTATTGTCCAGTTACTGATGTGTGTGGAGGTACAACATGCTGATAAACCATTCCATGAATATCAAAGAATGAGATGACCATAACTTTCCCAACAGACGCAACCACTTTTGCTAGTTTGGGGGTTGGTGATGAAGGAGATTTCCACACTGAGCTTTGATGTTTGCTCTTAGGATCAAAATGATGTAGCTAAGTTTCATCAGCAGTGATTACGTTTGAAATAAACTCCGGATCTTCCTCTAACATCAACTTTAACTGCATGTTACCTCCATTGTAGCGGTAGGCGATACTGAACATGTCTGAACTTACTTGGTGTTCACAGGCCGGAACCAGGAATACCAACAATGAAACTACTACAGCGTGTTTGTTTCATATAGCTAACAGAATATAATAAGATTGAATTATAGTGCGAAAAATTATGACCGTAAAAAAATTATGATCATTCTTTAATTCTATTATTAAAACACAACTTTACAACTAAGTGTAGGAGAAAATAAAGAAGGCAATCTCTAACAAATAGATTAGATTTACATAGGAGTTTTTGAAATATATATTTCATAATATTTTGAGAGGTTTTGCCTTTCTGTCTGTCACTGGCCATGCCACCAGTTGGCGACCTTGACTTCGGCAGTCAATTTTCGTGAGAAAACAGTGGACTGTGACAGTGAGCCAGTAATCTTCAATGCACGTGGAGATCCTTGAACGCAACTGCATGAACTTGCAAGTGTAGCGAGCGGTCGGAATATAAATAGAAGATGCTTTGGGTGTTCCCTTGGGAGTTCTCTTTGTCATGCCATCAACGTCCCGAACGTGATGTGAAAAAAGGAAAGTGCCAATCGCACGATATCCGTTATGGCCGTGTGAACTTCCATACGTATGTCATATAACGCTTTTGAAATATTAAAATAATAAATATTAAATAGAATTTATGAAACGGTTTGGAGCGGAGACTGCATCTCACTTTTTTATTTTTTTAAATTAACGTCATCCAACGTTAAGATATAACGGACGATGAATGAAATGATGTTCAAATGAGTACAGGATACATAGAGCTTAGAGTTACCAGACATTCATTTTTCAGGATAAAGGAAAAGTCAGGAAAAATTATGACTGACCGAGACTCGAACTCGGAACATGAGGCAGACACGCTACCACAACGCTAAAGAGAAATAAATCCTACGCGCTCCACCATAAACGTGCTAGAGTCGTATATAAAGAACTAACGCTAATAACATGGTTAAAATCTAAAAATAGAAGAACATCAGTTGGGAAGTTGGCTGGATTTTCCTAATTGTTTCAAGTGAGATACGGCCATTTTGCCTGTGCACCAAGCCATGTTAAATTAAACAGTAGCTGACCTTCTGCAGGAACAATTTTGAGGAATGGAACTTGTTGTGTAGAAATTAAATTAGAGTTATGCAAACAATGCATGTCGACTGGACATTCACGCCATGGCAATACATTTGAAGGACGCAAAAGTATAATTTCATTGCTAGGAAACAAGAAATTGAAAACTTGTCTTGTTGCTATGGATACTTCGTATAAAGCGAGATGTTCCCGCTTCTGTAGCGTAGATGGCAGAGTGTCTACCTCGCGTTCGAGAGGTTTCGAGTCTGAGTTTCGGTCAGGATTAGTTATCCGGATAAAGCTTCCCATTATTCTGAAACATGAATGTCTGGCAACTCTAAGCTCTATGTACCCTGTACTCATTTGAACATCATTTCATTCATCGTCCGATATGACTTAACGTTGGAGGTTTTCTCTTATCCTGAAAGATGAATGTCTGGTAACTCTAAGCTCTATGTATCCTGTACTCATTTGAACATCATTTCATTCATCGTCCGATATGACTTAACGTTGGAGGTTTTCTCTTATCCTGAAAGATGAATGTCTGGTAACTCTAAGCTCTTTGTACCCTGTACTCATTTGAACATCATTTCATTCATCGTCCGATATGACTTAACGTTGGAGGTTTTCTCTTATCCTGAAAGATGAATGTCTGGTAACTCTAAGCTCTATGTACCCTGTACTCATTTGAACATCATTTCATTCATCGTCCGATATGACTTAACGTTAGAGGTTTTCTCTTATTCTGAAAAATGAATGTCTGGTAACTCTAAGCTCTATGTACCCTGTACTTATTTGAACATCACTTCATTCATCGTCCGATATGACTTAACGTTGGAGGTTTTCTCTTATTCTGAAAAATGAATGTCTGGTAAAGCTAAGCTCTATGTACCCTGTACTTATTTGAACATCATTTCATTCATCGTCCGATATGACTTAACGTTGGAGGTTTTCTCTTATTCTGAAAGATGAATGTCAGGTAACTCTAAGCTCTATGTACCCTGTACTCATTTGAACATCATTTCATTCATCGTCCGATATGACTTAACGTTGGAGGTTTTCTCTTATCCTGAAAGATGAATGTCTGGTAACTCTAAGCTCTATGTACCCTGTACTCATTTGAACATCATTTCATTCATCGTCCGATATGACTTAACGTTAGAGGTTTTCTCTTATTCTGAAAAATGAATGTCTGGTAACTCTAAGCTCTATGTACCCTGTACTTATTTGAACATCATTTCATTCATCGTCCGATATGACTTAACGTTGGAGGTTTTCCCTTATTCTGAAAAATGAATGTCTGGTAACTCTAAGCTCTATGTACCCTGTACTCATTTGAACATCATTTCATTCATCGTCCGATATGACTTAACGTTGAAGGTTTTCTCTTATCCTGAAAGATGAATGTCTGGTAACTCGAAGCTCTATGTACCCTGTACTCATTTGAACATCATTTCATTCATCGTCCGATGTGACTTAACGTTGGAGGTTTTCTCTTATTCTGAAAGATGAATGTCTGGTAACTCTAAGCTCTATCTACCCTGTACTCATTTGAACATCATTTCATTCATCGTCCGATATGACTTAACGTTGGAGGTTTTCTCTTATTCTGAAAAATGAATGTCTGGTAACTCTAATCTCTATGTACCGTGTACTCATTTGAACATCATTTCATGCATCGTCTGATATAACTTAACGTTGGAGGTTTTCTCTTATCCTGAAAGATGAATGTCTGGTAACTCGAAGCTCTATGTACCCTGTACTCATTTGAACATCATTTCATTCATCGTCCGATATGACTTAACGTTGAAGGTTTTCTCTTATCCTGAAAGATGAATGTCTGGTAACTCGAAGCTCTATGTACCCTGTACTCATTTGTACATCATTTCATTCATCGTCTGATATGACTTAACGTTGGAGGTTTTCTCTTATCCTGAAAAATGAATGTCTGGTAACTCTAAGCTCTATGTACCCTGTACTCATTTGAACATCATTTCATTCATCGTCCGATATGACTTAACGTTGGAGATTTTCTCTTATCCTGAAAGATGAATGTCTGGTAACTCTAAGCTCTATCTACCCTGTACTCATTTGAACATCATTTCATTCATCGTCCGATATGACTTAACGTTGGAGGTTTTCTCTTATCCTGAAAGATGAATGTCTAGTAACTCTAAGCTCTATGTACCCTGTACTCATTTGAACATCATTTCATTCATCGTCCGATATGACTTAACGTTGGAGGTTTTCTCTTATCCTGAAAGATGAATGTTTGGTAACTCTAAGCTCTATGTACCCTGTACTCATTTGACAATCTTTTCACTCATCGTCCGATATGACTTAACGTTGGAGGTTTTCTCTTATCCTGAAAGATGAATGTCTGGTAACTCTAAGCTCTATGTACCCTGTACTCATTTGAACATCATTTCATTCATCGTCCGATATGACTTAACGTTGGAGGTTTTCTCTTATCCTGAAAGATGAATGTCTGGTAACTCTAAGCTCTATGTACCCTGTACTCATTTGAACATCATTTCATTCATCGTCCGATATGACTTAACGTTGGAGGTTTTCTCTTATCCTGAAAGATGAATGTCTAGTAACTCTAAGCTCTATGTACCCTGTACTCATTTGGACATCTTTTCATTCATCGTCCGATATGACTTAACGTTGGAGGTTTTCTCTTATCCTGAAAGATGAATGTCTGGTAACTCTAAGCTCTATGTACCCTGTACTCATTTGAACATCATTTCATTCATCGTCCGATATGACTTAACGTTGGAGGTTTTCTCTTATCCTGAAAAATGAATGTCTGGTAACACTAAGCTCTGTGTACCCTGTACTCATTTGAACATCATTTCATTCATCGTCCGATATGACTTAACGTTGGAGGTTTTCTCTTATCCTGAAAAATGAATGTCTGGTAACACTAAGCTCTGTGTACCCTGTACTCATTTGAACATCATTTCATTCATCGTCCGATATGACTTAACGTTGGAGGTTTTCTCTTATCCTGAAAGATGAATGTCTGGTAACTCTAAGCTCTATGTACCCTTTGCTCATTTGAACATCATTTCATTCATCGTCCGATATGACTTAACGTTGGAGGTTTTCTCTTATCCTGAAAGATGAATGTCTGGTAACACTAAGCTCTGTGTACCCTGTACTCATTTGAACATCATTTCATTCATCGTCAGATATGACGTAACGTTGGACGTTTTCTCTTATCTTGAAAGATGAATGTCTGGTAACACTAAGCTCTGTGTACCCTGTACTCATTTGAACATCATTTCATTCATCGTCCGATATGACTTAACGTTGGAGTACGTAAATTTAAAAAAAAAAAAAACGTATTTCTCTACAAACTGCTTCAGTAAAAATGATTTTTCCATCTATTAAGAGATTTTGATATATGTTTTGGTAGAAATGGTTGAATATTCCACCGTTCTGTTTTATTTTTGCACATAGTGCCCTTAAAATCGTAAAAAAAAAATAAAATTTTCAACTTAAGTATTTACCTAAGTTAAATTTTGTATGCATATGTTTGAACAATATTGTTGCAACATCTTTAATATAATTAATACAGTGCCATATGATATTGTGGCTAGTAGGCCTCCGAAGATTGGATTTATGTTGGCTATTCTGAACTTTTATTTTGTTTTTCTCTATGTTCTTTCTTTTGTGTTGTTACCGCTTATGTTTTGTTCCGTATCAGAAAAACTTCAAGTAAAACATATTTGTTACACAAATCTTTATTTCAGCACATCAAGAGTAACCCAAATGACCATAATATATTTTATGTAAGTTTAATGTAATGAGGTTTATAAAACGTTATTCCTAGCATGTAAAACTGAGCTTATTTCTCGAAAAGTGCTCCCTGCATTTCTTTGAAAATTGCGAAAATTGCAATAAATAGCAAAAATGTGGTAAAAGGTTAAGCTTATTGGTTAGGAAACATAGGATTTGTAAATGTCACATCCTGTTCCCCTTAAAAGACTATGAAATGCTTGGAATATTAGAGATATGTGAGAAAGAATATCTGAATGTTTTCCCCAGGTTGTTGTAGTTGGTTCCCATAAGGTACTTACTATATCACCTTACATATTCATTTAGCGCCATGGTCTATTGTTTTGGACAGAAACGTGTGCTACATATTACATTCAAGCGAACCCTTTGCATACTGAAGGCAACCTTGGCAACTCATGGGAACACAATGAGACACAAGGTCACTCACGTTTAGCAAGTTATCGATTCTAACGAACCTTCAATGACAGTTTCATATGTGTCAGGGGTACAAACCTGGAACATGTAAAACATGCAAGACCGTGAAAATAGAATTTACCCAACATTGACATGTTTACTGACGTCACTTGCTGCTGCAAAGGCGAACTCTGGGGACAAATTACTTCTCGAGGACTTTGCACTTAAGAACGGAAGGTTTGAAAACTTCTTTTACTTCTGACATTTGCTAATCTTTTTTTTTTAAGATAAATTTATTTAATGTCGCCTAACAACAATGGTCTTATAGAAAGAAATATAAGTTGGTAAAACAAATTTTGTATACAGTTGGTCAGTACAATTAACATTTTAATAAACTATTAGGTTACGGTAGAATATAAACATATAAGTTCACATAAACTACACATTCATAAGGAACTGAAGAATCGATATTGCACAGCACTATGTTCATACTTGTTATGTATTACTTATTTATTTTATTTATTGTTCTCTGAAAAGGTTCCCAGAGCCATAGCTCATGCTAGGGAACAGTACAAAAATATATAAAATGATGGCAAACAGCCCTTAACAATACTTATATTACATTTTCATAGTAGGAATAAATTACCGTACAAGAATAACATATATGAAGCATACCAAGATACAGACATTCACTATAACTCAAGAAATAATAGTAACAAAGAACTTAACAGAAAAATAGAAGCTACATATTCTATGGGACATTAATCCATATTAATTTTTAAACAGTTCAGCTTTCAAACCAGCTATAAATGTGTAACACTTTATCAGCTATCAATACTCCTTTTAGAGGAGTCAATAGACTACCTCATATGCAATCCACCATCCTCAAATAAAAACAGTCAACCTCACCCATCCCGAAAAGAAAATCCTATCTGTGGTTAAACCCTATCCTGGGTGGGCACACAGCAACAATCTTCAGGCTAACACAAGCCTATCAGTATCTGCGAGCGAGCTATCAATATATGCCTTCAGTAAATTTTCAGCAACTTTCCTTTTAAAACCTTTTATGTTCCTGCAGCCTTTCAGTTCCAGTGGCAGCGCATTATATAAGTTGATAACGTGTGAGGTTAAGCTGTTCAGGCCATAAGTAGAAGTGTTCACTGTTGGTTTCGTTAAGTTTCCTTTATTTCTTGTATTATATATATGTGAGGAGCTTTCAAATGTTAGATTGGACTTTAGAAGATTATTTTTTATTTTGTGGAGATATATTAGCAAGGACAACTCTATGTTTAGTTGTAATGGTAAAATGTTAGTTACATGGTAGAGTGTTTTTGTGTTTGTTCTAAAGGGTAGATTGTAGATTATTTTCAAGGCACGATTTTGAAGTACTTCGAGGTCATGAATTAAATATTTAACAGAGTTACGCCATAAGATGTTTAAGTAATCCAAATGAGATTGAATTAAAGCATGGTAGATACTTCGTAAATGATTTACACTGAATCCTTTGAATTTCAGCCTGTGAATTACAGCTAACACAGGAAGAATCTTATTTTTTACATGCATGATATGGTCCATCCATGTGAGCGTACTGTCTAGAATCAAACCTAGATATGTGATTTTTGTTACTCTTTCAATCACTGCGTTATCAACATGTATCTTGTTATTTACTACTGGTACGTATGATCTTTTATGAAATAACATATATTTTGTTTTACAGACATTTAATGTTAACTTATTGCACTTATAGTTATTCTCGCTTCACAGAATATACCGAAACCAGGTAACACTGAATAGATTTTGATGTTGAAGAAGTTAATTTACGTCTTGTAGAAATAAATACGTGATTTTAGACTCTTTGGTTCATCTAGTAGTACATGAAGATCTGTAGGAATTTTATGAAGATTCCTATAGGTTGAGTAGCGAGTACATTCATCGGACAAAGCCATTTACGAAGAAAGAAATCGATACTCAAAGAGATTATAATGTCTTTGACATATTAGAGTAGGCATTCCTGAAGAATAAAGTTTTTGTGACTCTGGTAGAGATAATTCCACTTTATGCAGAGATTATTCATGTCTTAACAGTAAAAGGTCTACTTTTGAGTAACGAAAGTATCACGTAATTATGTGTTTTTTTCTTATGGTGGCAGATAAAACATATATCTAACTTTAGATTAATCAAGATGAGAATTGCAAGAGAAAATGTGAATATATTAGACTGTAAGTGATAGTCACATGTTTTAAAACTGGTTACTATGGGAATGTCTTTGAAATTCCGTTCTCTTTGCATATGCAAGAGATAAAAAAAAGAATAACGAATTCCTTTTTGTAAAGCATACTATTCGAGAATTCAAATGTTTGATGCGGAATATCTCCAAAATAGTTTACAACAAAAACTGCGTGACCCAAATTATGTGTTTTAACGAAATCGGCACCCATTTGCAATTCGTGGCATCGCTGTAGGGTTTAATAAAACATCAGAAATCCACATTGCCTAGGAAAAATACAACGGTTCCTGTCACACGACAGAAGACTGACACGTATTGCCAAAGAATAACACACACAGACAAAAAGATCGTTATTACGATGAACCGTTGCACGTCGAAAAAGAAACATGACTAATGGTCTTAGCCGCGCTACTTTTGTGGTTAAGTTCACGAAACCAACATGACTCTCCGACTTGGCCGTTGCTAATGTGATTTTTGTACCCTACAATAGCAGCATTATCGAAATAACGGCTGTCTCAAGCTGTAACGGTTATCCAGATATCTTATTATATTTTAAAAACTGAGAAATTGTCACTATTAGAGAGATGGGCAAGCAAGAAATGGGGAAACGCTACACAAACTTTAAATACTTTTTACAAGATTTATATTAAATCAATACTTTAATGTTGTGAAGAGATATTAATAACTGAAAATATAGAAAAACTTAATATTCTGCAAAATCAAATTATTTCCTAAGTACCTAACTGGAGCTGTCAAAACTACCCCAGTACTTGCTCTACAATGTTTAACAAATAATCCAAGACTTCATCTTGTAATTGAAAAAGCAGCTATCATACAATAATAAAAATTAATCAGACTATCTTATAATGACTTGGAAAAAATAAAGTCACAAGTAAACTTAAAAGTTCAACAAAATACATAAACATACTTAAAATATTGAACATAACATCAAACTATTAGAGTGCAACCATATTTTAATTTTCCTTTGAGGAATGCTACATTTAAAGAGAAAGGAATGCTTTAAACAAAAGTAGCCCTTCTATCAAGCGGCTCTGATTTCAGTAATCTAGTGCAAATTAAAATTAGGACACTGCCAACTAGAGGGAGAACATTGAACTACTTGAAACTACGTAAACACCAGATGGCAGCACGGAAGTTTAGTTGTGTTGATTTGAAAAAGAAGTAATATTAATAATTTAATACAAAATATCACAATGGTTTTACACTCAGTATGTATACTTTTAGTTTCCAAAGGAGACATAACCTTGTGTAAGTAATATTGTGGTTATGTGTTAAATTACAACTAGACATTAACGAGACATTTTTGAAGGGGATTGTGTTGCTTAGTAAGTAAGATCCCCGATAACTGTTGCTGATTTATGTAATTTTTCGACTCAAGTTGTCACAAATTTCAACGCCTTCATCCTCAGCCTCGGGGAGTATAACATCGACCCCGAGGAACGCTAAAAAGAGAAACATTCCCCAACACAATGCCACCGTCTTCATTTCAACCAGTGAAGGACCTAGTCCTGTAATGGTGTCCGTCGGAAGGCCCCACCACCACTAGGCGGCACCCCCTTCCAACGACATTACTCTGCTTGCTTGTTTGTGATTTATGTAGATGTGCATTGTTAGCAGCACTTTCCCTACCCAGTACATGTATTCCGTAATATTCAACAAGTTACACGTAAACGTTCCGGTCACAGAGTACGAGCTGTACTGTACTAGCGAGCAACTAGTAAAGAGCTATTGCAATTAGTTCTGCCAACTTAATGCTCTTGCTTTTTATCATTGTGACTTCCGACATGGCGCATGCGCCCCTGCTCCGTTATCATCACATTAGCATCCCTTTAAGTGCAATCTAATGACAATACATTTCTCATTTATAATGTTGAAAAATCTTATCTTGGGCACTCACATGGCCCTCTACATTCACTCTTGTACAAACAATGCTACATATTGAGACAGAAGTATGTAGAATAGTTACTTATGGGACTTGAGAGGTAAGTTGATGTTTATTAACGAGTGAGAGCTTGATACACATCAAACCTCGCTAGTCCTATTCGTAATTTTATCCGTTACCTAAGAAAAAAATCGACTTTAATTATACAAATATTAAGAATTTTTTTACAAAAGATTTAGAATGAATGTTTTTACTAGATATAAGATGACATTGTAGGCTTTGAATAGCGAAGAATGGCAACTATGGTGATACAAAAATAACAAATGGTAAACTATATGTCAAAATGAGTGACTCAGGCGACGGAAGTTTTATGCCTGAAGAAATTCCAGAGGAAGCTCGAATTGCTAATCTTAATTTGCTGCCACAAAGGTCATTTGCAATTTATGATAAAGAATATTTATGTTTTAAGAAATTATGCAGGAGAAACAGTGTAACGAATATTTGCAATGAAAAGATTTAAGTGGACATTTGTTAATGAAAAGTCGGCCTTTTACTGTTAGACATGAATAAGCTTTGCAACGAGTTGAATTAGTTCCACCAGAGTCAATATAATAGATCAAGCAGAAGAGTAAAGCTAAAATTTGGGAGACAAAAACACATCGCCTACTCTAATATAGTGTCGAAGACATTTGACTATCGATTGTGGTCGATTATCTCGTAGATGGCTTACTATGATGTTCAATTTTTCTTTGGTTATCTGAAAAACAAGAAACAAACATACGACATCTATAATGTAAAGAAAAAATATTTTATTATTCTGGTATCAATCTATAATTAATATTAGAAGTACAATTGTTAAAACTGAATATAAGTCCACCAGTGTAAGCTGAAGATGAACTACCCCCAAGTTACAACGTTCATGACTGGTAAATTATTATTGTTAATGACAGCAGATGGCCCTTCTTCCTTCCCTTCACGAATATGCTGGTCTTTTACATACAGTTTACCATTGCATCATTGCGTCACCATGGTTACGATTATTCGCTATTCATAGCAACACCAACTCCAATACTCAGATGATAATACGAGAATCGATTGTAGGAAAAATGGCGGCGCTCGTGGCCCAGCTTGTTATATTGTGGTTATGTCTACAGAATAAAGTGTGTGTTTGTTTACTTTGATTGTGTGTTTGAAGAATTAATGTAATTGATATTACAGTGGCAATTAGTGACTAACGAGTTAGTTTATAGTTGAGTATTTGACATAAAGTGATAACGTTTACCTAAATATATACAGTGAAGTATTGTCGAAATGCATCATTATTGTGTTCCCAGCTGCAATCTAGTTATGGTAATGTACCTCACACGACATTTAAATTTCCGAAGGAAAAATCGTAATGGGATAAGTGGATCAGGATCATACATCGTAAAGATTTTAAAGTAAATGACAAAATTGTAGTTTGTATTCATAATTT
This sequence comes from Mantis religiosa, assembly GCA_030765055.1. Classification (NCBI taxonomy): domain Eukaryota; kingdom Metazoa; phylum Arthropoda; class Insecta; order Mantodea; family Mantidae; genus Mantis; species Mantis religiosa. Next base: position 160,388,043 of record CM060954.1, read on the forward strand.
TGAACAGTGCTTTGAGGTTAAGGAAGACATCTTTCCAGTAAATGATGGTGAACCAATTCGTGCCCTTCGAAAAGTACCAAAATTAATAGATGATGCCTACCCCACGATGTTTAAGAATCAGCCATCCTATCACACATTAAAGCTCAACCAGAAAAGACGGAATCCTGAAGAATGTATCCCAGACATTTTACAGAGAGTGAAGATAATTTTAATATTTGGTGTTCACAAGATGTTATTGACAGTTTTGAACCGAAGTGGTGAGGAGATTTTAACCCATTGATAGTCATTATTAAAGACGATTAGTTACGTTCTTTTCAATAACATTCAAGATCCCAGCTTCACTGATGTTCCTTCACTTAATAAGTTTCAAAGTATTTCATAACCTAGAAGCAATATTATGAGGCTACCAGTGGAAAATTTTAAATGGATCTTGCAGTGTGAGGGAACTGACACCTTCAAACGTGACAATTGGAGTAAACTGGATAATCTGGTGAGTTCTCTTAAATATTATAGTATAAGCAGTATGTCCTTACCAGAAAAGGCTACCATGTAAACAATGTAAAAGAAACTTTAGTACTTGCTACAGACGATAGGATGATACAGTCCAATAAGATAAAGTTTGCTGTGTTTAATGCTTATGAGTTGTCATGCCTTATAAATTAAATTTTGATTGGAAGTATAAGGTGGAAAATGCATAGTACTGGTTGTGCTACTATATAATGTTATAAGCTCTTAGGATTTGTCATGATGCTCTTTATTTATGTTATTGCACATTTTAGTTGAAAGTATAAAGTGATAAATGCTTAGGAGTTACCTCGCTGCCCCGTAATATGGATTATATTATGTCTATTGTGTATAGTTTCCTATTCTGCGTAACCAGAGTCGCTGGGCTTCGACGGGCGCCATCTTGGAATCTGCATTATGGTCTGAGTATTGGAGTTGGTGTTGTTCAAAGCCTCCATTATCATCGTTTTTTTTTTTTTTTTATTTGTTCCATTTATATCCCGCCTTTAACTGCAGTAGTCATATCGGCGGCCGTTCTCCTTTGAAACATATCGAACGTGTTAACTCGTATTCGTTGGGTTTTAATCATTAGATCATGTACACATTCGAACTATCATTGATACTTCCAGACTCTGGGGAAGATGAGGAATCCCTTGGTTGGAGAAAAAATCCCCACCCCAGTCGGGAAACGAACTTGGCCTTCTGTTGTCACAAGAAACCAACGTTGGCATTACCGACGTGTTAAAATCTTTTGAGCGAAATAATTTTCCAATTTAAACGCAGTCGTGAAATCTAAAACGTCCAGTTTTACTACCTATAGGTAATTTAGAATGGGGATTCGGGGCATTACTAGAAAATCCAAGATTACATATCATTTTTAAGTTTGATTTATGAGTCACTATGTTTACACTCAAACTTCACTTACTTTTTGCTGTATAATTGAAACGTTTTCAAGATCATTCGATCTCATCCTCAGCTGTTTGGTGACTCAAGATCGAATGATCTTGAAAACGTTTCAATTATACAGCAAAAAGTAAGTGAAGTTTGAGTGTAAACATAGTGACTCATAAATCAAACTTAAATATCAAGAATACTTCACTGTTAATAATTCTTCTGCTTTTAATATTTACATATCATTTGTGAAAATGTGTTGTACATGTGCTATTTTAATCAAAATTCTTAAAGCCATTTTTATAAAATCAACATCTTTGACAAATTGAATGCGGGATGGGGGATACTTTCTTTTTAATTTGACATGTTGTTTACACATAATTTAAGTGCCGGTGATTCAGACTGGCAGGCAACTCCGATTAGGTTTTCAAAATCCGCTCTCTAGAGGTCGGCAGTGTATTCTGTTGGAACGAAAAAGTTAATTGAGACAATTGACTGTGAAATACGATTACGTTTCTTCAGTCTAAGTGAGAAATTGATGTTATTTTCCGGAAAAGAGGTATTAATTGCTTCATTTCTGGCATTGAGTTACTTTTTAAGAGATGTTTATAACGAATGTGCATTGAAATTGCTCCATACACTTGTACACTAAGAAAATACAAACCTTTTTACATACATAACCCTCCTTTTTGTTGTGATGCTTACATAATCAGTGCTACAAACGGGCAAAAATAAATAACGTTACAATAACTGGGGAAACGAGGCATTCAACTTTTTATTTACGTGCTACAACGTTGTCATATCAGACGATGAATGAAATGGGTGAAATGATCCACAAATGAGCCCGAAAAATAGAGCAAGGTACCACGAATTCTGTGGCGATTCATTTGTGGAAAAATTCTATGAGATACATAAAGATATGAATATATAATTGTAGAAATGTATTATTTTGTTCTCACGATTGCATTATGTACTGAAATTGAATGTTCCATTCCGATTCGTCCGCTGGTCTGCTGGTCTGCTCGGAATAGTAATGAAAATGGAATTATACAGAAAATGCTTCATAAAAAAACTTACCATTTAACATAATCTAGAAAATCCAGGCTTCAATATAAGATAAAAAGTCTTTATACTTACGTGACAATAGAGCATTTGCGAAAGCTATTGATCCGATTCAGCCCCGCTTACCTTGGCATTAACTAGGAAATCAGCGGGGCAGGTCTTTACGATGTTGTTCATACAGTGTCCGCTAGATAATTTACATGTTCAGTGATGATTGTAATGACCAAAGCATTACTTCCGGTAGCTGCTATTAGCAACACATCATGCTCTCCAGGCTGGAACCACGATAGCAATCTTTCATCTTTGTGTTAACGGAACTCTTACTACTGAACAACACGCGATAACATTAACTCGAGTCGCACTAATTTGCTTACGCGGAACAAAAGCGTTATATAAGAAACACTAATTAGTCTAGCTGATTTACCTGAAATGATTTAACAAATAGCATGTTTGTTTCTGCCTATTTACCTGTGACCAGCATAATTCAAGTGAAAAGTAGACTGTCTGCCTCACGAACAAGAGGTCGCAGGTTCAAATCTCGCTCAGAGTGATAAGGTTCTTTTCCGGAGTTCTCCCTTATATTAAAAGATGAATGTCCGGTGACTCTAAGCTCTATGCACCCTGTACTCAATTGAACATCATTTCATTCATCGTCCGATATGACTTAACGTTGGAGGTTTTCCCTTATCCTGAAAGATGAATGTCTGTTAACTCTAAGCTCAATGTACCCTGTACTCATTTGAACATCATTTCATTCATCGTCTGATATGACAACGTTGGAGGTTTTATCTTATCCTGAAAGATGAATGTCTGGTAACTCTAAGCTCTATGTACCCTGTACTCATTTGAACATAATTTCATTCATCGTCCGATATGACTTAACGTTGGAGGTTTTCTCTTATCCTGATAGATGAATGTCTGGTAACTCTAAGCACTATGTACCCTGTACTCATTTGAACATCATTTCATTCATCGTCCGATATGACTTAACGTTGGAGGTTTTCTCTTATCCTGAAAGCTGACAGTCTGGTAACTCTAAGCTCTATGTACCCTGTACTCATTTGAACATAATTTCATTCATCGTCCGATATGACTTAACGTTGGAGGTTTTCTCTTATCCTGAAAGATGACTGTCTGGTAACTCTAAGCTCTATGTACCCTGTACTCATTGGAACATAATTTCGTTCATCGTCCGATATGACTTAACGTTGGAGGTTTCACCTTATCCTAGAAAATGAATGTCTGATAGCTCTAAGCTCTATGTAACCTGTACTCATTTGAACATCATTTCATTCATCGTCCCGATATGACTTAACACTAGAGGAGTAAATTAAAAAAAAACTCAAGCGAAAAGTCGTTTAAGCTGAGACTGTACGCAAAAACCAGATAATAATCATATTTTGCATAGTTAAATGCTTCGCACTTACCTACACATGTGGGTAAAGAATATAGTGATGTACTATAAGTGCACTCAAACGAATTTTGAGAATATGCTGACAATTGTCAATTTATTAGCTTACTGTGCATCTATTTACAAAATTTGGAATAAGTACAACGGAACTGTTTCATCTAGGAGCCTACAAAATAGCTTGTTTTTAGAGTAAATTTTTTCTGCGTATGTTTCATGGATGTCGTCTTTCTTATTCTATAATCCTTGAAACTAATGATCCCCTAGTTTTATTATTCTGTGGCTGTACCTCGAGTTTTGTTTGTAAGCAACTGTCTCTTCAGTATTTATCTGACTGAAAGTGTAGTTGTGTAAGAAGATAACAAAACCTAAAGGCGTTTTCAAGAAACGCAAGAAGAAGGGCAAATGATTCTACGGAACAGTACCCTTGCCTGTAGAAGTCAGTGAAAATAATGATACCGAACCATGTGGCAGTCGACCATGTGCAACTCCTCCAAGTGCTTCAGACAGGAAGTTACAAACAAATGTAAATATAAACTGTGTTGAATACGTACTCAATCTAATATTGTGATAGATTTAGGCATTTTAAGGAGTGTGCTAGAAGAAACTGTGTCATGCAGAATATATGGTGGTGAGGTTAGGTTTGAAGAAGAATCATGTGCAGGAACTGATATAGTGAATAAGTTGAGAATTGTATGCAAGGGACTTGGAGCTGGTAAGATATTGTATGGTCTTATGAACTTACCAAATAACCCTACAAGGTGTTTCAAATATACAACATTTTTAGGAAATAGCTTCCGAAAGGCTGCAGAAAAATTTCATGAAAGTTGTTGATAATAAAGCTGTTATTAATTGAAAATAATAATGTTTTGTTCCACCTCCAGAGTAAATTGTAAGTTATAGTAGTTCTTATTGGACACTTTAAGGCTGTTTTTTGTTTTCAAAATTAAGTTTTTTAAACATTTGTCCCATTTTCTCAGAAACTATTCTAAACTAGATATGTGTATATAACTTTTACAGGTTATGAATGTAGCTTCAGAAATGTAGAGCATCTACAAACATAGTAATTTAATTAAAGAGCTTTATATTTTGGTGTAATTAATGCTAAAAATCAAAACAAAAAATAATGTAAAAGAAAAAATATATAAATTTATTCAAGCTGTAAATACAAGATTCATTATAGATCAGTAGACTAAGGAGTAAAGTGTTCATGTATGTGCTGTTAATAGTTTTAGAAAAAACGGGTCATCAAGTTGTATATTTTAACATAGGCAAGATAGGGCGTACCGTCTCACCTTAAGTAAAGTCAGTTTTTCATCTTTCAAAGATGGTGACGCAAATATTTTCAAAAATCCCCCCCTCAAACTACCAGGAAAAGATTTATTTGAAATGAATTGTGACCTGTAGAAAGAAGTACATTACATTGGTCAACAAAAATAGTTTTTGAACGTTTCGAGCTCTTTATGAGGCAATTCCTACTAATTTTGGACAGAGAAAAGCAAATATAACAATGAAAAAACTTTATTAGCTCTAGTTTCTATGATATACACAAGGTGGAAGTATTACATATTAACGGATTGAGAGAAAACGATACATTTTAATTACATACATGCTAACAACAATGAAAGTGCATTTGATTTTTTAAACTGGTAATTACATGCTAAGAGTTCTAAATTGCTGGAAAAATACTTGGCAGATAGTCGTGTCTGAAGAGAATCATGTGGTGGCCTATTGACTTCGTCATCTTTTAGCTTGCCTCTTGTGATGGAGTTCCATAGACCAAGCATTACTTCATTCCAACGGCCCTGATATCTTTGTTACATAACAGAAATGTCCTGATGGAATCTCTTCCCATGTTCATCACTAACAGCTCCACAACTAGGAGGGAAAAAGTCTAGGTGAGAGTGGAGAAAATGGATCTTAAGGGACATGTTGCAGGAGCACTGTCACCAAATGCTTGTAGTTGTCATCTCTTTTGTTGCCTAAAATCCATGAACAACACCCTTGAAGGCTTCCCAAGCTTCCTTTTCTTTCCCCTCTAAAACTTGGTCAAATGCAGGATCCTTTACAAGTTCTCTTATTTGTGGTCCAACAAAAATGCCTTCCTTAACTTTTGCATCACTTAATTTCCAAAATTTCTCTCTGATTGTGTTTTGTTATTTGACAGGTGTGACAACTCCCCCAAAAAATTCCCCCGGGTTTAAAATCCTCACTCTAAAAAATGAAATGTCACTTTATCTTCAAAACAAGAGCTAATGTATCATTTTTATGGTGATTCTTTTAATTCAGCAGATGGAAATACATGTAAATTCATTATTTTTAAGCTCGAAACATTTTCATTGTTGCCCAGTGTTATTAAAGTTCTGCTTTTTTAATTATTGATGATTTCATTATTCTACAACAATGGAGTGCGTCCATTGTATCCATGGAGAATACGCCAAGGTAAAGCAATACTTGTTTGATGTTATTGCGGAAGGGTACTTAAAGGGCCGCCTCGCCTGCCTCAGACAACAAAAGAGAGAAATGACGACACATAAACGCCCGGGAGACCGTAACACAAAGGCATTTATTACATGCTGCGTTTTATTGACAGAGATTACGAAGTCGAGGACATGATGTCCGTGTGCAAGCATGCGCTACACGACATCCTTCAAGGTGTGAACATGCTCTTCTGTTGAATAAATAAATAAATAAACGTCACGTGGGAAGTACCGCCAGATAACGTGGCTTCTATTTTATTGCCAAAATCACATCCTGCTCTAAATTCAAAACTGTATACACTTTGTAAAATATGGGCTACTGACCAGATTTTAGAAAACCAAATCAAGATTTAAAAAAAAATATATTACTGTTTTTAAAATAACCTTCCTGTAACATCAACACAGTCCTTATAGCAAAGATGTCATGATACTCTAGACTTTACAAACCTGGTTTTTATTATATTCCTTGCTTTATCTCAGGACTCCAAGCACTTTATCTTTAACTCTTGGAAACAAAATGAAATCAAAGTATTACGCCAGGGCTATATCCATGGTGATGACCTTTAGCGCAGTTAGATGCTCAATTGTTCTTTATGTATATATGGCGATACGCTATCACGATGTACAATTCCTGTTTAGAACTTTTTTCACGAAAATTTTAAAAAGTTTACGGTAAACAGACATTTGTCACCAATCTAATGTTATGGTAGCAATATGAACTGTTTTAGACCAACCATCTTCTTACCAGCACTGCGAATTCGTTGAACTTTTGTAGACTTAAGTTATGTTCGAAGTACCCGCTGAGGTGACTGACATTTCTTTTCAGGATTGTAACAATAAATCAATAACGACATTCCAAACCAAATTGTCTGCACTAATCTGTACATTGTTGTGTTTGATCGGATGTCAGTTTACGTGGAATCCACAGAGAACAACTTCCTCACGTCTATGTAAAATCTTTGGATTTGACTCATACTAATACCCAATTCGTCGATTGCAATGTTTCCATTAGTAACATCAGCTCTTGGGCGTAGTCCTTCACGAAATTCTTCTTTCGATCTCTTTTGAATTCATTGTAACAGTCACAAATTATTCCTACAGATGGAGCTTCTTCACCAAATGCATTTGTAAGCCGATTTCCACATTGTTTAGACATTAATAGCGATTTAAAGTCGTAAAAAGTCATAGTTCGAGAATATTTTCAAGTGAAACGCGTTTTGTGTGTGTGTGTGTGTGTGTGTGTGTGTGTGTGTGTGTGTGTGTGTGTGTGTGTGTGAGAGAGAGAGAGAGAGAGAGAGAGAGAGAGAGAGAGAGAGAGAGAGAGAGAGAACATAAAATCTTTAAAATATAAAATAACAAACTATCAGAGCGAATCTAACAAACTACACGGGAATGCACTACAAAACAACAGAAAGTAGCTGTCAGACAACCTTCTCTTTTCTCTCTTCTTCTCTTCTCTTTTCTTTTCTTCTCTCTTCTTTTTTTTAGAAACATAGCATTAAGTTGAGTGCTGCCATCGTATTAACTTCTCTAGTTGCTCTAAAGGAAGGTATTTCATTTTAACCAAAATTACTATTCTAAGGGGACTATCGGAAATAAACGATTTAATACAAACGAAAGTTTAAGAAAAAGATTTAGATTTTACTTCCACCAGAAATCATTATTTACATGGAACCAACTGTGAAGCTGTGCGACTTCAGTCGTGAAGTCCCTGGTTTGATCCCCGGGTTTTGTGTGCTTCACGCTTTTTGTTTTAAATATTACATATTTCTCCATAGGAATTAAAACTTAACCTAACGAACTTTTAGGACGATTTGTACATTACCTCTTGCACCTCTTACATTAAAAATGTTATTCTTTTTAAATTAAATTTCTTGGCATCTGATAGTACACTACAATAATTTTTAATAAAAAATATACATATATATCCTTTTCTTTTCTCTCATTTAACCGGTTTTTCATTATTTCCGTTTATTTTCTTATCTGTTTTCCTTAGTTTCACACATATTCACTATACACATAAACACCCCTCCCAAGGTGGGACTCGAACCCGCGAACCTCTACTCGACGGAACGCTAGAGACATACGCTCCAGCGACCATGGCTACGAGGGCCGGCAAATCTGGAACCTCAAGGCAGTTTCATTTGTTAAATTCAATTAAACTTTTGAGAAATGATAAACTTTTACGATGTTGCTGTTGGATTATGTAGATATATGTTTTATTTAATAAGTACTAGGTTAGAATACTAATTTCACAATAATTGATTTTACCAGAAGCTTCTGGAGTGATTTATACACGTGCACCGCTCTGTTAGAGGATTCTTGAACACACCTGCATGTAAGAGCAGCCTTGGTTCGCTGTGGGTGTCCCGTCTTTTGATTTACACTCCCGGGGCGTGCAAAAACGTGCCTTTTGGTGTCGTTAAAACGACACGCACCTGCCGCAATAAGCCACATCATTGATTTTCAAAAAAACAACTGAAGTGTCGCACTCGCATGACATCTAGTCAAAACATCAATTTTAAATATTTAGTAAAACAACTTTTAATATTTTTATAATTCATAATTCTGTTTTGATGTATAGAGGTGGTGGACGACGAGTAAGAAGGTACGTACGTGCCCTGGTGGCCCGTATGCATGTTCCACGATAACAGAATAATTCGAGCCAGTTTTTCATACGACGATGGTATCTACACCGTAATAAGCAGTATCCGCGCTTGTCCCCCGACACTCCAGAGACATCCAGCATTATAAAGTAATTAATCTTCGGCATGAAATGGATCGAATCAAAACAAAATACAGAACACATAAATTACAACGGGGACGATTAACCTGTCGCCAACTGTTACATAAAGATGAAGATGGGGGGGGGGGGCCGCCCAACGCCTGCTGCACCAAAAAATGCCCGGTAAGTACATTATTTATACTGACTGCTTGGTCAATCTGGATAATTTAAATGCCGCGAGGAATATGCAAGCTTTGTCGTGCACAACTTGCAGGTTCCATGACCTGGCATTCAAGGGCATTCTTATTTCATTAAAAATGCCTTTATTGAAACGATTTTAGATAACAGTTTCTTTTTTTTTAACATTTCAGTGCTCTAATAAAGTTTCTCTTTATCAAAACAAAAGTTATGAATATTTTTAAAACATATAGATAGTGGAAATTAATTGTTCTTTCACACTAGCCGTGTGTAGGAAGCACAATGAAAGAGTAGAGCCAGACTGAAAAATGCAATGTCATAGTTGGGATTTGAACCACGGATATTCTGGTCTCCGTCCAGCCGCTCTAACCCTTGAGCTACTATGGCCAACGTGCCGACATGACATTAAATTCTCCAGCTGACTTTTGTTTTTCCCGGTAAACCACTAGGAGTTCTCATAAACACATGAGACAACTACCTTAATGACGACTTACTATGCTGTAAGTACTTTAAGGCCCGGGCTTTATAGTAAACCACTAGGAGTTCTCATAAACACATGAGACTACTACCTTAATGACGACTTACTATGCTGTAAGTACTTTAAGGTCCGGTCTTTATAGTAAACCACTAGGAGTTCTCATAAACACATGAGACAACTACCTTAATGACGACTTACTATGCTGTAAGTACTTTAAGGCCCGGGCTTTATAGTAAACCACTAGGGGTTCTCATAAACACATGAGACAACTACCTTAATGACGACTTACTATGCTGTAAGTACTTTAAGGCCCGGGCTTTATAGTAAACCACTAGGAGTTCTCATAAACACATGAGACTACTACCTTAATGACGACTTACTATGCTGTAAGTACTTTAAGGTCCGGTCTTTATAGTAAACCACTAGGAGTTCTCATAAACACATGAGACAACTACCTTAATGACGACTTACTATGCTGTAAGTACTTTAAGGCCCGGGCTTTATAGTAAACCACTAGGAGTTCTCATAAACACATGGGACAACTACCTTAATGACGACTTACTATGCTGTAAGTACTTTAAGACCCGGGCTTTATAGTAAACCACTAGGAGTTCTCATAAACACATGAGACAACTACCTTAATGACGACTTACTATGCTGTAAGTACTTTAAGGCCCGGGCTTTATAGTAAACCACTAGGAGTTCTCATAAACACATGAGACAACTACCTTAATGACGACTTACTATGCTGTAAGTACTTTAAGACCCGGGCTTTATAGTAAACCACTAGGAGTTCTCATAAACACATGAGACAACTACCTTAATGACGACTTACTATGCTGTAAGTACTTTAAGGCCCGGGCTTTATAGTAAACCACTAGGAGTTCTCATAAACACATGAGACAACTACCTTAATGACGACTTACTATGCTGTAAGTACTTTAAGACCCGGGCTTTATAGTAAACCACTAGGAGTTCTCATAAACACATGAGACAACTACCTTAATGACGACTTACTATGCTGTAAGTACTTTAAGGCCCGGGCTTTATAGTAAACCACTAGGAGTTCTCATAAACACATGAGACAACTACCTTAATGACGACTTACTATGCTGTAAGTACTTTAAGGCCCGGGCTTTATAGTAAACCACTAGGAGTTCTCATAAACACATGAGACAACTACCTTAATGACGACTTACTATGCTGTAAGTACTTTAAGGCCCGGGCTTTATAGTAAACCACTAGGAGTTCTCATAAACACATGAGACAACTACCTTAATGACGACTTACTATGCTGTAAGTACTTTAAGACCCGGGCTTTATAGTAAACCACTAGGAGTTCTCATAAACACATGAGACAACTACCTTAATGACGACTTACTATGCTGTAAGTACTTTAAGGCCCGGGCTTTATAGTAAACCACTAGGAGTTCTCATAAACACATGAGACAACTACCTTAATGGCGACTTACTATGCTGTAAGTACTTTAAGGCCCGGACTTTATAGTAAACCACTAGGAGTTCTCATAAACACACGAGACAACTACCTTAATGACGACTTACTATGCTGTAAGTACTTTAAGGCCCGGACTTTATAGTAAACCACTAGGAGTTCTCATAAACACACGAGACAACTACCTTAATGACGACTTACAATGCTGTAAGTACTTTAAGTCCCGGGCTTTATAGTTAACCACTAGGAGTTCTCATAAACACAGGAGACAACTACCTTAATGACGACTTACTATGCTGTAAGTACTTTAAGGCCCAGGCTTTATAGTAAACCACTAGGAGTTCTCATAAACACATGAGACAACTACCTTAATGACGACTTACTATGCTGTAAGTACTTTAAGACCCGGGCTTTATAGTAAACCACTAGGAGTTCTCATAAACACATGAGACAACTACCTTAATGACGACTTACTATGCTGTAAGTACTTTAAGGCCCGGGCTTTATAGTAAACCACTAGGAGTTCTCATAAACACATGAGACAACTACCTTAATGGCGACTTACTATGCTGTAAGTACTTTAAGGCCCGGGCTTTATAGTTAACCACTAGGAGTTCTCATAAACACATGAGACAACTACCTTAATGACGACTTACTATGCTGTAAGTACTTTAAGGCCCGGGCTTTATAGTAAACCACTAGGAGTTCTCATAAACACATGAGACAACTACCTTAATGACGACTTACTATGCTGTAAGTACTTTAAGGCCCGGGCTTTATAGTAAACCACTAGGAGTTCTCATAAACACATGAGACAACTACCTTAATGACGACTTACTATGCTGTAAGTACTTTAAGGCCCGGGCTCTATAGTTAACCACTAGGAGTTCTCATAAACACATGAGACAACTACCTTAATGACGACTTACTATGCTGTAAGTACTTTAAGGCCCGGGCTTTATAGTAAACCACTAGGAGTTCTCATAAACACATGAGACAACTACCTTAATGACGACTTACTATGCTGTAAGTACTTTAAGTCCCGGGCTTTATAGTTAACCACTAGGAGTTCTCATAAACGCATGAGACAACTACCTTAATGACGACTTACTATGCTGTAAGTACTTTAAGGCCCGGGCTTTATAGTAAACCACTAGGAGTTCTCATAAACACATGAGACAACTACCTTAATGACGACTTACTATGCTGTAAGTACTTTAAGGCCCGGGCTTTATAGTAAACCACTAGGAGTTCTCATAAACACATGAGACAACTACCTTAATGACGACTTACTATACTGTAAGTACTTTAAGGCCCGGGCTTTATAGTAAACCACTAGGAGTTCTCATAAACACATGAGACAACTACCTTAATGGCGACCTACTATGCTGTAAGTACTTTAAGGCCCGGGCTTTATAGTAAACCACTAGGAGTTCTCATAAACACATGAGACAACTACCTTAATGACGACCTACTATACTGTAAGTACTTTAAGTCCCGGGCTTTATAGTAAACCACTAGGAGTTCTCATAAACACTTGAGACAACTACCTTAATGACGACTTACTATGCTGTAAGTACTTTAAGACCCGGGCTTTATAGTAAACCACTAGGAGTTCTCATAAACACATGAGACAACTACCTTAATGACGACTTACTATGCTGTAAGTACTTTAAGACCCGGGCTTTATAGTAAACCACTAGGAGTTCTCATAAACACATGAGACAACTACCTTAATGACGACTTACTATGCTGTAAGTACTTTAAGGCCCGGGCTTTATAGTAAACCACTAGGAGTTCTCATAAACACATGAGACAACTACCTTAATGACGACTTACTATGCTGTAAGTACTTTAAGGCCCGGGCTTTATAGTAAACCACTAGGAGTTCTCATAAACACATGAGACAACTACCTTAATGACGACTTACTATGCTGTAAGTACTTTAAGGCCCGGGCTTTATAGTAAACCACTAGGAGTTCTCATAAACACATGAGACAACTACCTTAATGACGACTTACTATGCTGTAAGTACTTTAAGGCCCGGGCTTTATAGTTAACCACTAGGAGTTCTCATAAACACATGAGACAACTACCTTAATGACGACTTACTATGCTGTAAGTACTTTAAGGCCCGGGCTTTATAGTAAACCACTAGGAGTTCTCATAAACACATGAGACAACTACCTTAATGACGACTTACTATGCTGTAAGTACTTTAAGGCCCGGGCTTTATAGTTAACCACTAGGAGTTCTCATAAACACATGAGACAACTACCTTAATGACGACTTACTATGCTGTAAGTACTTTAAGGCCCGGGCTTTATAGTTAACCACTAGGAGTTCTCATAAACACATGAGACAACTACCTTAATGACGACTTACTATGCTGTAAGTACTTTAAGGCCCGGGCTTTATAGTAAACCACTAGGAGTTCTCATAAACACATGAGACAACTACCTTAATGACGACTTACTATGCTGTAAGTACTTTAAGGCCCGGGCTTTATAGTAAACCACTAGGAGTTCTCATAAACACACGAGACAACTACCTTAATGACGACTTACTATGCTGTAAGTACTTTAAGGCCCGGGCTTTATAGTTAACCACTAGGAGTTCTCATAAACACACGAGACAACTACCTTAATGACGACTTACTATGCTGTAAGTACTTTAAGGCCCGGGCTTTAGAGTAAACCACTAGGAGTTCTCATAAACACATGAGACAACTACCTTAATGACGACTTACTATGCTGTAAGTACTTTAAGGCCCGGGCTTTATAGTAAACCACTAGGAGTTCTCATAAACACATGAGACAACTACCTTAATGGCGACTTACTATGCTGTAAGTACTTTAAGGCCCGGGCTTTATAGTAAACCACTAGGAGTTCTCATAAACACACGAGACAACTACCTTAATGACGACTTACTATGCTGTAAGTACTTTAAGGCCCGGGCTTTATAGTTAACCACTAGGAGTTCTCATAAACACACGAGACAACTACCTTAATGACGACTTACTATGCTGTAAGTACTTTAAGGCCCGGGCTTTATAGTAAACCACTAGGAGTTCTCATAAACACATGAGACAACTACCTTAAAGACGACTTACTATGCTGTAAGTACTTTAAGGCCCGGGCTTTATAGTAAACCACTAGGAGTTCTCATAAACACAAGAGACAACTACCTTAATGACGACTTACTATGCTGTAAGTACTTTAAGGTCCGGGCTTTATAGTAAACCACTAGGAGTTCTCATAAACATATGAGACAACTACCTTAATGGCGACTTACTATGCTGTAAGTACTTTAAGGCCCGGGCTTTATAGTAAACCACTAGGAGTTCTCATAAACACACGAGACAACTACCTTAATGACGACTTACTATGCTGTAAGTACTTTAAGGTCCAGGCTTTATAGTAAACCACTAGGAGTTCTCATAAACACACGAGACAACTACCTTAATGACGACTTACTATGCTGTAAGTACTTTAAGGCCCGGGCTTTATAGTAAACCACTAGGAGTTCTCATAAACACATGAGACAACTACCTTAATGACGACTTACTATGCTGTAAGTACTTTAAGGCCCGGGCTTTATAGTAAACCACTAGGAGTTCTCATAAACACATGAGACAACTACCTTAATGACGACTTACTATGCTGTAAGTACTTTAAGGTCCGGGCTTTATAGTTAACCACTAGGAGTTCTCATAAACACATGAGACAACTACCTTAATGACGACTTACTATGCTGTAAGTACTTTAAGGTCCGGGCTTTATAGTTAACCACTAGGAGTTCTCATAAACACATGAGACAACTACCTTAATGACGACTTACTATGCTGTAAGTACTTTAAGGCCCGAGCTTTATAGTAAACCACTAGGAGTTCTCATAAACACATGAGACAACTACCTTAATGACGACTTACTATGCTGTAAGTACTTTAAGGCCCGGGCTTTATAGTAAACCACTAGGAGTTCTCATAAACACAAGAGACAACTACCTTAATGACGACTTACTATGCTGTAAGTATTTTAAGGTCCGGGCTTTATAGTAAACCACTAGGAGTTCTCATAAACACATGAGACAACTACCTTAATGGCGACTTACTATGCTGTAAGTACTTTAAGGCCCGGGCTTTATAGTAAACCACTAGGAGTTCTCATAAACACACGAGACAACTACCTTAATGACGACTTACTATGCTGTAAGTACTTTAAGGTCCAGGCTTTATAGTAAACCACTAGGAGTTCTCATAAACACATGAGACAACTACCTTAATGACGACTTACTATGCTGTAAGTACTTTAAGGCCCGGGCTTTATAGTAAACCACTAGGAGTTCTCATAAACACATGAGACAACTACCTTAATGACGACTTACTATGCTGTAAGTACTTTAAGGCCCGGGCTTTATAGTAAACCACTAGGAGTTCTCATAAACACATGAGACAACTACCTTAATGACGACTTACTATGCTGTAAGTACTTTAAGGTCCGGGCTTTATAGTTAACCACTAGGAGTTCTCATAAACACATGAGACAACTACCTTAATGACGACTTACTATGCTGTAAGTACTTTAAGGTCCGGGCTTTATAGTTAACCACTAGGAGTTCTCATAAACACATGAGACAACTACCTTAATGACGACTTACTATGCTGTAAGTACTTTAAGGCCCGGGCTTTATAGTAAACCACTTGGAGTTCTCATAAACACATGAGACAACTACCTTAATGACGACTTACTATGCTGTAAGTACTTTAAGGTCCGGGCTTTATAGTAAACCACTAGGAGTTCTCATAAACACATGAGACAACTACCTTAATGACGACTTACTATGCTGTAAGTACTTTAAGGCCCGGACTTTATAGTAAACCACTAGGAGTTCTCATAAACACATGAGACAACTACCTTAATGACGACTTACTATGCTGTAAGTACTTTAAGGTCCGGGCTTTATAGTTAACCACTAGGAGTTCTCATAAACACATGAGACAACTACCTTAATGACGACTTACTATGCTGTAAGTACTTTAAGGCCCGGGCTTTATAGTAAACCACTAGGAGTTCTCATAAACACATGAGACAACTACCTTAATGACGACTTACTATGCTGTAAGTACTTTAAGGTCCGGGCTTTATAGTTAACCACTAGGAGTTCTCATAAACACATGAGACAACTACCTTAATGGCGACTTACTATCCTGTAAGTACTTTAAGGTCCGGGCTTTATAGTAAACCACTAGGAGTTCTCATAAACACATGAGACAACTACCTTAATGACGACTTACTATGCTGTAAGTACTTTAAGGCCCGGGCTTTATAGTAAACCACTTGGAGTTCTCATAAACACATGAGACAACTATCTTAATGACGACTTACTATGCTGTAAGTACTTTAAGGTCCGGGCTTTATAGTAAACCACTAGGAGTTCTCATAAACACATGAGACAACTACCTTAATGACGACTTACTATGCTGTAAGTACTTTAAGACCCGGGCTTTATAGTAAACCACTAGGAGTTCTCATAAACACATGAGACAACTACCTTAATGACGACTTACTATGCTGTAAGTTCTTAAAGGCCCAGGCTTTAAAGTTCGTACCACTATTAGGTACAATTAATGGAAGTTACCTGTTCTTTCACACTAGCCGTGTGTAGGACGCACTATGAAAGAGTAGAGTCAGACTGAAAAATTCAATGCCATAGCCGGGATTTGAACCACGGATCTTCTGTTTTCCGTCCAGCCGCTCTAAACTTTTGAGCTACTATGGCCAACGTGCCGATATGACATTGAATTCTCCAACTGACTCGTGTTTTTCCTGGTGAAAAACAAAAGAACAATTGTGAACATTACTTTTGGACCAAACTGATAACTTTTTCAGGTTGGCAGGATCAAACCACTGTTTCGAGGCAACAGGATTTCGGTAATATACCCATTTTTCATCAAACGTTACAAATCAATCAACTATGGGATTACGGATAAGCTGACGACAGATATCCACTCTACGTTCAGCCTGTTGAGGTGTCAGTTCATGAGGTACAGATCCACAGCTTCTGTGTGATTTTCCAAGTGTCTTAATGAGGCCATGTAGGATATTCTGACTTTGTAGTTTCATAAAATTAAAAACCTAGTTTGTCGAAATTCAAAGTGCTCTTCATTTCCGAAGACAGACACTTTGTACAGCCCTTTGCAGCAGCAGAATTACGTAACATACACAAACGCAACCTTCACATTCATCTGCTCATACGTTCACACAGCTGCACACTACAATTGTCCATTAACAACTGGCTAGCAAACCTCCTTGTTGCTTATTTATACCCAAGTCATTGTTTCTCGAAAGTTGCTGAAGCTTCACGGCCTTTCAGGAAGTAGCGAGAAATTCCGGACTATCTCCGTCTCTTTCCCTCTCGGCGTTCGCTTACATGCGGGCAGCCATCAGCCGAAGTTTCCCGAATCTCCACCGGCCATCATTTGTTCATCGGCTTCGCGAGTCTACCGCCAGGGTGACACTTCTCCCTCCTCAAGGCTGGTCGTCCCGAACAGCACCATGGTAGCGGGTCAGACGATCCAGGTTTACCACCAACATCTTCCCTCGGGGCACTTTCTGGATGCGGTAGATCACGTCGCTAATCCTCTTCGCCCGCCTCGGTAGCGTAGATGGTAGCGTGTCTGCCTCACGTTCAAGAGATCCCGAGTTCGAATCTCGGTCAGGGTGAGTTACCTGGATAAGGTTTTTCCGGGGTTTTCCCTTATCCTGAAAGACGAATGTCAGATAACTCTAAGCTCCATGGACCCCGGACGCATTGAGCATCATTTCACCCATTTTCATTCATCGTCCAATATGACTAAATGTTGGAGGACGTAAATTAAAAAAAAAAATAAAGTTAATCCTCTTCACCACCGGGTACGGTGCTTGCCAGGGTTGTTGAAGTTTCGGGCATCGTCCCTTGGTCCGGGTAGGGCGATACAGAACCAGACCAAGTCACCTTACTGGAACCCTTGCTTGCTTGTCGTATCGGGTCTTCATGCGGTCACTCGCCTTCTGGATGTTCTGGCGAGCCATCTCATACATGTTGTGGCGATGGTCCACCAGATTCTCCACATACTCGGTTGCTGGCTGTTTCGCTTCCAGGGGGCTCCCAAATGCCAGGTCACAAGGAAGGCGTAAGTCTCGGCCGAACATTAAGCTGTCTGGCGTCATCCCAGTAGTGTCGTGTGTAGACACTAGACGAGCGGTAGGCCAGCAAGAACAGTGGCACCTTGACGTCCCAGTCTTGCTGATGGTTGGCCACGACCATCCTCAAGTGTTCTTCTAAGGTCTTGATGTTCCTCTCGACCATGCTGCCCGACTGCGGATGTAGGCGTGCTGTGCGGGTCTTGTTCACCCCGTCATTGCAGTACGTGGTAAATCTTTAGTGTTTTCATTTCCATTGTTAAAAATTTGGAACCAATGTTGTGCCACACGTTCACTAACGACATCTTCTCCTTCCACTTCACATATTTTTCGAGCTGCGACAGCGATTTTATAATCTTGTTTCCAGCAGTGTTTTGTTATCTCCATTTTGTGATTGTTTATTAACAAATGAAGACTGTTATATGCTCGCTGCAACACTAGTCATGGAATCCTGTAAATACCATTGCCAATTTAAAGAAACCCCATTAATTTTACCTTTTTTGTTTTTCTCTCTCTCTCTCTTGTTTCTTCTCCCTTTCTCGTAAATGCTGACGTTAGAAGACACTTGGGTTCCCTCAGAGCGAGGTTGTCGAAGCATCTGAGATGAAATCAGGGTTGCGGGGTCAGCTCAACGCCTGAGATGAATGACTGATGGAGCAGTTGGGGGAAACCAGAGGACCCGGAGGAAACCTACCCCAGTGCCATGTTGTCCACCACAAAGCCCACTTTGCGGTCGCCTGAGATCGAACCCGGACCAACTAGGTGAGAGCCAAGCGGTCTAACCACTCAGCCATGGCGCGACCTAATAAATTTTCCGAAAAAAAAACTACATTAACTATGAGACAAGCTAATGTAATATATAAAATTTTACTGAAAAAAGGATTATTAAATTAAAAAATAATCTACATTTCATTCGCACGAGTTTCTCTATCAATTCTTCAATACATGGTTTGAAAGAGTCGAAATCATGGTATTCCATATTTCACGACTATTCCATAATACCCTCCTCTCCTCTATTATATCTGAGAGATGTTACTTTGAAGTTGATTTTGATAAATAGATATACATTCTTTAAGAAAAAATAAAATTCCCGTCATTTTTTTACCACACTCGTATTTATGGTGAAATATTGTTATAGAACTTTTGGTTTACTGTAAGCATGATGCGGAGACGGAGTTAGTGAACACGAGAAACAAAGATGACAACCCTAAATAGCGCACAGCATGGTTACCGTGTTCTTGATTTATTCTGCTTTATCCTAGAAGCCGGCATCTCAGCATAAAGGGTTTACGATCGTCCTCCTCAACCGTTGCAAAGAAAGTAAAAAGGAAACAAAGCCGCTGATGGGTTACGGGAGATTTCGCCAAGGGTTTTGCACTTCTTAAGCGGACTGAGATATATGTGCATGGGTCTAATGCGTATTTATGCGAAACACTTCTCTCCGCAGAGGGCGTTAGGCTGAATAGAGGTCACATATCTCAAGGTTATAAGTACACAGACCATGTGAAGGTATAACTACATGGAGAAATAAGGGAAGTACTGTACTGCACTCAAAAATTCCACTCAAAATTCTTAAGTCTTGAAAAAACAGAAGAAAGCTCCATTGTTACGGGATGGATTAAAATCACATTTAAGAAAGACGCTTTTATTTTGTTTACGACGAAGTGCTCATAGTTTTTCCACTAATCAGCAAAACAAAAGAAGTACTATGCCAGGGGCATAAAGTTAGGGCCTGCAGAGTCTGCAATGCGGGCGGGCCCAGTATTTTAGGGGCCAGCAGAAAAAGAGACAAAGCATATTATTCGTATTAATGAATATAGCAATTTGAATATATACAGATATAAATTCTAAAATATGTATATCGTAAATAGTAAAGTTTAATGTCAGTCTGCATAGAAAGTTAATAGATCATTCCACACGGTTTCCTAGAATCGTTTAACGTTTAGTAGAGGTTAGCACAGTTGTGTGTTAACAATGCTTGTCCTTCACTACGAATTCTCTGATAACACTGGTTTGCATGTTTCTCTGTCGGCTCATAGTTACAATGAAAATGAAAATGAATACCAAATATTACATTAGGCAGAAAGTTATTCTTTAAGAGTTCCTGATATTGTAATATGCACGTTTTTTCTAAACATTTAACATTTGTCACACTTCTCATTCGACAAAAATGTCAATTATACGAGAGTAGGTCAAAAAGTACTGCCTCCTTTTTTGTCTCTTTTAATTGCCAAGAAAATTGAATCCAATTTACATAGCTTGAAAACTACAACATTGACGATTAATTTGTCACTATTCAATATAATCTCCGTCCTTTTCCACAGTTTTGGTCCACCTTTTAACTAGGGCATGTATTCCAGTGTGGTAAAACACACGGTCTTGCTTCCTAAGCCATTGACGCACGGGCGTTTTCACAGCCTCCTCATCTTCAAAATGAATCCCACGATGAGCTTCCTTTAGTGGCCCGAACAGATGAAATCCTGATGGTGCCAGATCAGGGCTGTAAGACTTGCCATCCCAATTTCTCAATTTGATGTGGCACAGGCATTTGACAAGGTTTGGCATGATGGTTTGCTCCTTAAGCTCTGCCGCATCGGTCTTCCTAATTACTTATCACATCTAATCCACAGTTTCATCTACGACCGCAGCTTTTCAGTACGCATTGGTGGAAAGCTTTCATCCCCACGTAATATTGCCGCAGTTTTCCCACAGGGTTCTATCTTGGCCCCGACTCTATTTAATATATACATTTCCGATATTCCTGACTTAGCTCCGACTTCTTTAGCTCTTTACGCTGATGACACAGTACTATATCATTCTCATGTTAATCTCCAGCACGCACAACAAGTAGTCAGCTCTCTTTAGATCGCCTAACTCATTGGTTCAGCACTTGGCGGATCTCATTGAACCCTCAGAAAACCGAAGCTAAAATCTTCACTCTTCGCCGATACACTCCGCTTACTCCGTTGTGTCTCTACAGGAACAATGTCCCTTGGCTCCCCACTACAACTACCGTTAAATACCTTGGAGTGCTTTTGGACTCTCGACTGACCTGGCGTGCTCATATCGATCGTCTTATATCACTGGCCTTCGGGCGACTTTCAAAACTCTCACCTCTGTTGCATCGCCATTCCAGCCTCGGCCTACAGTCTTCATTGTTACTCTACAAATCACTCGTTTGTCCGCTTATTACATATGCCTGCCAAGTGTGGGGGGCCGCACACACATATCATCTGCGTCGTCTTCAGGTCATACAGAATCCTTCATGCGCATCGCTACCAACGCTCCATGGTTCATCCGTAATCAGCAGCTCCATCACGAACTGGGACTGTTACCTCTTCACGACTACATTCGCAGGATCGCTCGTCGTTTCTTTTCCACGCTGCAAGAAGTTCCAGGAGCTGTGCATTATAAGATCGGCGTCCGCACGCGCCAGCCCTCACGCTTGAAGAGGAGACTACGACAGGACCTGCTTCTAAGTGATACCTCTTACTCGAGTGATTCTAGTGCTTGATGTCTGTCTTAGATCTTCAATATTGACATAATTTCTCAGAGAGTATTATGGAGTTCTAACTTAATGTAGTTAGGGGGCGGCCTGTTAACCTACCCCTGAGTGTTATTGTTCTTATTGTACTGTTACCTTCTTTTCACTCTGATCTGTAAAGCATTGTACTACTGATCAATCAATAAAAAAAATTAGAAAAAAAATTCTCAATTTCTGCAGTGGTGTAACGGCTGCTGTGTGGTCTTGCATTGTCATGTAAAAGAAGAACATCCGCCATAGTTTTGGTTGGGCGAACTCGGCGAAGACGTGCTTTCAGCTTTTTGAGAGTTCTGACGTATTGGACAGAATTTATTGTGCAACCCTGCTCCAAAAAATCAATCATAAGCAAACCCTCTGCATCCCAAAACACTGTCGCCATAACTTTCCCTGCCGACCGCTGTTTTGAATTTGTTTTTCTTCGGCGACGTTGTGCGATGTCATTCCATTGACTGCCTCTTTGATTCAGGTTCAAAAAACTGAACCCACGTTTCGTCTCCAGTAACAATTTTTTTCCAGAAACTCCTCTCCCTCCAAATTGAAGCAATGCAAGTGTTCGGAGGCTATTGTTTTCCTTGTTTCTTTGTTTTGGGCGGTTAACATTCTTGGTACCCAACGTGAACAAACTTTTGAGTAGCCCAGTTGTTGAATAATCGTCATCACACTGCCTTTACTGAGGGAGGTAATGCGATACAATTCACCTGTTGTTACTCGGCGACTGAATGTTGCATGGAGTCACTGTAGTCACCGGCCTGCCGCTTCGTTTTTCATCTGCCAATGGTGTTTGCCCTTCAGCTTCGTTACAGCGACGAACCCATCGTCTAACAGTGCTGACATCCACCGTTGCATCACCATACACATTTTTTAGCCTTTCGTGAATGCAAATTGAGGTTTCACCTTCCGCAGTCAAAAGTTAAATCACAGAACGCTGTCTAATACGAATGTCGATGTCAGCCATTTTGCAAGAGGATGCAGTGCTGCCACCTGTTGGCTTAGGAAGTTACTGCTGCAGGGGAATGGAGAAGAAGGTTTGAGGAATTGCGCCAAATTCAAAGTTTTTACATAACTTACTTATTTAAGGGAAAAAATAGGAGGCATTACTTTTTGACCCACCCTCGTGCATTAAGATGTGAATAACTGGCAGTTCAGTCAACAGCCAACTCAGTTTCGCATGAGCTTTCTTCGCGGGAACTAGGTACACCGTAAAAGGTGGTGTGATATTTTCAAAACTTTACTGATTAAACGTTTAAATTTTTCTATTTATTTGTGTAAAATGAAACCTTTTAAAGTTAAGTACGAACATCTAATTTGTACACAAAAAAATGAAAGAAGCGTGAATTAGAAAAAGAAACAAACGAATTAATGAAAATAAATGATTTTTTTTCTCCTTCTAGTAATAGTACTACTAACTCAACTGTTACAGAAGTTTGCAGTGTCACAATTTAGTGTATTTCTGAACTGAACACCAATAATAATTGTGAAAGTGTAAACGAAATAGCAAACTCGCTATAAATATAATTAGGCCAATCACGGACTATTCAAATGATCTTGCAGATTGTCAGTTAGATGTAGATAATGAAAATAAAAGGTTCCTTGTTAGACAAAATCCTTGTCAGCTAGCGGGTCCATTCCCCAAAGATGCTAAGCAGGAAAACAGGTCCTTTTCCACTAAATATTACGAAAAGTTCACTTGGGCAGGAGAAAGAATTTGGAGGGAATGGCAGTGTTATTCGTCTAAAAATGACTCTGTTTACTGCAAACCGTGTTGGCTGCTTGGAGGGAAGGAGCTCGAGATTGGAGGTGCCTAACCAAAAGTACGAGGGCTGTTCAATAAAGCATGATCATAATTTTTTACGGTGATAATTTTTCGCACTAAAATTCATTCCTATTAATTCTGTTAGCTTAATGTAAAACAAATACGCCGTAGTACTTTCATTATTGGTACTCCTGGTTCCCTCCTGTGAGAACCAGGCAAGTTCAGACATGTTCAGTATCGCCTACCGCTGCAATGGAGGTAACACGCGAGGAACAATATGCGGCTTTGAAATTCTGCTTTCGTCTCAACAAATCTTCAGTTGAGGCCTATACAATGTTACAGGAGGCCTATGGAGAGTCTGTTCTTCCCTACAGCACAGCTCGAAAGTGGTTTAAAATGTTTAAAGAGGGGAGACAATCGATTTCAAAGGAAGGTGGACCCGGTGCTCCAGTTACTGCTCTTACGGAAGAAAACATCAACACTGCTGCTGCCATTGTGAGAGAGGACCGACAAATTACCTTAAGATCACTTTCTGAAATACTGAACATTTCATTGGGTGCCACTCACACGTTGGTGATAGAAACATTACACATGAGACGTGTTTGTGCGCGATGGGTTCCAAGACTGTTGATTCCCGAACAAAAGGGCATTCGCATGAAGGTCTGCATGCAGTTAAAGTTGATGTTAGAGGAAGATCCGGAGTTTCTTTCAAACGTAATCACTGCTGATGAAACTTGGCTACATATTTTTGATCCTGAGAGCAAACAGCAAAGCTCAGTATGGAAATCTCCTTCATCACCAACTCCCCAAAAAAGCAAAAGTGGTTGCTTCTGCTGGGAAAGTTATGGTCAACTCATTCTTTGATATTCATGGAATGGTTTATCAGCATGTTGTACCTGCACACACATCAGTAACTGAACAATACTACTGGGATGTCCTGAAAACATTGCAAGTCCATATCAAGCGCAAAAGACCGAATTTCCATGAAGCAGGCTGGATGCTGCACCACGATAATGCGCGGCCGCATATTGCCAATGTTGTTACTGAATATCTTGCAAAAATCAACGTGAAGTAAATCCCTCACCCTTCCTATAGTCCGGATTTAGCCCCATGTGACTTTTTTCTATTCCATAACTTGAAGAAACGTCTTCGTGGGAGGCATTATCCATCATCAGAAGCAGTGGTGAAGGCTGCGGAGACGATTTTGCAGGATATCTCAAAAAATGGTTTCCAGCATGTCTTTGAAGACTGGCAGAAACGCTGGGACAAGTACATCGCATACAGGGGAGACTATTTTGAGAAGGACCATCAAAATTATGAGGATGGGTAAAGATACGTTGTCAACAAAAAATTGTGATCATTCTTTATTGAACAGCCCTCGTAAATATGCAGGATGTTTCAGAAATACTTTTACAGGTAAGGGCTGCTCACACCAAAAGAAGGAAAAAGTTCTTATGAACATATGTCCCATAATGCTTGGTTTTCGCGTTATTCATGTCAGGGCCCAACGTCAAAACTTCATTTCACTGTGCACTCATTGAAGGCTTTGACCTATTGTACTACATACGGTAGATGACAAAATGTTGCCATGGAGACTTGTTTACGTTTCTCATTTGTTATCAATCTCTCGTTAACGTTTCAATTGTGTACATGTAGTGAGTTAACTGCACGTGTTTCCTGACCAAAGGTAACTGAGATATACAAATTTTGTCGCTGTTTATCGTCACCTTGCTGAGACAGGAACCATTGCACCACGAACTATTGATCGAGGAAGAACAATGTTAAAGTGTGTCGAAGACGATCCAGATATCAGTACAAGGAAATTGGCTGTGGCATCTGGTACATCACACGTGACATCATGGAGGGTACTTCACGAGCAGCTCCTGTATCCATATCATAGTGTGCAGGGCCTTTCCCCTGCTGAGTATCCACCACAGGATAACTTTTGCAGATGGTTTGTAGCACAAACAGACAATCCATTCTTTGTCTCGACGGTTTTATTTACAGACGAGGCAACGTTTCGGAGAGATGTAATTAAGTACTACGAGCGCTGTTCAATAAAGAATGGTCACAACTTTTTTTGACAACATACCTTTACACATTCTCATAATTCTGATGGTCCTTCTCAAAATAGTCTCCCCTGAATGCGATGCACTTGTCCCAGCGTTTCTGCCAGTCTTCAAAGACATGCTGGAAACTATTTTTGAGAGATAATTCAAAATCGCCTCCGCAGCCTTCACCACTGCTTCTGATGATGGATAATGCCTCCCACGAAGACGTTTCTTCAAGTTAGGGAATAGAAAAAAGTCACATGGGGCTAAATCCTCACTATAGGGAGGGTGAGGGATGCACTTCACGTTGATTTTTGCAAGATTTTCAGCAACAACATTGGCAATATGCGGCCGCGCATTATCGTGATGCAGCATCCAGCCTGCTTCACGGAAATGTGGTCTTTTACGCCTGATATGAACTTGCAATGTTTTCAGGACATCCCTGTAGCATTGTCCAGTTACTGATGTGTGTGCAGGTACAACATGCTGATAAGCCATTCCATGAATATTGTGACGCGAGCGCTGGAACACCCTGTGGAAGCAGCTGGGAGCGGAAGACAGGGGAGGTTCGTGTTAGCCACACCTCTCCCTCGTTTGTCTTGTAGTGGTGACAGGCAGTGGCTGGGAGGAAAAACATCAGTGTGCCGTCTGTTTCTGTCCACCTGGTTCTAGAAATTACGGGATCGTTCATCATCTGGAAACGTCGAGAAGACGGCGAGATGCCTATAAAAAGGGCTGCAGCTAGTCAGTCAGTCAGTCAGTCAGTCAGTCAGTCAGTCAGTCAGTCAGTTAGTCTTAGTGTGTCAGTGAGTGAGGAGACAGTCGCAGTTCTTGGTGTAAGAGTTAGTCAGTGACGTGCGTGGAAAGGAGCGCCGTGTTAATGAACGAGAAGATTGTGCAACGGAAGACTTTACGTAACGGTGTATGAGTATCGGAGTTGATGTAATCGCGAGTACAAGGGAAATTGTAACGGACGAACTGGTGAATTGTAATTGTGTGCAGTACGCAATTCTGTGTAATTGGTAAGTGTTCAACTGTAAGTCGGTGGAAATAAAGAACATTTTTGAGTGGCGTAATTGGACTTTTCATTTCGCGCACCCACAAAGTCACAATATCAAAGAATGAGATGACCATAACTTTCCCAGCAGAAGTAACCACTTTTTCTTTTTGGGGGTTTGGTGATGAAGGAGATTTCCACACTGAGCTTTGCTGTTTGCTCTCAGGATCAAAATTATGTAGCCAAGTTTCATCAGCAGTGATTACGTTTGAAAGAAACTCCGGATCTTCCTCTAACATCAACTTTAACTGCGTGCAGACCTACATGCGAATGTCCTTTTGTTCGGGAGTCAACAGTCTTGGAACCCATCGCGCACAAACACGTCTCATGTGTAATGTTTCTGTCACCAACGTGTGGGTGGCACTCAATGAAGTGTTCAGTATTTCAGAAAGTGATCTTACGGTGATTCGTCGATGCTCTCTCACAATGGCAGCAGCAGTGTTGATGTTTTCTTCCGTAAGAGCAGTAACTGGAGCACGGGGTGCACCTTCCTTTGAAATTGATTGCCTCCCCTCTTTAAACATTTTAAACCACCTTCGAGCTGTGCTGTAGAGAAGAACAGACTCTCCATAGGCCTCCTGTAACATTGTATAGGCCTCAACTGAAGATTTGTTGAGACGAAAGCAGAACTTCAAATCCGCATATTGTTCCTCGCGTGTTACCTCCATTGCAGCGGTAGGAGATACTGAACATGTCTGAACTTGCCTGGCTCTCACAGGCGGGAACCAGGAGTACCAACAATGAAACTACTACGGCGTGTTTTTTTCACATTAAGCTAACAGAAAAGAATAACATTGAATTTTAGTGCGAAAAATTATCATTCTTTATTGAACAGCCCCGTAATTTCCACAACGTACACGTGTGGACAGATCCTCATGATGTACTTCAGCAACACTTTAGTCTGAATGAGTGAGCTGGCATTGTAGGTGACTGTCTCGTAGGTCCATACGTTTTACCAACAAATCAACTGGTACTCTCTACAGGGACTTTACGCAGCACAGCTTTCCCTAACTACTTCACGAAGATGTGCCCTGCAAATAAGAAAAAAAAAAAAAAAAACATGTGGTTTATACATGTTGGGACTCAGGCACATTTTAGTCACATTGTTCGAGATGCACTTACTGGTATCTACCATGATCGATGGATAGGCAGAGGAGGACCAGTTCCATGGCCTGCACGTTCTCCCGACCTCAATCCAGTGGATTTTTACCTCTGGGGCATATTAACCCATTGGTTTATGGAGCTGCCATCCGGAATGCAAAAACGTTTCATCGACGTGTCTTGGAACCTGCGAACCATTTACCACCATTCCGGAGTTTTTGAAAGGGTGCAACATTCCATGATTCGACGAGTAAGTCATGCATAGAAGCAAGAGGACATTTCGACATATTCTTATGAGTTTTGTGTGTTATAAGTGTACCACTGTGTTGAACACCTCCTAACGAGAAAACAAAGGATTATGAACTTTTTTCCTTCTTTTGGTAGGAGGAATCCATGACCGAAGTTTTTAAAAGTATTTCTCGAACACCTGTATCACTTTTTTTTTTTTAGTAATATATTGTCTTCCGCAGTTTACCAGCTATACAAAAGTCCTTTGGAATAAAGAAAATTGATAAAGAATTTACCAAAAATTCAAGGCATACAAGCTATTTTCGAGACGAAACTTTTCTCTCCCTTTTCTATGCGAAGGGTAGTTTATAACTGACGATGCTCTGTTGTTGACAGTAGAAAGAGGCAACTGATGACTGAAGGTGCGCCGCTAATTCACTTCGATTACTGTACTCAGGTACTTGAGTCCTAGAGGCGGACTGCCATGCATCTTCATTTTCAAGCCGATAACATGATGTTTGCTCCTTAATCTCTCCGTTCGCCCCGAAGACAAATGATTCCTTAACATTAGCGGGTGAACACGGCCAGTAATTAGACGAAGGTAGGAATTCGAACCCCAGGGCTGCAAGGCGACCTCACTTTACTGGAAACATGCACACTTTTTGTTTAAGTTCTCCTTTTTTGTGCATCGGTGAGACATGATTGGTTCGTTCATCCTTTGTGACACAAGAAGTGCAGCTGTGGATCCCTGAAGAAGCATTGGCCTAGCAGTAACATGTATGAAGTGTAGTAACCAGCTAGCAAACAACTGAGCATCGACTTAGTTCACTGTACCCCACAGTCAGTGGCGAGGCGTGACTTTCAAAGTGAGGAAAGCCCCAAATAATAATTTTCATTAAAATAAGAGAGAATAATGACTCAAAGAACTAAGGCTACTCTTCAGTACTCTTTCTATTGTACAGTCACACGTAGGTGTAGTAGCGAGGCGTGACTTTTAAAGCGAGGGAAGCTCCAAATAATAATTTTCATTAAAATAAGAGAGAATAATGACTCAAAGAACTAAGGCTACCCTTCAGTACTCTTTCTATTGTACAGTCACACGTAGGTCTAGTAGCGAGGCGTGACTTTCAAAGCGAGGGAAGCTCCAAATAATAATTTTCATAAAAATAAGAGAAAATAATGACTCAAAGAACTAAGGCTACTCTTCAGTACTCTTTCTATTGTACAGTTACACGTAGGTCGAGTAGCGAGGTGTGACTTTCAAAGCGAGGGAAGCTTCAAATAATAATTTTCATTAAAATAAGAGAGAATAATGACTCAAAGAGCTAAGGCTCCTCTTCAGTGCTCTCTCTATAGTACAGTCACACGCAGGTGCAGTAGCAAAGTGTGACTTTCAAAGCGAGGAAGCTCCAAATAATAATTTTCATTAAATTAAGAGAGAATAATGACTCAAAGAACTAAGGCTACTCTTTAGTACTCTTTCTATTGTACAGTCACACGTAGGTCCAGTAGCGAGGTGTGACTTTCAAAGCGAGGGAAGCTCCAAATAATAATTTTCATTCAAATAAGAGAGAATAATGACTCAAAGAACTAAGGCTACTCTTTAGTACTCTTTCTATTGTACACGTAGGTCCATTGGCGACGTGTGACTTTCAAAGGGAGGGAAGCTCCAAATAATAATTGTCATTAAAATAATAATGGAGAATAATGACTCAAAGAACTAAGGCTACTCTTCAGTACTCTTTCTATTGTACAGTTATACGTAGGCCTTCTTGCATTGCAAGACTGCTCACACTACAAGATTCCCCTCTCCACTCAGACATTCCCCGGCCCACACCGCGTGAACTGTTTGTCTGAAATGGAGAAGGTAATTCACACAATTTTGCTAATAACTTAAAACTTCACAAGAATCAGCAGCTGTCAAATAGTCCGCAGCACCGCCGATGTTCGCGAATAAATTAAGAATAAATACATTCAAAGGTAATAAATTACTGTTGGCAGTCGGCAGTGCAAAACAAATGAAAATCACAGTCTGCGGTGCGAAACAAATGAATGCAGGTAATCTGACAAATGAATGCAGGTAAGCTAAGTCTTCCGTCTCCCCAGTGGCGCAATTGGTTAGCGCACGGTACTTATATGACAGTGTCTGTGAGCAATGCCGGGGTTGTGAGTTCGAGCCTCACCTGGGGAATAAATTTTATTTCACATATCTACATATGCTACAAAAAGTGAAATAACATAATAACTACGATGGATTTTTAAATCTTCGAGTGCGAATAAAAAGCAGGAGTTTGTGACATTTTATCGATTACTGCATCGTCTCGAGAGGGTCTCGAGTTCGCGCCCTAGATTCAATATACGTTACAGCTTTTAGACTAAATGAAATAAATATTTTATTCTTGTATATAAAATCAAATAAAGATGTAAATTAACTTAGTTGTGGGTGTACAAACCCTCTGCTTCTATTATTGCCCTCATTCTGCCGGGCATGGATGAGAACAAATGCCTAGCGACGTTTTCACGAGAAGACACCTCGCATTGTGTGCCAGCTCCATTCATAACAACCAATATTAAAACAATTTTCAACGAGGGCTGATTAACAAAGACCGAGACTGACTTTTTTTACAGATGTTTATTACTGCAATTCAATGTTTTCATGATCTGTTTCAAAGTAGGCTCCCCCTACTTCAATGCACTTTTTATAGCGTCTCTGCCAATCGTTGAGCACGTGCTGCAGACCATTCTTTGTCAGGTCCTTGAGAATCACCCACTGGCGGCTGGTGGGTTAAATGATTGGTGGTGCACAAATGAAAAATAAAATACAGAGTAGTAATGACTCACCTATTTATACAGATTCTCTGCTCTACTCTCCTTAGACCTGGCGAATTTATCGATAACTTTTGCGTTGAAGTCGCTGATCTTCATAACAAACTCCCTCTCAATTGAAAGCATTGTTGTCCTGTGACATTGTGTTCCTAAGGAAAGTTTTTACTCTTTTTAAAGTTGAGAGACAGCGTTCTGCTTCAGCGGTACACATTGGCATTGTTAACAGTACTCGGAGGAGTTTAACATATTCGCTGAATGTAGCACATAAATTGTTTTCCTTAATGAAGTCCATCAAGCACAAAGCGCCGGAAATTCCACGAAATTCCTCTCGACTGTAAATTAAAGTCACTTCTCTACGAATTTTTGTTCCAATGATAAAAGGATAGAACCTTATTGTTCCTCTAAGGGAATCCTCTGGAAATTTCTTAGAAATTTTCTTGATGAAACAAAGTCGAGGTTACCAGATGCCCCGTGAAGCTAAATCTGTCCTTTGCTTCTCTAAGAATAATGTCACAGACTTCAAGAGCTTCTCTTCTTTTCACATCATCATCTTCTATTCTTCTCCTCTTAATTGCAGTTTCTCCGTGTTCCTCGATATCCACGCTATTTCTTACCTTTTGCACTTCCCTTTCAAATGTGTTTAGCTGGGCGATGGCAAATGTTGCATTGCAGTCTCGTTTCTGCAGCTGATTGTACAAAATGTCCACATGGGGTATGATCTTGTAGAAGAAAGACAGCCAGAATACAAAATTATAATCTTTCAAAGTGGCCATAAACCCAGAAGCCTGAACAAGTGTGGCGTTGTTGTTTAACAGAGCTCTCTTCTGAATAACCTCCATGCATTTAATTAAATTCTCCATGTGTTCGAAAAGCAGAGCACACAGAAGCTAAGCCTGAAGGTCACGCTATAGCCGTTGCTAAGAGTAGGAGGAGCTAGGTTTATAAACCTCCATTTAAGCAACCCCCTCAGAGAGCCTACATTTGGGCGAAATTTTAGGTTAACACTTCGCTGCAAACCTGGCGGCTCCTACAGCTAATCACTGTTTATTTCGACTTCTGCGATCATGGGCAGCTACAGACGATAAGCGTAGTTGAAACATGTTTATATATAAAACAATGCAAACAAGTACGGCTTTAATGTGCAAAATGCACCTGTTGTATATTCAGAATCAGTGGGTGTAGCGCAAACCTGCAACCTTATGGAGGAACCGCCCCTGGAATCACCCCACTTTTCTTGATACAGTTACTACAAAAAGTATTCGTCTAATGCATGTGTTTATGTGTAAGGATGTATGGATAGTGGATAATCATCAGAATTAAGTACAGCAGGGACACTGTTTTACTTATTGATTAGTGAAAAAGAGAATACAATAAAGAAACATGTAGTATCTGTTCACATAAACATAGTTACACATTCAAAAGTAAAGATATAAAATATAGGATGCAAAATAAGTATTCGTCTGCTTACTGAAAATGGTGTAGAATGTTACGGCTGGTACTTAGTAGGCCCTCCATTCATCTATAATCTCTGCATTCTCCTTGGCATGGATTTCATCAAAGATTGTGTTTTGTTTCCAATATAATTTTACGCCATTTCTGTAGTAGAGCGTTATTTAGATCCTTTATATTAGATGTCTGATAATTCCTAATATTTTTGTCCAGTATACTCCACAAATTCTATATTGGATTCATGTCTGGGGATTGCGGTGATGTCATACATCGTGGAGTATTATACAACAACCATAACCTTGCATCTAGAGCTGTGTGTTTTGGGTCATTTTCTTGTGTGAAAATATAATCCTGAGAAAGACCCTTATCATTCATACTTCTGGACAGATGTGTTTTAGGAAGTTTATATAAACCTTATGGTTCATAATTCCATCAATAAAACACAAATCCCCCACATCATTTACACTCATGCAGCCCCAGACAAGTACTGAACTAGTACAAAAATGAATCGAGAATATATTGGCACATTGCTTCACTCACACTGTTTATTCACAGGACATGTTTCAAGAGCTCTCGCTCCTATCATCAGCTGATACTCGCTGGTGCAAGTTGTAGTGGTTTCCTCTTTCTCTGTATTGTCAATAGATGGCGTGATGTACTTGTCAAAGATGTCCGGTGGTGGAGTTTCAAAATTCATGACTCTATGACGATTTTTGTTGATGAAGATTTTTTTCCCATATTATTATTATTATTATTATTATTATTATTATTATTATTATTATTATTATTATTATTATTATTATTATTATTATTATTATTATTATTATTATTATTATTATTATTATTATTATTATTATTATTATTATTATTATTATTATTATTATTATTATTATTATTATTATTATTATTATTATTATTATTATTATTATTATTATTATTATTATTATTATTATTATTATTATTATTATTATTATTATTATTATCATTATCATTATCATTATCATTATCATTATCATTATCATTATCATTATCATTATCATTATCATTATCATTATCATTATCATTATCATTATCATTATCATTATCATTATTATTATTATTGTGACTTTTTGGGTTCGTGAAATGAAAAGTCCAATTGCACCACTCAAAAATGTTCTTTATTTCCACCGACTTACAGTTAAACACTTGCCAATTACACAGAATTACGTAATGCACACAATTACTATTCACCAGTTCGTCCGTTACAATTCCACTTTGCTCTCGCAATTACGTACAATCCTCCGATGTACGTACACAGTCTTCTCGTCGTACACTAGCACTGCACTCTTACGCTGCTCGCCAAGAACTGACTGACTGACTCAATTCACTCACTGCAGCCCTTTTTATAGGAATATCACTGTTTTCTAGAAGTCTCTGGTTTCAGTGAATTACCGCGAAAGTTCTAGAGGACAGAGGAAAGAGGCGGCCAGCGACAAGTGACAATTCCCTAATCATCCCCTCAGTTAGTGACAGAGATTAATGGGGAGGGTGTGGCTCGGCTGCCTCTGGTCCCTTCTCAGCTGTCGTTGGTTGTGCCATCCACTAATTGGGTGACATTATTATTATTATTATTATTATTATTATTATTATTATTATTATTATTATTATTATTATTATTATTATTATTATTATTATTATTATTATTATTATTATTATTATTATTATTATTATTATTATTATTATTATTATTATTATTATTATTATTATTATTATTATTATTATTATTATTATTATTATTATTATTATTATTATTATTATTATTATTATTATTATTATTATTATTATTATTATTGTTATTGTTATTGTTATTGTTATTGTTATTGTTATTGTTATTGTTATTGTTATTGTTATTGTTATTGTTATTGTTATTGTTATTGTTATTGTTATTGTTATTGTTATTGTTATTGTTATTGTTATTGTTATTGTTATTGTTATTGTTATTGTTATTGTTATTGTTATTGTTATTGTTATTGTTATTGTTATTGTTATTGTTATTGTTATTATTATTATTATTATTATTATTATTATTATTATTATTATTATTATTATTATTATTATTATTATTATTATTATTATTATTATTATTATTATTATTATTATTATTATTATTATTATTATTATTATTATTATTATTATTATTATTATTATTATTATTATTATTATTATTATTATTATTATTATTATTATTATTAATATTATTATTATTATTATTATTATTATTATTATTATTACTATTATTATTACTATTACTATTATTATTACTATTACTATTATTATTATTATTATTATTATTATTATTATTATTATTATTATTATTATTATTATTATTATTATTATTATTATTATTATTATTATTATTATTATTATTATTATTATTATTATTATTATTATTATTATTATTATTATTATTATTATTATTATTATTATTATTATTATTATTATTATTATCGTTATTATTATTATTATCGTTATTATTATTATTATTATTATTATTATTATTATTATTATTATTATTATTATTATTATTATTATTATTATTATTATTATTATTATTATTATTATTATTATTATTATTATTATTATTATTATTATTATTATTATCGTTATTATTATTATTATTATCGTTATTATTATTATTATTATTATTATTATTATTATTATTATTATTATTATTATTATTATTATTATTATTATTATTATTATTATTATTATTATTATTATTATTATTATTATTATTATTATTATTATTATTATTATTATTATTATTGTTGTTGTTGTTGTTGTTGTTTTTGTTGTTGTTGTATAAAATGTGTGCTCTGTGCAACAAGTGTATTTCCATTCCCTGAAGCAGAAAGACCTTGACGTAAATTAGAGTCGTTCAGTGACAGTGTTATCTATTCGCTTTTAACGACAGCTAAGAATGTTTTGATTAGGAATTTCGGTCGAGAGTTATTACCTGTTGCGAGATTTGGACTCCCACGTATTCTGAAAAGAAGGGCTGAAGGCCTGGTAGGTCACGACGGGGAAGTCAAACCATGTGAGTAGACACGTGCGCGGTGCAACTCTCGAGGTGGATCAACTAGACACGGAAACTGAAATGCAAGTTTTACGACCCGAAAAAAAAAAAAATACTAAAAGGTACCAAAGTTTCTAAGAAAGTCGTCACTCTCCAAACTACCCTTAGGATTGGGGCATTTCGGTGCCGAACCCCCTCCGTAGTACCTAATCCTAACCCCATACTTTTCTCAAACAGAAAGTCCTATTACTTTATTTATTTAAGCCCTGTACATACATAATCTCAAAGTCGTCATCACTTAGCGACTAAGTATTAAAAGATTTGACCTTCTGTACCTTCAACAAGATATATTCTGCATATGTTTATTTCGTTTAACATGAAGTAGATATAGTCATTTTAACTCAACACATCAGATTTAAAAAATAGACGGTCTAGGATTTTCTGTGTCAATAGCAGAAGTCAAAACAAAAAGTGGCTTAAATGCCAAATTTAGTAGGTACTTAAGGGAATGTAGCACCGAAACTGGCAAAAATACGGGGAAAATATTTTTTTAGCTAATAAAATACTTTGAGCCTTATAGTATCATAATCCAACTAAATTTATGAGTTTCAGGCATATAAATACCTTCACATGACAATTTAAATGCCAGTCCCTAGGTTTCACAGAATTCTGTAATTTGAGTTCGATTGAATGTACTAAATTAATACATTTGAAATCAGCGGGCAAAGCTTCTGGTGGAATTTTGTGTGTTGGTATGATAGTTATTTCTTACAATATGTGGCACCATGGGATCAAAACACTGGCTACAAACATTGAAATCAAACAGTAATGTTTATATTTTCATTTTGTGTGCGTTTCTAACTTGGTCGGGGTTTTCTTCTGTTTCTCGTTAAACCACATACTGTTTATATATAATTGATGAGTTTTAGTGTGTCATTTAACATTTATAAAGGCGTTTTATACATCTAAACGTGCATATAACTGTTATATAGGTAAAACATTCTTTGAAACAACTGACCTTTTCTTGACTGGTGCATTGGGTGAGACACAAAATGCAAATGAAAGTTTACATAACATGTTATGGCATAATTGCCCAACAGAAATGTTTCTGTCACAGAAGAGACTTCAGGTTGCTGTGACATCAACCATCAGTGAAATCAGTTTTGGTTGTTCTGCCTCACTCAAGCTGCAGTCAGAAATAATGGACACAGATTTCATCAGCATCTCTAAAAATTAGCCAAGGGAAGGACCAATTACGCTTACTTCATTCAGCAATTTCTGCGAAGGTAACTTCTAAAACATCCATAAGGAAACTAACATTGAAGAAATCTGCTGCAGAAGAGAGAAGGAAAAGACAGGAGGGTCCAACTTATTTATCTGGAGGGTTTTAGTCTGCTTCTAGGCATGTAGCTGAGAAGGAAAATGTTTTGGATTTTAAAATTTGATTTACTCAGTTATAGTTTTTTGAACATTTTTTGTCATTCAAAATGTTCCACAAGATGCAGTTTTGATTCAGTTTCTATAAAATTTTCAACACATGTTCTTAGAAAGCAAACAAAGGTTTCTATCTTATGAATTTTTAATACTCACTATATTTTTAAAATTATTGATATATAAAATCAAAGGTTTAATCATTTTTTCGCTTTTGCTCCACACCTAACTTTTTTCTTTCTGGAGCTAAAAGCAGTACAAGAAATTCATATGATAGATCTTTTCTTCATAACCATCTGAATATTTTTAGAAGTAGAAAAATAAAATTTTGAAAATGTTCATCACGTGGAGCGGTTTGAATTTTGCCCAAATTTTGAATTTCAAAAATTAATTACTGAAAAACTATTGAAGATATAAAAACCAAATTTTGAATTCTGTGTCCACTATGCTTCAGAACTAAGTGGTAAAAATTTCAGCAAGATTGGTTGATAATTGCTGGATTTGGGGTTTTGGGTGCTGCATCCCCTAAGTTCAACATCTTCTGCCGATTTTCAAGCAAATTCACCTACTCTAAACCATCCTTTACATGGAAATATATTCGATTTGCCAAAAAAGTTTTTTAACGAGTCAGTGAACTGAATAAAGTGAGTGAAGTGAATGAAGTGAAGTGAAGTGAATGAGTGAGTGAACTAAGTGTAGTGAGTGAA
This sequence comes from Mantis religiosa, assembly GCA_030765055.1. Classification (NCBI taxonomy): domain Eukaryota; kingdom Metazoa; phylum Arthropoda; class Insecta; order Mantodea; family Mantidae; genus Mantis; species Mantis religiosa. The sequence continues at coordinate 160,425,629 of CM060954.1, forward strand.
GTGTGTAAGTGAAGTGAATGAACTGAACGAGTAAGTGAACTAAGTGGAGTGACTGAGTAAGTGAAGTGAATGAAGTGAGTGAGTAAGTGAAGTGAATGAAGCGAGTGCTTGAGTATGTGAGTGTCATACAGTGCTAAAAGTTGTTTTTATCTTTTATACGGTGATTTCAGATTACATATCCTAAGCATACCATCTGACCTAACAATTACAGCGGCCAGTTCAAAATTGTAATAAATGTAATTATATTAGCTTACTATTTAGGCTTTGTGGGTTCGTGAAATTAAAAGTTCAGGTTACAAACACCAAAATTGCTCTTTATTTCGGTAGAAACACACTTTAGTCAACCTGACAGTAGCAGAATTACTCGCATAGACATACAACTTGTAAGGTCATTGACCACAAAAGAGTTCACTTTCACAGCTGTTCACGCACAGGCGTCCAATTATCTACTGAATCGAGTGGTGGGCGGCAGCTTACTTATTTATAGCTTACTCACTATTCGGAATGTTCTGAAACAATCAAGAAGGCGCTAGAAGAAAGACCAATTCTCCGGAAATCCGTCTCATTTCCCCCACCGTTTGGGCGAGCTTTTATCTCCGTACTGCACTACCCGTATCTTTGAACACGCCCCTCTCTCCGCTTTGCTTCAACAATGCGTTCGCGACACTATACTTCAGTACTTTCTGTACTCTCCAAAGTTAAATTTCAGTCCCTGAAGTTTTCATTAGACACCGACTGCGGCAACGTTGAACCTGCACATTCTTTACTCTCTTCATTTAGTTGCCATTTGGCTCTCTCATCCCTCCTTCACTTGTTCCATGATTTCCCTCTATATGTTTACTCATCATTTGAGTCAAATACTTGGGACATCGAAGTCGAAACAACAGAGCATCTAGGCGAGTGACGTCATCGAGTTAATGTTCTGTACAGCATGCGGTGAGTGACATCCAGGAACATTCCTTTGGCTATTGACTGCTAAAGAGTTTGTTTGCTCGCATGCCTTGCATTGTTAGAATGAGCACAGTAATTTTCTGCAAGGTACGCTAAGAATGTCACTTCAAATCATCTCATAAGTTGGCAACCAGTGGCGTATTCTCCATGAGCTCACTACATCCGTTTTATAATAATGAACATTCGTCAACAATTAAAACCCAACTTATCCAGACAAACTCACCTGACGGAGCTTCGAATTCGGAACTTCTTGAAATGTCTAGCAGTCACGCTACTATCTACGCTACAGAGGCGGGAAAGAGTGCAATAAGAGAATGGATGTAGAATGAAATAAAGGAAAAAGTAAAGGAGTGGCGTGAATAAGAATAGGCTAACGGGTGTAAGAGGAGAAAATAAAGCGGGAAAGTACAGCTAGATAAATGGAGGGAAGAAATGCGGGAAACAAAATGGGATAACATTTACAAAAATATAGTAGCAAAAGTTCCGACAGAGAGTAATAAAACACATGGAAGATTTCCTAAGAATACCAAAACAAAAATGGAGTAAAAATGTTTTTAAAAAATAGTGGAGAATCGAGTTGGCCGTGACTCCGATAACATCAAAATATTTAAGCTCTGCAGTTTTATTTGACTACAAGAAGTTAATATCATTACCAGCTTACTGTGTAAATATTCTCAACCGCAAATCCTCTTTACGAGCAGAATGTACAAGAGTATTATACGACCACTTCTTCTGTATGGCAGTCCTGTATGGGGATGTGCTTCACCTACTCATATTCACCAACTCCAGGTGTTTCAAAACAGAATATTACGATTGTCTGTGAACGCCCCGTGGTACATCCGCGGGGATGTATGTATACAGCTGCATAGAGAATTGGACATGGTCAGCATTAATGAGTACATCTCTACAACGACAAGCAGATTCTTTGCTCACCTTCCTTATGTATCAGGTGCTTTATTCTTCCAACTGGAACGTCGCCTTGATGCTGCACCAAGACTGAAGGTACCCTTGCCACAGGACATTTTATTTCTATAATGTTTATTATTCTGTAATGAAGAAGTTATTTAATTTATACTCACACTAATCAGACCAGCTTGCTTGAGGACTCTAATATGTGTATCCTCTATCCTTGTATACTTTAATTTTATTATGCATATAGCTCCACAATTTGTATAGCACTAACTGTGCTGAGCAATTGAAATAAATAATTAAAAAAAATAGTGTACGGAGAAAGAGAGGTTAGAATATCTCTCTACGAGGTATAAGACCAGGGGATCAGGTAAACAGAGGTCAGAAAGGGAAAAGACGGTAAAGTATCATATTTGGCTTAGATTTTAGCAGAAAGTAAACTATGTATACGGAAAAGGATGTAAAAATAAACTTATCTGTGAATCTAACGTCATTCAGTAAAATTAATGAAATGGGAAGCATAGCATTCCTTAATAAAAATCGATCCTATAAAATTATCTATCAAACAATAACTGAGGTACAATTTCACAGAAAATCAAGCTCTTTCAGAAACTGGATATAAAACGTTTACCTTCTGTACATATGGCATCTTTTGGATGGGAATTTACTATGCCTTGGACGTATTTGGGTTAAATAAAACTTGGAAATAACATATTTTGCATTTAGTCGCTTCTGTGCAATATAATGAACGTTTGTTTTGTCATTACTCTATGAGCATTGTGAATTCCAACACTTAAAGATGTATTTGAAGTACTAGGTACCTTGTTTAGCAAGTTAATTGGCGCTTTCATTGCCTTCTATGTTAGAATACACTCGAACCAGTTTAAGACACACAGGTTATTGTATCAACCAGGTATGTTTCTGTTTTTTACGTCTGTCATGTTTCGATTGTATATATTTTAACAAAGATAGTTTTCCTTTGTTTAAGGACTATGATACAATGAAGCACAAAATTAATACAATTTTGAGTCAACTAATACTCAATGCTCCATTTATTGCTAGTATTACTTTGGCCCCACAGAACAAATTTAGTATACAACACCTTTTGAAATCACATAATACAAAAGAGATACCCACAGGCAAAAAATCAGGAGTGTACCGGATAAATTGCAAGGACTGTGACAAATTCTACATTGGAAAAACAAAAAGGAACGTGAACATTAGGCTTAAAGAGCACTTTAGGAACATCAGAAATAAAGAAATAGATAAATCGGCGGTAGCGTACCATTTTTGGAAGGAAAATCATGACATAGAACGAGAAATTCACTTACTAAAAAGTGTCCAAGGTCCAGGTGCATTAACCACGTGGGAAAAAATCTTTATAAAGAAATATGAAAGTAAATTGTTTAATTTCGATACTACCTTTGAAGACAACTCAAATTTCAAGTTCATCAAGATACCGACAGAGACGCACCTATCACCTCCGAGGAGTTCACTGAACCGGCATCCATTAGTCGACAACAGCTGATGATGTTAGGAAGATCCTAACGAAACGCGTTCTAGGTAAATACTAGCAATAAATGGAGCATTGAGTATTAGTTCGACTCAAAATTGTATTAAAGATAGTTTGTTTATGTATAAGCTTTCCTTGCCCTGTTGGTTGCTAGGGAACCATAACTCACCTTGGAACAGTATATATAGAGATTGTTTGTGTATAATGTACACAAATGTTCAGGATACGCCACTGGTGGCAGCACTTTCCAGGAAAAGCCGTCTTACAATAAACTTAAACTACAGTATTTTTTCAAAACTAATAGATCCAACTGCATGCGGTGTCGGCCAAAATCCCTTTTATACTTAAGATGGCAGTTGAAGTGAAGGGTATGTATTTAAGAGTGAACATAAATTGAAGCGGTAGTCAAGAAGAGGACGTTAAATATAGAATTCAGAAAGGAAGGACAACAATATTCATACTGAATGGTGTTTTATGGGAAAAATACATATCTTAAGAAACCAAATTGCACATGTATAAATAAATTACTAGTAGTACGTTAACCTATGGAGCAGAAACTTGGATATTGAATAGGAATTTGAAATTAAAATTATTATCTACCGAAACTGTTTCAGGAGAACCACTAGACACTCTAAATTATATAAAATCCATAACAAAGTGAGAACACAGACCATTAACGTTCAAAACTGAATTTTAGACTTTATACGATATAGTATGGTACATGTCCACAGGTAAGATTACCAAAATAATCCACCTGGTCGACCTAGACTTAACTGGATGGAGAATATTGACCTAGGAATGAGGGAATTTGATTGGGAGGATAGAGAAGAGTCGAGGAAGAGATAAAAGATTGAACTTTCGATACAGAAATGTGTTCTACTAGGGTGGGTCAAAGAGTAATGCCTCCCATTTTTTTCTCTTTTAATTGCTAAGAAAATTGAGTCCAATTTACATAGCTTGAAAACTCCAACATTGACGATTAATTTGTCACTATTCAATATAATCTCTGTCCTTTTCCACAGTTTTGGTCCACCTTTTAACTAGGACATGTATTCCAGTGTGGTACAACACACGGTCTTGCTTCCTAAACCATTGACGCACGGACGTTTTCACAGCCTCCTCATCTTCAAAATGAATCCCACGATGAGCTTCCTTTAGTGGCCCGAACAGATGAAAGTCTGATGGTGCCAGGTCAGGGCTGTAAGACTTGCCATCCCAATTTCTTAATTTCTGCAGTGGTGTAACGGCTGGCGTGTGGTCTTACATTGTCATACAAAAGAAGAACATCCGCCATAGTTTTTGTTAGGCGAACTCGGCGAAGACGTGCTTTCAGCTTTTTGAGAGTTCTGACGTATTGGACAGAATTTATTGTGCATCCCTGCTCCAAAAAATCAATCATAAGCACACTCTCTGCATCCCAAAACACTGTCGCCATAACTTTCCCTGCCGACCGCTGAGTTTTGAATTTTTTTTCTTCGGTGACGTTGTGTGAAGCGATTCCATTGACTGCCTCTTTGATTCAGGTTCAGAAAAAATGAAAACACGTTTCGTCTGCAGTAACAATTTTTTCCCTTAAACTCCACTCCCTCCAAATTGAAGCGCTGCAAGTGTTCGGAGGCTATTGTTTTCCATGTTTCTTTGTTTTGGGCGGTTAACATTCTTGGTACCCAACGTGAACAATCTTTTGAGTAACTCAGTTGTTGAATAATCGTCATCACACTGCCTTTACTGAGGGAGGTAATGCGACACAATTCACCTGTTGTTACCCGGCGACTGAATGTTGCAGTCACCGGCCTGCCGCTTCGCTTTTCATCTGCCAATGGTGTTTGCCCTTCAGCTTCGTTACAACGATGAACCCATCGTCTAACAGTGCTGACATCCACCGTTGCATCACCATCCACATTTTTTAGCCTTTCGTGAATGCGAATTGGCGTTTCACCTTCCGCAGTAAAAAGATCAATCACAGAACGCTGTCATATACGAATGTCGATATCAGCCATTTTGCAAGAGGATGCAGTGCTGCCACCTGTTGACTTAGGAAGTTACTACTGCAGGGGATTGGAGAAGAAGGTTTGAGGAATTGCGGCAAATTCAAAGTTTTCACATAACTTACTTATTTAAGGGAAAAAATAAGAGGCATTACTTTTTTACCCACCCTCGTAATAATGTTACAGGTGACAAATCATGTATCTATGTGTATGAGCCGGGACGTGTTTGAGTGTTTCAAAATGAAGCAAATGGTCGATTGCTTTATGAGCAAATCTAGCCATGTGGCAACAGTGACTTAAGAGAACGCTCTTCGTCATGGACATCTGTACGTCCGTCTTTGAATTCTCTGACCCACGTTCGCACGTTTTTGACGTCCATACATTGTGGCCCATAGACTTCCCATAACTGACGATGAATTTCAGTGAAGGTAAATGCTTTTGGCATTAAAAAAGCGGATCACTACACGCAACTCGCACTTGGCGGCGGAAGTGATAGGAAGCTACAGTTGAGTCTACTCCCATTAGTCCTGGAGCCGTAGGAACAAGCCCGGGCCTCTTTCAACCAGGGAGTATCCGAGCTGTCCCAAAGGGTGCCCGGCGTTCTCCGAGGGGCTTTCCATAGGACAAGAGCTGGGTTACTAATAAGCCCCCACCCCATCTGATCCAAGGACACAAGACGGAATGGAAGTGGATACGCCACTTACGCACGTCAACACCAAAAGGTGAAGGCTACCGATATGACGTCGATGGGACCGCCTGGCGATCTAGCACACCTAGTAGCTCTGCAGGCTAGTACCCGGGAATATTAATGGCTTCCCTCAGCCCCATTCGGAGACGTACCCGATCACCTACGGGTATCGGGAACCACTACTCCTTCGAGACCAACCGTGGCCGCGCCGTGGCTCAGTGGTTAGACCACTTGGCTCTCACCAAGGCAGCCCAGGTTCGATCCCAGGCGACCGCAAAGTGAGGTTTGTGGCGGACAACTCGGCGCTGGGGCGGGTTTTCTCCGGGACCTCCGGTTTCCCCCGCCATCTCATTCCACCAGTGCTCCATCTTCATCTCATGTATCATCAGTGTCGTCGCCTGCGGTGCCGTATGTAGTAAAAGCGGGCGTTAAACACTAAACATCACATCACATTCGAGACCAACCCAATCTGAACAACTCCCAGAGGGAGGGGCTCGAAATTTCGGCCCGAGGTTCCTCTAGTAACGTCAGAGGTACCACGAGTGCTAAGGGTCCGCAGCGGCCGCACCACGGTAGCTGAAGGGGACGGATTCTCTCCCCTACGGGAATAGAAAGCTACACCGCAAACGACTGCCCAGCCAAGACTAATGGTTGCAACCATTGTGGTGGGGATTTGAAGGGGTGAAACCAAGCTACACGCCAGTGTTGCCAGATCTCGCGTAATAGCGTTCCTCACGGCTCCGTCGCCTTGGAGACCTTATTTTAAGGGCACCCTCCAATCTTGATAGTGTTCATAGATGTTCTTTTTTTGTGTAATTTACGTCCTCCAACGATAAGTCATATCGGACGATGAATGGAATGGGTCAATCTTGTCAAATGAGACAAGGGTCCATAGAGCTTAGAGCTACCCGACATTCGTCTTTCAGGATAAGGGAAAACCCCGCAAAAACCTTATGCAGGTAACTCACCCTGACCGAGATTGGAACTCGGGACCTCTTGAACGTGAGGCAGACACGCTACCACCACGCTACCGAGGCAGGCGTTCATAGATATGCAAAAATTATCAACAATGAAGGGGACTTTAGACGCTAATACTCAATATTAATATTTCATTTGTCATGGATACGTTTTAAATACAAGTATTCCTAATCAAAATTGTTGGAGCAATTTTTACAACAACAAAAAATCAAATCTCTAAAACTTCGTATGCAGTACACATGAGGTAGGTCATTTATGCATTTCGGAAGTACAAGACAGCCAATCAATCTCTGAAACTTCTTGATGGTTCTGTAATACCTTCTATAAACTTATTTTCAAAAATACTAAGGCAAATGGCAGTTGAATATGCATTATTTGCAATCCACGTTTTTTCACCGTAATTTAATAATTATTTTGAAACGTAATGATTATGCAAAATAAGTACACTACAAGAGGCTCGTTTAGAGTTTGTTAAAAGAGTAATTACTGCTCGGCAGTTCTTGGAACATACACTCGCCTCGAGGTATACACGACCAGATTAACTTCTTTGCAGTGTTGTGCAGAAAACATGTAAGTGTAATAGAAAAAACAAGCGTACTTTGACTTTCTGTACCACGTACTTAAGATAGAGGAAGTATTTTAACACTACAGAAATAAGAATTCAAAACTGTAACTAAGCAAAACGAGGTGGGAATTTAAATATGTAGATGTTTTGTTACCTTATAATAAAATATTGTTTTGTGCCAATTCAAACGTTACCTATAGCAACCTAAACAGAACCCGCCACGGTAGCGTAGATCGTAGACTGCCTCCCTTACGTTCAAGAACTCCCGAGTTCAAATCTCCGCCAGGGTAATAGGATTCTGAAAGATGAATGTCTGGTGCTTATAAGCTCTATGTACCCTGCACTCATTTGAACATCATTTCATTCATCGTCCGATATGACTTAACGTTGGAGGTTTTCTCTTATCCTGAAAGATGAATGTCTGGTAACTCTAAGCTCTATGTACCCTGCACTCATTTGAACATCATTTCATTCATCGTCCGATAAGACTTAACGTTGGAGGTTTTCTCTTATCCTGAAAGATGAATGTCTAGTAACTCTAAGCTCTATGTGCCCTGTACTCATTTGAACATCATTTCATTCATCGTCCGATATGACTTAACGTTGGAGGTTTTCTCTTATCCTAAAATATGAATGTCTAGTAACTCTAAGCTCTATGTGCCCTGTACTCATTTGAACATAATTTCATTCATCGTCCGATATGACTTAACGTTGGAGGTTTTCTCTTATCCTAAAATATGAATGTCTAGTAACTCTAAGCTCTATGTGCCCTGTACTCATTTGAACATAATTTCATTCATCGTCCGATATGACTTAACGTTGGAGGTTTTCTCTTATCCTGAAAGATGAATGTCTAGTAACTCTAAGCTCTATGTGCCCTGTACTCATTTGAACATAATTTCATTCATCGTCCGATAAGACTTAACGTTGGAGGTTTTCTCTTATCCTGAAAGATGAATGTCTAGTAACTCTAAGCTCTATGTGCCCTGTACTCATTTGAACATCATTTCATTCATCGTCCGATATGACTTAACGTTGGAGGTTTTCTCTTATCCTAAAATATGAATGTCTAGTAACTCTAAGCTCTATGTGCCCTGTACTCATTTGAACATAATTTCATTCATCGTCCGATATGACTTAACGTTGTGGGTTTTCTCTTATCCTAAAATATGAATGTCTAGTAACTCTAAGCTCTATGTGCCCTGTACTCATTTGAACATCATTTCATTCATCGTCCGATATGACTTAACGTTGGAGGTTTTCTCTTATCCTAAAATATGAATGTCTAGTAACTCTAAGCTCTATGTGCCCTGTACTCATTTGAACATCATTTCATTCATCGTCCGATATGACTTAACGTTGGAGGTTTTCTCTTATCCTGAAAGATGAATGTCTGGTAACTCTAAGCTGTATGTACCCTGTACTCATTTGAACATCATTTCATTCATCATCCGATATGACTTAACGTTGGAGGTTTTCTCTTATCCTGAAAGATGAATATCCAATAACTCTAAGCTCTTTGTACCCTGTACTCATTTAAACATCACTTCATTCATCGTCCGATATGACTTAACGCTGGAGGTTTTCTCTTATCCTGAAAGATGAATGTCTGGTAACTCTAAGCTCTATGTACCCTGTACTCATTTGAACATCATTTCATTCATCGTCCGATATGACTTAACGTTGGAGGTTTTCTCTTATCCTGAAAGACGAATGTCTGGTAACTCTAAGCTCTATGTACCCTGTATTCATTTGAACATCATTTCATTCATCGTCCGATATGACTTAACGTTGGAGGTTTTCTCTTATCCTTAAAGATGAATGTCTGGTAACTCTAAGCTCTATGTACCCTGTACTCATTTGAACATCATTTTATTCATCGTCCGATATGACTTAACGTTGGAGGTTTTCTCTTATCCTGAAAGATGAATGTCCAATAACTCTAAGCTCTTTGTACCCTGTACTCATTTGAACATCATTTCATTCATCGTCCGATATGACTTAACGTTTGAGGTTTTCTCTTATCCTGAAAGATGAATGTCTGATAACTCTAAGCTCTATGTACCCTGTACTCAGTTGAACATTTCATTCATCGTCCGATATGACTTAACGTTGGAGGTTTTCTCTTATCCTGAAAGATGAATGTCTAGTAACTCTAAGCTCTATGTACCCTGTACTCATTTGAACATCATTTCATTTATCGTCCGATATGACTTAACGTTGGAGGTTTTCTCTTATCCTGAAAGATGAATGTCTGATAACTCTAAGCTCTATGTACCCTGTACTCAGTTGAACATCATTTCATTCATCGTCCGATATGACTTAACGTTGGAGGACCTAAATAAAAACACAACAATAAAGTACCAATATAGATTGATGTCATTGTTTAATCTTGTATATTGTAGTTATTTCATTGTTGAACGTTGCCCTAATGCAAGACAACCAGCACTTGTTTTAACCAACAGGTATATTCATCTGGATTGATAAATTTCCTCGAAACAGCTACAAATAGAGATGTAATTGTACGAGAAATTTTTATTAGGACATAATACATTACGCAATACATAAAACACTGGGACTGTTTATTATTATTATTATTATTATTATTATTATTATTATTATTATTATTATTATTATTATTATTATTATTATTATTATTATTATTATTATTATTATTATTATTATTATTATTATTATTATTATTATTATTATTATTATTATTATTATTATTATTATTATTATTATTATTATTATTATTATTATTATTATTATTATTATTATTATTATTATTATTATTATTATTATTATTATTATTATTATTATTATTATTATTATTATTATTATTATTATTATTATTATTATTATTATTATTATTATTATTATTATTATTATTATTATTATTATTATTATTATTATTATTATTATTATTATTATTATTATTATTATTATTATTATTATTATTATTATTATTATTATTATTATTATTATTATTATTATTATTATTATTATTATTATTATTATTATTATTATTATTATTATTATTATTATTATTATTATTATTATTATTATTATTATTATTATTATTATTATTATTATTAATTATTATTATTATTATTATTATTATTATTATTATTATTATTATTATTATTATTATTATTATTATTATTATTATTATTATTATTATTATTATGATCATCATCATCATCATCATCATCATCATCATCATCATCATCATCATCATCATCATCATCATCATCATCATCATCATCATCATCATCATCATCATCATCATCATTATTATTATTATTATTATTATTATTATTATTATTATTATTATTATTATTATTATTATTATTATTATTATTTGCTTTAACCGAAGTAACAATCGAAGAACACTACTAAAAATGTACAACAAAAAAAAAAAAAGGTGAAGCCATTGGCACAGTGGAAGACGATTCCGGAACAACCTGTGTAAGTGATAGAAAGGCTTGCAAGGGTCCCTTGTCCAGGTTTTCGTGTTCTCTATCAAATAAATCAGTGGGAATGACGTCAAGGACCTGCACAGGATATTCAGTCGCTTGTAACGCCAACGTACCCATCTTTGTGTTCCATCTATTTGTCAGATTTACATGAAGGACCTTACACCGGCAATATTAAATGTTAAAGAACACAGTCGCAGGTGTCAAACCCTCCACCCAAAGAGCAAACAACAGACCCCAGCCAAGAGAAAAGTACATATTTAAATTTTAGTTAACTAGTTAAACAACCGAGAAGCAATTTTAGTAAATGCCCTTGTTTGTGTATCTATGAATAGTAGAGAAAGTCATATATACATCACATAACGACCAATACATTTGACTATCACTTAAAGTCTACTGTATTCCCTTGTAACTACAATAAGATAATGTTCATCTTGAAGTAGATAGAGCAATAAGTGTTTGTACAAAAGTAGAGAAAGTCACGTATATAAAACATTTGACTATCACTTAAAGTCTACTGTATTCCCTTGTAACTACAATAAGATAATGTTTATCTTGAAGTAGATAGAGCAATAAGTGTTTGTACAAGAGTAGAGAAAGCCATGTATACATCACATAACGACCAAAACATTTGACTATCACTTAAAGTCTACTGTATTCCCTTGTAAGTACAATAAGATAATGTTTATCTTGAAGTAGATAGAGCAATAAGTGTTTGTACAAGGGTAGAGAAAGTCATGTATACATCACATAACGACCAAAACATTTGACTATCACCTAAAGTCTACTGTATTCCCTTGTAATTACAATAAGATAATGTTTATCTTGAAGTAGATAGAGCAATAAGTGTTTGTACAAGAGTAGAGAAAGTCATGTGTTCATCACATAACGACCAAAACATTTGACTATCACTTAAAGTCTACTGTATTCCCTTGTAACTAGAATAAGATAATGTTTATCTTGAAGTAGATAGAGCAATAAGTGTTTGTACAAGAGTAGAGAAAGCCATGTATACATCACATAACGACCAAAACATTTGACTATCACCTAAAGTCTACTGTATTCCCTTGTAATTACAATAAGATAATGTTTATCTTGAAGTAGATAGAGCAATAAGTGTTTGTACAAGAGTAGAGAAAGTCATGTATTCATCACATAACGACCAAAACATTTGACTATCACTTAAAGTCTGCAGTATTCCCTTGTAATTACAATAAGATAATGTTTATCTTGAAGTAGATAGAGCAATAAGTGTTTGTACAAGAGTAGAGAAAGCCATGTATACATCACATAACGACCAAAACATTTGACTATCACTTAAAGTCTACTGTATTCCCTTGTAAGTACAATAAGATAATGTTTATCTTGAAGTAGATAGAGCAATAAGTGTTTGTACAAGGGTAGAGAAAGTCATGTATACATCATATAACGACCAAAACATTTGACTATCACTTAAAGTCTACTGTATTCCCTTGTAACTACAATAAGATAATGTTTATCTTGAAGTAGATAGAGCAATAAGTGTTTGTACAAGAGTAGAGAAAGTCATGTATACATCACATAACGACCAAAACATTTGACTACCACTTAAAGTCTACTATATTCCCTTGTAACTACAATAACATAATGTTTATCTAGAAGTAGATAGAGCAATAAGTGTTTGTACAAGAGTAGGGAAAGTCATGTATACATCACATAACGACCAAAACATTTGACTATCACTTAAAGTCTACTGTATTCCCTTGTACCTACAATAAGATAATGTTTATCTTGGAGTAGATAGAGCAATAAGTGTTTGTACAAGAGTAGAGAAAGTCATGTATACATTATAACAACCAAAACATTTGACTATCACTTAAAGTCTACTGTATTCCCTTGTAACTACAATAAGATAATGTTTATATTGAAGTAGATAGAAGAACGAGTGGATAGAAAAAGTCATGTGACTACAGCAAATCATATTTTACTTGAATCTCTTTTTACATCAAAACTCCAGCGAACAAGAAGCAAGTAATAATGTTACAGCGACCACGGAAAGTGATCAATCTTTACTTGGTAAGTTCTTTTATATGCACAGAAGGTGACAAGAGTGATCTATGTTGCCACAAATTACGTTTTACGTGTCACACATTAAATCTTTCTTTTACAGTGTCTCGGAGATGTTTTCTTTTTTAATAAAAAGACGAGAGTCGTTGTGGGTAAGTTTACGATGCAGCAGTTTCCTATATCAGCCGACCAGAACATGGGCTGATGATATCTGATACGTACGTGCAAGTCTCGCGATGCAATGTGCCTAAACTAGTGATAAACTCTCGATACTCGAAACTCCATATCGATTTCTAAACATCGATGTTCGATACTCGATATTGACTCTAGAGGTTTAAGGTCAATGTTCTGTTCGCAGAATAATGTTTTTATTTGTAATTTTCTGTGTATAAACACACTTTCGTTTCTGTTTAGAATTTAGATGCGACGTTCTGAAACTTGTGCATTGTTTTTACATCAAAAGTTGTGTAAACTTCACTCAGTGGAGAATGTAAAAAGGTGTTCAAAATTTGTTGTATTTTGTAGCTAATCAGCCCACAAATACTTAGGTCACTTAATAACACTAGGGAACGCGTTTTTTGTACCCGAAACAAAATAGGCCAATTCTTATGCAAATGACTCGCCGATTCCAAAACTGCCTCTGAAAGTGCTGTATCACGTAACGTTTTTTAGATATTCTTATTCTTTTATATAAAATTACAGAAATGAGGTATGATAACAACTAATATTTACTTAATTTAAAATAATAGCCATTGACTCTTCTAAATACAGCTTAAAGGCAGTGTTGCTTCATAATGGCAATTTTCTACCTTCAATACCTTTATTTCATGCCATAGGAATGAAGGAGACATACGATTCCACGTCCATCATTTTAGATGCTATTAGTTATCAAAACCATGGCTGGGAAATTTGTAGTGACATCAAGGTAGTTGCATCGCTAAAGGGACTGCAGGGAGGTTTCACAAAATATTGCTGTTTTCTGTGCTTATGAGACAGTAGGGCAACTGACAAGCATTTTATAGTGAAAGAGTGGAGGAAAAGGGAAGACTATACCCCTGGACCAAGCAGTGTTAAGTATGTGCCTCCAGTAGACCTAAACAAAGTTCTTCTCCCCCCACTTCACATTAAACTCGGGTTAATGAAGAATTTTGTTAAAGGTTTGGACAAAAGTGGAAGTGCATTTGAGTATTTAAGGAGTATCTTTCCCAAAATAAGTGAATCTAAATTGAAGGAAGGTATATTTGTCGGTCCTCAAATAAGACTACTTCTTAAAGACAGTGTTTTTTAATCAAAGCTTAAACATGTTGAACTGGCAGCATGGAAATCATTTAAATCAGTGGTGGAAGGCTTCGTGGGCAATAACAAAGAAGAAAATTATGAAACTTTAGTCTTAGAACTATTAAGGAGCTACAAAGAAATGGGTTGCCGTATGTCACTTAAAATCCACTTTTTGCACTCTCACCTTGATAGTTCCCTACAAACCTAGGAGCTGTAGTAAGTGACGAGCAAGGTGAGCGTTTACACCAGGACATTTCTGAGATGGAAAGACGTTACCAGGGTCGCTGGGATTCAGCCATGTTCGGAGACTATTGTTGGTTCCTCAAACGGGAGAGTCAATACAACAGTGAAACACTTCTGAGATAATTCAGGTATTGGTTTTCATTATTATCTTGTGTTTATTTTAACAATAATTATTATTTTCAATGTTATTTGGCAATAAAATACCTATTATTTTCAATTAATCAAATATGAGTTATCACATCACATTTCTGTAAGTTTTCATAAAAAATTATGAATACCTAAAAAACGTTACGTGATACAAGCATTTTGAGGGGCATTTTTGGAATCAGCAGATCAGTTTACATAAGAGTTTTCCTATTTTGTTTTGGGTATATAAAAATAAATCTTTTTGTTCCCCAGTGTAATTAGTGGAAACATTTGAATTGAGAACATTCAGTCACATTATTGTAATGCTTAGAAGTAATGTCCTCCAACATGAACTCGCCTCCACACAACAGGGAGCCGGCGGATGTCATCCACAGTGTCTTGTCCTAATATTCGAACAAACTGCTCTGTGCTGCAAGCCTGTCTGTTTCTAAAACGAAATCCTGTAAGTGGTAATTTCATTTTCGTAACAAGGTCAGAATCACATGGTCTCATACCTGAGGATGCTCAAGAATTTCCCAGTTCCATTTGTGAAGTAAATTAAAAATTGGGGCAGACCTGTGAGTGCAAGCACCATCATGTAACAGATTGGGAACGGCTTCTCTTCCTCAACGAAATGCATTCACACTCCTAGCCATGGTACGATATGCTAAAGTCTGTCTACAAGAAGTTGCCAATAATTCTATATGACATTGTCGAGCATTGATTTTCCTTTGCCAGCTGTTTAACAAACAACGCTCCCATGTGGTCTAGTGGCTAGGATACCTGGCTTTCACCCAGGAGGCCCGGGGTCGATTCCCGGCATGGGAATATATTTTTTCTTCTTTCGTGTATTTTCTTCCCCATAGGAACATATATTCTGTAATTTCTACTGAAATTATTACTCTTAGACCCAAATACCTGGGCACAATTATAAATAAGGATGGAAAAATAGAACAGGAAATTTTAAACAGGATAAGAAAGGCTAATTCGGTTTACTATCAGATCAATAACAATATAATGGGAAAAAAAGGAAATAACAAAAGATACAAAAATTATAGTATTTAAAACAATAATACTAACAATTCTATTATATGGAGCAGAGAGCTGGACACTCCTACAGAAACAAAAAACAAAATAACTGCTATGGAAATGAGATATTTAAGACGAGCTGTGGGGAAGACAAGAAGAGATATGATTAGAAATGTAACAATAAGCGAAGAGTTGGGTACACACTCCGTTAAAGAAATATTGGGGGAAAAGACTATTTAAGGTATGGACATGTACTCCGCATGTCAGAAGAAAGAAAACCCAAACAATATTTAGAAGCAAGATCAGAAGGTAAAAGAATTAGGGGAAGGCCACGCATGTGGTATCAGGAATACATTGAGAAGTTGGGGAAGGATAGAGGGAAAACCTTTGACAGAAATGAAGAGAATGATGATGGACCGAGAAAAGTGGAGGAAATGGGTAGAAGAGGCTTGTACTCCACGCTTAACAACACAAAGGAGTTACAGAAAGAAGAATCAAAGCAGACTCACTCCCATGTGGTCTAGTGGCTAGAGTACCTGACTTTAATCCAGGATGCCCAGGTTCGATTCCCGGCCTGGGAATACGATTTTTACCTCTATGGACACACATATATGCCGTAACTCTTATTTAAATTGTTACCATTATGCCCGATTTCACCAACAAATGTTAAGACTTAGCACGAATTTAGCAATAGTTAAAACAAAAATTGCATTTCACCAACAAGTGTTAGCGTAACACAAATGTTAAATCTCGTGTTAAATTATCACCCCGAATTTCTAATGTTAAGTCCTTAACAATTGTAAATAGTCAAGATGGTGAGCATGAACTCAGCTGTTGATGTCGATTTGCTATATTTAAGACCGTGTAAATGGCATTCATAATAGAGCACGCCCTATGAGGACAAATGATTTTGAGGAACTATCCGAAGAAAACTGTTTTACGCAGGTACAGACTGTCGAAACATGTTACTATTAAGGTTAGTGCGGAAGTACAAGAGAGGTTAGAACATGCATCGAAAGGCATATGCAGATATTGCCTTTGCCTCTAGTATTAATAACTTTGCGATTTTATAACTCATTGAATTATGTGGATAATACACTGTCCACCTGCCGTCTTGAAACGTTCAAGTCACTTGTCCTCCTCCGCACCTCGTTTTAAATTTACGTAATAATGAGTTCGAATATACATCGAAAGGAATATGCCGATCTCGCCTTTGCTTCAAGTATTAATATCCTTGCGATTTTATAATTCACTGAATTATGTGGATAATACATTGTCCACTCCCGTCTTGATACGTTCAAGTCACTTGCCCTTCTTCGCTCCTCGTTTTAAATTTACATAATACTGAGTTAGAACATGCATCGAAAGGAATATGACTATCTCGCCTTAGCTTCAAGTATTAATATCCTTGCGATTTTATAATTCACTGAATTATGTGGATAATACATTGTCCACTCCCGTCTTGATACGTTCAAGTCACTTGCCCTTCTTCGCTCCTCGTTTTAAATTTACCTAATACTGAGTTAGAACATGCATCGAAAGGAATATGACTATCTCGCCTTAGCTTCAAGTATTAGTAACCTTGCGATTTTATAATTCACTGAATTATGTGGATAATACACTGTCCACCTCCCGTCTTGATACGTTCAAGTCACTTGCCCTTCTTCGCTCCTCGTTTTAAATTTACCTAATACTGAGTTAGAACATGCATCGAAAGGAATATGACTATCTCGCCTTAGCTTCAAGTATTAGTAACCTTGCGATTTTATAATTCACTGAATTATGTGGATAATACATTGTCCATCTCCCGTCTTGAAACGTTCAAGTCACTTGTCCTTCTTCGCTCCTCGTTTTAAATTTACGTAATACTGAGTTTGAATATACATCGAAAGGAATATGCCGATCTCGCCTTTGTTTCAAGTATTAATAACTTTGCGATTTTATAATTCACTGAATTATATGGATAATACATTGTTCACCTCCCGTCTTGAAACTTTTAAGGCAATTGTTCTTTGCACCTCGTTTTAAATTTACTTAATACTGACAAGTTGTTTGGTGCTTGTGGTAGTGACACATACATTTGAAATAAATTCGTTTCCAATATTTTCCCCGTGACATCTTTCTCTTTTACATTCACCACATCCGTCCTCTTATTTTCCAATATATCCTTACACTTCGTCACCATTTCGATTAAAAATTCTTTCTCCGTCCATGAGAATTTTGTCTCACGGCTTTAATTATGATTTTAGTAATCCGCCATTTGTGCAGACGAAGATGAAATAAAAAAAAAGGGAATCGGAGAGTACGTTCAGAAAATCATCCATAGCCTTCTATAGCTGTGATATTTACAAGTTTCTTGGCGTTAACACAGGTTTGTTAACATTTTAAGAAAACAGGTTGGTGAAATGCAAGAAATTTAACATTAGGTTTAGCGCTGTGACAATTGTTACGTTACATTTGTTAACGTCGATTTTAACATCTGTTCGTGAAATCGGGCATAAGACTCAATGCACACACACTCCCATGTGGTCTAGTGGCTAGGATACCTGGCTTTCACCCAGGAGACCCGGGTTCGATTCCCGGCATGGGAATATGATTTTTACCTCTATGGACACACGTATTTGCTGTAACTCTTATTGAAATTGTTACTCTTAGACTCAAAGAACACACACTCCCATGTGGTCTAGTGGCTAGGATACCTGGCTTTCACCCAGGAGCCCCGGGTTCCATTCCCGGCATGGGAATATGATTTTTACCTCTATGGACACACGTATTTGCTGTAACTCTTATTGAAATTGTTACTCTTAGACTCAAAGAACACACACTCCCATGTGGTCTAGTGGCTAGGATACCTGGCTTTCACCCAGGAGGCCCGGGTTCGATTTCCGGCATGGGAATATGATTTTTACCTCTATGGACACACGTATTTGCTGTAACTCTTATTGAAATTGTTACTCTTAGACTCAAAGAACACACACTCCCATGTGGTCTAGTGGCTAGGATACCTGGCTTTCACCCAGGAGCCCCGGGTTCCATTCCCGGCATGGGAATATGATTTTTACCTCTATGGACACACGTATTTGCTGTAACTCTTATTGAAATTGTTACTCTTAGACTCAAAGAACACCCACTCCCATGTTGTCTAGTGGCTAGGATACCTGGCTTTCACCCAGGAGCCCCGGGTTCGATTTCCGGCATGGGAATATGATTTTACCTCTATGGACACACATATATGCCGTAACTCTTATTGAAATTGTTACTCTTAGACTCAAAGAACACATACTCCCATGTGGTCTAGTGGCTAGGATACCTGGCTTTCACCCAGGAGCCCCGGGTTCGATTCCCGGCATGGGAATATGATTTTACCGCTATGGACACACATATATGCTGTAACTCTTATTGAAATTGTTACTCTTAGACTCAAAGAACACACACTCCCATGTGGTCTAGTGGCTAGGATACCTGGCTTTCACCCAGGAGCCCCGGGTTCGATTCCCGGCATGGGAATATGTTTTTTACCTCTATGGGCACACATATATGCCGTAACTCTTATTGAAATTGTTACTCTTAGACTCAAAGGACACGCACTCCCATGTGGTCTAGTGGCTAGGATACCTGGCTTTCACCTAGGAGCCCCGGGTTCGATTCCCGGCATGGGAATATGATTTCTACCTCTATGGACACACATATATGACGTAACTCTTATTGAAATTGTTACTCTTAGACTCAAAGAGCACACATTCCCATGTGGTCTAGTGGCTAGGATACCTGGCTTTCACCTAGGAGCCCCGGGTTCGATTCCCGGCATGGGAATATGATTTTTACCTCTATGCACACATATATGACGTAACTCTTATTGAAATTGTTACTCTTAGACTCAAAGAACACACACTCCCATGTGGTCTAGTGGCTAGGATACCTGGCTTTCACCCAGTAGGCCCGGGTTCGATTCCCGGCATGGGAATATGTTTTTCACCTCTATGGACACACATATATGTCGTAACTCTTATTTAAATTGTTACTCTTATGCCCGATTTCACCAACAAATGTTAAGACTTAACACGAGTTTAGCAATAGTTAAAACTAAAATTGCATTTTACCAACAAGTGTTAGCGTAACACAAGTGTTAAATGTCGTGTTAAATTAACACCCCTAATTTCTAATGTTAACTCCTTAACAATTGTAAACAGTCAAGATGGCGAGCATAAACTCAGTAGTTGATGTCGATTTGCTATATTTAAGAACGTCTAAATGGCATTCATAATAGAGTACGGCCTGAGGAGAAATGATTTTGAGGAACTGTCCGAAGAAAACTGTTTTACGGAGGTACGGACTGTCGAAACATGTTACTATTAAAGTTACTGCGGAAGTACAAGAGAGGTTAGAACATGCATCGAAAGGCATATGATTATCTCGCCTTAGCTTCAAGCATTAATAACTTTGCGATTTTATAATTCACTGAATTATGTGGATAATACACTGTCCACCTCCCGTCTTGAAACGTCCAAGTCCCTCGTCACTTGTCCTTCTTCGCTCCTCGTTTTAAATTTACGTAATAATGAGTTAGAACATACATCGAAAGGAATATGACTATCTCGCCTTAGCTTCAAGTATTAGTAAGCTTGCGATTTTATAATTCACTGAATTATGTGGATAATACACTGTCCACCTCCCGTCTTGAAACGTCCAAGTCCCTCGTCACTTGTCCTTTAACTAAGGTTTGGAATGAACTTTTCAGAAAATAATGATATTTCTAACACTTTTAAATAGGTAATAGTAATCGGATGTTTACAGAATGGCGGTTCTGCAGACCCATTACGTCAAGGTTTCGGCTCCTCGACGTGCAGCGGATCTTCCTCATGGGTGCTGTGGAGAGACTCCAGTGATCCTGGTTCGCTTTACCCCAAATATCGACGAGGACGACTCTGCAGTGCGTTACTGGCCATCGCTGTGGTTCTCGTCGTACTGACGGTGCTTGCTATAGCTGGCCTTGCAGTGTACATGGGTGGTAAGTACTGCACTGAAGCTATTAAAGCCATCGCCAGGCAAAACTATTCACGTGTACAATGGAAAGTTGGTAAACATGTGAAGGTAGCCCTTGAATTATTTCCAGCGCCTGCTTATACAGTAAACAAATCTAGCATTTGTTGCCTCGCTAGTTCCATATTTTCTGTTTTGAATGGTTTCCAAGTCTTGCTATGAGATATATTTTCCATGTATATTAGCAGACAGTAATTAGTAGGTTAGCGTCATTCGAATTGAAATATTACTGTCGAGAATAGAGCTCTTTACAGTCAGGTCCCATGGTGTAATGGTTAGCACTCTGGACTCTGAATCCAGCGATCCGAGTTCAAATCTCGGTGGGACCTTGGAATTTTTTTTTCTCATCGCAATTACACTGTTCTGTGTTACTAAGTAGCTCTTATTCATAATGTATTTGAAAATAATTGTTGTATTTATATTATAATAACCCTAAGAATTAAATATATTACGTAAGAGTAAATGCATCTAGAATGTACAAATTTTAATCGGCAAATTGACTGTTGTTATAAAAGTAATATATTTAAACTGTTTTAAATGGAGGGTAATATGAAATATCCGTGTATTATGAATAGGTGGTTTAAAACATTGAACCATTAATCTGATTTCATGAAACATGATTAATTTAAAATACCCAAAACATCAATAAACAAAAGTTAATAGACCTAGATTATACACCAACTCTAGAATAACAGAAAAATAGCTTTTTTTTTACATTTCAATGAATTTATTTTTTAAATATGCTTTGGATTTAAGTTAGGCATATTTATATAGCTAATAATAATTGATTGGCAACTAATATACTTAAAACTTCAGTATATTTTGTGCGGTTATACGGAACATTATACTTTTACGTCGGATATTAACAAATACCTGGTATTCCATAATACACGACACAGCATCTTGCAGCCCGCCTCGGTAGCGTAGATGGCAGCATGTTGCCTCACGTTCAAGAGGTTCCGAGTTCAAATCTCGGTCGGGGTGAGTTACCTGGATAATTTTTTCCGGGGTTTTCCCTTATCCTTCAAGACGAATGTCGGTAACTCTAAGCTCCATGGACCCAGGACTCATTTGAGCACCATTTCACCCAATTCATTCACCGCCCGATATGACAACGTTGGAGGACGTAAATTACAAAAATAAATAAATAAATAAATAGATAGATAGATAGATAGATAGATAGATAGATAGATAGATAGATAGATAGATAGATAGATAGATAGATAGATAGATAGATAGATAGATAGATAGATAGATAGATAGATAGATAGATAGATAGATAGATAGATAGATAGATAGATAGATAGATAGATAGATAGATAGATAGATAGATAGATAGATAGATAGATAGATAGATAGATAGATAGATAGATAGATAGATAGATAGATAGATAGATAGATAGATAGATAGATAGATAGATAGATAGATAGATAGATAGATAGATAGATAGATAGATAGATAGATAGATAGATAGATAGATAGATAGATAGATAGATAGATAGATAGATAGATAGATAGATAGATAGATAGATAGATAGATAGATAGATAGATAGATAGATAGATAGATAGATAGATAGATAGATAGATAGATAGATAGATAGATAGATAGATAGATAGATAGATAGATAGATAGATAGATAGATAGATAGATAGATAGATAGATAGATAGATAGATAGATAGATAGATAGATAGATAGATAGATAGATAGATAGATAGATAGATAGATAGATAGATAGATAGATAGATAGATAGATAGATAGATAGATAGATAGATAGATAGATAGATAGATAGATAGATAGATAGATAGATAGATAGATAGATAGATAGATAGATAGATAGATAGATAGATAGATAGATAGATAGATAGATAGATAGATAGATAGATAGATAGATAGATAGATAGATAGATAGATAGATAGATAGATAGATAGATAGATAGATAGATAGATAGATAGATAGATAGATAGATAGATAGATAGATAGATAGATAGATAGATAGATAGATAGATAGATAGATAGATAGATAGATAGATAGATAGATAGATAGATAGATAGATAGATAGATAGATAGATAGATAGATAGATAGATAGATAGATAGATAGATAGATAGATAGATAGATAGATAGATAGATAGATAGATAGATAGATAGATAGATAGATAGATAGATAGATAGATAGATAGATAGATAGATAGATAGATAGATAGATAGATAGATAGATAGATAGATAGATAGATAGATAGATAGATAGATAGATAGATAGATAGATAGATAGATAGATAGATAGATAGATAGATAGATAGATAGATAGATAGATAGATAGATAGATAGATAGATAGATAGATAGATAGATAGATAGATAGATAGATAGATAGATAGATAGATAGATAGATAGATAGATAGATAGATAGATAGATAGATAGATAGATAGATAGATAGATAGATAGATAGATAGATAGATAGATAGATAGATAGATAGATAGATAGATAGATAGATAGATAGATAGATAGATAGATAGATAGATAGATAGATAGATAGATAGATAGATAGATAGATAGATAGATAGATAGATAGATAGATAGATAGATAGATAGATAGATAGATAGATAGATAGATAGATAGATAGATAGATAGATAGATAGATAGATAGATAGATAGATAGATAGATAGATAGATAGATAGATAGATAGATAGATAGATAGATAGATAGATAGATAGATAGATAGATAGATAGATAGATAGATAGATAGATAGATAGATAGATAGATAGATAGATAGATAGATAGATAGATAGATAGATAGATAGATAGATAGATAGATAGATAGATAGATAGATAGATAGATAGATAGATAGATAGATAGATAGATAGATAGATAGATAGATAGATAGATAGATAGATAGATAGATAGATAGATAGATAGATAGATAGATAGATAGATAGATAGATAGATAGATAGATAGATAGATAGATAGATAGATAGATAGATAGATAGATAGATAGATAGATAGATAGATAGATAGATAGATAGATAGATAGATAGATAGATAGATAGATAGATAGATAGATAGATAGATAGATAGATAGATAGATAGATAGATAGATAGATAGATAGATAGATAGATAGATAGATAGATAGATAGATAGATAGATAGATAGATAGATAGATAGATAGATAGATAGATAGATAGATAGATAGATAGATAGATAGATAGATAGATAGATAGATAGATAGATAGATAGATAGATAGATAGATAGATAGATAGATAGATAGATAGATAGATAGATAGATAGATAGATAGATAGATAGATAGATAGATAGATAGATAGATAGATAGATAGATAGATAGATAGATAGATAGATAGATAGATAGATAGATAGATAGATAGATAGATAGATAGATAGATAGATAGATAGATAGATAGATAGATAGATAGATAGATAGATAGATAGATAGATAGATAGATAGATAGATAGATAGATAGATAGATAGATAGATAGATAGATAGATAGATAGATAGATAGATAGATAGATAGATAGATAGATAGATAGATAGATAGATAGATAGATAGATAGATAGATAGATAGATAGATAGATAGATAGATAGATAGATAGATAGATAGATAGATAGATAGATAGATAGATAGATAGATAGATAGATAGATAGATAGATAGATAGATAGATAGATAGATAGATAGATAGATAGATAGATAGATAGATAGATAGATAGATAGATAGATAGATAGATAGATAGATAGATAGATAGATAGATAGATAGATAGATAGATAGATAGATAGATAGATAGATAGATAGATAGATAGATAGATAGATAGATAGATAGATAGATAGATAGATAGATAGATAGATAGATAGATAGATAGATAGATAGATAGATAGATAGATAGATAGATAGATAGATAGATAGATAGATAGATAGATAGATAGATAGATAGATAGATAGATAGATAGATAGATAGATAGATAGATAGATAGATAGATAGATAGATAGATAGATAGATAGATAGATAGATAGATAGATAGATAGATAGATAGATAGATAGATAGATAGATAGATAGATAGATAGATAGATAGATAGATAGATAGATAGATAGATAGATAGATAGATAGATAGATAGATAGATAGATAGATAGATAGATAGATAGATAGATAGATAGATAGATAGATAGATAGATAGATAGATAGATAGATAGATAGATAGATAGATAGATAGATAGATAGATAGATAGATAGATAGATAGATAGATAGATAGATAGATAGATAGATAGATAGATAGATAGATAGATAGATAGATAGATAGATAGATAGATAGATAGATAGATAGATAGATAGATAGATAGATAGATAGATAGATAGATAGATAGATAGATAGATAGATAGATAGATAGATAGATAGATAGATAGATAGATAGATAGATAGATAGATAGATAGATAGATAGATAGATAGATAGATAGATAGATAGATAGATAGATAGATAGATAGATAGATAGATAGATAGATAGATAGATAGATAGATAGATAGATAGATAGATAGATAGATAGATAGATAGATAGATAGATAGATAGATAGATAGATAGATAGATAGATAGATAGATAGATAGATAGATAGATAGATAGATAGATAGATAGATAGATAGATAGATAGATAGATAGATAGATAGATAGATAGATAGATAGATAGATAGATAGATAGATAGATAGATAGATAGATAGATAGATAGATAGATAGATAGATAGATAGATAGATAGATAGATAGATAGATAGATAGATAGATAGATAGATAGATAGATAGATAGATAGATAGATAGATAGATAGATAGATAGATAGATAGATAGATAGATAGATAGATAGATAGATAGATAGATAGATAGATAGATAGATAGATAGATAGATAGATAGATAGATAGATAGATAGATAGATAGATAGATAGATAGATAGATAGATAGATAGATAGATAGATAGATAGATAGATAGATAGATAGATAGATAGATAGATAGATAGATAGATAGATAGATAGATAGATAGATAGATAGATAGATAGATAGATAGATAGATAGATAGATAGATAGATAGATAGATAGATAGATAGATAGATAGATAGATAGATAGATAGATAGATAGATAGATAGATAGATAGATAGATAGATAGATAGATAGATAGATAGATAGATAGATAGATAGATAGATAGATAGATAGATAGATAGATAGATAGATAGATAGATAGATAGATAGATAGATAGATAGATAGATAGATAGATAGATAGATAGATAGATAGATAGATAGATAGATAGATAGATAGATAGATAGATAGATAGATAGATAGATAGATAGATAGATAGATAGATAGATAGATAGATAGATAGATAGATAGATAGATAGATAGATAGATAGATAGATAGATAGATAGATAGATAGATAGATAGATAGATAGATAGATAGATAGATAGATAGATAGATAGATAGATAGATAGATAGATAGATAGATAGATAGATAGATAGATAGATAGATAGATAGATAGATAGATAGATAGATAGATAGATAGATAGATAGATAGATAGATAGATAGATAGATAGATAGATAGATAGATAGATAGATAGATAGATAGATAGATAGATAGATAGATAGATAGATAGATAGATAGATAGATAGATAGATAGATAGATAGATAGATAGATAGATAGATAGATAGATAGATAGATAGATAGATAGATAGATAGATAGATAGATAGATAGATAGATAGATAGATAGATAGATAGATAGATAGATAGATAGATAGATAGATAGATAGATAGATAGATAGATAGATAGATAGATAGATAGATAGATAGATAGATAGATAGATAGATAGATAGATAGATAGATAGATAGATAGATAGATAGATAGATAGATAGATAGATAGATAGATAGATAGATAGATAGATAGATAGATAGATAGATAGATAGATAGATAGATAGATAGATAGATAGATAGATAGATAGATAGATAGATAGATAGATAGATAGATAGATAGATAGATAGATAGATAGATAGATAGATAGATAGATAGATAGATAGATAGATAGATAGATAGATAGATAGATAGATAGATAGATAGATAGATAGATAGATAGATAGATAGATAGATAGATAGATAGATAGATAGATAGATAGATAGATAGATAGATAGATAGATAGATAGATAGATAGATAGATAGATAGATAGATAGATAGATAGATAGATAGATAGATAGATAGATAGATAGATAGATAGATAGATAGATAGATAGATAGATAGATAGATAGATAGATAGATAGATAGATAGATAGATAGATAGATAGATAGATAGATAGATAGATAGATAGATAGATAGATAGATAGATAGATAGATAGATAGATAGATAGATAGATAGATAGATAGATAGATAGATAGATAGATAGATAGATAGATAGATAGATAGATAGATAGATAGATAGATAGATAGATAGATAGATAGATAGATAGATAGATAGATAGATAGATAGATAGATAGATAGATAGATAGATAGATAGATAGATAGATAGATAGATAGATAGATAGATAGATAGATAGATAGATAGATAGATAGATAGATAGATAGATAGATAGATAGATAGATAGATAGATAGATAGATAGATAGATAGATAGATAGATAGATAGATAGATAGATAGATAGATAGATAGATAGATAGATAGATAGATAGATAGATAGATAGATAGATAGATAGATAGATAGATAGATAGATAGATAGATAGATAGATAGATAGATAGATAGATAGATAGATAGATAGATAGATAGATAGATAGATAGATAGATAGATAGATAGATAGATAGATAGATAGATAGATAGATAGATAGATAGATAGATAGATAGATAGATAGATAGATAGATAGATAGATAGATAGATAGATAGATAGATAGATAGATAGATAGATAGATAGATAGATAGATAGATAGATAGATAGATAGATAGATAGATAGATAGATAGATAGATAAATAAATAAATAAATAAATAAATAAATAAATAAAGCATCTTGCACAATGAACCTTTAAAGTAATGGACAAAACATTGATCACAATATAAGAAACTGCAATTGTTTTAGTGTACCTTACACTTAACATTAATTTTCAAGTCACTTGTGGGTTAAAATGTTTGAAAATTTGTCTGGAAAAATCTTTTGAATATCACAAAACACACTTTATTCTGTAGCAAGTGAAATGACAACAAACTGTCAACTGTCACTGCAGTGCATCATGGGAGTCTTTCTTGACTACTTCATGACTCTTCCACGTAATAGCAGCAGCCAACAGAGCCAAAATCTTGGTATTTCATATATCCCGACTATTTCATAATACCCTCCCCTCTAAGCATATGCATCTATCATGATAGAGTGTTTGTAACATCTTTCATTGCACACGGCTTGTTTGATGGTATTAGCCAATCATGGGAAAGAAGGAAACGTACCAGATCAAAATAATAATAAAAAAAATACTTCTGAAGACTGTAGGTTAGCGAAACAACTTCTAAATCTTCTATCTTCTTCGGTTAGGGATAAGCGTGTTCTCTCCAGAATTCGGCGAATTTTGAATTACAATAGAGTATTTATTTAGGATAAACAAATTACATTGGGGAGCAATATATAAGCTCTGTGGTTTAAACAAGTATATAATTGATTAGCATTTGTTTCTAAAATGAAAGCCGTGGATTAATGACGAATAACAAAGGAAATAAAACGGAATGAGATTCTTTATGCACTATTGCATATTCTAGAATCCAGGGATTATCTTTGAACCTTCCCATTTACGTTAGGAAAACTCAAATTTTGTTATCTATTCAGTTTTAAGTAATATATAGAATATAAAATAAACCAATGAACTAGTTTATTCTAATTCTCCTTCTTTTGTTTGTTTTTCAGCTCTCAGGATTGACTCAAATAACCGTAAGTTGGTTTCAATTTTCATATTATTCTTATATTGAAAAAAAAAAATCGAATAAAATTGTGATTTGTTACATCAGCAACATACTGCCTACTTTTATGATTTAGTTTACGTCAAATAATATAAACGTTTTCGGGTAGTTATTATATGTTGTGTGCCACAAGGAAACAGTAACGAAATGACTAACCTAAATATTTGATATGTTTCAGCTGAACTGGTGTTCGATGGAAGTTTACGTGTAACTGAAGGAGATATATTTGTGCCTGCAATGGACAACAATGCAAGTCTCATATTCCGAGAAAAAGCTATTCGTTATCAAAATATGGTGAGATTTTACATTGAAATTTATATACAAATGCGTGTTCATTTTACTGGTCAATCGAACGTTGTGTTTGCCTATTAAAAACAATGATAATAAGGAAAAAGAATAAAGTAATCAAATTTCCTTAGGACTGTTGTAGTTGACGATGTGACTTGAAACCCACCTCCCCACGAGTTTTCATTTAAAGGGAAAAAAAATGGTATAAGAACAAACATGGCCATCTTTCACCATACTGAGCATGTGCGTCAGGATTTGCCAACTTAGATGAGAAGCCAGATCCTTTGGATTAGCGAAGTATTGAGCTGTTTCGTCTTCTTCTTCTTCTTCTTCTTCTTCTTCTTCTTCTTCTTCTTCTTCTTCTTCTTCTTCTTCTTCTTCTTCTTCTTCTTCTTCTTCTTCTTCTTCTTCTTCTTCGTCTTCTTCTTCCTCCTCTTCCTCTTCATCTTCTTCTTCCTCTTCTTCTTCTTCCTCTTCTTCCTCTTCCTCTTCTTCTTCCTCCTCTTCTTATTTTTCTTCTTCTTCTTCTTCTTCTTGTTTTTCCTGCCGATATAAACGAAAATGCGGATGCATTGAATTGAAAAACTAAAAAAATAAGTGTCCGTATTTCCATTGGGGGTTTAGCTTCTACAGCTACGCTCTAACTTACAATCTTTACTGTTTCATTTCTCTTCTTATAAAATAGCATCCCTCAGTTTCATTTTGCGGCTTAGCACCCTGATCCCTCATCTACGCTAAATGAGTCGCTAAATGGAATGGCGGTGTTTGTTACTCGTATGTTGGCAGTTACGAGTTTTAACCGAGAGAGAGTAAAGAAATGTCATCTATAGGGAAATCCAATCCGAACCGTTTAGGACAAACAAAAGAAATATAAATAAGTAAAAATAAATAAAAATAAAAGGATTTTACTTGCAATCTATATAAGAGAATTTTAAATACAATTGGAAACTGAATATTTCCTTGTCAGTTTTCATAAAGATTGCCAATAGAGTAAGTTAATATGACAATGGGTTTTGAGATTAAAGTGAGCGTATAGGACAAGCAAACTTATGCAAGAAGCACGAATCATGGAGTTATGCTTATTGTAGCTACATTCTTAAAAGAACGTAAGTATAAATTATGTGAATATTATCAAATATACATAACATAAATTTACAGATATCTTTGTTTAAAAACAAAACTTCATATCGGCACGTATTAGATCATTAATAACGTGTTGAAGTATGAAACAATGCGTAACCTCAAAAGGTAAAATACTGCGTTAAACAATACAAATTCACCCTGTATTGAAAAAGAATTTATTATTTAAATTAAACTAATGTATGACACTTTACCAAATTTATTATCTATCGTTTTATTTAAAATATCTCGCATAGGAAAACAAATGGCGCAGGAGACATAATTATCCAATTACGTATGATTATCACTTCCTCTGAAAGCGATAATTATCCACTCTATGGCAAGCTGCAATTAGATGATATATATCCAAAGAGTTTTAGCTTACGTAATGTGAATGAAAGATTCACTTAAAATTTCTGACTGGTAATCCAATTAGTTTATCACAGGATGTAAATCATTGCCTAGTTACTATGGCACACTATCTCAAAACAATTTGTTTCTTTGGATAAATGTTACTTTGCGCTAAAACAAACATCCTCTACAGAATGCAATCTTGAAGTCGTGTAATTAGCTTAAAAACTCAACTGGATTTATATTTTCCATACGCGTAGGTACAGAGTGTTACAGAATTCAGCCGACAAATTTTCGGGCGTTACGCAGCAAATGTATATACGTTTATATGTATTAATTTTGGAAATATATGTTATATTAGTTTGATTTTAGATTCACTAACTCGGCAGTCAGTGAGATGGAGCAGGGTTCAAGTCCCGTAGAAGTGGTTAAAGCTTTTTTCACCAGAAGTCAGTCCGTTTGGGGTGTACCCATTGTTCAGTATCCCATTTCTTTCAAAGTTTAAGTACATGTTACGGAAAGTGACGAGGTGTGACTTTCAAAGCGATGGAAGCTCCAAATAATTCTCATTAAAATAAGAGAGAATAATAACTCAAAGAACTAAGGTAACTCTTCAGTACCCTTTCTAGTGTACAGCCACACGTACGTCCAGTAGCGAGGCGTGACTTTCAAAGCGATGGAAGCTCCAAATAATAATTTTCAATAAAATAAGAGAGAATAATGACAAAGAACTAAGGCTACTCTTCAGTACCCTTTCTATTGTACAGTCACACGTAGGTCCAGTAGCGAGGCGTGACTTTCAAAGCGAGGGAAGCTCCGAATAATAATTTTCATTCAAATAAGAGAGAATAAGGACTCAAACAACTAAGGCTACTCTTCAGTACCCTTTCTATTGTACAGTCACACATAGGTCCAGTAGCGAGGCGTGACTTTCAAAGCGAGGGAAGCTCCAAATAATAATTTTCATTAAAATAATCGAGAATAATCACTAAAATACCTAAGACTACTCTTTAGTACTCTTTCTATTATACAGTCACACGTAGGTCCAGTAGAGAGGCGTGACTTTCAAAGCGATGGAAGCTCCAAATAATAATTTTCAATAAAATAAGAGAGAATAATGACAAAGAACTAAGGCTACTCTTCAGTACCCTTTCTATTGTACAGTCACACGTAGGTCCAGTAGCGAGGCGTGACTTTCAAAGCGAGGGAAGCTCCGAATAATAATT
Source organism: Mantis religiosa (assembly GCA_030765055.1). Lineage (NCBI taxonomy): Eukaryota > Metazoa > Arthropoda > Insecta > Mantodea > Mantidae > Mantis > Mantis religiosa. The sequence continues at coordinate 160,457,462 of CM060954.1, forward strand.
TTCATTCAAATAAGAGAGAATAAGGACTCAAACAACTAAGGCTACTCTTCAGTACCCTTTCTATTGTACAGTCACACATAGGTCCAGTAGCGAGGCGTGACTTTCAAAGCGAGGGAAGCTCCAAATAATAATTTTCATTAAAATAATCGAGAATAATAACTCAAAGAACTAAGGCTACTCTTCAGTACCCTTTCTATTGTACAGTCACACGTAGGTCCAGTAGTGAGGCGTGGCTTTCAAAGCTAGGGAAGCTCCAAATAATAATTTTCATTAAAATAATCGAGAATAATCACTAAAATACCTAAGACTACTCTTTAGTACTATTTCTATTATACAGTCACACGTAGGTCCAGTAGAGAGGCGTGACTTTCAAAGCGAGGGAAGCTCCAAATAATAATTTTCATTAAAATAATCGAGAATAATCACTAAAATACCTAAGACTACTCTTTAGTACTCTTTCTATTATACAGTCACACGTAGGTCCAGTAGCGAGGCGTGACTTTCAAAGCGATGGAAGCTCCAAATAATAATTTTCATTAAAATAAGAGAGAATAATAACTCAAAGAACTAAGGCTACTCTTCAGTACCCTTTCTATTGTACAGTCACACGTAGGTCCAGTAGTGAGGCGTGGCTTTCAAAGCTAGGGAAGCTCCAAATAATAATTTTCATTAAAATAATCGAGAATAATCACTAAAATACCTAAGACTACTCTTTAGTACTATTTCTATTATACAGTCACACGTAGGTCCAGTAGAGAGGCGTGACTTTCAAAGCGATGGAAGCTCCAAATAATAATTTTCAATAAAATAAGAGAGAATAATGACAAAGAACTAAGGCTACTCTTCAGTACCCTTTCTATTGTACAGTCACACGTAGGTCCAGTAGCGAGGCGTGACTTTCAAAGCGAGGGAAGCTCCGAATAATAATTTTCATTCAAATAAGAGAGAATAAGGACTCAAACAACTAAGGCTACTCTTCAGTACCCTTTCTATTGTACAGTCACACATAGGTCCAGTAGCGAGGCGTGACTTTCAAAGCGAGGGAAGCTCCAAATAATAATTTTCATTAAAATAATCGAGAATAATCACTAAAATACCTAAGACTACTCTTTAGTACTCTTTCTATTATACAGTCACACGTAGGTCCAGTAGCGAGGCGTGACTTTCAAAGCGATGGAAGCTCCAAATAATAATTTTCATTAAAATAAGAGAGAATAATAACTCAAAGAACTAAGGCTACTCTTCAGTACCCTTTCTATTGTACAGTCACACGTAGGTCCAGTAGTGAGGCGTGGCTTTCAAAGCTAGGGAAGCTCCAAATAATAATTTTCATTAAAATAATCGAGAATAATCACTAAAATACCTAAGACTACTCTTTAGTACTATTTCTATTATACAGTCACACGTAGGTCCAGTAGAGAGGCGTGACTTTCAAAGCGAGGGAAGCTCCAAATAATAATTTTCATTAAAATAATCGAGAATAATCACTAAAATACCTAAGACTACTCTTTAGTACTCTTTCTATTATACAGTCACACGTAGGTCCAGTAGCGAGGCGTGACTTTCAAAGCGAGGGAAGCTCCAAATAATAATTTTCATTAAAATAATCGAGAATAATCACTAAAATACCTAAGACTACTCTTTAGTACTCTTTCTATTATACAGTCACACGTAGGTCCAGTAGTGAGGCGTGACTTTCAAAGCGAGGGAAGCTCCAAATAATAATTTTCATTAAAATAATCGAGAATAATCACTAAAATACCTAAGACTACTCTTTAGTACTATTTCTATTATACAGTCACACGTAGGTCCAGTAGAGAGGCGTGACTTTCAAAGCGAGGGAAGCTCCAAATAATAATTTTCATTAAAATAATCGAGAATAATCACTAAAATACCTAAGACTACTCTTTAGTACCCTTTCTATTGTACAGTCACACGTAGGTCCAGTAGTGAGGCGTGGCTTTCAAAGCTAGGGAAGCTCCAAATAATAATTTTCATTAAAATAATCGAGAATAATCACTAAAATACCTAAGACTACTCTTTAGTACTATTTCTATTATACAGTCACACGTAGGTCCAGTAGAGAGGCGTGACTTTCAAAGCGAGGGAAGCTCCAAATAATAATTTTCATTAAAATAATCGAGAATAATCACTAAAATACCTAAGACTACTCTTTAGTACTCTTTCTATTATACAGTCACACGTAGGTCCAGTAGCGAGGCGTGACTTTCAAAGCGATGGAAGCTCCAAATAATAATTTTCATTAAAATAAGAGAGAATAATAACTCAAAGAACTAAGGCTACTCTTCAGTACCCTTTCTATTGTACAGTCACACGTAGGTCCAGTAGTGAGGCGTGGCTTTCAAAGCTAGGGAAGCTCCAAATAATAATTTTCATTAAAATAATCGAGAATAATCACTAAAATACCTAAGACTACTCTTTAGTACTATTTCTATTATACAGTCACACGTAGGTCCAGTAGAGAGGCGTGACTTTCAAAGCGATGGAAGCTCCAAATAATAATTTTCAATAAAATAAGAGAGAATAATGACAAAGAACTAAGGCTACTCTTCAGTACCCTTTCTATTGTACAGTCACACGTAGGTCCAGTAGCGAGGCGTGACTTTCAAAGCGAGGGAAGCTCCGAATAATAATTTTCATTCAAATAAGAGAGAATAAGGACTCAAACAACTAAGGCTACTCTTCAGTACCCTTTCTATTGTACAGTCACACATAGGTCCAGTAGCGAGGCGTGACTTTCAAAGCGAGGGAAGCTCCAAATAATAATTTTCATTAAAATAATCGAGAATAATCACTAAAATACCTAAGACTACTCTTTAGTACTCTTTCTATTATACAGTCACACGTAGGTCCAGTAGCGAGGCGTGACTTTCAAAGCGATGGAAGCTCCAAATAATAATTTTCATTAAAATAAGAGAGAATAATAACTCAAAGAACTAAGGCTACTCTTCAGTACCCTTTCTATTGTACAGTCACACGTAGGTCCAGTAGTGAGGCGTGGCTTTCAAAGCTAGGGAAGCTCCAAATAATAATTTTCATTAAAATAATCGAGAATAATCACTAAAATACCTAAGACTACTCTTTAGTACTATTTCTATTATACAGTCACACGTAGGTCCAGTAGAGAGGCGTGACTTTCAAAGCGAGGGAAGCTCCAAATAATAATTTTCATTAAAATAATCGAGAATAATCACTAAAATACCTAAGACTACTCTTTAGTACTCTTTCTATTATACAGTCACACGTAGGTCCAGTAGCGAGGCGTGACTTTCAAAGCGAGGGAAGCTCCAAATAATAATTTTCATTAAAATAATCGAGAATAATCACTAAAATACCTAAGACTACTCTTTAGTACTCTTTCTATTATACAGTCACACGTAGGTCCAGTAGTGAGGCGTGACTTTCAAAGCGAGGGAAGCTCCAAATAATAATTTTCATTAAAATAATCGAGAATAATCACTAAAATACCTAAGACTACTCTTTAGTACTATTTCTATTATACAGTCACACGTAGGTCCAGTAGAGAGGCGTGACTTTCAAAGCGAGGGAAGCTCCAAATAATAATTTTCATTAAAATAATCGAGAATAATCACTAAAATACCTAAGACTACTCTTTAGTACTCTTTCTATTATACAGTCACACGTAGGTCCAGTAGCGAGGCGTGACTTTCAAAGCGAGGGAAGCTCCAAATAATAATTTTCATTACAATAATCGAGAATAATCACTAAAATACCTAAGACTACTCTTTAGTACTCTTTCTATTATACAGTCACACGTAGGTCCAGTAGTGAGGCGTGACTTTCAAAGCGAGGGAAGCTCCAAATAATAATTTTCATTAAAATAATCGAGAATAATCACTAAAATACCTAAGACTACTCTTTAGTACTATTTCTATTATACAGTCACACGTAGGTCCAGTAGAGAGGCGTGACTTTCAAAGCGAGGGAAGCTCCAAATAATAATTTTCATTAAAATAATCGAGAATAATCACTAAAATACCTAAGACTACTCTTTAGTACTCTTTCTATTATACAGTCACACGTAGGTCCAGTAGCGAGGCGTGACTTTCAAAGCGAGGGAAGCTCCAAATAATAATTTTCATTACAATAAGTGAGAATAATGACTCAAAGAACTAAAGCTACTCTTCTGCATTCTTTCTATTGTACAGTCGAACGTAGGTCCAGTAGCGAGGCCTGACTTTCAAAGCGATGGAAGCTTCAATTAATAATTTTCATTCAAATAAGAGAGAATAATAATTCAAAGAACTAAGGTTACTCTTTAGTACTTCCCGTAGGGTAGGAGACCCGTCCCCTTCAGCTGCCGTGGTGCGGGCGCTGCGGACCCTTAGCACTCCTGGTACCTCTGACGTTACTAGAGGGACCTCGGGCCGAACTCCGAGTCGGCTCTCGTCAGGGAGTTGTTCGGATTGAGTTGGACTTGAGGGGGCAGTGTGTTCCCAACACCCGTGGGACATCAGGTACGTCTACGGACGGGGTTGAGGGAAGCCATATATTCCCGCGTATTAGTCTGCATAGCTAGTAGAAGGTATGCTAGATCACCAGGCAGCCCTATCGAGGTTGTTCGGTAGCTTTCCCCCTTGGGCTTGGCGCGCGTAAGTGGCGTATCCACTTCTGCCCATCTAGTGTTTTCGGACCAGATTGGGGGGGGGGGGGGGGCTTGTTAGTCTCTAGGTCTTGCGCCACGGAAAGAGCCTTGGAGGCACCGGGCACCCTTCGGGGACAGCTCGGTAACTCCCTGGTAGAGAGGGAGGCCAGTCTTCACCTTGTGACGGCTGCCCTACGTAGATAGCCTCGCTCCCACATGACATGACTCTTCAGTACTCTTTTTGTTGTACAGTCACACGTATGCCCTTCTTACAATGGAGGACTGCTCACACGACAAGCTTCCCCTCTCCACTCAGAAGTTCCAATTTTTCCTACAGCTGACCCACACTGCGTGAATTGTTAATCTAACAACGAGAAAATATGTAATTCACACGCTTTTGCTAACTACTTAAAACTTCACAAGAATTTCTTATTTGTCACCACTAAATATCAATCTACGTAAAGTACTTTGCTAATGCTATTGGAATATACTTAAAGTTGTATTTAAAAGTGCCACATAAAAAAAGAAGAAAAAAACTTTTCTTCACACGCTACAGATACTTCATGTGACAAAATCTGCCGTCAGTGCTTCCTAACTATCGAAGAGTCGCGAATGCTTCGGGAAACCTACGAAGCATGGTATTCAAGGTCACGAATGCGTAAATACAGAAATATTCAGTATTGAATGAGCTCGCGGAATTGGTCACTCGAATTTAAGCAGCTGTCAAATTGTCAGCAGCACCGCGCATGTTCGTGAATAAATTTTGAAAATGTACCCAGAGCAAAAAATTATCTGGCATGAGTTTTCTTATTTTGCTTCTAAAATGCCAGTGGAAGTGGCGCTTCCAGCACTTTATTGCCCGCTTTGCCACTGGTTACGGAGGTAAATCTTCACGTGGAAAATAGCATGGCCACTAAGTACTGAGGGAAGTTTTACCAGTGACATACTGGCTCGTTATTCACATCGATCTGTGGTAAACAACCACGAATGCTTGTCTAACACCTTTCTGCAAATTTCTTGGTTGAATTCTGTAGCATTCTGTATATTTTTGGGAATATTAATACAGGGCAATTCTTCCTCATATCCTGAAATTATGATTTTGCTATAGTATAGTTTAGTAGCGGTGTACAAAATATTCAGACTAAACACTCACCGTTTCTTTAGATTGACAGGGTGTACCAGCACAGTCAACTCAGGCCAGCGTACAAGAGAAGCAGCATAGAGAGGTTTGAAAATGGCACTGTTATAGTGTTCTTCAGAATTCACCTAGACAGGCGGAAGATACCCAGGTAAGTACAACACTGTGTGTAGAATATCAGTTTTCTAACTCTAGTACTTATTACGATATAAACTCAATCTTACTCGATATATCAAAGTGTGCAAATGTCATTCTAACTCTAGATATTTAGCTTACAGCCTGAATCGGTAATTTAAATAATTACTTTCTAACATTAACAATTCTGGATTGAATAAAATGTATATTTAACTGGCTTTAGGTGTCAACATACAAAGATTTTATCCCTATATTGGTACTTCTCTTATGCACCTAAAATTATATAAAGCACTCCAATTAAGTACTAATATAATGACTTTCAAAATCTGGGAATAGAATAATGTAATTCAGTTTAATTTTCAGTCATGGCAAATTAAAATTATAAAATGTAAATTCTCAATGATTACATTGGAAACGCGTAGGAAAACTTCTGTTCTGCTGCAGAATGGAATGTACACTCTTCTTCCAATTGTGCTGCAAACTTGTTGCTGCAATTACCATGTTTAATTATCATGTATCTTTAGCAAAATGTTTAATATTTAGTGAATGTAGCTAAAATAAATATTTTAGGATATATTTTTATGCCAATATGTCAGAAACAAATTAACTACAACCATTTATATTTAACAATTTAAAAAATCAATAACGCTACTTAAATGATTTTATTTGAAAGTGTAATAAATGAAATTAACAAATATACTCTCTTAGTTTTATGTCATAAAAAGAAACAAAGGTGGAGAACTATGATTAAGTGAGAGATAACCATTAGCTGTGTGAGACATACATGTGGTGAATGCAATGACATAACTTTATCTAAATGCTAAAACTGCAACCAAGAGAGCTGCCTAAGGAAGAAAGTGATGCTTGAACATATAGTCATAATTGCAGTCCATTAATATCTGTAAGTTGATAAGCAGATAGTTATGAAAGATATCTGATGTTTTACATTTTGACATTTATAGGAGTTTCCTCAATGTGGAAGAAACAGCAAGAGATATACTCATACAAGAATTAGTATCAGCAAGACTGGATGCTTTTGCCGGCGTAAAGATTGACCCAATATCCATCAACATCAAACGTGAGTACCACAACATGTCTTTTATATGCAAAGAAATACTAGAGGCCTTAAGATATGACTGTATGATAACATTTGGGGTGGGGGACTTAACCTTTGAAATGTTTTGGGTCTATTCTATGATGGCCTGTCACTTGGAGAGAATGAACATACCTGAGAGACAGGGCAGGTTTTTTAATTATTTATTTATTATATAGCTACATGCCCCATTACCTTGGTAACATTACATGTACCTATTATTTACATATTGTTTTTACATTTTTTGCACACTAGTTATGCGTAATAATTACAGTTTGTTTTAGAACAATTACAGTAAGTTTTTTACAATCATTGTACAATTAGAGTAGATCAGGGGGAGATACCATACTGAAGGTTTTAGGGATGAAAAGTTGAGTTTAATTGAGAGTTTAGGTTCAACATCAAACTGGCATTCACTGAGAAGTCTTCTCTGTATATGTGCAAGTTTGTGTTACGTTATTATTGTTAATTAAGTGTGTTTTGATTTCTTTAATCAAAAGTGTAGTTTAGGCATTTCACCCCGAACATCGGGGTGAGATGGCAATCATATCATAAGAAAAATGGAGTACTATTTTTTCTGCATTTGTGATACAAATACATCTTTTAGAAAGCATATTTATTAGTATTATAAAGAACAACATATTAAAGAAAGGTAATAATGGATGTAAGAATAAACATATGACATGATTACATGCAAATATTATCAAAGTTCTTCTGCACAGTTGTTGCACACGTTTTCTTCTTCTGTATAGGTTTCGTGCAACCATCAACTGCAAACAACATACTGAATCCAATCAACCTGTGGTGCAGTTTTATCGTAGTAATTGAGAGCACACTCAACACAATAATCACTGTCATTTTCTGACCTGTTTGGTTCTCTAATCTTTGACTCACTTGCCGCAGATTTCCTGTGTTTAATTCGCTCTGATCTAATTTTGGCCTCTTCTATGCAATTTTGTTCTGTGAGAACTACAGCATGTTTCTTCTTGCAATTAGATTACAGTGGATCCAATATAGGCACAGGAGTAACTTCTTCAAATGATGTTCCTGGTTCATTCTGAATAATTCTTCAGTTTCTGAAAGAACACCTTCAGCACATCCTCTCCTTTTTGATTCACTTTCTTGAATCCTTTCTGCATGATCAGTAGCAACCATATCGGAAATTTGATACACATTCTCGTATTGTTCTTCATCAAGCGTCATTTTAAAGTTCCAAATGGAATGCTATATTCTTGGGAAGCTTTAAAACAATTCATTCCGCCAGTTGTAACATGTTCCAGAGCCATCTGTAGACATTCTTCAGGCCACTGACATCTATTTGAAGTTCTAATATACACTTGAAGCATCTCCTATGAAAATAAAATCCATATAAGCGAGAAATTAAAGTAGGCATGTCACCCCAAAAAAAAACAGTGAGGTTTAAGGGCGCACCACCAGTAAGGTCATTAGTGTCGAAAAAGCAGTGGCATCTCTCTCAAATATCGGGGTGAGGTACCACTTTTGATGGCTGGCACAATATGAATGCTGCATAGCAACAGAAGATGGCAACTACACCACAACATACCCACTATGATTAGCATGCGTGAAATTTCGCTCTGCTGCTTTATTCATACACTTGCACAAACTTTAAAATAATTGTGCACCATTAACCAGGCATCTATTTTTAGACCTTACCTGTATTTGTTGGTTTAAAAGTGAAGAAACACTTAACAATGAAACATGCATTTGCCTTCACGTCACATTGCCACTAACGAATGACGTACAGGTTGGAGTTGCAATCTGTTTTCAGCCATCGGAACTACAAACTTTAGGCATCTCGCCATCTCCCCCGATTCGCTCTATATCTTATTAACTAAGTATCCTACTAGCTATAATTTTATCTAGATATTCAGGGATTTAATAAATTTGCTAAAGCTTATAAAAATTGTGAAATTAATACTTGATTATTAACTGGCCATGTACCTCCTTCTAGTATTATTTCTCAGAAGAGAATAGACCTTTGTCATTCTGTATTAGCACATTCATAAATTACATGATTGACTGTCTGCTCTGTTCTGTTGCATGTACAAGTCAGATCGTTTATAATATTAAATTGATGTAAATATGATTTTGTTTTTCCATGTCCTGTGACCATGGCTATCATTTCTGGTGTTGCTGTAGGTTTTATTTTTAATCTGTCTTGAACTGAAGGGAAGTATTATTTAGTGACTGCTCCATTTGTGGTGCTAGTCCATCTGGTATGCCATTCTTCTAGCGATGACACTGTTATTTCTGATTTAATAGTGGATTTGGGAATTTTGTTGTGTATTGTTCTTTCTCCTACAGAAGCTTCTTTTGCTAGCTTGTCAGCTATTTTGTTACTAGCAGTGTCATTGTGGGCCTTCACCCACCTAAAGTGTATTGTCCACTGTCATGTTCGTAGTGCAACCAGAATATTGTGAATATCTGCGATTAGTGAGTTGTGTTTTCTGTTATCTTTCAGCAATGATAACGTAATATTGCTGTCAGTATATAATGCTGCGACTCTCTCTTCATTGGGAAGATCCTATAGATCTTCAAGTTCCTGTAGGGCTTTCCAAATGGCCACTTGCTCTGCCTGGTTATTCATGCATTTTGAGTGTAATCTATATTGTAATTGATGAATGAGAACTTGTTGGTGGTATATAGCTGCAACTGCTCCTACCTTTTCTTCTGATTTGCTCCCGTCTGTATAGATTTCTATTTCATATTTTGTATCTTCCTAAGTTTCTTGAATAGTTGCAGGTTTATACAATCCTTAGGGGGACCGGGAATCGGAGACCATCCTGATCCAGAGGACGACCCCTAAGATTTTCTTGTTATTTAAATTCTGCTTTCTCCTACATTAATTATATATATAAAAAAGTCTTTAAGAGCAACCAGGTGAAGACCACGAGATCTTGGTTCAAATCCCAGCTATGGCATTGAATTTTTCAGTCAGATTCTACATATCCAGACCTTAGCCTACAGATGATTAGTGTGGAAGAACAATTAAATTCCATCAATTAACCTAATTATCTGAGGTTTCTTTAACAATAATTTTTATGGGGCTAGGTTGTTAGCCTTATACCCAACCTCCAGCCTAGAGGACCATGACTCCTATTTGTATACCTGGAGTCAGGATGGTTCAGCTATACCCCAGCCACTGGGTGTCCATTTTATTGCCTTCTATGACATGCATGGACTACATTGGGACTATTCTTTAACCCCAGTCACCACACAGGGAAGTTATGCTGTTCACAGACACAAAGTATTTTTCCAAAACTAGTTTTGGGAGGCCTCAAAACATATTTGCAGAGAAATACATTTTTTTTTGGTTAGAACACAATATTTGTTCTATTTACTATATATACTAAATTAAGAAATACAAAGGTGGTTAGAGAAACCAGTATCAATGTAATGCATCAATTTTTTTATACATGTTGACTGTGGCTAAACCTCTTGTATAGATTAAAACAAATGAAATCACTCTATTATATTCAGATAATGCAAAAGTAGAGAAAAACAACCTTTATTTTTAACCCATGGAGTGTCTTATGTATGATTGTTTGTGTTTTAATATGTATTCCAGGTTCACTAGAGGATGATCACACCCCAGAAGTTTCCAGCAGAAAACAGACATTTCACCCAGAGTTGATAAACAATCACATTGATGAAGAGACCACAAGTACAACCACCAAAACACCGCCAGGACTGTTGAAGGCTATAGCCAAGGTTGAAGATCCTACAGATCAAGAAGATATACCTGTCATAGAAGGTGCTCTGGTAGAATCGCCATCATCAAATCATCTGGAACACTCCTCTACCACAACTTTATCATCCACAACCATAAAAACAACCAAAAAGCCTACTTCTGTAGTGCAAGGTACGCCACAAATATTTGTAGTTACTTACGTTCATTTATCCATTCATTTTACTTTAAGTATTGCAAGCAATTAATGAATATGTAACTAATAACATAAATTGTCGGTACTACATGAAATGCATAGAGACAATTGACCTTTAGTGACACAACGCTGCATTTGTTTAATTTCAATTTCAATTTTTTATTCATCCAATTTAACATATACATGTTGTGGATTTATCCAGTATTTTAAACATTTAATTATAATATTGTGAAAGTTAACAATTGTAATTAAAAAAAAAACATTATATTGTACATGCAGATTAAATTTATACATTGTTAAATACAAGTGAATACTTCAGTAATGCAAAAACTCATCAGTTGAGTAATAACATTTTTCAATTAAGAATTGCTTAAGATGTTTCTTGAAGCGTGGAAAGGAATTTATATTTTTTATTTCAATAGGTAATTTGTTGTAAAATTTAATGCTTCTATAGTAGAAACTATTTTCAAATAATTTTTTGTTATGTGGGGTTATATGTAGTTTTGCTTTATCTCTTGTATTATGACAGTGCATTTCAGAATGCATGGTAAAATCTTTGATGCGTGTTTGCATTAATACAACTGTTTCATCTCGGTCAGGGCGAGTTACCTGGATAAGGTTTTTCCGGGGTTTTCCCTTATCCAGAAAGATGAATGTTGGGTAACTCTAAGCTCTATGGACCTCGCACTCATTTGAGCATCATTTCACCCATTCCATTCATCGTCCGATATGCGATATGACTTAACGTTGGAGGACGTAAAATTACAAAAATATAAATAAATAAATAAATATATACAGGGCAATGGCAAAATGTTAAGTTCTTTAAAGAATGGTTTGCAGAGGTAAATTGAGAATAATTCTAATGACCCTTTTTTGTAGTTTGAATATTTTAATAGCTTCACTACTATTTCTCCACAAGGATATTCCATATGAAATTAATGAGTGATTGTCATCAATAAATATTCCTAAAAATTTTGATTTACTTGAATATATTGCATTTGTTCCTTCTAGCTGTATAGTGGGAAAATTTAATGTTTTGTTGTTTATGTGATGAAATTCTATAGCTAAACACTTCTCCTTATTTATACATAGTCTATTTGTTTTAAACCAAAAAGATGTGTGTAATGTGGCTGCATTAATATTTATTTTTAAAGCATCATAATTTTTCCCTGATGTTAATATGCTGGTATCATCTGCAAATAAATATTTAATACTGTTATTTTGATTATCAAACAAGATCATTTATATATAAAAGAAACAATAATGGGCTTAAAACTGAACCTTGTGGAACTCCGCAATCAACTGTATGCTCATCTGATAAAAAAGATTTCACCTCATTTGTGCAACCATTATATCTTCTTTATAGAGGAGTGAAAATATTAGTAACTTGGCATACAGTAAAGCTGCATGTCTGATATGAAAGGTTAGCCAGTTAATTATTATATAGACAAATGTAAATTACCATTGCAGTCGCTTGACACAAAGGTACTTTGATCGCTCTTCTTTCTTCTTTTCACAATATTGTCACATTATATATGATTTCTTGTGCCTGCTGATGTATGACACGTTGCTGTACAGAAGACATGGTTGTATCTGAACAAAGTGTACATACACTGTCTTGTCATGTATGAGTGATAGGCTTGCGTAAACAACTCCATTGGTTGACATTCCTTTGGATGTATATCCACGGTTTACCATTTGCTATGCAGTTACAAGATAGCTTTGCTAATCTAAATTTTCATTTAGCAGTGCATTCTCATATGCTCAGTGAGTTAAAGAAATAAGTTTAAGTTTAGAAATAAGTTTAAAAAGAAATAAGTTTAAATAATGATTAAGTTGGGCCACTATAATGTTTCTCATTTCATATATGCATTTATAATAGTTAAATTCAGAAGGATTTTTCTTCTACTCTACCAGTAAATGGAAAATCATGGCAACATTTCAATTATTTCCGATATCCTGTGGCAACAAAAGTTTAAAGTTTCTGTGGTTGTGCTTTGCAGGTGGCCCACTGTTATGGGCAATATCCTGAATAACATCAGTCGATTTTTCTGACATATCACTTTGAATTGTGTATCATTAAAAAATAGTGGGAATCAATCACTTCCAGCTTTATGTGGTGAAAATGTCACTTTATTGCTAAATGAAATATATTTTGGATCAGGTATTTGGAAAATTTGCAGGTTTTTTATGGAGTAAATCATTTTGGAGGTATTCCTAGTTATAAGTCTGTGATTTCCAATATTTATACTTTTTTCAAATGGGAAGCTGTTAGTCATGTTTTAACTCTTTGACATCCGAAGAGAATGGAATTTAAAGGGATCACATAGCAACCAGCTCCTTAAAGTGTTGACTATTGCTTAAAATTTACTGCATTCCTACTGTCCAGCAACACAAAGAAGGTCCCTGAAAGGAATGTGCTCCTTTACACAGTGGGACAAGGACAGAGAACGCCTGCTACACAAGGAGTAGAACCATTAAAAAAACATGCGCCCTATTCACTCTATACACTAAAACCAAGAAGATTCATTCACAAAAGTCGAAGCCGTCAGAATATTTTTGAATGGTCTATAGCTGTACTGACATGGAGTGTCATAAACCTGTCCAGGGAGGGTGTGGGAACCTTCTCCAAACCCCCTGCGTCTCAGGCCTCGGAGTTTTTCTCTCCTGTGGAGGACAGTATATTCTTCTTGTACAAACAAGAAAATTGGCAATAAGTTAACATGTATCTTGATTAACATGAAGTTGGCTGGTTGGTTCCCAACACTCCCCACATGGCAACCTTTGCCTTTGGGGTAACCTTGCCCCACCACGTGATGACCAGACACATTTCTTAGGTCCATTACCTCTAATGGTGAAGATAATGGTGAGGCGAGAAGATCTACAGCTTATATCGTGAACTCTGAACCACGTTGGGCATAGGGGACACTTCACATGTGCTAGACAGAAGTGAAGGTGTGGATAGGGCCGACTTAAAATCACCACCCCAGAGCCAGGAATCGAACTCGGGACCCTTAGCATGAGAGCTGCAAATTAAATCACTGCACTACCCCTGCACCCTGATTAACATGTAGTGATAGAGAAATAAACATTTTTAAGAAACATTTTTCAAGAAAAGAGAAAGTCATGTTAGCACATCAGATTTTTTTAAGTCTTTTCCTGTAGTGTTCTCTTGAGAAAGGATGTTATAAGTTGTTAAAATTGTGCACCACTGTTATATTATAGCACTTTTGTACACAAAATGTTTTAGGTTCAGTAGTGGTGACTAAACTGTTGGAGCCAACATCAACCATCTTTAGAAGTGGATCTGGCGTAAAGAAGACACAAAGCTCTCAAAGCAACACTGACACTAACCAAAACAAAGAAAAGACTACCACAAACAGCAATGTGAAGCAACCTATAGAAACAGTCACAGATGATCTGTCTGTGAAGACATCCACAAAGAAACCAATTTCTGTCACATCAGCTACACCCACAACATTCACAAGGTTCTGGGCAACTGATGGTATCAGAAAGAACACTGTAACAACTGCACCATCCTTGTACCACTCTACTGCAACAGATGACTTAGAAGCAGTGGACACTATAGGATCTGCACTTGGAGAAGAAAACTTGCTGAAAAAGGTGAGCATTCTTGTAAATGTTTGCAAAAGTAGTAAGTATACAAAGTTTAACTCAAATGGTGCACCTGACAGCAATCAGAATGAATGACCTCACTGTGTGGTAGACTGTTATATTTTTCAAATGGGAAGAGTTCTGGTGCACAGGGAATGACAGTTCACTTAAAGTTTGACAGTTACACAGCCAGGATTCACTCATAAAGTTTGATGCTGAAATACTTTATACACTGTATAAAGTATTGTAATACTGAGTACACACTTTGAAAGATCTGTTTTAATTACATCTTCAGTTTCAGATAAATTTAATGTCTAGAAACTTTTAAGTTTCCATTTTTGCATATTTCCATTTTCCAGTATCTATATTTTCAATTTTGCTACAAGAAAGGCACTGAAACAATGTTTTGTTTGATACTGTTGATTATTACTTTTGAGATCTTTTTAACTTTGTCTGTGTATGTACCTTCCTCTGAGAACCTGTGCAAATCTTAATGTCCACAAATGAAGAGGATACATGCAAGAAACAAAACAAATTGTGAATTAATCCCTATTCACAACTATAAGTGCAACAGTATAAGCATGAGTTGTGCTTTAACTGAGTACATATCACAGGTCAAACACCCAACATCAATGTCCTCGAACTTAGGACGGGTGCTTTTGAATCAAGCGTTATTTTGAAACAGACTACCTCAAAGTTATTGCCATGAGGCACAAATTCATTTATGATTTTTAATGTCATAAAATGATTCTGAACATCAATTTTGCAATTAGTTTTTTGGGGAAATTGTTGTTGTTGTTGTTGTTTTCAAATGCTAGGCTTTGGCAATGAAGCTATTAGCTCTCTTGCTCTCCAATATTTCTGTGTAGTGGTTCCAGCAGGTAGGACTTCACAGGTTAAAAGATGTTCTTCAGTCATTTCCTCTTCTTTATTGTCAAATACTAGGCTTTGGCAATGAAGCCATTAGCTCTCTTGCTCTCCAATATTTCTATGTAGTGGGTCCAGCAGGTAGGACTTCACAGGTTAAAAGATGTTCTTCAGTCATTTCCTCTTCTTTATTGTCAAATACTAGACTTTGGCAATGAAGCCATTAGCTCTCTTGCTCTCCAATATTTCTGTGTAGTGGGTCGGGCAGGTAGGGCTTCACAGGTTAGAAGATGTTCTTCAGTCATTTCCTCTTCTTTGTTGTCAAATGCTAGGCTTTGGCAATGAAGCCATTAGCTCTCTTGCTCTCCAATATTTCTATGTAGTGGGTCCAGCAGGTAGGACTTCACAGGTTAGAAGATGTTCTTCAGTCATTTCCTCTTCTTTGTTGTCAAATACTAGGCTTTGGCAATGAAGCCATTAGCTCTCTTGCTCTCCAATATTTCTGTGTAGTGGGTCCGGCAGGTAGGACTTCACAGGTTAAAAGATGTTCTTCAGTCATTTCCTCTTCTTTGTTGTCAAATGCTAGGCTTTGGCAATGAAGCCATTAGCTCTCTTGCTCTCCAATATTTCTGTGTAGTGGGTCCGGCAGGTAGGACTTCACAGGTTAGAAAATGTTCTTCATTCATTTCCTCTTCTTTGTTGTCAAATGCTAGGCTTTGGCAATGAAGCCATTAGCTCCCTTGCTCTCCAATATTTCTGTGTAGTGGGTGCGGCAGGTAGGACTTCACAGGTTAAAAGATGTTCTTCAGTCATTTCCTCTTCTTTGTTGTCAAATACTAGGCTTTGGCAATGAAGCCATTAGCTCTCTTGCTCTCCAATATTTCTGTGTAGTGGGTCCGGCAGGTAGGGCTTCACAGGTTAAAAGATGTTCTTCAGTCATTTCCTCTTCTTTATTGTCAAATACTAGACTTTGGCAATGAAGCC
Organism: Mantis religiosa; assembly: GCA_030765055.1. Taxonomy (NCBI): domain Eukaryota; kingdom Metazoa; phylum Arthropoda; class Insecta; order Mantodea; family Mantidae; genus Mantis; species Mantis religiosa. The sequence goes on from CM060954.1 coordinate 160,473,826, forward strand.
ATTAGCTCTCTTGCTCTCCAATATTTCTGTGTAGTGGGTCGGGCAGGTAGGGCTTCACAGGTTAGAAGATGTTCTTCAGTCATTTCCTCTTCTTTGTTGTCAAATGCTAGGCTTTGGCAATGAAGCCATTAGCTCTCTTGCTCTCCAATATTTCTATGTAGTGGGTCCAGCAGGTAGGACTTCACAGGTTAAAAGATGTTCTTCAGTCATTTCCTCTTCTTTGTTGTCAAATACTAGGCTTTGGCAATGAAGCCATTAGCTCTCTTGCTCTCCAATATTTCTGTGTAGTGGGTCCGGCAGGTAGGACTTCACAGGTTAGAAGATGTTCTTCATTCATTTCCTCTTCTTTGTTGTCAAATGCTAGGCTTTGGCAATGAAGCCATTAGCTCTCTTGCTCTCCAATATTTCTGTGTAGTGGGTGCGGCAGGTAGGACTTCACAGGTTAAAAGATGTTCTTCAGTCATTTCCTCTTCTTTGTTGTCAAATACTAGGCTTTGGCAATGAAGCCATTAGCTCTCTTGCTCTCCAATATTTCTGTGTAGTGGGTCCGGCAGGTAGGGCTTCACAGGTTAAAAGATGTTCTTCAGTCATTTCCTCTTCTTTATTGTCAAATACTAGGCTTTGGCAATGAAGCCATTAGCTCTCTTGCTCTCCAATATTTCTGTGTAGTGGGTCCGGCAGGTAGGGCTTCACAGGTTAAAAGATGTTCTTCAGTCATTTCCTCTTCTTTCTTGCACAGAGGACAATTTGGACTTGTATAAATTCCTATTCCATGTAAGTGTTTGGCCAAATAATCATGTTCTGTAAGTAATCTAAAATTTGCTACTGCAGCTTTACGTGGGATTTCTGGAATAATTTCTGGAATTTTAATTAAAATGTTCCATTTTTTATCTTTGGATTTGTTAGATATTGATTGGTTTTGTTTGTTTTTATATTTGCTTTTGATTAATCTTTTTATGGATGTAAAGGGTAAGTTTTTACTTTTGTTCTGAATTAAATTTGCACCTTTTCTGGCAAGAAAATCAGCTGATTCATTTCCAGCAATTCCACAATGTGCAGGTATCCACTGTAATATAATTCTTTTCTGTAATTTTTTAAGTTGTTGGATCATTTTGTGACATTCTTTAATTTGGATTGACCTCATTTTATATGAACTTATTGCACATAATGCTGCTTTAGAATCAGAAAGTATGACAGCATTTTTGAATTTATCTATTCTGTATAGAAGGTGTTGGAGTGAAGTATGAATACCCGTTACTTCTGCATCAAAATTTGTTGTGTGGTATCCTGCTGGTTGATAGAATGAGAACAGTGCACACTTAATTCCTGCTCCTGAGTTGTTGTCCAAGTTAGATCCATCTGTGTAGATATGTAACCATTCTTCAGGTGGGTATCTATTGTTCACAGTTTCTAATGCCAGTGCTTTTAATACAGGTTTGGAAGATTCAGATTTTGTAACTATTTGTTCTAAATTTAATTGAATGTTAATTGGTTCAAAAGTTACTGGGTTTTCTTTGATTAAAATGTTTTCTTTAGAATTAGGAAGATTCAGATCTGTTTTTAATTCCATAACTTTGTGTAGGAAACTTGTTTGTGTTTTCATCTTGATTGGTTGTAGTAATCTTTTCTCCCATTTTGTGTTTTTAACCGCAACATTTTTTCATGTTGTATTAGTGCCTGTTCTTCTAAAGTTAAATGTAATTGATAGTTCCAAGTTAAGGCTTGCATTGCTGTGATTGGAGTTGATTTTGCTGCACCGGTTATTAGTCGCAGGGCCTGATTTTGACATACTTCTAGGTGATTTATGTTAGAACTGTTTGCTGTAATTATTACCTCTGCATATTTGAAAGGTATAGGTCAAGAGAGGGAGCTAGATAAATGTCCATTATGTGGAGAAGAGAATGCCGATTTCCATTGTATATTAAATTGTAGTCAAACAAAGATATGGAGAGAGCAGGCTTGGCTACGTAAATGGGACAGTTTGGGGGGTGAAGTAGTAATTAGAAAAATGTTGTCAGTAAAAGGAGTAAAGAATAGGAGAAATATAGGGAATTATTTAGGGAAAGTTAAAGAGAGATGGCTAAGAACAATTAAGAGAAAAATGTAGAGTGGGATAGGTGAAATGGCAGAAAGTGTGAAAAGGAGCAGAGGGCCTCCATTACACAAAAACCTAGGGTTAGGTGTATGGGGGCTGAATTACTATTCAAGGGTGGGCAACATGATAACATGATAGGATTTTCAGGATTTAGGAACATATGGCATATTTCAGTATGGATTTTATAATTGTAATCTTGATTTTGTATTTCCATTTGTTGATGTAAAAGGAAATAAATTACTATTACTATTACTATTACTATTACCTCTGCATTATAAAGAAGTATTGGCTTGATGAATGTTTTGTATGTGGTGTTCAGTGTCACCCAATTACTGCCCCACTTAACTCCAGCTAATCTTTTCAAAATTGAAAACTTTTTGTTGATTTGTTAATTACTGCTTCAATATGATGTCTCCAGGATAATTTTGAATAAAAAATTGTTCCTAAATATTTTGTTTCATATGTTTGTTTCAGGTTTGTTTTCTTGAACTGCAGATTTAGTTTAGGGATTTTCTTTTTTAAGCTAAATATTTGGAATGTTGTTTTGTCAGTATTTATTTTCATCAAATTGTTGTCAGTCCACTTTTCCAATAGTATCAGAGCCTTTTCCATTGAAGTTTTGGATTTCTCTATTTGTGGGGAAGATGTCCACATGATCATGTCATCTGCTAAAAGTGCTGTCTTTATTTCTGTGTTTGATACAGCCGCGGGAAGATCATTGATGTAGATGTTGAACAAGGTTGTACTCAGTACTGCACCTTGTGGTAGGCCCATTTTTATTTGTCGGAATTTGGATGTACTGTCATTGTATTTTGTAGCACAGAAACGTTGAGGGAGAAACTGAGTGATCCAATTTAACATGTTATCTTGAATGCCTAGTTTCGAAAGTTTCTCAAGAAGTTTATGCCTCCATACTGAATCGTATGCTTTTTCAAAATCAATGAAAACTGAGAGCGTATTTTGATTTTTGTTGAAAGATTCTTTGACATCTTGGGATAGTTGAATTGTATTTTCTTTAGTTGAATTGTATTTCTGGGACTAATACTAGATGAAAATTTAAATTGGGAAACTCACATAGAGGCATTGACGAAAAAGCTTAGTAAAATATGTTTCTTAATGAGGGCGATTACAGGCATGTCAAGCTTGAAAGTTCAGAGAATAGTGTACTTTTCATATATACACAGTTTGTTGGCATATGGTATAATTTTTTGGGGAAATTCTAGAGACAGTATAAAAGTATTCAGATACCAAAAGAAAATAATCAGAATCATAGCAGATGTCTCAAGCACAACTAGTTGTAAGCCATACTTCAGTAAATTAGATATCTTACCACTGCCAAGTATATACATATATGAAACTCTTGTACATATGAAAGCAAGCCTAAGTTTATTCAAAACAAATTCTGAAATTCATATACACAACACTAGAACAAAGAATAATTTATTTGTGAAGTCACACAAAACAAAGATATATGAAAATAGTTTCACATATGCTGGCTTACATCTTTACAATAAGCTACCTGAATCTATAAAAAAGATTGAATCACAACATCAATTTAAGAAATTGTTATTAAACTTCCTTAGAGCCAATAGCTTCTACAGCGTGGATGAATTTTTAAATTTGTAAATATTTAGTTAGCTACCTTAATTATAAATATTGTACTTAGTTTTTAATTTGATGTGTCCTATAACATGTACATGTTTTAATGGATGAATCAATAAATCAAATCAAATCAAATCAGATAAGTGTTGTCTGAATCCTGTTTGAGCAGTTGTTAATAAGTTATTACTTTCTAAGAACCAATTTAGCCTTGCTGAAATCATACATTCTGCTGTTTTTGCAATGACACTTGTTAAGGAAATTGGTCTGTAATTATTTATTTTGTCGGGTGCTTTGTCTTTTTTTAGAATAGGAATAATTATTGCTTTTTTCCACTCTGTAGGTACAGTAGAGGTCCATGATATATTAAATAATTTCAGTAGTAGGATATTACATTTCTCACATCCACTGATGTGAAATTGATTAAACTTAATGCCGAAAAAATTAGTTGCTTTCCTTTATTGTGTATTTTTGCACGACATTCCCTTATTTTTCTCTTCTTTGTTTGTGAAACGGATAGAGACATGAACTGAATATTGACATTTTACAGGTTGGTTCTGTGCATAGTGAATTAGTGCCACACCAACATGTCAAAAGCAGTGGTCAAGGAGAAGCACAGTCGACTTGGAATGCAGCAGAGAATCCTGGGTCACAGGTAAAATTTCACATTGTCATAACAGTGAAACGAAATAGTGATAAGAGTATAAAGAAGTATTTGTTCTTATCAAAGAGATACTTTGTCATCATTCATGAATAAAATCATATAATTACTAAAGGGCAGTTGATGCAAATTAAAAATGGCTCACAAAATAGTCAAATGGTTTTTTACTTGGCTGATCAGTGTGCCACAGAAGCATTCTGGGATTTGCATGCTCCAAGCCTGCAAAATGTGGGGCATGACAGCATTTCTGTAATTATAGCTCTTCTATAAGTGAAGGATGTAATTTAAACATTTCTACTCCAGCTTGTCAAATCCCTGCTGGGGAACTGTTTAGCTTTAGAATGCCACTGCAGGCTGCTACCTGGTTCCCTACATGAAATGCAAGCACCTCAATAACAAAGGCACTAAGTCAGCCAATAGTTGAACATTAAGTATTTACCCCTTCCATTGGTGGAGGGGGCTCGTTTAAAATTATAGAAAACATAGTTTTTTGATATAGATAGACACCAGCAGAGGAATGCAAAGATGCTTCTTCTGAAAAGACAATCACTGAGGAGTATTGCCTCCTTTATCTATTACACTCAAAAACTTCAAAGGCTATTCCACATCAAAGCTACCTTTTCTGTGGTTACGCCCTTCCAATGGCAAATATGAAGTGTGATAAAAAATAATGGGAATTCCTAATTTTTCTTAAAGAATCTTTATTTTGCCTCCTTCAAAATAATCCCCCTCAGTTATAATATACTTGTGCGAGTGTTTTTTGCAATCTTGGAAGCACTTGTAGAACTCACTCTTTGTTATAATGTTCAGCTCCTTCAGCAACTCTGTTTCTGTCTCATCAATGTTGACAAAACAACATCCTTCCATGGTCTCTTTAGCATTGGGAATAGAAGTTGCAGGGGGCCAAGTCCGGTGGATGTGGTGGTTGAGGCAACATAATGGTTTTCTTTTATGACAAAAAATAACAAACAATTGTTGAGCTGTAAGCGAGAGCATTATTCTGATACAATTTACATAAGTGGTTTTGTGAAACCTTTCTGATGGTGATTCAGTGATTCTTCAGAACCATTTTCTTTACTTTTTCCACATTGTTGTCAGTAATTGATGTGCGAGGGTGTCCAGAATGGTCATCTTCTTCTCGACTCTCTTTGAAAGTTTCTACCACTTGTAAACTCTCGTCTTACTCATAGTAGACCCACAGTCAACGTTTTAAATGCAGTACTTTACTTTATTCCATTTTTCAATATGAATTAAAAGTTTGCAGAGAACTTGAAAACATAAACTTTTTGGCTATCAGCAACAAATTAAATATTCAAAACTGCTGAAAATACAAATATACATCAGAAACATATATACCAAGAAGATAAAAAAGGAGGTTTTGAAACTCAGCTGTATAAAGCCAACAAAATTAAAAAGTTGCTCTTATTTCTTGAACATAGCAACAATACTTAGACACCCCAGACAGTACAGATAGTTTAAGTTACTACTGAGAGACCACACAGAGCTACTTGGCAATGCTAGCCACAGTTGCAAGAGAAGTTCCTAAGATTGGAGAGAAGATGCTCAGTGGACCACAGCCTTCCAACCAGAATTTCATGGTTCTTTTATTCCTCATAACTCTAGTCATGAATGCCTTTGATTACACTGTCCTGCAAAATATAACATTTGTTTGCTGGTTTGTGATCTGAAAGGCATTCTTAACTAATTTCAGTGTGTTAAATTTATTGATACTGTCCATTTTACTCTATCACGTAAGGTTTTCTCACAAATCACAAAATAATAATTTGAAAATAGTGTTTTTATGTAAAAGTCTTGTGTGAATACAAAAATCAAAATTTGTTATTAATAAATAGAAATACCTTCTATATAATAATGTAATAAGATGTGAAGCTACAATTTCCTTGGCACTGACTTAATCTAAGTTGTAATTAAGGAACTTTCCTTTTTAAGCATCGACACTAGTCCGCCCGCAATGTTCCATCGACCTTGATATCTCTTGTTCATCTCCTTGTTCATCTCTCAGGGATCCAAAATTATCATTGAAATTAATGAAACTATTATGCCCTGGCTTGATCAAAGCAGACTAATTTTAAACAAATATAAAACAGTAGCAATAGGTTTTCGGCATAAATTAAATAGAAGTATTACCTTGCCTGACCTTAATTTGGATGGCATAAACATTTCATATGTAAAAGATACAAAAATTTTAGGTTTGTGGTTAAATCAAAACTTGGGTTGGACTGTACATATAGAAGATTTGATTAAAAAGTTAAGTAACCAGTGCTATGCTTTAAAAACATTAAAAATGACAGCAGACGTAAAGACAATCCAAATGGCATATTTTGCATATTTTCATTCCCTTATGAATTATGGTATCATCTTTTGGGGTAATTCAAATATGTCAGAAAAGGTTTTTCGAATGCAAAAAAGAGCCATAAGAATAATGATGAACCAACCTGCACATGTGAGCTGTAGGGTGTATTTTAAGGAACTGCCATGTTTATACATGTACAAAGTTGTTTTACATGTAAAAGCTAGTTTAAGTTGCTTTAAAACATATGCAGTGACACACCAGCATGATACAAGAAACAGTTCAAACCTACTACCACGTTATACAAACATTCCTTCACTTATAGTGGTACCCAACTGTACAATAAGTTACCTCTTTATTTAAAACGGATTGACAACCAAAAGACTTTTAAATTGAAACTACATAAATGTTTAAGTAAAGCATGTTTTTATTCTATCCAAGAGTATTTGGAAAGTTAAATTATATTATTATTATATTATTGGCATTTACACTTATACATCTATTAAATTTTGTCTATTTAAATTTTGTACTTAAATTTTGTAAATATTTTTGTTTTGAGGTGTCCACAATCTTGTATGGAGATTTAAAGGATGAATAAATTGAATTGAATTGAATCAGCAAAATAGTGTGACTTTGTGGGTTCGTGAAATGAAAAGTCCAGTTTCACCACTCAAAAATGTTCTTTATTTCCACCGACTTACAGTTGAACACTTGCCAATTACACAAAATTACGTGCTGCACACAATTACAATTCACCAATTCGTCCGTTACAATTTCACTTGTACTCGCGACTACGTAAACTCCGATACACATACACAGTTCGTACAGACTTCCGTTACACAATCCTTTCGTTCATTAACACGTCACTCTTACACCAAGAACTGCGACTGTCTCCTCACTCACACTCACTAACCAACTGACTGACTGACTGACCTCACTTCGCTCCGGCAGCCCCTTTTTATAGGAATATCGCCGCCTTCTAGTGTCCACAGGAATGTTCCAGTAATAGAATGATCGAGAACCAGGTGTAAGAGAAACAGACGGCACAGTCATGTTTTTCTCCCGACCACTGCCTGTCACCACTATAAGACAAACGAGGGGGAGGTGCGGCTAACACGAACTCCCCTGTCTTCCGCTCCCAGCTGCTTCCACAGGGTGTTCCAGCGCTCGCGTTACAATAGTTTGTATGAGAGTACAAGAAGTGAACCTTTAAACTCATATTTTGCCCTGAAGCTCATAGCTTTTGTAGTATATTTCTCATGATTTTTTCATACCATAGATCTTTTATATTTCCAAGAAACTCACTGACTCTACCTCTATGAAAGTACAACACAGTTGCAGTTTTGTATCATTCATGGTGTCTAAAAGTGCATTATCTTCGTTAGCTATCTTATCATGGGGCATTAAATATACCCTCCTTTATCTTAGCTTCAGACATCACAGAAAATTTACTGCTCAGGTATTTGAAACACGATCCATTCTTCTCCGACGCTGTTTCATAATACCTAATTTTATATGCAAAAGAGGAAATAACTTTATTTGGATCAACTAGACTAGCACGAATGATGTTTTTCTCTTCTGCCATAAAACCTTTTTTCACTGTCCAGTGTTTAACCCTGATCGCTTAGTAAGATAAGAGATAGAGGGTAGGGAAGCCCAGAACAGGTGGCTTGTATATACAGCCTGAAGGTGATAAATATGTTACATTATTATTTATCTTTTGCTACAAAAATATATGCATATGATCGCAATTATATATAGGGTCTAATATATCAAAATATCGAATTTCATAAAAACAGTATGTGTTACTGAAAACTGTTATCATTTTCAAAAACAGTAAATTTGCTTCCATATAAGCAGCCTATTTTCATAAAAACTGGGAAAGTGTCACAGGGCAGTGTTATCATGCTTCATTACATAAGAAACTTTTAATTAATTTTAAATATTTCAGACATGGACATTTTCACCACCAAAATTGGAGACAGATGAGCCTTGGAGACCAATCATACCACCTACAGATCAACGGTACTTTGACAAAGATGATGATGAAGATGTGGGCAGTCCTGGAGTGGCAGAAGTGGTTGTGATACCTCCAGCAGGTGTCCTGCAGGACTCTTATAGTTCACGGATAGGACAGCCTGCTCCACCAAGTAAGCTCCGTGTGATTGTTGAATATAGAGACATTTAGTTCAACTACTTTATATTTTCATTACTACTTGTAGTAAATAGTTAAAGTATTACATAAAATATAACTGTCACAAACTACACTTTTCAGAAAATTGATGAAATTTCCACAGAATTCAAGATTAGTTTCTACCCGTAAAAAAATAAAAAATATAGATAGAAGATGATTATAATTTTAAAAGGTTTACTTACCATCCTTGGGCTAATAAACAGTTTCAAAAGAAAATTTTGTGTAATTTGGTTTCTCAAAATAAATATAATATAAAAAATTTGCTACATTTTTCTAAAAAAGGTAAAATTTCTATTATAAAAAATCTGGCATTTATCAATTGACTCTTCTTTCTAATATGCGACGTGGTGATTTTTTTCTAATTCCTTCACAATTTTTTATGTTTTTATATACAACCATGATTTGTAATATAATTTCTTTACTTTTTAGTGTGATTTCATGTTGTAATGCAGTCTTTCAACGTTATTGTTTGTTTATTACTTACAGCATAATGTAGTCATATTGAAGAATTTAGTGCAGCCAAACTATGCTAGTTTCTTCACTGAATGCAATGCTGCCAACAGTCTTACTTGTCCCGAACCTAACATGGTTTGAGCAGGCTAAGTTATCACCTGGTCAAATGTTGTTACTCATGCACTGCTTTGCACATAAACAATCCTACAACACAATGATAATGGAGGAAATACATGTATGAGCTCACGGACTGTATCGAATTGATTCGGCTACTGCTGCGAAGTGTGCATGATGTCAAATGACACCAAGTATACTGCAAGGGGGGGAAATTGGCGGTCCTGGCCATGTCATTCAAATCGACGAATGCAAAATAGGACGATGCATGTTTCATCGTGGGCGCTCCAATTAGACTGTAGGGCATATTTGCATCCCTCCTGTTGTTGTTGTTGTTGTTGTTGTTTTTTTTTTTTTTTTTTTTTTTTTTTTTTGTAATTTACTTCCTCCAACATTAAGTCATATCGGATGATGAATGGAGTGGGTGAAATGATGCTCATGTGAGCCCAGGGTCCATGGAGCTTAGAGTTACCCGACATTCGTCTCCCAGGATAAGGGAAACCCCCGGAAAAACCTTATCCAGGTAGCTCACCCTGACCGAGATTCGAACTCGGGACCTCTTGAACATGAGGCAGACATGCTACTGTTGGGGCATATCGTCATCCACGCCTTATTTGTTTCCACGTCGATCATTCCCAAGATCCAGTTGCCCACTATGATGCGCCCACTATGAAACTTGCGTCGTCCTATTTTGCATTCGTCGATTTGAACGACGTGACCGGGACCACCAGTTTTCCCCCTTGCAGTTTACTTGGTGTCATTTGACATCATGCACACACCCGCCTCGGTAGCATAGATGGTAGCGTATCTGCCTCACGCTCAAGAGATCTCAAGTTCAAATCTCGGTCAGAGTGAGTTACCTGGATAAGGTTTTTCCGGCATTTTCCCTTATCCTGAAAGAGTGTCGGGGTAACTCTATGCTCCATAGACCCCGGACGCATGGAGCATCATTTCATCAATTTCATTCATCGTCCGATATGACTAAATGTTGGAGGACATAAATTAATAACAAAGAAGAAAGAAAGAAAAGAAAAAAAAAGATCATGCACACTTCGCCGCAGTAGCCAAACCAGTCTGATAACTCATACATGTATCTCCTACAGAGCACTCCATTATTGTCGTGTCGTAGGATTGTTTATGTGCAAAGCAGTGCATGAGTAACAAACTTTGACCGGGCACTAACTTAGCCTGCTCAAACCATGTTCCTTTGCACAGGGACTGTGTCACCTATGTCTGGGACATTTTTGCAGAGGTTGGCTACAAGTTTTACATATCTTTCTCATGTTGGCTGCAATGCCAGAACTGGCTGTTTGCTTGCGCATGCGTATATGTGCACCTTTGGACTTAGAAAACATTCTTGCGTTACACAAAAGAAAGTTTCTCCTATCAATTTAACTGTTCAGATTGCTACTAGGTTTACATTGGAAGGACCAAAAATAATTTAGAAACCAGAATGAAGGAACATTTTAGAAATATTAGGCATTGACAGACTGATAAATCGACCATGGCAGATTATTTTGGTCGTTTAACCATAAAATAAATCTAGAAGTTAACTTATTTAAGCAATTAAATGGTCTGACACTTTTAATGGTTTAGAAGAAAATATTGTGACTGCGAGGGTTACGTGGAATCAAAAGTCTGGTTTTTAGAAATTTAGAACACTCTTTACTGCAGTAAAAGGATGTGAAATTGACAATCAGCTGTCTTCAAGGTCGACTCAGTGCTCTGCCGCATGTAAACAAATGAAAGAAATCACTGCAGTACACTTCATATGTCCACTCGCAATAACCAACACACAGCTGCCGCTCTAACACTTTATCGGTATTTACACCTCCCAGTCATTGTTTCTAGAAAGCCGTACACCTTCCTAGAAATTTCTCGGCTACAACAATAGACAGAGCGCTGGAATCTCTCTCTGTCTCTTTCTCTCCTGCCCACGTGCCCAGCTCCGACTTGTTGTAGCAGCTTAACAATGCCATCGGTTACAATATATATTTTAAAAAATAGAAATTGCATAATAAATTTTGAAATATGGCCTGTCGATTTTATCTTATAGTTTGTTTCATTTTTAGAGTTTGGGAATATATACAAAAATAATATGACACCTAGTTACAGTAACAATTACAACAAAGGAAACATTATATACAAATATAACAATTTGTAACTTAAAACTTTACTTATCTTATAAGAAATGACACTTTTCTTATAAATTGTTCGGGATTGCGATTTCATGGAAATTATTCCACATCATCAGCCGGAACCAACAATGACGATGTGGAAGAATTTCCATGAAATCGCGATCCCAAACAATTTATAAGAAAAGTGTCATCATTTTTTATAAGAAAGGTGAAGTTTTAAGTTACAAATTGTTACACTTGTATCTATTTGTTTGCTTCACTGTTAATAGCTTCATATTTTACATATTTAAAGGAAATATTGACTGACAATGCAAAATATTTATTTGCGAAACTAGTTTCTTGAATTCTGTGGAAATTTCATAAATTTTCCTAAAAGATAAGTATAGTTTGTGACAAATAATATATTTTATGTAGTAGTTGTTGCTTCACTGTACATATTAAGACAGATTAAGTTTTGGTATACATTCAAAGCTTAATTTTGAGTTATGATGTCCACAGATAGAGACACATATACAGAAATGCTGTTTTTGAATTCAGTGAGCTTTAAAATGTGTATTTCTGATGAAATTTCTAGCACAAGCCATCTTGTACTGTTCTTACTGTCAGTATGTAATAGAATTGATATAGTGAAAATTTAATGTAAGACAAGATGATATCTCAAAAACTATTTGTAGTTGGTTTATTGATACTCGTCACTCACTTTTTTATATTAATGACAAAAAATTCATTGTTCCACCACCAGAGAGAGAGAGCAGACAACAATACAATACAGTACAATACTTTATTCGTCACATTACACTTACATAGTTGAGCAGGTGCTCATAAATTGGTGACTTGTCAAAATTTTAAACCTAAACTTTACCAGAAATAAGTCTACAATATTTACAATACAATATGTTACAAAGTATAATAAAGCAAGAGAATATTAATTATGTACAATATCTAGAGTATATAGTTTTCCTAAAGTTGAACAGACACTAAGATAAAATTGAGATCACAGTACATCATCCAAGTATTCCTGAATTGAATAGTATGCTTTGTTGGTGAATAAACTTTTGACTGTTTTCTTAAAAAGATTTTGGTTTTGGATTTCCCTGTTTATGGCAATTTATTATATATTTTAATCCTGATATATTGTAGACTTTTCTCGAGCAGTGCTAACCTATGAGTAGGATATTTTATATCTCGTTTTCCTCTTGTGTTATGACCATGATGATGTTGATTTTTTAGAAAACTGTTATAATTACTGTGTACATATAGAACTAGATTATACATGTAGAGGCAAGGTTGCATCAAAATTCTTAATTGTTAAAAAGTGGTCTGCAGGATGCTCTATAACTTGAATGGGTCATTATGCGTATGATTTTCTTTTGAATTTGGAAAAGTCTGTCAGAGCCTGTTGCATTTCCCCATAAAGTTATTCCATATGCAAGTAATGAGTGAAAGTGACTGTAATATACGATTTTTCTTGTTTCTAAATTTGTAATCTGTGCCAAGCAGGACATGTTGAAACAGGCAGTATTTAATTTTTTTCTATATAATTTAATTGTTTAGTCCATTTAAGGTGTTCATCTATAAATAGCCCTAAAAGTTTTGCTTCTTTTGAGGTAGCTGAAGTTAACGAGTTACTTTGTGTGTTTTCTACTGTAGTCTTAAAATGTACAATTTCAGTTTTAGTTTTATTTAATTTCAGACCACTGCATGTAAACCATGCTTCCAATTGTTTTATTGTTTTTAAATTATAAATATCTGACTCACTTAAAATAATCGACGTGTCATCGGCATAAAATATTGGTGGTCCACTGACTGTAACTGAAAGATCATTCGTGTAAATTACATAAAGTAGTAGACCCAGTACGGAACCCTGCAGAACCCCATTTTTAATTTGTTCCTATTTTGTATGTATAGGACTAGAACTGCCCTCCAGTATAATTTTCTGTTTACAGCCTTCTAAATATGATTTGAACCATTCCAAGTTTGTGTGTCTTATGCTGTACTGGTGTAGTTTACTTATTAATATTTTGTGGTTTACACGGTCAAACACTTTAGATATACCACAAATTAGGGCAGCAGTTTGACTTTTTTCATCCAAATATTTTGCTACTTTGTTTACAAAATCCACAACTGCAGTGTTAGTTGATAATTTTTTTCTAAATCCATGCTGGGAGCTGTTAAGAGTGTTAGCATTTTCAAGGTAGGTTATTAGTTTTAAATGTAATAATTTTTCTAGAATAATTGAGAAAGTTGGAAGTACTGAGATTGGGCGGTAATTTTTTGGTTCGTCTTCCCCACCTTTGTGAATAGGATGGATTATGGCATATTTCATTCTTTCCGGTAAAACTCCCATCATAAGTGACTGGTTGTATATGCAAGCAAGTGGCACACATACTTCTTCTTGTACTTTTTTAACTAACCGTGGTGGGATTTCGTCCCATCCTTTGGACATTTTTGGTTTGGATGCAGATATTATCTTTTTGACCTCAAATGGAGACACTATTCCTAAATCAGATGCCAGTTGGAAAGATATTGAGAATGGAGGTGATTGCCTTTGAAACTAGTCTCTCATTAATATAAAAAAGTAAGTGACGAGTATTAATAAACCAACTACAAATAGTTTTTGAGATTAATTTTGACGTCACTGTTACTAAATTCCTCCAAACACATATAACAAGATGATATGTTTTAATGTTACAGGTGCTGTAGAAGCAGATGATCAAGTATCAAGAGTATCTTTGAGAGTCGCCGGAGATGATGTTTCTTCAGCAGCTGAAGATACCAGTCTCTTACATGCAACTAGCGGTGGAGGTATCATTGTACGCAAGCATCAGCCCAATTCCACTGCCAAACCTTCACATATCGTAGATCCATTTACTGTTCCTGATCAACTGCCAATTCTTCATCAGTTCCGAGATGTAGATGCTATACTCTTACCATCTACTCAGACTCCATCTCAAGGCACTGTTAGTTCCCCTGTGTATCAGACCACCACAAATTATCGCCAAACATATCAACAACCAGCTTCACAAATCCAAAATAATAAAAAACCAACACAGGATACAGCACATGTCTACAACCATCAGCCATCAAGAAATAAAAACCAGCAGCATGTTAGCACAACTACTCCTCAAAATATTTTAAAAAATGTAAATTCATCATTGCAAAGAAATCAATTTATTCCCACTGGAGGACCATCACAACTTAAACCAAAGCCTACCAGCAGTGATCAAGCAAATCAGTATAAGAACAGATCATCTAACGAGAATATCTACAGGAAGCCAGTACAAAGTGAGGTTACCTCACCTCAGAACCGTCCGACCAGTTCATGGCAACCAGCTAATAGTGATTTCTTACAAAGCAATGTTCTCTCAAAGAAACCTCATTCTTCATCACCTAATTACAAAGAACCAGCGCCGGAGAGACAGCATGGAGAGCAAGTATACTTTGGTACTGCAGAAGCTATGGACAGCGAAGCACTAGGCTCTCTCTCCCCATCTGTCGGTGTGCAACATTCTGAAAATACACCCACCAGGTATGAATGACATCTCAGTTTCTCTACTACATACAATAACCAGAGAAATAACTGTATTCCACCCAACATTTTGGTACTAAAATTTCAAAAGCTTCCTTAATTCAAGGATTTTTAGAAGCTCCTTATATGTTTTAGTTAATTGAAGGAAATTAATCATTTCTTCACACTAGCCGTATATAGACTAAGGTTTTTGATAGTCAACATGAAAAATTCAATGCCATGGTCGGGATTTGAACCAAGGATCTCCCGGTTTCCATCCAGTCGCTCTAACCCTTGAGCTACCATGGCCAATGTGCCATCCTGATATTAAATTCTCCATTTGACTCGTATATTTCCCCAGTATACCACTAGGGGTTCTCGCATTTGAGATACAGGATGGAAACCAGGAGATCCATGGTTCAAATCCCAGCCATGGCATTGGATTTTTCATGTTGACTCTATCAAAAACCTTAGCCTATATATGGCTAGTGTGTGAAATGATTCATTTCCATCAATTAACTAAAATAAAACCAAATTTTATGGAAACGTAGAGTCAGACCAAATTTTATGTTTAATTTAAGCATCTTATGAAGATAAAGCACAAAGATTTTCAAAAGCATCCTCCCACCCAAATTATTCCTTAAGTGCAAATTTTTTCCAATAAATTTTTTCCTCAAAAATGACCCTTACAATTTTAATTAAAATACTACATACTTACTTAAGATATTTACTTATCTATCAAAAGATGTATCTTGAATTGATTGGCACTAGCGTGAATAAGCAGCCATACATCTCAATTTACCTGTTCCCTGTTCTTTAGAATAATGGACATCAAGCAAACTGTGAGAGAGCGATTCATTATATGAAATTGATTGATTTAACAACACACCGTTCATAGACTCAAAAGTCAGTAGTCAGCAGTAGTCATGTTACATATGAATTATGATGGTATTATTGGGGCTTTCAAATAGCTGCCGATAAGAGAAGCTTTGTGATTTATTAAGATAACATTCCATCTTGCACAAGATCTTTATTGTTAGGATTTCGATTCAGTTCATATGTAGAGAATTTGGTGTTAGTTGCCCCCTTTCTAGATCTGGACACTGATCATTGATAATACTGAAATTTCACTCATAAGAAATTTGGTATAATTTCACATATATGGTAAACTAAAATAAATGGAGAAAATGTATTGCAATAAAAATGTAGATTCTTTTAAAACAAATTATTTTGAATAACCTTTCATTGGGCACTAACCATTTCCAAAATATCCATTGTTATTGGTTAAAATTTGTTATCATGTTGGTAATTTTATTAAAGTGGTGTTCCTATTCAGTTGTTTCTTACAGTGTCATGGACAGAGTATTAATTTTAAAATTTTAAACATTAGTTAACTAGCTTTTAAACATATGATTATCCTTTATGCATGTTTGAGGGAATTTAGTAACAGTGACATCCAAATTAATTGAGAAAACTATTTGCAGTTGATTTTTCACATTACATCATTTACATTTTTATTTTTTAAGGGACTAGTTTCAGGATCTTTCTTCCATTCTCAGCCTCGAAGGTTCGACTAGTGTCTGTTATTGTTGTTGCCTACTGTCTTCTCACTGGTGGTGGAACTATGAACTTATTTATCAAATTATCTACCAGAGGGATTTCAAAGTTCATTACTTCATGGATAGAGCCAACATGAAAAATTCAATGCCATGGCCAGGATTTGAACCACGGATCTCCTGGTTTCCGTCCAGTCGCTCTAACCCATTGAGCTACCATGGTCAACGTGCCGTCCTGACATTAAATTCTCCATTTGACTCGTATATTTCTGCGGTAGACCACTAGGGGCTCTCGCATTCGAGATACACCATTTGTGGCGACTTACTATCGTAAGTACTTGAGTCCCAGGCTTCATCATTTAACCCTTAGCCTATATACAACTAGTGTGAAGAAATGATTAATTTCCATCAATTAACTAAAATAATAAGAGTTAAATGATGAAGCCTGGGACTTAAGTACTTACGATAGTAAGTTGCCACAAACGGTGTATCTCGGATGCGAGAGCCCCTAGTGGTTTACCGCAGAAATATACGAGTCAAATGGAGAATTTAATGTCAGGACGGCATGTTGACCATGGTAGCTCAATGGGTCAGAGCGACTGGACGGAAACCAGGAGATCCGTGGTTCAAATCCCGGCCATGGCATTGAATTTTTCATGTTGGCTCTATCCATCAAAAACCTTAGCTAGTGTGAAGAAATGATTAATTTCCATTACTTCATCCTTATTTTTCCATATTAAGATATTCTCCCATATTATCAGTTTGTTATGGTTTATCACACCTTTTAATAATTTTGGATTTGGGTCAAGGTTATGGTTTTTATTTCAAAAGTGAAATACTCCTGCTGACTTATCTTCTTGTTTCAATTTGATGTTTCTAAAATATTCTTTTACTCTATTTTTAGGTTTCTTTTAATATGATCTATGTAGTATTTTTCACAATCCTTACAACTTATTTGGTATATTCCAGATCTGTTGATTGGTGGGATTTCATCTTTTGTTCTTGAATTTAACAATTTCAATACTGAGTAATTGAGTATCTATTTGTAGGTGCCAAGATGATATTTTGTTCTTTAAAGATCTTTTTGAATTCATTTAATGTTTATGGAAGGCACCACATTCACTAAAGAAAAAGAAAGCAACAGCATATTCAGTGGATTCACCACCAGAGAGAAGATCGCAAACAAGAACAACAGACGATAGTCAGGGTTTTGAGGGTTTTTTTTTAACTCATTTATTGATCGATCAGTGCATGTGCGCTCTACAGATCATTGATCATAGACATAATTTACATACATGATACAATGAATAACAATGAAATGAGGAAAGCCCAATTGGGCCCCCTATAAGTAGGTACATTATTGTTTTAAGTATTACAGAAGATCTTGTTGTGAGAGCTGATCCAGTGGTAGACAACTCCTGATGCGGGTTGGGAAGCTGGATTTTCTGCCAAGGGAATAGTGAATGTCTCCTGAGACATGTTCTAGGTTGCTGTAGAACTTTTCGGCTTGTGAAGAAATTGACTGTTGAATAGTGGTAGTTGACTATTTCTGACAAACCATGGTGCATTTGTTGAGATTTGTAATACTTTGTTTTGAAATGTCTGGATACGTTTGATTTCGGAAGGACTGGTCCCTCCTCAGACTGGGCAGGCATATAGTTGTTGAGTCCAGAGGTTCTACTCCCATTAGTCCTGGACCCATAGGACCAAGACCCGGGCCTCTGTTGACCAAGGAGTGTCCGAGCTGTTCCAAAGGGCGCCCAGCATCCTCCGTGGGGCTTTCCATAGGACAAGACCTGGGTTACTAACAAGCCCCCCCCCCCATCTGGTCCAAGGACACAAGACAGGATGGAAGTGGATACGCCACTTACGCATGCCAACACCAAAGTGGGAAGGCTACCGATATGACCTCGGTGGGGCCGCCTGGTGATCTAGCACACCTTCTACTAGCTATGCTGGCTAGTACGCGGGAATATTAATGGCTTCCCTCAACCCTGTCCGGAGACGTACCCGATCTCCCACGGGTATTGGGAACTACTGCCCTCTCGAGTCCAACCCAATCCGAACAACTCCCCATCAGGGAGAGGCTCGAATGTTCGGCCCGAAGTTCCTCTAGTAATGTCAGAGGTACCACGAGTGCTAGGGGTCCGCAGCGCCCGAACCACGGCAGCTGAAGGGGACGGATCCTCTCTCCTATGGGGAGGCATATAGTAGGAGTGGTCTTAATAAAGTCATGTAGAGTAGTGTGCAGTTTTTTAATTTGAGTGAAAATCTTTTGTTGAGAAGAGGGTGGAGCTTAGCAGTCTTGCTCGAGCTAGTTTGAGTTTGCTACTTAAATGCTGTTTCCACGTGAGTCGTTGATCCATGAGTGCGCCGAGGTATTTAACTGTTTCAGTCTTAGTTTTCCAGGGTATAGGTTTCACTGAGAGTGTTACTGGTGGAGGATAGTCCGGTCTGCATAGTGTAAAGATCATTGCTTCACATTTTTTCTGGTTGAGCGAAATACGCCAGTTATCAAGCCAGGGTATAATTAAGTTTAAGGTCTCTTGAAGATGATTTCTGGTGGTGTGGATATTGCGATGTGTTGCGTAGATTGCTGTATCACCCACATACATAGCAATTTGAACTGTAGGCGTTGCAGGAATATCATAGGTGAACAAGTTGAATAGAACTGGTCCCAGGATAGATCCTTGAGGAACACCTGCTGTTATAGGTTTGATAGAAGAGTGGGTACTACCTACGCGAACTGAGAATGTACATTGTGATAAAAAAGAGGAAACTATTTTATAGGGGTAGTCTGGGATGCCATTGATGAACAGTTTGTATAGAAGCCCCTGATGCCAAACTCTGTCAAATACCTGAGTGAAGTCAAGGAATTCTGCAGCTGTGTGTTCTTTCTTCTCAAAGCCTTGTGCCACTTGCTCTGTAATCCGGAGAATTTGATGGGTGGTTGAATATTTGCGACGGAAACCGAATTGAAAGGGAGGTAATACTGGTACTTCATTTACAAATTTTGCCAAACACTTCCGTATAACTTTTTCATAGACTTTGGATAGAGTTGGTAGCAGACTTATTGGATGATAATTATTTGGGTCTGAGGGGCATTTTCCTATCTTATGGATAACAGTAATTATGGCATGTTTCCATATTCTGGGAAAGTAACCCATACGCATACAACTGTTGAAAAGTGTGGCTAGAATAGCAAGTGCTTTGTGAGTCAGATGTTTCAATATAAAATTTGGAATTAGGTCATGACCAGGTGATTTCCTTGCTGATAGTTGCTGGATTATGAACAAGATTTCTTTAGGTGAAGTGAAGTCAATGGGGAGGGGAACAGTGGCATAAGGATCAGGAAAACGTTTGATTTCTTGGTAAAATTCATCGTTAACCACTGGATTTCGGCAGAAGGTACGTTGTAGAGTATCTGCGAATAGCTCGGTCTTCTCAAAGTCGGATATGTAGTGTTTACCATCTTGTATTAAAGGTGGAATAAGCATCGGTTCTTTTAATACTCTTTTGGTTTCCTTCCACAAGGATGAATCCTCTGATGAAATGCTGGAGAGGTGCTGTTGGTAAGTCGAATACCAATATTCATCCATTTGTTTCTCTATCTCTCTTGTGAGTTGGTTCAAACGATGAAGTTGCCAAGTTTCTCTATACTTCTGCCAAAGCCGGTGCATTTTGTGTTTTTCTTTCACGAGACATCTGATGTTAGAGGGCAAGGTTTCATAATAGGGTTTTCTTTGTTGCTGAGGACTGGCTGGAGCTGTTGACTTATCTATAGCTGAAGTTACGGCTTTTGTGAACTCAAGAATTGCTGCTTCTACGTCACTGGGAGTTTTCAGATTGCACACAGTTTTCAACTTGTTATCAATTACATGTTTGAAGGTCTCCCAGTTTATGAAACCTTTGCGGAGTCTCCGAGTGGGTAGCGGATGTAGAATCAAATTATCGTCAAAGGAGATCAAGACAGGGCAGTGGTCTGAGTCCATTTCAGGTATTACTGCCATAGTGGGAATATCTGATAGATTTTTGTAGAGTGCTACATCCAGAATATCAGGTGTTATATTTTGCTTATAGAAAGTAGGACCAGGTACTGCATTGCGCTCAGTTGCTGTTAATAATCATCTTCCATTTGGGGTTGTCACATGGCATCCGCATGTTTTTTTGAGGTTGAAAATGGAAGTAAAGGCTCCCAAAACTAGTCCATTAAAAAATAAAAATATAAGTGATGGAACATGAAAAACTGACTGCAAATAAATATTGCAATATGACTGTCCATTTGGCTTGCACCCACCGTGAAATGTGAAATTAAATTATTCCCATAATCGGAAAAACTATTTGTAGTCGGTTTATTGACACTTCATCACCTACGCATATTCCCATAATGTTTATTTTGGTTAAGATTACAAATAAGTTTAAACTGTTGTCCACATGGATATTTTTATCATACACACTTCAGACTTCACCCTATCTGCCTTAAATTGTTTTCTTTACATATTTTAATGTTCTTTTTTCAGATATGGAGGAAGACCAGGATGGAATGAAGGATACAAGCTGCAGGACTATAAGCTTTCTGTAACAACTGGTTATACTAAGCCAAGTGTCTCAGATTCAACAGTTCATACAACACCATTTCCTGTGTTTACACTAATTCCAGTTCGATCAAACTCTGGCGTCGGGAGACCACTAAGACCACGACCTCGTCCTCCGCAGTCTATGAGGTACAATGACACAAGCATGTCAGTTGTACTGAATTCTCAGTACCACCTCAGGAATGGATCACAAACTAAAAGCTCATCATCACTTGTAAAATCTCCTCTTGGTGATGTTATCGTTGGTGTAAACAACAATGCAAGACCTCTAGCACCAACTGTTGCATCTCCAGCCTTTACAGAAATATCAGCCAGCACTGACCTTCAAGCTCATCATTACCATCATAACTTACCTCTGCAAGTGAATCGTCGTATTACTATAAGACCTCCACCATCATCCTATAAACCTACCACAATTAAGTCAGTTGCAACACCAGGAACATGGACAAGAATTTCACCTACCTCAGAATCAGTAATTGAATTTGACTTTCCTCCTTCCAGATCAGGAAACATGACAGAAATACGTAATAATCATGATACATTGTTAATGCTAACAAAGAAGTTACCCGCTACATCAAAACCAACAAGACATGCAGCCCCACTCAGTGCTGTTGTGGTACCCCTTAAGCATGATCATTCAGAATCTGCAGTAAGCGCTCACAGTGTCATTCCAGACGATGACAGAAACGAGCCTGTCCCAAAGCCAGTAAATACGAACAAAACAAATACACAATCTGTAAGACCAAACAATTCAATGTCTGCAGAAAGTGCAACTACAAGCACTACTTCCTCAAGTACTACAACTTCTACTGATGTATCTGTAACCAGGAATATCTCAGCTACCGCAGGAACTGAACCAACCAAACGTGACCATAAACCAGTAATGCAAGTTACCACAGAAGTATCCACAACACAAGAACATTTTGAAGGCAGAGGTGAGCCACTCCTTGCCATTAATTCAACTTCATCAACAAGAGAAGATATTAAAGTAACCAACATTACTAGGGAACCCACAGCTACTGTATCGTCATTAAACACAAGCTTTGAAAACCCAACTACTCATGTGCCACTAAACATAACCACTTCTAGTTCAACAGAAACAACAGTCCCTGCATCTGTTGTAGTAGAAAAAAGTATTGTTACAAGCCCTAAAACCATCACCACCACCTCCCCAGTCATTACTTCAACTACATCTACCACAGAAAAAAGTAGTGTTAGCAGTCCTAAAGTCACCACTTCCACAACTGTATCAACCACTACAAGAAAATCTTCTGACGTGGAGAAAAAACAACAGAACACTAATCTGAACAGCACAAACACAAAAAGGAATAATACTACTTCAAAGACACCAGCAAATATTTCTGTTACATCTCTAAAAGAAAACAGTACATCATCAAAAAATGAATCACAAAATCAACATTCTTTGAAGACTATGAAAAGAAAAGTATCAAATAATCCAACAACTGCAGAATCCAACACAACTATAAAGCAAGATGTTAATAATGATAACACTGAACAGACAAATATAACAAAGAATCCTGACAGAAAGACTGATACTACAACAACTGCAACAACATTTACTCACAATACTGCTACAAGTATTTCAAAATCTGCAATGTCTACAACAGCATTTCCTGTTATTCTAAACACAGATGTAGTTACTTCAACAAATGTTCGTATATCTTTTGGTGAAAATGGAGAATTCAATGCAGCACAAAGAGGATCTAGTAAACCTCCCACTGTTCAAGTTCAAACTCCGGTAAATGATGTCCCAAATGAATCCACTACAAATAGTGTTTCCTCAAGTTCTCTATCAGAATCTACCACTACTCCTACAATTACAACATCTAGTCTTCAGACAAACGTATCAGCCAAAAATTCTACTTCTCAGAAAGCTAAAGAATCACACAGACAACCAAAAATGAAACCAGATGACTCCTACAGTGCTTTAATGGGCAGAGCAGACTTCTCAGCAAAGCACAAGTCAAAAACAGATGAAATAGCGACAACAATTGCAACAACATTAGAACAGGATATTCTGAGCACAGTACTTGACAGTATATTTGAAGAGAGCCAAAATTTGATCATCACAACTGAAGATTACAGAGAAGAGGCAGACTTCATCACACAGACTACAAAAATTACTGATACTACATTAAATACTGTTACTCCAAGCTTAAACGATAACCTCACTGACAGTTCAGAAGTTGCTGATAACCTCAACAACTCTACTGTAGCAACAAATGTATCCCAAGATAGCACAGTGGCTGGAGATGTGACTCTGCCACATTTACAGATAAGTCATCTTGAAAATGAAACATCTTCACAGTTTACTAATTATACCATTTCTACAGTTAGTGGCATAAGTCACAGCGAACCGTTACTTGCCCCTGTACTTTCAGCTGATATCTTTGAAACAGATGAAGACGTTGACGATGGAACTGGAGAAGAGTATGACATTTCCGATTATGATATCCTTCATCTACTCTATTTTCAGAATCAAACTAAACAGCCTAAAAGAAATGCAACAGCAATGTCTCAAGAGGCAGTTAATGCACTTAGTAAATACGCTAAAGTACACACCAATCCTCCACCAACAACTGGGACAATTACACCAATAGAAGATGATACAAAGGAAGGTGTCACCACCGAGAATTCACCTCTATCTTCCTGGATCATGGAAATTCATGCAGCTGGTACAGAAGAAGCAAAACCATCGAATCAACAGCACAACCATGCTGCAATCCCTATGCTCACAAAGATATACAATAAAGTACCTCCAACAAATCCTGTAGCTCCCACTGGTGAACTCTCGGAACAAAGCAGCTCTGTAAATGGAACAGGTAAGAACAGAATACTGAGGATCATGATAATTTTTTTAAATCAAACTAGGATTAGTTTAAAAAAATTGAAATTATTTTATGGTTTTTTTAACATCAAACATTTTTACATTTAATGAAACCAGTCCTTAAGGCAATGATGCCAGTTTTCCTGATTTATAAGTATATTGTGACTTTGTGGGTTCGTAGAATTAAAAGTCCAAGTTGCAGAAATTCAAAATGCTCTTTATTTTCGTAGAAACACGCTTTGGTCAACCCTTACAGTAGCAGAATTATGTAACATACACAAATACAATCGACAAGGTCATTGACCACAAACAAAAGAGTTCAATTTCAAAACATAGTTGCAGGCACACGAATCCAATTTATGACTATGACTCTAACTGGCAACCGCAGCTCCTTTTTATACCTCACTCATATTTCTAGACATTTGTAGAATGTTCTCTATTCACCATTCCAGAAATTACCAGATGAAACACGAACCTTTCAGTCATCTAACTTTATCTGTTTTGGCAAGCCTTTTATCTCTGTGGTGCACTATCTGTCCCTTATATCCATGCCACACTATCTGTCCTTTTGTGTGCACAAGCCATACTATCGTAATAATGGGTTCGCAAGAATATCAAGGGGAAGAGGAAAGATCACTTGTAACTCAGAATTACTACAAATGAGATTTTGATAATGCATCACTTTGGCCTGCATGTGTAAAACTTTACAAATAATAAACATAAGTATGAAGCAAACATTATTTAGAAATTGGTCCCACTTTAAATTATTCAGTTAATTTGGCTTGTTTCACTTTTCGCACTGATGTAATGTCTGCACAGTTTCGAGTTCAAACTTGGTTAGAGGAGTTATCTGGACATTTTTTCCCAGGGTTTTTCATCACTGATAACTCTAGATAGCATATAAACAATTCCTAAGTCTGAAGCAAATAAGATTTTGGTGCCATCTATTATCTATTAAGTGCCATCTCTCCTATGAATTATACTTTCTCATGTAGCATATAGCATTTCCGTTTTCTTTTCTCCTGGCTGATTAAAAGAAACCAAGAATTGAAAAACAAAACTGATGCACAAAATACAATTATTTGTGACAAAATTTCACTTCTCTTTTAAAGAATTCCATTGACAACAACGGAAGTGGAAGTGACTGATGATGTAAACAAGCATTTACGAAACTGAATCAACACAACTGTATGGCTCAAGAAGCATTTCATATTGCATTATCAAAAGTGACTAATTATGCATAAAAATTGGAATCTTAACAATAGTTTGATGTAACTTGTTAAAATTTTGTGTGCACTGTATGTTTTATGTTGTAAGTACAACATAAAGAAGTCAATGCAATTGATAAAGCACTGTGGATTTTTGTATTTTCATATTCACATTGTCTTAAGTAAATATGATAAATTAAAGTGTTGCTGTTTTTTAGCAAAGCAAAGCAACAGCTTAAGTATAACAAATGTCTCTTGAAACTTCCCCTACAGGTTGTCCTGGAAACCTGACTCTTAAGTGTGGTGATGGCGAGTGCATTTCCTCCCTCTCCCGCTGTAACCAACTAGTTGACTGTAATGATGGAGCAGATGAACGTGATTGCACTTGTGCTGACTACCTAAGAGCACAGTTCCTCACACGCAAACTCTGTGATGGAGTAGTAGACTGCTGGGATTTCAGTGACGAGAATAACTGTGGTAAGTATTTTAATTTTAAAATGAGAATGAGACAAACTTCACTTAAATCTTGGAATGTTTTCAGAGATATTTAACTCCATTCCTCAACATGATGGTGAATAAAGACTATTCATTCTTCTTTCCTGTTTCCTTGTTCTGAACATCCAGCTGTTGCTATCTGGTGGTAAACTTAATGTTGCCTCTGGTTATATATCATTTGTATTCGTGTTATTGTTTAAACCAGTATTCAATATCTGTATTCTGTGATAGAGTCAACATGAAAAATTCAATGCCATGGCCGGGATTTGAACCATGGATCTCCTGGTTTCTGTCCAGTCAGTCTTACCCATTTGAGCTACCATGGTCAACTTGCCATCATGACATTAAATTCTCCATTTGACTTGTATCTTTCCCCGGTAAACTACTAGGGGCTCTCGCATTCGAGATACACCGTTTGTGGTGACTTACTATCATAAGTACTTGAGTCCCAGGTTTCATCATTTAACTCTTATTATTTTAGTTAATTGATGGAAATTAATAATTTCTACACACTAGAGTAAAATGATGAAACCTGGGACTCAAGTACTTACGATAGTAAGTCGCCACAAGTGGTGTACCTCGAATGCAAGAGCCCCTAGTGGTTTACCGGGGAAATATACGAGTCAAATGGAGAATTTAATGCTGTGACAGCAAGTTGGCCATGGTAGCTCAATGGGTAAGAGTGACTGGACGGAAACCAGGAGATCCGTGGTTCAAATCTAGCTGTGGCATTGAATTCTTCATGTTGACTCTATGTATCAAAAACCTTAGCCTATATACGGCTAGTGTGAAGAAATGATTAATTTCCATCAATTAACTAAAATCTGTATTCCTTGTTTATAAATTGACGAAGCCATGACTGTGTAAAAAAATATTATGGTGATTAAAGACATACATAACAATTTCTTGGAATTCTTGAAAATTAGCATATTTTGCCAATAAGTTCCAGAGTGATCACTAAAGGTTTAATTTCGTTTTCAATAATGTGATTATTCAAAAATGGTATACAACTAATTTATTCAATTTAAAGTTTATTTTAAGCTTGTTCAATCAACATTTTAGTTATTCTTGTTCATTCCTTAATGACATACTGAGCAGGATGGTTCAGGCGGTTTCATCTGTGACCTGCATTTGGGAGGACCTGGTTTGATTCCCATGTCTGACCTACCTGACCCATGGATTTTTTCAGGGGTTTTGTGGGTCGGCAGATTAAATACATCCCCAAATTTCCTGTCCCTCCATTTTATCTCCATTATCATTTCACATCATCTCTCATCAGATGCTCTCTTTCAGGGTAGAAGTGCTGGCAGGTGTCTCAGCACCTTGGGTCGGCCATTCTCTCTTTCCTTTTGCCTCATCCCTCCTCCCGGGGATGACCCACTTGTGGCTTAGGTACAATAAATCACAAGTTTCAATGCTGAATCTTTCCATAGTAATCCTAATTCTAATGATTATTTATTGTAAGAATTATGGAGAATGTAATGAATGTGGAGAATGCAGTTGGCATCTTATCTTATCTTATGAAGTCAATGTAATATTTGTTGACAGAGTGGTGTTCGCCAGGTCAGTTTGTATGTCCCAACTCACAGGTGTGCGTGGATCAACAGAGACTTTGTGATGGCGCCAGAGATTGTCCATATGGAGATGATGAGAAACAATGTGTAACTGTTGCTCAAAGTGAGTCAACTGCTGGAGACCTGCCTTACAGTCCTGAAGGTAAACTATAAACACGGGAGACTAAATAATAAAAATTGCCTCCCAAAATGGTATTTTTAGTATTTTATGCAGTCTTATACTTTAAATTGCTTATTTAATTTGAGATTTATGCTTTATTACTACAGCTGAAGTACTTGTATTTTAAATAATATTTTTAAAAATGGTACTGTACCTATATCAGTTCTGAAGCACTTAAAGAAAAATAATTTACGTCACACTCATATGACTTTCTCTAAAATTACATAATTCTTTCCATGTAGTCATAAGAAACAACTAAATATTAAAAGAATATAACTTTAATTAAATGGCGCTTTAAATCTCCCCATAACAAGATTGCAAATGTAAATATAACATAAATACAGTGAAGCAAACAAATATATACAAATATAACAATTTCTAACTTAAAATTTCACTTATCTTATAAGAAATGATGACACTTTTCTTATAAATTGTTCGGGATCACGATTTCATGGAAACTCTTCCACATCGTCAGCCGGAACCAACAAAACTGTCATCATTACGAATGCTAGATGTTAATATGTTCTTTTTAGTACTACCAAAATCTGAAAATAAAACAAATTTAAAAACGAAATCGACTGCCAGTATTTCAAAATTTATTACGCGATGTTTGTTTTTTAAAATAAATATTTAAAATAAAATAAAAACAAAATAAATAAATAAATACGACAGTTTTATTGGTTCTGACTGATGATGTGGAAGAATTTCCATGAAATCGCGATCCCAAACAATTTATAAGAAAAGTGTCATCATTTCTTATAAGATAAGTGAAGTTTTAAGCTACAAATTGTTATATTTGTATGCACACATAATATTCTCTTTCTTTTCCTGTTGTGGTCAAAAAACTGATTTGAAATTTCCTTTACCTCAGGTTTTCTTATGGTTCGAAAACAAGGTCGTTGGGGTAAGCTGTGCCTACAGAACTTTGACAATGTGGTGGCACGATCAGAATCATCTTGGGAAGTGGCGGACCTGGGACGTGCGGTGTGTAAAGCTATGACATACAGGTAACATCATAAAAACACATTTTTATATACTTTGTGATAGACTAAGTTATTCCTTCAGTAATTTTCTCATTATGGTGTGAAGGTTTTAAATTACATCTTACATTTTGTGATTTATCATTCTCATCATCCTCATTGCCATCATCATCATCATCATTGCAATCATCATCGTCGTCATCATCGTCGTTGTCGTCATCGTCGTCATCATCATCATCATCATTATCATCATCATCATCATGTGGATGTTTTAATTAAAAACAAAAAAGTACAATAAAATACATCTCCTTCATGTTCATTTAACAACTATACAGGCTTTGTAAAGTGACATCAAACAAAAGAATAATGTTGGCTATATCTTTTTCAGTGACTACGAGAGTGTAAACAGGACAGTAGATGTGTCAGGGAGCAGTAGGGCAGATGACTCTCATTATTATGAACTGGCATACTCTCACAACAGCACTCCGATTGCTACAGCAGCCCAGGCCAGGTCAGTCCTTTTAATTATACATTTTCTCTATTTCATGACTAAGCACATGAGTGCTAATGTTACATTTCTTGTATATTTAGTAAAAATGGCAATAAAGGTGATTTTGTCTGCAGGGCACGATTACACAATAAGAAGTAACAGACTTTTGTTCCATTAAACTGCACATCATAGAAGTTTGTTTTGTGAATAATCCAACTTAAGCAAAATATAAGCATAAGAAAAAAGAAAAAGATGATAAGAATGAATGAAATGGTAAACTGGGCGGTTGACAGTATAATTTAAGTTTTAATGCAGTTCCTTCTTTTTCTTTAAATGTTATTTTCTTTGTTAATGACACTGTCCATTGCCAGGAATACATAAGTACTGCAAGTGTGCTGGAATTTCGCACCATAGAGTTCTTTTACGTACCAATAAATATACTAACATGGGGCTATCGCCTTTAAGCACACTTAAAAGCTATCAATCTGGGCCACATCTGAATGCACAACATTAGAATCAAAACATCAGCAACCTAACCAATGAGCCACGCAGAACAATGTTTCTGCTTATGCAACTATATCCACTGACCATATCAGTATACTACAAACTTTGAAACAACAAAAGAATGAACATGACAATACCAAAGACTACCTACATCCTTCTTTTAGGAAGGTAGAAATTGACATTTTATTCTCTTCTTCCGCAGATCTAGCCTAATGTTTCAAGAAACACAATGCAGTCAAAAGGAGGTTGTGAAGGTGAGCTGTAAAGATCTAGAGTGTGGAGTTAGGCCCCAAGCTGTTAATCAGTGGGCAAGGTAAGTAAAGGCACTTAACAAATATATCTTTCATGTTCTATGAAGTATCGCAGTATATTTACAACTTTTCTTACATTGATGATGCTTCCTTATGTGTAGTAGCACAGTGAAGGATAGACTTTCAGATGTTAAAATTCCACCACAGTCCCAGAGATATATTCAAAAGTATATTTGACAGAATGAGAACAAAACTGACCACATTCACCACCAAAGACATGCATTATATGTAAATATGAAAATCTTTTAATGCATTTAAGTTTGGTTACAATATTTTCTATTATTTTCTACAAGTTACATGAGCAATTGTCAGTCAAATGTCAGTTACAATCATTAATATTTATTTGGATTTAGTCTTTGCTATAATCACATATAGATTTTGTGTTCTTCGTATACCTGGTGATGTGTTATCTCTCACAATACTTCCCACACAACAAGCACACATAATTTTCACTAGGTCATGGTACACGCTCTATTCTTGTATATCTTGTGATAACAGCCATGTCTTGCCAATTTTATCATTGCATATCTTAGCTTCAGTTCACATTGGTCCAGTTCTGATTTGCCAGAGCATCTGTGGTGTAGAAGTCCTTTGGAATTTCTTCTCTTTTCTTTATCCTGTCTTTTAGGTGGGCCTTCATATTCCTCCTTGTAGCTGGCAGAAGCAGTTGCATTCGTAGTGCCTCTATGAGGAAGGGTTCCTGTGTGTGTGTGTGTGTGTGTGTGTGTGTGTGTGTGTGTGTGTGTGTGTGTGTGTGTGTGTGTGTGTGTGTGTGCGTGCGTGCGTGCATGCGTGCGTGCGTGTGTGTAGTGTTTAACGCCCGCTTTTACTACATATGGCACTGCAAGCAGTGACACTGATGATACATGAGATGAAAATGGAGCACCGGTGGAATGAGATGGCAGGGGAAACCGGAGGTCCTGGAGAAAACCCGCCCCAGTGCCATATTGTCCACCACAAATCTCACTTCGCGGTCGCCTGGGATTGAACCCGGGCCGCCTTGGTGAGAGCCAAGCGGTCTAACCACTGAGCCACGGCGTGGCCTGTGAGGAAGGGTTCCATTACCATTCGTATAATAGATGCGATGTCATGTATTTTGAAACACCCATTGCTGCTTTTAGAAATTTCACTTTTACTCCAGTGGAGGCTAGATCTTTTTTGCCAGTTTCTCCCAAATTAGATTTAATACATCGGTTAATGTAGGTAAGATTTTTGTACTGATTAGCAGCATTGCTGTTTTGAAGGACAACTTTTGAATATGTTAAAATATTGAATGTCATTTTTATACATACATATCAAAATAAGTAAAAAAATATAAATGCTAAACTATTTACCATTATTTCTCATTTTTCACCAATAAAAATTATACTACTTCAATAAATACTGTATTTACTCTCTGCTATGACACATTTAGAACTACTGTTAAATTTAGTGTCCAAAAACACTTATATAATTATTAATTTTTAGATGAGTCGTATTTATTACACATCTGCTTCACTTTCGA
Source organism: Mantis religiosa (assembly GCA_030765055.1). Taxonomy (NCBI): domain Eukaryota; kingdom Metazoa; phylum Arthropoda; class Insecta; order Mantodea; family Mantidae; genus Mantis; species Mantis religiosa. The sequence goes on from CM060954.1 coordinate 160,505,124, forward strand.
ATAATAAATACGACTCATCTAAAAATTAATAATTATTTCGCTTCACTGTGGTGTTCCAATACAGTTAAATCTCGATATACTTATATAATTGTTAGGAATGACAGTGAAGTTAGAAACATATGGAGATAGGTTGAGGCATGCATGCACTATAACAATACTGAATGCAGGTATCGCACATCCAGGATCGTAGGAGGTGGTAATGCAGCACCTGGTTCGTGGCCCTGGCAGGCAGCGCTATATAAAGAGGGAGAGTTTCAATGTGGTGCTACACTCATTGCAGATCGATGGTTGGTGTCTGCTGGACATTGCTTTTACCAGTAAGTATAAAATATTCCTTTGAGTGTGCATATCATCCTTTGTTTATAGTCTTCCACATATGATTATGTATGTTTTGCTATAATGGAATATAAAATGTTTTGATGTCCTCTCCCAAGGTCAAATAAGAGGAGTAAATGAAACTATACATAACAGAAGCTACATCCTTCAGCAGTTTTGTTATCTATATTATTTATTGTTTCATATTAAACAAATAAATATCAAATGGTTAAAACAAGTATGTATACAATGTTGAGGTAAAAATGTAAGTATGCAGACGAAAAGGAGGATGTGAAGTTATTGATGAGGTATAGAACGTGTTGTAGAGAAATGCTTGGGCTACCAAATGCAGTTGTTAGGCAAGTATAAAACTGGTCAGAGTGGCAAGTAAGGAAAAGATTTTTGAAAGGACACTGAAATTTTGGTACAAAATCTTGAACTTAGAAGAGAGAAATTTGTTAAAACTATCTCTGGAATCTCAGAAACTATTTGTAGTTGGTTTATTAATACTCATCACTTACTTGTTTATATATATGAGAGACTAGTTTCAAAGGCATTCGCCTCCATTTTCAATCTCTTTCCAACTGGCATCTGTTGTTGTCTCCTCTCTCTCTCACAAAATTAAAGTAGAGTATATGGTACCAAGAGTATATGGGCTGCCAAAAATTCATAAAACAGGGAAAGGTATGAGACTTATCACTAGTAGCATAAATGACCCCACATATAATTTGGCCAAATGGTTGCTAAATAAATTTAATAGTTTCCCAAAATTTGAAAGTGCAAATTTAAAAAACTCTTTAGATTTAGTAGGAAAAATCAAAGATATAAATTTGGACAAAAATGACAGACTGGTTTTATTTGATGTCACATCTTTATTTCCAAGCATACCAACAGAAAAATTACAGACTGTATTAAAAAAGTGGCTAACTACAATAGAAATGGAAGCAATAGAAGCACAAGAATACATTTCTCTAACAAAAATATGCATTGAACAAAACTTCTTCAGCTTTAATGGAAAACACTACAAGCAGAAATCAGGGCTATCAATGGGCAATCCACTTTCAGCTTTTTTGGCTAACTTATTTATGAGTGCATTTGAAACACAAATTGAAAAGTCCTTCCCATTGATCTTCAAAGTTTGGTATAGATATGTTGACGACATCTTTGCAATTGTACCGAATAAACATTTAGAAGACACATTAAAATTACTCAATCTGCAAGAAAGGACTATAAAATTCACTATAGAAAAGGAAATCAATGGACAACTCTCTTTCTTTGATCTAAATATCATCAGGAATGACACAAAAATAAAATTTGGAATATACAGGAAACCAACACATTCAGAAAATTACATAAAAAATAATAGCTACAACCCAATTACACATAAACATGTAATAATAAACAGCCTTACACACAGACTAGTCAACATACCCATGGAAAAAGAAGAATATTTCAAAGAACAAAAAGCAATACTACACATAGCAGAAGAAAATGGATACAACAAAAGTTTGGTGTTGAAGAAAATTAGAAAAGCTAAACTAAAGAAAACCATTAAAGAAGCAACCACATTTACAAAAGAAAAAGAAAGCAACAGCATATTCAGTTCATTCACATATCACCCAAAAACATTTAATAAATTTAAAAAGATCTTCAAGGAACAAAATATCACCTTGGCACCTACTAATGGACACTCAATTTTAAAATTGCTAAATTCAGAAACAAAAGATGAAATCCCATCAGTTAACAGATCTGGAATATACCAGATAAGTTGTAAGAATTGTGAAAAATGCTACATAGGACAAACTAAAAGAAATCTAAAAGCAAGAGTCAAAGAGCACTTTAGAAACATCAGATTGAAACAAGAAGATAAGTCAGCAGTAGCATTTCACTTTTGGAATGAAAACCATGACATTGATCCAAATCCAAAATTATTAAAAGGAGTGATAAACCAAAATAAATTGACAACATGGGAGAACATATTCATTTGGAAAAATAAGGATCGCATAATGAACTTTGACATCCCACCAGTAGATAATTTGACAAAAAAGTTCATAGTTCCACCACCAGAGAGAGAGCAGACAACAACACATGCCAGTTGGAAAGAGATTGAAAATGGAGGCGAATGCCTTTGAAACTAGTCTCTCATAAATATAAACAAGTGACGAGTATTAATAAACCAACTACAAATAATTTCTGAGATTAATTTTAATGTCACTGTTACTAAATTCCTCCAAACACATATATCTCTGGAATATTAGGAGAGATATAGAATAAAAAGAAGTATTTCAGAAAATGGAGTGCCATTGTTACTAAAATTAGGCAAGTGAGTCAACCTTGTATATACTTTCTCCACTTACAAGTTTCTTATGAAGACTAGTTTCTGGGGACTTCTCCCCTATCGTCAGCTCTGTGGTAGACTGATGATGCATCCGGTGTCTGCATCTGGCTTGGTGTTGTGCTGCCATCTAACGTCCTGGTAAGTTTGATGACGTCATCTACGGCGGGAATTTCAAAATTCATCAAGAGGTCCTGTTTTTTTCCAGAATATACAACCCTAACCAAAAACCCTTTAAGGAAATACATAGAAACCACCAAAAAAGCAATTAAAGAAAATACAGTAGTGCCACATAAGATGAAAAATAGTATAATTGTAAACAACCCTAATTTGCCAAAATTATACTGCCTACCTAAGATTCACAAGACAGACAACAGCATGCGACCCATTATTAACAATATAGATGCCCCGACTTACAAACTGGCAAAATGGTTGTTGGAAGAATTTGACAAGTTTGAAAAGTTTGAATCTCTAAGCATAAACAATTCATTTGATTTAGTAAAGAAAATTGAAAACACAATTATAAAAACTGAAGAGGTGATGGTGTCCTTTGATATCAGATCTCTATTCACGAGCATACCAGTAGAAAAAAATTCCAAAATTGATGAAAGGCTGGTTATCCAAAAGCAACGTTGCAGATGATAAAATAGAGGAATACATCAAATTAACCACCCTATGTATTGAACAAAACAGCTTCACGTTCTCCAGCAAGATCTTCCAACAAACAGCAGGCTTGGCCATGGGTAACCCTCTTTCACCATTACTAGCTAATCTGTTCATGAGTAATTTGGAAACACACATTACTAAAGCCTTTCCACATATTTTCAAATGTTGGCATAGATATGTCGACGATGTGTTTGCGATAGTCCCTAGAAGACTAACCGAGGATGCTATAAAGTTGCTAAACCTACAAGAAAAATCCATAGTTTTCACCATTGAAGTAGAGCAGGATGAATGGCTACCTTTTCTAGATTTGAAAATCATTAGAACACCCACAGGATTACAATTTGGAATATACCGAAAAGCAACACATGTTGACAATTACATTAAATGCAACCCATTCAACCCAGTACAACATCAATATGCAGTATTCCATAGTTTAGTTCACAGATTAATCAACATTCCGCTAACAAAAGCAGAATATGAACAGGAGTACGCTCACATACACCAGGTTGCCGAACTGAACAACTATAACACAAATTTCATCAAAAAACTGATCTATAGACACAAAAGAAACAAATACTTAAAGGACATTACTACATTAAAAAAACTAGAAAACCCAAACACCAGATATGGAAAATTTACATTTCATCCAAAATACTTCAAAAAATTTGAAAAGATATTTAAGAGCTTCAACATAAAATTAGCCCCTCAAAACAAACACAACATCCGCAACTTACTAAACCACCCTCTAAAACATAGCACACCGAAAACTCAATTATCAGGCATTTACCAAATGAGTTGCCAGGATTGTGACAAGATATACATTGGTAAGACCAAAAGGAATCTGGGAACAAGAATGAAAGAACACTTCAGAAATATTAAATTCAAACAAATGGACAAGTCGGCCGTATCACATCACTTTTGGTCTGAGAATCACAACATAAAACAAGAAATAGAACTGATCAAACAGGCAAAGAAACCTCTGGAACTACAGATTTGGGAAAACATATTTATTACGAAAAAACAGGACCTCTTGATGAATTTTGAAATTCCCGCGGTAGATGACGTCATCAAACTTACCAGGATGTTAGATGGCAGCACAACACCAAGCCAGATGCAGACACCGGATGCATCATCAGTCTACCACAGAGCTGACGATAGGGGAGAAGTCCCCAGAAACTAGTCTTCATAAAAAACTTGTAAGTGGAGAAAGTATATACAAGGTTGACTCACTTGCCTAATTTTAGTAATTAGGAGAGATGTTGAAAGAACAATGATGGATAAACTTTCTTGGGAAAAACTTGGAAAGTAGTGGATTAAGACAGATTCACAATTTAAGAGAAAATAATTTGAATAATTTCTGCAAAATGGTAAGAAAGAGATTTGAGGATATAGAAATATAAATATTGTTTAATGAGATACGTGACAAAAGATTTTTAGTGTTCTACGAACTGATAAAAGACATTTGGGGAAGGAAAAAGTACATAGACTTTATAAAGAAAGAGCAGCAAGAACATAGAGCTCATGCAGACTGGAAGACGTAAGGAAAAGTATTGCAATGTCCTGCATGTAGTGGAAATGAAGACCTAGAACATATATTTAAATGTAAAGCAAGTGGAACTTGGAGAAAAGAACACATCAGTACAAAATAATTTAGCATAGAAATATTGTTATAAATATTTTATAAAGGTAGTACAATTTTTAAACAAAGTAAAGCATAAATGCTTCAAATAATAATGTAAATAGAGCTAAATAACAAAATATAGAAAGAATGAAGGAATTAATTACTCTTAAAATTATGAGAATAATTGTTAAATAACCAGGGCTGAATACTGGTCACATTCACCTGTAGGTAGCTTAGTGTAATATTCTGGGGAAACTCTCTTGCAGGAAACGCAATCTTTAAACTGCAGAAAAGAGTGATCAGAACAATAATGAATTTAAAACAGACAGATTCATGTAAACCAGGTTTTAAACAATTAGGCATACTACTCCTTCCGTGTGCATATATATTGGAGCTATTGTTATATGTAAAACAACATGTTAAAGATTTTCATAAATGTGTCACTAAACATGACTACAATACAACAAACAAAAATTGTTTGGGTATCATTACTCACAGAACTACACTCTTCAGTCAGGATTTAGTTTACTTTGGCATTAAATTATATAACATATTACCCCCTCAGTACAAAAGTATCTACCAGAGGCTCAATTTAAACATAAAATTAAAGCAGTATTAATGAAACACTGCTTTTATTCTATATCTGAGTTTACTGAGCATTATAGTACCTACAGCTTTTAATTACTCTCTATATAGATAGCTTTTATATGCTTATAAATTGCTTTGTATTTCTATGTAATGTACCACGATTATTTTAATAATGTATTTGAAAATATTATAAATATTTTGACTCTTTTATATTTGTAAAATTTTAATTAATTATTCTTTCTATTCTGTATATAGTAATCTGACATATCCAATATCATGTATTTGATCTTCTGGATGAATAAATGATTGATTGACTGACTGATTGATTTATTGATAGTATTAATAAACAAATATTGTATTTACTTAAGATGAGTTGGTATTAGTAACACTAACATCACTTTTTTAAATCTCTGTTAACAATGGATAGAGTCAACATGAAAAATTCAATACCATAGCTGGGATTTGAACCACGGACCTCCTGGTTTCCGTCCAGTCGCTCTAACCCATTGAGCTACCATGGCCAACATGCCGTCATTTCAATTTCAATTTATTTGCTTATAGACTCATACAAGTTTCAAGCATCGTCAAGAATCATAAAATATTTACATTTCATCAATACTATATAGGCACTTCTGTATTAGGTACATTTTTAGTCTTTTTTGAAATTTATTGCCTCTTAGAGCTTTAATATCACTTGGTAACCTGTTATAAAGTATTCTGCCTATAGTAAGGGGATCCTTTTCTGTGGCTCGTTTACTAATATTATCTCTATAGTAATTATTTAGCAATCTAGTATTATACATATGACTGTCTTTAATATATACAGAGTGTGATTTACTTACTACAAACATGATTACTTTATATACAAATAACGATATAACAGTTAATATATTGGCTTCTATAAAGGTTTGTCTACAGGATTCTCTGTTGTTTAGATTATAAATACATCTTATACACTTTTTTTGTATTATTAATAACCTGTTAATGTTTACCTTACATGTGCTACCCCAGATTTCAATCCCATATTGTAAATGTGTGTAAATTAATCCATAATAAACTGACTTTAAATGCTCTATATCTAGGAACTCTTTTAGGCGTCTTAAAAGATATAAATAAGAACTAATTTTATTACTTACATGATCAATGTGATGTTTGAAAGACATGTTTTCATCTATAATTACTCCTAAAAATTTTATTTTCTCTATTTGTTCAATGGTTTCATCATGTATTTTTACATTTAGTTTTTGACTAGACCTGTTGTTTTGATGCTGGAACCTGATCATATTAGTCTTTTGTATATTTACCTTTAAGTTATTAGTTTGTAAGTAATCATATATATCCTGTGTTTTTTTAGTTATTAAATTCTCCAAACCGTTTATATTTTTATTTGTAAAAATAACTGATGTGTCATCTGCGTATGATATTATTTTGTATTCTGAGGATTTAGGAAGATCATTTACATATAATAAAAACAGGAGTGGCCCGAGTACAGATCCTTGAGGCACACCAATCCTTACTAATTCGTAGTTAGACCTTGTAACTTTTGTCATGCATTGCTCTTGATAATATATTTCTGTGCATTGTTTACGATTTGACAGATAAGATTCAATGACATTTAAAAATTTTTCTCTAATGCCATATTTTTGTATCTTATTCAGTAATTTGTCATGAACTACACTATCGAAAGCCTTGGATAAATCCAAGAAAACTCCCACAGCTTTATTATCCTTATCGAGTCCTTCCAGTATTTCATGATAGAGTTCAGCTATTGCAGTGGTAGTGGATAAATTGTGTCTAAAGCCATGCTGAGAAGAGCTAAGCAAATTATATTTATTTAGGAAACCTATCAGTCTGGAGCTTAATATGGTTTCAAATACTTTTGCGAAAACAGAAATTAGAGTTATTGGCCTATAATTAACTATTTGTGTTTTATCCCCTTTTTTAAAAATTGGTCTAACTATACTGGTTTTTAAAGAATTTGGAAAACTTTCACTATTTAACGAAGCATTTATAAGGTGTACTAGAATAGTGATCAATGCATTTTTACAGTGCTTTAATATTTTAGGTGATATTCCATCCCAACCTGCTGACACCTTACTTTTTAATTTATTTATTATTTTTTCAACTTCATTTGCTGTAGTTTCCTCCAGATATATAGTGTTTGCACATTCTGGCATTTCGTAAGGAATGTTGTCTATCATGTACTGTTCTCCCCTTGTTGTGTGAATAAAATATTTATTAAAATACTGACATATTGCGTGTGGCTCGTTTATAGTTTGACCGTTTTCAACTATTTTTATGTTTTCTTGCTTATTTTTGCTTGTATCATTTCCTTTTACTATCCCCCAAATTGTCTTAGCTTTATTATTTGATTCTATTATTTTGTTACCATATTGCTGTCTCTTTAAGCTATTTAGAGCTAATGAATATTGTTTTTTTAGATTTTTGTATTTACATTTAAATAGCTCTAAGTTTGTATACTTAAATAAGGTATAGTAATCTTTCATTTTTTTTCTTAATTCTTTTAATTGCACTGGTATTTTTATATGTTGATGTCCCTTATTTGTGACCTTAATTTTTTTAATGGGGCAGTGCTTATTAAAGTGTCTTGTTAATATTTTAAAGAAGTGTTCCCATTTTAAATTACTGTCTTGTGTTTTATAAACTATTTCCCAATTTTCTTGCATTAAGCTTTCATACATCAGATTTAAATGATTTATTGTTGTCTGTCGTATAGTTTTATACTTATATTGTTCAAGAATTTTATCATTGTTTAATATATCCAAAATCTGCGCACAGTGATCTGATATACAGAATTCCTCTACCGTTACAGCATATTTACCACATTCTAAATTGGTTATCACATGATCAATAGCAGAAGATGTGTTTGGTGTGATTCTGGTTGGTCCATTAATAGTGTTATATAAATTGAAACTATTGAGAAGGTCGCATAATTTTTTGTAATCACTAGTATTTGAAAGAGAATTTATATTCAGATCACCCATAATTATTATATTTTTGTTCTTATTATGTAATTTATTTAAAAGATCCTCAAGATTGTTCAAAAAGTCATCTACTTTGGAACATGGGGATCTATATAGACCAATGATTATATAATTTTCAAATTTTGTTTGTATCTTTGCTATTGCTACTTCAAAGGTCATTTCCAGTTCATGACATATATCCCAATCATATATAGTAAAATGTATCCCATTCTTTACATAAATAGCAACACCCCCACCTTTATGATATTGTCTGCAATAACTAGTAACTAATTTGTAATTTTCTATGTTGTAATATTTAATCTGCATTTCATTAAGACCATGTTCTGTCAGTATCAAAACATCAGGTTTACATTCATTTAATATACCTTCTATTTCCACTAATTTATTTGAAGCATATTGTACATTTTGATGTATTAAACGTAGATTTGTGCCTATATTGTTACAAATATTACTCACCCCCAAATTTATATTCTTTATCATGCATGTTTCAACTGGTGGCTTATGAGCCCTTCCTGGGTTTAAGTAACTATTAGCATCCACCTCCTTGCCATTTAGTTTCCCTTCAACACCGATGAAACTACATTACACAATAAATTGCCAAATACTGAGGATCCCCTTCTATTTAGATGGACTCCATCTATACCAAAATCATAATTGCTTACCCAAAAATTACCATCTACCATTAAGCACTGTTTTGTTCTGCACAACCAGTCCAAGTTTTCATTTATTCTTCTGATTCTTCCTAAGCCTACATCACGCCTTCTTAATACCCCACTTACTACTATTTTAGTTTCAGGCACTATGCATCTGATGCAGTTTATCAAGTCCATTGTTTCCCCCATTATTTCTTCAGCGCTCACTCCCCGTCTAATGTTATTTGTACCAGCGTGGATTAGTACCACCTCAGGATTATGTTTCTCCAAGTTCAGTTCACTCACTTTGTGTTGAAGTTCCTCTAACTTTATGCCTGGAAAACATCTTACTTCATAACCTTCATCCCTACATGCTTCACCAGCAAATTTCAATAATGAATCACCAATTACTAGAACTCTTTTTTTACTAGCACTTACACTATCTTTTGAATTACACTGATTGGCACTTATCACTTCACTTTTCATTATGTTTTTCTCCTCTTCTATTTCCAAAACCTCATGCTTATTCATATTTCCACTTTTTCGGTTGAGGTTATGCTTCGTTTCAGTTGCGGCTCTCCTTTTTTTCGTTACAGTTGAATATGATGCATCTTCATTTAGCTTCTTCTTTAGTTCATCATTTTCTCGTTTAAATTCTGCATTTTCCTTTTTTAATGCACATATTTCTCTTTGACTGTTTTGCAATTCTCTGTTTAGCATATTTATTACCACGTGTAGAGACGCTATTATTTCGGCGTCCCGAGTTGCATTTATAATTTGCAATCCAGAAATTTCATCCTCATCGACGTTCTTTCCGCCAATTGCCTCACTTGAATTAGACACTAATTCAGAATTTGTAACTCCTGCAATTACGTTATTGCATGTATCTGATGTAATTCGTTTGTTAGACTGCTTCAATGTTGATCCCTCGTTTAGCGTCACATGCAAATCATCCACCTTTAAGTTTTCCGTGTTCGCTTTCTCCCCTTTGTTACCTTTACTACCACTACTTATTTGACTTCTATTGGATATTAATTTATCACCCGATGCCCTTCTAGTTTCACTTTTATCATTTTTTGCAGATATTTGTAGTTTGCTGTTTCGCGTCATTATGCCAACCGCCGCCATCTTTCTCATATGTCATGACACTAAATTCTCCATTTGACACATATTTCCCCAGTAAACCACTAGGGGCTCTCGCATTCGAGATACACCGTTTGTGGCGACTTACTATCGTAAGTAGGAGAATTTAGTGTCATGATGGCAAGTTAGCCATGGTAGCTCAATGGCTTAGAGTGACTGGACGGAAATCAGGAGGTCTGTGGTTCAAATCCCAGCTATGGCATTGAATTTTTCATGTTGACTCTATCCATCAAAAACCTTAGCCTATAAATGGCTAGTGTGGAGAAATGATTAATTTCCATCAATTAACTAAAATAATAAGAGTTAAATGATGAAGCCTGGGACGTAAGTACTTAAGATAGTAAGTCGTCACAAACAGTGTATCTCGGATGCGAGAACTCCTAGTGGTTTACCGGGGAAATATATGAGTCAAATGGAGAATTTAGTGTCATGATGGCATGCTGGCCATGGTAGCTCAATGGCTTAGAGCGACTGGACAGAAACCAGGAGATCCGTGGTTCAAATCCCAGCTATGGCATTGAATTTTTCATGTTGACTCTATCCATCAAAAACCTTAGCCTATAAACGGCTAATGTGGAGAAATGATTAATTTCCATCAATTAACTCTGTTAACAAGTTTTGGGAATATATGTTCCCATCTTCAGAATGTGTCCGACTGACCCATGTTGTTGTTTCTGTTGTGGTTGTCTATAATGACAGCATCATGTGATGGTGGAATGTACTTCCAGAGGGTACTTGGTGGCAGTAAATCAAAATTCATTAACTGTTGTTTGTATCTCAATATGAAAACTTTTCCCATGTGTCCAACTCTGCTGCATGACTGGTCGGTTTGATGTTAATGGTTGGTCATCCCTAAATGGTGTGAAATTGCAGACTTATCTATTTGTTTGTATTTAAGCATCTCATATGTTCCTTTAATCTGGTTTCTAGATTTCTTTTTGTTTTACCTAAATATACATACTTTATCACAATACTGTGCAATTGATTTTATAAATTCCAGCATTTTTGTCTTGTGGTATAGGGTCTTTTAATCTATTACATAGTAATTTCTCTAGCTAAATTTGTTCTGTGGAGCTAGGCTAATGTTGCGTTTCATGAAAATTTTCTTAAATTTGTCAAATATTTTTGGATGATATATGAATTTCTTGAATTTCAATTGTTTTTTTCCCTTGGATGAGATTTAATAATATAAGGAAATTGCACAATGTGCACTGATGCTAGTAATGTGTATTCCATATAGTTCTTATGTCTGTCACCTCTGTTACAACACTTCCACTTTATTTGTCACTGCAACAGGATTTTTTCATGGATACTGTTCTCTTTTCACATACTTCTACATGGTACCTCTATCTTGGATGAAATTTGGGTGTCTTTGATACGTTTCTGATTTACTGCTACCAAGTACCTTTCTGGAAGTACATGCTGCTACTCAACAACCACAATAGAAACAACAACTTGAGTTAGTCGGACAGTTCTGAAGATGGGAACACATGATCCTAAAACATGTAAACAGAATTAAAAGTGATGTTAGTGTTACTAGTACCAACTAATCTTAATTAAATACATTTTAACACATCTCTGTTTTTAGCTTCTTCCACATATGAATATATAAGTATTAAACAAAATATAAACTTGAAAGAAGCGTAGGGACAGTGAAGCACAAACTAGTACAAAATTGAATCGAGAATATATTGACACATTGCTTCACTCACCTGTTTATTCACAGGACATGTTTCAAGAGCTCTTGCTCTTATCCTCAGCTGATACTCGACTAGTGCAAGTTGTAGTGGTTTCTTCTTTCTCCGTATTGTCAATAGATGGCGTGATGTACTTGTCAAAGATGTCCGGTGGTGGAGGTAGACATGACATCAATTTGGAAACATCTCTAATAAAATACGTTAATCACCCCATAGACCTTTCCGTATGGGAAAAAATCTTCATTAACAAAAATCGTCATAGAGTCATGAATTTTGAAACTCCACCACCGGACATCTTTGACAAGTACATCACGCCATCTATTGACAATACGGAGAAAGAAGAAACCACTACAACTTGCACTAGTCGAGTATCAGCTGAGGATAAGAGCAAGAGCTCTTGAAACATGTCCTGTGAATAAACAGGTGAGTGAAGCAATGTGTCAATATATTCTCGATTCAATTTTGTACTATTAAACAAAAGTTTGATTGAACTTTAAACAGATCTTAATTTTTAATTTTCAGTGCACTGGATGACTATTGGGTGGCAAGACTAGGGGCTCTGAGAAGGGGCTCCAGCTTCCCTTCACCTTATGAGCAACTGCGTCCAGTGTCCCATATAATCCTACACCCTGGATATGTTGATGCTGGGTTTCTAAATGACATATCCCTACTGCGCCTGCGAGAGCCTGTACAGTTCAGTGATTTTGTACGCCCTGTCTGTCTCCCCCCAGCACCTCCTGCTGCATCTATCAGAGACGGTCGTCTGTGTACTGTAGTAGGCTGGGGGCAGCTCTTTGAGGTTGGCCGCATATTTCGTAAGTATCACATTCATTGTATACGTAGAATTGCAATTTCATGAAAGTTATGGTAGCTCAATTGTCAGAGCAAAATAAAAATCCATGGTTCAAATTCTAGTTATGGCTACTGAAATCCATCAATACCCCCCATGCTCCCCCTCCTTCAAATTTCTCTTTCTGTCAGTGAGCTACTTCTGTTTTCTGTTTAAAGCTAATCACTGCTATAGAAAACTTATATTTTCTTTATTTTTAATTTAATAACTAATTTCACCACACATAGTTAAATGAGATGTTTTATTAGTACAAAGAAATCCAAATTACTCATAAATATTTGGAGCCAAACAAATCATTCTGCTGCTGAACATTGATTATTTTTATTTCAGCTGACACACTTCAAGAGGTTCAGCTGCCAATTATTTCTACAGCAGAATGTCGTAAGAGGACACTTTTCCTGCCACTGTACCGTGTCACAGACAACATGTTCTGTGCAGGCTTTGACAGAGGTGGCCGAGATGCTTGTTTAGGAGATTCTGGTGGACCACTTATGTGTCAGGTATTGTTTCAGAATTAATATTACAGACTTAGTACATATTCTTAGCATTTTAAGGTTGAAGAGAAAGTAATAATGTCCTAGGAGCCATTAAGGTCAGATTATATAACAAATAAAAACTAAATATCTTGTTTCAGGAGAAAGATGGCCGCTGGTCATTATATGGTGTCACAAGCAACGGATATGGATGTGCAAGAGCAAATAGACCAGGGGTGTACACCAAGGTTGCTAATTATGTACCTTGGCTGCAAGCTGCTATGGCCCAACAAGTGACATCCCTGAGAGACAGTAAAACACAATGCAAAGGTCATCGCTGTCCTCTCGGAGAGTGTCTTCCTCAGACAAGGGTGTGCAATGGTTTCATGGAATGTAGCGATGGCAGTGATGAGAAAGGTTGTTGGTAACTCTGTCTTACATCACCAAGTGATTGAGGAATAAGTATTTGATATAAACAAGATGTAAATATAATTATTTTGTTTTATGAATGATTCAAAGTTAATGAAAACACAACACTGCCTTGATCCAATTTGGGAAATCACCCGAAGTTGTTAGCACATTTCTTGGTATTCTTCTTTGGTGCAAAACTGTGTGATATAAACAGTTTAAGTGCTTTATTGGTGCATCTTAAAACACACAAGAAATAATAGCAGTGTTCTTCTCTGTGATACAATACTACATAATTATTTATATTTTCAAGAAGAGGGTCTCTTGATTAGGTGAAAGACTGAAAGACAAAAACACTTGCCAGAAGTGTCTATGTAGAATAATGAACAGTGGCAATTGCTGTTCCTGCAGGACTGAGGAGTTACAATGCAAGTTGACTCAGGGGTTCATATTCATATCCATAGTAGACCCCATAAGGTCAATTTGATTAAATCTAATACTGCACAAGTTATTTATTGTTAGCAATGTGCATAATTTTATGATGGGCAGTTAGGAGTACTGTAAAACCTATATAGTGGTCTTTTATTATTTTTCAAAACTAAATACTGTCATCAAAAAGGGTGTCCGTTATTAGTAAATGAAATAATTAAGTATTAAATGTATACTATTTAGTTACACACTGAAATACGAAAAAAGTATTACTTTTTTATATAACTTAAAAATATTAATGAGTATAGACTACGATGCAATGAAGCAGAAAATTAATATAATTTTGAGTCAAACTAGTACCCATGCTCCACATATTGCTAGTGTTTACCCAGAATATGTTTCATTAGAAACTGTAGGCTCCCCTAGTGGATACGATATAAGTTACAAAGAGGAACATAGTGAATAATAAATTTCTCTCATTTTTTTATATTGAAAAGTTTTATTTATTTTAAAATATCAAAATTTGGCATTTACAATTCATACAGACATGAAAAGAGCAAAATAAAATCTTATTTTATTATAAATAATAGAGAAATATACACTCAAGTTTGAACATTAGGTTAATTTCACATTTCAGTCTTTGCTATAGTCTATAATTGTGCTGATTCTTTTCATGCATCTTATGATGTGATATATGCTACACTTATGCCTGCACAATATACACTTGCAGTCTTCGTCTCGCTTGTGGAACTTCTTGTTTACACATATCTGGTGGTGAAATCCATGTATGGAGAGTCGTGTTGTGATGTGGCGCTGCATGTTGCATTCCCTAGTCCATTTGTTGTCCATCATCGCTGGTGAGGTGTAGAAGTCGAGGTCGATTTCACTTTTCTTCCTTTTCCTGATGTTTACTAGGGCCCTGCTTGCTTCTGTTGATTGTAGGTAATATTGTGCTCGTATGTCTTCTATGAAGTATGTCTCCCTCATCATTTCATTTTTTTGTCTTCCTTCCTCACCAATGCTGTTGTTAGGAGTCACTTGGGTTCCCTCAGAGCGAGGGAGCTGAAGCATATTAACCTAATAGATGAGATCAGGTTTTGGGAGTTGGCCCAATGCCTGTGATGAATGAATGATGGAGCAATTGGTGGAATAATGGTGGGGGAAACCGGAGGAACCGGAGGAAACCCACCACAGCGCCATGTTGTCCACCACAAATTCCACTTTGCGGTCTCCTGGTATCGAACCTGGGCCACATAGGTGAGAGTCAAGTGGTTTAACTACTCAGCCATGGCGCAGCCTTATCATGTCATATACTTTTGTTTTATTATTATCCAGTAAACAAAACATTTTCCTTAACATACAATCCTGATTACTTATAGTTAATATTTCCAAACAACAGTTAGTTGCCAACATATACAAACTACAAACTAGTAAAATATCACATAAATGAACCATACTATTGTTGTATATGTAGCCACTGCCTTTTCTTATAGGCTAGTTCTGAACTGGTCTGTCATTAATTTACTCCAAAAAGTAAAAAATGCCTCAAGTGATTATTGTTAAACAGGAAAGGTACGTTACATTACTTGTTTATTTGACAAAATGAAAGAAGAATTGTTAGAAACAGCCTTTCACTGTTGAGTAAATAAGAAAATGAGGAATTTCCCTTTCTGACTATGTACAATTCATTTTTAAGAGCTTTTCTTAAGTCAAAGAGCCTGTTTAGTTCTTTTCCTTTAAGTTCCTTGACGAGTGGGAAAGCCTTCTTGAGCTTAGCGACCTCTAGTCACATGATGAGCACAGCATGGTTACTTGTAGACAGTCTCTGGACTTTCTTCTTCACCTTCTCCACCAGGGGTACATCCAGTTTGTCTGACTTTGCCTTTGACATTCTCAAAGCTTTCGTCTGAATTTAATGACAAACTTATCGAACGATTTAAAATATAACTCTGCAGATTTTCCATTTGATTTATATCTAATTCACTAGGTAAATTACCATTTTGATTTCTTCCTCTTTGAGTATATTGGCGTAGGATCACACAGCATAGAGGTGTCGTTGAAGAGACATCCTTCTCCGAGGACAAGGAGCCTTTGACGTTTTGTCATTCCAGGACTCTGTCCCTTACTGGCATTATGATAGATTTGTAATAATAGACTGGTTTATTATTTATGAAGTAACACAAGCTGTAGGATGAAAGAGAGGATATGTTAATTATAGGAGACTATTGGTTTATGATGGGCCCAAGGTGAGTCTGGAACGCTTGTAGGTTTCCCTGGGGTTAATGTTATATTTCCCGAGGCCTCGTTAAGGTGATTGAAGCTGTAGGTAAGACGGGAATAGAATTTATGGGAGAGGTCAAGGATATAGTTATTTAATTTGGGAAATGATAGGTATGAATGAATGTTGTCCTTAGGAATGTACCATTCGGCAGCTATTGCTATTCGAAGATATCGATTCTGAAGTTTGTAGAGGTGTGTTTTTGCAGCTGCGCCCCAGACCTGACAGGCATAGGTGAAGGTGGGTTGTATTACTTGTCTGTATAGAAGGAGCTTATTCCTCAGAGCCATAGATTATTTTTTTGTTGTACAGTGGATAGAAGTGTAGGCTCCCCTAGTGGACACGATATAAATTACAAAAAGGAACACAATGAATAATAAATTTCTCTCTTTTTCTTTTGTTTTACTCTGTGATATATATATATCATCTTTGTAAAAAAAGTTTAATCCAAAATGTTTTTGTTGTTGTTGACTAATGGCACTGGGGATTAGTTGATTTGCATCATTTTCCCCCTAACTTCGCAATATAAAGCCTGTAGGTTCCCACTTTTGAGACCATTACATTTGTCTGTGTTTTTGCAGCTGCGCCCCAGACCTGACAGGAGTAGGTGAAGGTGGGTCTTATTACTTGTTTGTATAGAAGGAGCTCATTCCTCAGAGCCATAGATTATTTTGTTGTTGTACAGTGGATAGAAGTGTAGGCTCCCCTAGTGGACACGATATAAATAACAAAAAGGAACACAATGAATAATAAATTTCTCTTTTTCTTTTGTTTTACTCTGTGATATATATATCATCTTTGTAAAAAAAGTTGAATCCAAAATGTTGTTGTTTTTGTTGTTGTTGACTAATGGCACTGCGGATTAGTTGATTTGCATCATTTTCCCCCTAGCTTCCCAATATAAAGCCTGTAGGTTCTCACTTTTGAGACCATTACATTTGTCCAAATGATCTTTGTTCATGATGACATCCCCTTTACAGATAGTACATTTGGGTGTAGGTATGCAGTGTAATTTATAAAGGTGTTCTGCAAGACAATCATGGCCAGTTTCCATTCTAAATAGGGCCACTGCAGTTTTTCTTGGTAGTTTTTGTATGTCAGTTTTGTCTCCAATGTTCTTATAATCCTTGTCTTTTAGTTTTTTCCATAGGGAAGGGAATCCGTCCCCTTCAGCTGCCAAGATGCGGGCGCTGCGGACCCTTAGCACTCGTGGTACCTCTACATTAGTAGAGGAACCTTGGGCCGAATGTGCCGAGCCCCTCCCATAGGGGAGTTATTCAGATTGGGTTGGACTTGAGGGGGCAGTGTGTTTCCGACATCCACGGATAAATGGGTACTTCCGACCAGGCTACGGCCGCCCGGAGGGGGTAGAGGGTTGCCCAAAAAGTCCCGGGTACTAGCCTACAGAGCTAGTAGAAGGTGTGCTAGATCACCATTCGGCCCCACTGAGGTTTTCGGTAGTCTTCCCTGCGGGGTTGACACGCGTAAGTGGCGTATCCACTTCCACCCTGTCTTGGCGTTGTGCTCAGTGGGGGGGGGGGGGGGGGGGCTTTCTAGATTCCAGATATTGTCCTCTGGAAAGAGCCCCGGAGTTATCCATCGCTCCCGGGTAGAAGGAGGCCCGGGTCCTTGGTCCTACAGGTCCAGGACTAATGGGAGTGGATCCTCTGTAGTTAAATAAAATAAAATGTCTTTTAGTTTATCTTCTTCATCAAGTCTCTGCTGTCTTTTAAAATGTAGCTTAATGTTGTTTAATTGTTTATTAATTTCAGTTTGTCTTACGGATTTTATATTTTGAATTGCACCTTTTTTTGCTAGTTGGTCAGCATGTTCATTACCTAAATGTCCAACGAGGGCTGGAATCCATTGCAGGGTAACATGGTTTCTTGATTCGACAGCTTTAATTAAACTTCTTATTTCTTTGATGTTTCTCGTTGTTTTGTTATTATAATTTACAATCCCATCTATGGCTGATTTTGAATCTATTATCAGAATGTTTTGAATTGTTTCGAATCTGAATCCAAAATGGCTAAACAAGATAGTGACAAAGAAAAACAAACACTATCTTGCTCTTTGCAACTTATATCGTGTTCACTAGGGGAGCCTACAAAACTTTCTAGGATGTTAGGAAGGTCTTAACTAAATGCATTCTAGGTAAACACTATCAATATACGGAGCATGGAGTACTAGTTCGACTCAAAATTATATTAATAACCTAGAAAGTTTCAATTTGAGGTTTATTTGTTGCAATATTAACATCTCACTTGTGGTCAATCTCCCTCCGAGTGCACATATCAGGATATAATCCACAATTTTGTGCTAAAAGACAATATCCAGGACAAAGAGACACAAGTCCGCAAATTATAAGCCTTATATTGATTTGTTACTGATTGCTTGCCTTAAAGAACTGAAATAATGGACACCTTGTTTTGATAATGCTATATACAGATATACATGAGCTCCAAATGATAGCAGTGATGTTTCCTCAGAGATAATTCTAGTGTGAGTGGGTCATTATGGTTCTCTTTCACTCCTTGGTTGGCCAGGTGCATGATATACAGAAGCTGCCATGGACTTTTCTGTAAGTCAGAACAATGAAATCTTGACAATAAAAACAACAAAAACTGACTTTATATAGTTTTAACAAGTAAGGTGTCTCACATATGGTTCGTATTTGGGAGATCATGGGTTTAAGTCTCTGCATGGCACCTTCTTTTATGTGCCAACAAATTTCAAAGGGAAAGATGGAAAGTAGCACAACAAAAAAATTGCTGGTGCTTCCTGAGTCAATGTTTTAATGATCACTACATTCACTGCTTTATAGCATTCTTATCTTTCTCCTGCAATTATCTGCTATCACTTGGAAGCCTGAATATATTTGTACAACTTATTCTAGTATATACTTGATTTGATAAATATTTGTCACATCACATTACAATAATTACGTCAACACATACATATCCAGTTTGGTATTTTCTCTGCTAGAGTACCTGAAGTAGAAAAGGTCATCTCAGATATATTAGAAAAAAATTAAACCTGTTTCTATCATGACCACTCAAACTTTGGTAATGACAGGCAGCAAAACTCGGACACCAATGTGAGAGAGAAGGATGATTTCAGGTTAATTGTATCCTATACTGCCATAACGTTTACACTGCATTGTTTTTCTACATAAAAATCATGGATATGTCAAACTGTGTGCAAATAAGGATCTGTTGAAATCCTAAAATAACAAAGTACATGAATTGTGCAAGTATTTATGCTTTACAACATCACACCATGTGACCTTGAGCGTACCATCTAGGAAGGTTAAAATGTGTATTTTATTATTCATAATTAATTATAAATATATTTCTTTGTAAGAATGAAATATCCAACTAAGATATGTAGCGTAACATAACCCAAGCCCACAAGCAAAACAGAGGCTGCCTACCTAACTGCTGGCCTCATACCGACATACACAAGGCAAAGCTGGACAATCATCCAACTGATACAGAGAGGAAATGTGGTCAGCATCATGGCACCCCAGCCATAAAATTGGCTTTCTAGATTAGGGTTTGCTACCTAGCGTAACCCCGTAATTTCCTCACGATGCTGATTGGGCATCAGTGCTGTACCCAGAACTTAAAATCCTCAACCCCAGGGTTGGGATCAGTCCCAGACACATTCCAAGGAGGGGAACGAAAGCACAACTCTCTACTGCACTACACCATGGCACAGAACAAATAAGATAAGGACGAATGACAGCTACAAACTTAATTTGAAACACTTTGAAACATGAACAATAAGCTAGTATGTGTTTTGATTTGTCTCTTGCTTCCTTGAAGCTGCTGACCATAACAACCTCTGGTATAATTACACTTAACCTGCTGCATTGGTGTCCGAGTTCACTGCATGGTAAAGCACTTCCGTATGCTATATGTATATTTACATATCTGATGTCTGTTTTGAGATTATTTCCCTTGTGAATTTTAAATTCATACCCTCCTTACTGCAAGGCAAATGAGCCAAGCTAATGTGTTGTATATAGTTATTTCCTCATGTAATTTATTCTAATACATCACATTATTTACATGGTTTATTGTTTTAAGGTGTATATATGACATGCTGTACTTCTTACCATTGCATAATGTACATATTGTAATATATATAAATTATTTAGTAATATTATAAGGAGCAAAACCAAATGATACATATTCACCACTTGTTTGAAGGATAAATGGTGTTTGTTCTCAATATTTCATGAATGGGTGTCAAACACTAATGAGAATACAACTTCATTATTGTATTAGTTGAAAACAGTATTTTTGTTAACTTCCAGAGATGTCTGTAAAATTTTCTTTCACTCATTTTATAGCTACAGTAAAACCTTGGTTAACCATTATAATGCAGGAGGTAGGTTTGACAGTTAACTGAAAATTATCCATAATCCATCTTACTTTTTTAAACTGGAATTTTAATGATTATGAATGACATAACATCTTGGGTTATCACTGACTGGGTCCCTGGCCTAATGTCCTATGACGGCTCTCTGCAATACATACTTAGTTTACAAAAATGACATAATTGGCAAGGCTATTTAAGTTCTCTTATTTCAGTTTTTTTCCTCTCACTTTATTTTCACTTACCTCTGTTCTTTTTTCTTTTTTCCTCTGGTGCTTAGCCATCTTAGAGGTAATGCAACAAAAGTTTGCCAGCCAGAGCTGCACAAGACTTCGATACTACTCGGACAAAGTCGGGAGCCTCACTCTGATTGAAGGCCATATAGTTTACCACCCCCCATTTTTTATTTTAAGGGAAAAATTTCACCTATCAAACCATAAAACACAATACAAAAAAATACATCCACTTAATTATATACTGATTCACTGCAATAGGCATAACAACAAAAATAGTGTTCCGTGCATCAAGCACATTGCCAACCTTTTGTTTTGCCAGATCTACTTAATTTCATTTTTTGTGTAGTAAGACTTTTTGACACTTGCAGTTTACCAGTTATGCAAAAATGGTTTAGAATAAAGAGAACTTCTGAGGATATTCACAGAAAAGTCAAGTTAAACATTTTATTTGTCATGAAAATATCTTAAACATACAATATGGTCACAGTGTGACATTGTTGTGCTGCTTCCACAGGCCGGAGCTGGGCAGTTAACAGGAAAGAAAAAGATAGAGAGGTTCCAAAACGTTCTACCATTTGTTGCTGCTGCTAAAGTTTTCGAAAGGTTTGAGGCTTCCCAGAAACAATGACTGGGGAGGTATAAATACCGGCAAGGTGTTAGCAGCGGCAGTTGTTTGTTGGATATTGCGACAGTTAACGATTAAAGTGTACCGCAGTAATTTCTTTCATTTGCTTTCGTGCAGCAAAACACCAAGTCAGCCTCCAAGACACAGATTGTCAATTTCACGTCTTTTTACTGCAGCAAAAGTTGTTCTAAATTTCTGCAATTCAGAAATTCGAATCTACCAACCCAAGCAGTTATTTTATTTGTCATTTTTGCAAAAATCAAAATTTTCAAAAATCTTTTCATTAAAGCATAGTTTTGAATAAACATCAAATATAGTTATGTTTGATTGGAGGAATTTAGTAAACAGTGATGTCAAAATGAATTGAAAAAACTATTTGTAGTCAATTTCAGTCACTTCATCACTCGCATTTTTATATTGTTGAGGGACACCATTGCTCCCCGTTTTCAACCTCAGAGGTCTGACTCATTTGTTGTCATCTGCTCTCTTTTCTCTGGTGGTGGAACTATGATGTAATATAAATATATAATAATATCACATTATAATATAAAAATACAAAAAGTACACGGTAAAAAAGATGATGGTTGAAAGTTGAATAGTTAACCAAATGATGGATAATCAAGGTTTTGCTGCATAACTGTGTTTCCTTGTATAGCTATGAGAGAACTGCTATCTATTAAAGGAACTGTGAAATTTGTACTGGATGTCTACTTAAAATTCATAATTGTTAGCAAATATAAGATTATATATAGTCCAAATGTTAGCTACTGTGCATACAAGTAAAACACAAAATCTGATACAAAATGTGTAATGTGAGACTTTGTTACTGTTATGTTTTAAATGAGGAAGGCAAAGTAAAAAGAAATAAATCACCCAGTGACATACAGGTTACTTAAATGAGATTAATTCCAGAAAGGAATAACTGCATTTTTTGTATATCAATAATTGGTCACTGTTTATTTGTTTCTGGTTATGCTCACATTAGTAAATATTGTGACTTTGTGGGTTCATAGAATTAAAAGTCCAATTTGTGAAAATTCTGAATCGTTCTTTATTTCTGTAGAAATACACTGTTCAATTCTCACGTAACAACATTACGTCACATACACAACACAATCTACCAAGGTCGAGTTCTGATTACTCCTGTTACATCAGCTCTCATTACAACACTTCACAGCTGTTCACTTCTGTTTACGACTGACTCTTAGCAAGTCATCGCTCCCTTAAATACCCCACTGATAATTTCCAGACTGTTCTAAAACAAACCAGAAACTGAATAATCTCTATCAGTCAAGAAGTCACCATAAATTTCCATTTACCTCACTTATCAGTGTCGATAAGTCTTTTATCTCCGGTGCTATGTTTATCTGCTCATGCAAGTTCTTTATCTCTGTGAAACACTATCCGTCTGTTGTCTATTTGCGCCAAATCTTTTATGCCCATTGCCGCAACACTAATAATGGTGAAAGGGAATTTATTGTCATAAATAAAGCTGATAATAATGGAAGACTTAACTGGACTTACCTAACAATGCCATGTTTGCGTTTTTTTTTATTATTATTATTAACGTCCTCTGACGTTAAGTCATATTGGTGGAATGAGTAAAATGATGCTCAAATGAGCCCAGCATCCATAGAGCTTAGAGTTACCCAACATGCATCTTTCAGGATAAGGGCAAACCCTGGAGAAAAACCTTATCCAGGTAACTCATCCTGATCGAGATTCGAACTCGGGACCTCTTGAACGTGAGGCAGACATGCTACCATATAAGCTACCAAGGCGGGTGTTAGGGATTTGAAAACATAAAATGTGGCATTTCTGTCAGTACTTTTCTTTGAAATATCATGACTTTCATTACACACACAGACACACATACATAACCCTAGCGCAACAGCCCTATTAGAGGGTCAAGGCTTACCAACTCGACTACCGACCTCACGCCCACTTACTCAAAGTAGAGGTGGGTGATCATCCAACAAATACGGGGAGGAGATGTGGTCAGCATCTCGGCATCCCCCAGCTGGAATGTTGGTTTTCGTGACCAGGGCCACTTACCTAGCATAATCTCCTCACTTTCCTCACAATGCTGAGTGGGCACCGGTCCTTACCCGGGACTTAAAACCTGCACCCAATGGTGGGATCAAATCGGGCAGCTTTCTGTGGGCAGGAGCCAAGAAATGCTGCCTTAGCCTACTATGCCATGGC
Organism: Mantis religiosa; assembly: GCA_030765055.1. NCBI lineage: Eukaryota > Metazoa > Arthropoda > Insecta > Mantodea > Mantidae > Mantis > Mantis religiosa. The sequence goes on from CM060954.1 coordinate 160,529,013, forward strand.
ACAGGATGACTTTCATTACATGCTTGCATTTAATTTCAATTGTCCATTGTTCACATACAGGATACATACAAAATACTAATGAAAAATAAAATGATCAGACAAACCAAATTTGATAATTGCATAGAGACAAATATGGCCATCTTCTTCATAATCTCCTGCACATACAGGATGGACACAGCTAACTTAAAAGAGAGCCAAAATTCACTTCATTAGGGATGTTTTGATTCTTTTTCTTCATGAACAGTTTCTGTAAATATAAGTAATTCCCATATTTGAGACTATTCTCTGCAAGTTTACGTTAATTAAGATTTATCAATGCAGATCCTATGGCTATGTCTTATCATTGTTCTGTAATTACAGTCAGTTTATATAAATGAGCCCTCAGCTATACTTTGAGGTTTAGGACCCTTAATCCCTCAGCTACATTATGTCAGTCACTTTTAATTATAATGATTTGTGAATGATTGCACTGTTGCTGAGTAATTAGACCACTTGACTCTCACCAAGGTGGCCTGGGTTTGATCCAAGGTGGCCTCGGTTTGATCCCAGGTGACGGCATGTGAGATTTGTGGAGGGTGGACAACACAGTGCTGGGTTGGATTTTCTCCGGGTCCTGTGGTTTCATTCGCAAGCATTCCACTGATCTTTCTGATCTATTTCTCTCACTCTCATACCAGACACGGGCTTATCACCCATCCTGGGTACTCTATCTGATCCAGAGATTCTGTTCCTCAACCCGACGTCTGCGGGCATAAGGGTTAGGAGGAACAAGAATCCCCTAACACCACAATAAGTGGTACAACTAAGGACTTTAAAGAAGAGAAAGATTTCTAAACTGTGGTGGAATAAGTTTACTGAAGTTAATAACAAAAGACTATATAAGATGTGTCTATACTTTTCAATGAAACTTTAAATTGTCAACCATTTCACATGCAATGTGAGCAGAACAGAAACAAAATTCAGTGAATACAAAAATCATATCCAACAAGTAACCTTATACATTAAATACCATTACAGCTTACATTCATAGTATTTTCTTATATGTAGCTGGTCTAATAGATGGCAATACCACTGGATGTAACTCAATTCATTCTACTTCTGTATGTTTTCAAACTCTCTACCGCATTTATATCATGTTATTTCACTAGTTTTATGGTTATGAGTTCCCATATATCCTGCAACAGCTGTTAACGTTACGATACTCTACAAATGTGAACTCCAAGCCTTTCTCTGTCTCTGCTACTGTTGTTATATCATTTATGTTTGTTACTCTCATTCAGAAACAGCTTCTGTACTGTTACAGGTTGTATCAGTGTGAAGTGTGGTGGAAGTCTGTGAGAATGTTAGCTATGTATTAAATATTAGCAAAACAAACTTTGTTTCAATATAAACCCTAACTTCCATGTCCCTTTCCTTGTCAATGAAGTACAGTGTCATGAATTATGACAGAAAAAATATGAAACTGCTTGGGGAAAACATAGTGAAGCCATTTTGACATTTATATGCAAAAATTGTCATGCTTATTACTCCAACTTCACTTAAGAAACCGAAAAGTTAAAAAATTGTCATAATTCATCCACAGGCCTTCTTGAAATTCATGAAAATATTCAAAGAACATGGTCTACTCAATACTGGACTGGATTATACTACGCAGGTCCAACTTGGTTTATTGTACATATGTCCCAAAGTGCAGCATCCCCGGGAGGAAGGATGCGGTGAGAGGAGACAAAGGGCAGCTGCTCCAAGGAGCCACGGCAGTGCAGAGTGCAGGATCCATACAACTGGCCTCCTCGGCAAGCCAGAACAAATGGCATGCCATCCACCATGGTTCTCAAATGGCCCACTAGGCTGAACCAGAACATTCTACCAAAGGAGGAAGTGTTTACCAAGAGGATATCATCCTGCCATGCAACACCGACACTTCTACCCTAAAAGAGACCACTAGATGAGAAATGATGTGAAATGATAATGGAAAGACAGGAAATTTGGGGGATGTAATTAACCTAGCCAGCATTTGCCTGGCAACCCAGTGAAACTTCTGAAAAAAAAAAAAAAATCTATGGGTCCGGTAGACCAGTCATGGGAATTGAACTCCCAAATGTGTGCCATAGACGGAACTGCCAGAACCTCTTCCACTTGTTATTCATGACTAAAATTGTTAAATTTAAAACAAAAGGTGAAATGCCACCAAACAATAGATCCAGAGTATAACAAGTAAGTTGTAAGGATTTTGAAAAATGGGCCAAACTACATCAAACTAAAAGAAACCTAAAAAGGAGAGTCAAAGAGCATTTTAGAAACATCAAATTAAACAAGAAGATAAGTCAGTAGGAACATTTTACTTTTGGAACAAAAGCCATGACGACCTAAATCCAGAATTATTAAAAGGTGTGATAAAAAAAACAAACTGACAACGTGGGAGAACATCTTAATATGGCAAAATAAAGAGTAATAAACTTTGAAATCCCACCAGTCGATAATTTGATAAACAATTTCATAATTCCACTATCATCAGAGAGAAGACCACAGGCAACAACAACAGATGACAGTTAGACCTTCAAAAGTAAGCAACAGCTGCAGAAACTAATCCTTCAAAAATGCCAGAAGAGTGACTACTCAAACATTCTAAACTGGTTGTTAATTATGCATGGGCTATTATGCATTGTATATGACTTCCTCTATTAGTCTTTATTTATTTTCAAAAGTTTTTTACATATTATTGTTACAAAAATTTATTTACAAAACCTACTTTTGCCTAGCCAGGGCAGAAATTGTCTGAATGTGCTCTATGCAAGCACATAGAGGTAGCTGGAGCGATTGTCTATTGTTTAACAGCAAGCCTTGCAAGGTAGATGAAAAACAAAAGAAAGTATACAGCTTAAAACATGGAAAATTAAAATTAGCAAGATTTCATTAACAGCTAATGCTGCAAAATATTAACTAGCCATAATAATGCTATAAATTACACATTTAAATTTGTGAAAGTTTTATTTCCATCCTTCTAAGAAACTGGAAGATAATATCTGAATTTTAATGTTTGAGCTAGATTGATCTCATACTCTCAGATAAGTCATCCATCTTCCTACAACGTTATTAGTCACAAAACATCCAAATACCAATACAAATTTTTCTTGTCTAATGGAATTTCTCCATTCCTTTTTTGAAAATGTGTAGTGTTTAACGCCCGCTTTTACTAAATACGACTCCGCAGGCGATGACACTGATGGTACATGAGATGAAGATGGAGCACCAGTGGAATGAGATGGCGGGGGAAACCTGAGATCCCGGAGAAAACCCGCCCCAGCGCCGTGTTGTCCACTACAAATCTCACTTTGCGGTCGCCTGGGATCGAACCCTGGCCGCCTTGGTGAGAGCCAAGCGGTCTAACCACTGAGCCACGGCGCGGCCCTTCCTTTTTTGATTTACTATAATTTGAAGAATTACGGAAAATAATTATATATATTTTAAACTCTATTCATGTGTTTCCTGCGATGTTTCGAGACTACTGCAACTATGGAAATGGTGTACATTACTTTGTTTGATTTCCAAAGCTTACCGTATTGTTCTACACGACTGTCACAACACCGTCACACGCAACAAACACAAATAAAATCACGTTTTCAACGTTCACTACGGCATTTAGACATATTATCGCAGTCACGACGGAACAAGTAATGTCCAGAAATATGATTCGAAACATCGATACTTGAATGCGATCTTTTACTCATTGAAGAGCGCGCGGTAGAAAACAGCTGAAAGCCGATTAGCGTCATTGCCCCTTCGTCATGATTTGGCGATTTGGCAAGAATTATCATGTAAAAATAATAAATATAATGCATGAAGATTAATCATAAAGTTGCTAAAGTAGTTGGTAGGGACGACGGTTTTTCAATATGTAATTAAATAATTGGCAAGAACGCTGATCTATTAGTACACTTGCAATGCGACCTTGAACTTGCCTGAATGGCACAGGTGCGAGGTGAAATTTTCACCTTGCAACAGGAGGGAGGTGCTGACAACTGGTTTATTTGACAGCTACGTTCTTATTTTTTGCGAGTTGACTGCTGTACAGTTTGATTTTCTGTAATAGATTATTCATTATCAATAATTTAAAGAATTCGTGCTCTGCTAAATATGAATTTGACTCGAGAACACTGTCGAGTTATACTTTTTTCTCGAAGAACTGTTACCTAAGACAGTTTATTACTGATGAAAATATTGTTTTTCGCGCAAACTTTGAGCTTGCCTCACCTTGATAGTCACGCCTCGCTACTGGACCCACGTGTGACTGTACAATAGAAAGAGCCCTGAAGAGTAGCCTTAGTTCTTTGAGTCATTATTCTCTCTTATTTTAATGAAAATTATTATTTGGAGCTTCCCTCGCTTTGAAAGTCACGCCTCGCTACTGGACCTACGTGTGACTGTACAATAGAAAGAGCCCTGAAGAGTAGCCTTAGTTCTTTGAGTCATTATTCTCTCTTATTTTAATGAAAATTATTATTTGGAGCTTCCCTCGCTTGAAAGTCACGCCTCGCTACTGGACCTACGTGTGACTGTACAATAGAAAGAGCCCTGAAGAGTAGCCTTAGTTCTTTGAGTCATTATTCTCTCTCATTTTAATGAAAATTATTATTTTGAGCTTTCCTCGCTTTGAAAGTCACGCCTCGCTACTGGACCTACGTGTGACTGTACAATAGAAAGAGTACTGAAGAGTAGCCTTAGTTCTTTGAGTCATTATTCTCTCTTATTTTAATGAAAATTATTATTTGGAGCTTCCCTCGCTTGAAAGTCACGCCTCGCTACTGGGCCCACGTGTGACTGTACAATAGAAAGAGTCCTGAAGAGTAGCCTTAGTTCTTTGGGTCATTATTCTCTCTTATTTTAATGAAAATTATTATTTGGAGCTTCCCTCACTTTGAAAGTCACGCCTCGCTACTGGACCTACGTGTGACTGTACAATAGAAAGAGTCCTGAAGAGTAGCCTTACTTCTTTGAGTCATTATTCTCTCTTATTTTAATGAAAATTATTATTTGGAGATTCTTTCGCTTTGAAAGTCACGCCTCGCTACTGGACCTACGTGTGACGGTACAATAGAAAGAGTACTGAAGAGTAGTCTTAGTTCTTTGAGTCATTATTCTCTGTTATTTTAACGTAAATTATTATTTGGAGCTTCCCTCGCTTTGTAAGTCACGCCACCACTGTTGGTGATGAATCTTGGATTTATTGTTATTATTCAGGGGGGGGGGGCAATCATCTCCATGAGTCTCTAGATCAGAATTGGACTCTATAGAAATAAGATAAATTCACAGAGAAAATAAGAAAATCAATCAATCTCTTTCTTCTAGAACATATCGATACCAAATAAGTTGTAAAAGGATTGTGAAAAATGCGACATATGTCAAACTATAGAAATCTAAACACCAGAGTGAAATAGCACTATAGAAACATCAAAATTAAACAAGAAGATAAGTCAGCAGTAGCATTTCACTTTTGGAATGAAAACCATAACCTTGACCTAAATCCAGAATTATTAAAAGGTGTGATAAACCAAAACAAACTAAAAACATGGGAGAACATCTTAATTCGGAAAAATAAAGACAGAGCAATCAACCTTGAAATCCCACAAGTTAACGGTTTGATAAAAAGTTCATAGTTCTATCAACATAGAGAAGACTACAGGCAACAACAACAGATGACAGTTGGACCTTGAAATGGAAGCAACAGCTGTAGAAACTAGTCCTTCAAGAATTAAAATGCCAGAACAGACTACTCATTGTAAACTGGTTGTTAATTATGCATGGGCTATTATGCATTGTATGTGACTTCCTCTATTAGTTTTTATTTATTTGCAAAGTTGTTTTACAGTTGTTTTTATTGTTACAACTTTATTTACAAAACCTACTTTTGTCTAGTCAGGGCAGAAATTGTCTGAATGTGCTCTATGCAGACACATAGAGGTAGCTGGACCGATTGTCAACTGTTTAACAGCAAGCCTTGCAGGGCAGATGAAAAACAAAAGAAAGTATACAGCTTAAAATATGGAAAATTAAAACTAGAAACATCTGATTAACAACTAATGCTGCAAAATATTAACTAGCTATAATAATATAAATTACACATTTAAACTTGTGAAAGTTTTATTTCTATCTTTGTAAGATACTGGAAGGTGATATCTGACTTTTGTTTGAGCTAGATTGATTTCTCACTCTCAGAAAAGCCATCTTGCTACATTTTTATTGGCTTCAAAACGTATATTTACCTTCAAATACCAATACAAGTTTTTATTATCAAATAGAGTTTCTCCACTCCTTATTTGATTTACTATAATTTGAAGAATTACATAAAATAATTATATATACTTTAAAATTTATTCATGTGTTTCCTGTGATGTTTCGAGACTGCTGAACTATGGAAATGGTATACATTACTTATAAGTTTGATTTCCAAAGCTTACCGTATACGACGACTGCCACAGCATAGTCACACGCAACAAACACACGAATAAAACCACGGTTTTAACGTTCACTGCGGTATATAGACATACTATCGCGGTCAGACGGAACAAGTAATGTCCAGAAATATGATTCGAAACATCTGCGATCTACAATCGATATTTCGAATGCGATGTTTTACTCATTGAAGTGCGCGCGGTAGAAACAGCTGAAAGCCGATTAGCGTCATCGCCCGTTCGTCATGATTTTACGATTTGTAATGCCCAAGAATTTTCATGTAACCATAATCGTGAAGATTAACGATAATATTGCTAAAGCAGTTGGTGTGAGATGACGGTTTTTTCAATATGGAATTAAATAATTGGCGTGAACGCTGAGCACACTTCTCTTGCGAACGTTAACTTGCTCACTCAATTTGTATTACTGAATGGCACATGTGCGAGGTGAAATTTTCAACTTGAAATTAAGGGCACATAAATGCAATACGAGGGGGATTTTCTTTTTTACTTTCTTTCCTTTTTTCTTTTAATTTACGTCCTCCAATGTCAAATTTCTTGGTAAGAAATGCATAGAGAGTAATGCAAAGGATTTATATAATTACCTACCTGATGCAATTAAAGAAATAAAGGATGAAGCAAAAATAAAAGTAGAAATTAAGCCCTATCTTATAAAAAATGCCTTTTATTCAATAGAAGAGTACAAAACAGGCATCATTTTATAAGGTTAGCTGTTACCTCTCCGGGAGGGGTGGGTTCTGAACCAAAATGTTATAGTGTATTAAATTTTGTAATTGTATATAAATTGCTTAAGTCTTATACATGCTAATTGTATATCTATTGGACAAAAGTTTAAAATTTGTAAGTGTAAAATGTACTGTTATCTTTTCTCTTGACGGACGTAAAATGTTATTACAAAGGTGAATAAATCTGAATCTGAAAAAGTCATATCAGACGAGTGAAATGGTGATTAGAGTTACCCGACATTTGTCTTTGAGGATAAAGGAAACTCCCGGAAAAAACCTTATCCTGGTAACTTATCCGTCCGAGGTTCGAACTCATGACCTCTTGAATGTGAGGCAGACATGCTACCATCTACACAACCGAGGCGGGCAATAGGAGGGAGATGCTGACAATTTTTGAAATGTCTAGTTTCTAATGTTTATTTGACAGCTATGTTCTTATGTTTTGCGAGTTGACTGCCGTATAGTTCGATTTTCTCTAACAATTTAGTATCAATAATTTAAAGGCGATTTCAGGAATATTTTCTTAGAGAAATGAAAATGTCTACATTTTCAAATAAGGATTGTACATGTTCAGTGACTCTCTGCAGACAATGAGCAATGCACGTCACACGCACCAATTCTGGATACAGCTGTTGTATTTTCTTTGCTGCCTTTTGCATATATGCGGCTACATCAGTAACCAGCAGGATAACATTTTCTCTTTTAACAATCTCTGGTCATAAAGGTGACATTGACTGCTCAAAAGCATTAAAGATATTTAAATGATTTACTCTTCCTAGTAACTCTGAAAATTTTTCCTCAGAAGGTTTACACTTAGTGTTTTTATTTACGGAAACTCATATTCTGTTGTTGGACACAGAGTTTCTAATATCCTGAAGTATTTGAAAGTAATGAGTTGGTAATTCAAACACAAACATCACTTGAACATGTTTCGGAGAATGTTTTGTCCCCATCGTCAGCAATTATCTGACTGGTTGGATCCGTGGTTTCTTGAACTGAGCTGGTTGTGTATGGTGGCATCTGTTGTCTGTGAGATGAACTTCCAAAGAGAGTTTTCAGGCGGCAATTCGAAATTTAAAGTATACTAATACACAAATAAAAATATTTAGTAAATATTTTAAAGTATACTGTTTGTTGTGTGTTTGGAGGAATTTAGTAACAGTGACGTCAAAATTAATATAAAAATTATTTGTGGTTGGTTTATTGACACTCGTCACTTACTTTTTCATATATTTATGAGAGACTAGTTTCAAAGGCCCTGGCCTCCATTTTCAATCTCTTCCCAACTGGCAACTGTTGTTATCTGCTCTCTCTGGTGGTGGAACTATGAACTTTTTTGTCAAATTATCTGCTGGCGGGATTTCAAAGTTCATTACGCGATCCTTATTTTTCCAGATGAATATGTTCTCCCATGTTGTCAATCTATTTTGGTTTATCACTCCTTTTAATAATTTTGGATTTGGATCAATGTCATGGTTTTCATTCCAAAAATGAAATGCTACTGCTGACTTGTCTTCTTGTTTCAATCTGATGTTTCTAAAGTGTTCTTTGACTCTGGTTTTTAAATTTCTTTTTGTTTGACCTATGTAGCATTTTTCACAATTCTTGCAATTTATTTGGTATATTCCAGATTTGTTACCTGAAGGAATTTCATCTTTTGTTTTTGAATTTAGTAATTTTAAAATTGAGTATCTATTAGTAGGTGCCAAGATGATATTTTGTTCCTTGAATATCTTTTTAAATTTATTAAATGTTTTTGGATGATATGTGAATGAACTGAATATGCTGTTGCTTTCTTTTTCTTTAATAAATGTGGTTGCTTCCTTAATGGTTTTCTTTAGTTTAGATTTTCTAATTTTCTTCAACACCAAACTTTTGTTGTATCCGTTTTCTTCTGCTATGTGTATTATTGCTTTTTGTTCCTTGAAATATTCTTCTTTTTCCATGGGTATGTTGACTAGTCTGTGTGTAAGGCTGTTTATTATTGCATGTTTATGTGTAATTGGGTTGTGGCTATTATTTTTTATATAATTTTCTGAATGTGTTGGCTTCCTGTAAATTCCAAATTTTATTTTTGTATCATTCCTGATGATATTTAGATCCAAGAAAGGTAGTTGTCCATTGATTTCCTTTTCTATTGTGAATTTGATAGTCCTTTCTTGCAGATTGAGTAATTTTAATGCATCATCTAAATGTTTACTTGGTACAATTGCAAAGATGTCGTCAACATATCTATACCAAACCTTGAAGATCAATGGGAAGGACTTTTTAATTTGTGTTTCAAATGCACTCATAAATAAGTTAGCCAAAAAAGGTGAAAGTGGATTGCCCATTGATAATCCTGATTTCTGCTTGTAGTGTTTTCCATTAAAGCTAAAGAAGTTTTGTTCAATGCATATTTTTGTTAGAGAAATATATTCTTCTGCTTCTATTGCTTCCATATCAATTGTATCTAGCCATTTTTTTAACACAGTCTGCAATTTTTCTGTTGGTATGCTTGGAAATAAAGATGTGACATCAAATGAAACCAGTCTGTCATTTTTGTCCAAATTTATATCTTTGATTTTTTCTACTAAATCTAAAGAGTTTCTTAAATTTGCACTTTCAAATTTTGGAAAACTATTAAATTTACTTAGTAACCATTTGGCCAAATTATATGTGGGGGCATTTATGCTACTAGTAATAGGTCTCATGCCTTTCCCTGTTTCATCTTGGCACCTACTAATAGATACTCAATTTTAAAATTACTAAATTCAAAAACAAAAGATGAAATTCCTTCAGGTAACAAATCTGGAATATACCAAATAAATTGCAAGAATTATGAAAAATGCTACATAGGTCAAACAAAAAGAAATTTAAAAACCAGAGTCAAAGAACACTTTAGAAACATCAGATTGAAACAAGAAGACAAGTCAGCAGTAGCATTTCATTTTTGGAATGAAAACCATGACATTGATCCAAATCCAAAATTATTAAAAGGAGTGATAAACCAAAATAGATTGACAACATGGGAGAACATATTCATCTGGAAAAATAAGGATCGCGTAATGAACTTTGAAATCCCGCCAGCAGATAATTTGACAAAAAAGTTCATAGTTCCACCACCAGAGAGAGCAGATAACAACAGTTGCCAGTTGGGAAGAGATTGAAAATGGAGGCCAGGGCCTTTGAAACTAGTCTCTCATAAATATATGAAAAAGTAAGTGACGAGTGTCAATAAACCAACCACAAATAATTTTTATATACTGTTTGTTTTTTATAATTAGCAACTTTTCCCAAACATCAAGTTCGGCTGCATTACTGGCTGGTTTTAATAGTTTTATATTTGGTACAATTTCATGATTGGTAAACCAGAAATGGTGGGCTATTGCTGATTTTTCTATTTGTTTGTATTTCACACATCTCATATGTTCCTGTATTCTAATATGTAAACTTCTTTTGGTTTTTTCTATGTAGAACTTATTGCAGTCCGAGCAGTTGATTTTGTATATACCTGATTTCTTGTTTTCAGGTACTGGGTCTTTCAAGTTGTTGCATGATAAGTTTTTTAAACTGAAGTATGTCTTCGTAGCACACTTTAAGTACTCCTTATGTATTATGTACTCGGATGATAATATTTTTCCTGTATATTTTTCTAAAATGTGCCTGAAATAACTAAGTTGATGATCTATAATTGTGCACAAATTTTTGGCTAAACTTCCAGGCTCTAGCGATGGATTATTGTTATGATCCTAGAAAATCCATGGGTCTCTTCAACAGAACCTTAGTCTACAAAAATAAGACAAATTAACAGAGAAAATAAAAAAAAGCAAAAAAAATACGACTCATCCAAAATTTAATAATAAAACAAAGCAGTTGCTACTTCTCTTTCTTTTAAAACATATCAATATTGTAGCTTTAGAGGACAAATACAATGTTACTGCTATTGGTACACGAATGTTGGTTTACCGTAAATATTTTTAAAAATTTGCCTTGGTGAAAAGTGTCAAAAGGAAAAATAAATTTACATTGCGAGAACATCATGTCACATTCACCAAAACCAATAACTGACTATCCGGATGCCCTGGTGGGTAGAGCCTGTAAATAGCCCTGACTGAGCATCTTGTAATTTCTATAAGTTTCCAAAACTTAAAGATAAATAAGTGGAATCATTTTTAACTATAAGGTGGAGTGAAAAATTATAAAAATCTGGTTTCTGAAATATCTCAACTCAAGTGGCATTATTGCTTTACAAGACCTGTTTTACTGCAAGTAAATTTGTATTTATGTTAATGGTGAATATTAAAAAAAAAAAAAAATCTTTCTTAATTGTAAAAACTATTTGTAGTCGGTTTATTGACACTCATCACTTACTTTTTTCATATTATTGAGGAACTAATTTCAAAGGCCATTGCCTTCATTTTCAACCTCTCTCCAACTTTATTCCAATGTGTAAGGATTGTGATACAATGAAGCACAAAATTAAAGAAATAGATAAATCATAGGTAGTGTACCATTTTTGGAAAGAGAATCATGATATAGAACGAGAAATCCACTTATTAAAAAGTGTCCAAGGTCCAGCTGCATTAACCACGTGGGAAAAAATCTTCATAAAGAAATATGAAAGAAAATTGTTTAATTTTGACACTATCTTTAAAGAAAACCCAAACTTCAAATTCATCAAGATACCAAGAGATGCACCTATCACCTCCAATGAGTTCACCAAACCAACATCTATTAGTCAACAACAGCTGATGTTAGGAAGATCCTAACGAAACACGTTCTAGGTAAATATTAGCAATAAATGGGGCTCTCTCCAACTGTTTCATTTTCTCAAATGTCACACATGGAATCTCAGTTTGATGCTGTCTTGATCTGATTCCCTTTAAGAAGTAAGCATGAAATGTTCTTCCTTTCTTGGAAAATATAAAAATAATGAGGAATAAAAACAGACTAAACTTTGGCATTTACAGAAAACCAACACAGACAGACAACTACATAAAAGCTAATGGCTACAACCCAAGATCCCACAAACAGGCAATCTTTAATAGTTTAGCACACAGATTGGTCAACATCCCTCTCACAGCAGAAGAATAAAAAATAGAATACAACAAAATAATTGAAATAGCACAAAAAATAACTTTCCCAAATCATTAGTGGACAAAAAAGTGAACTTAGCAAAAAAGAAGAAGCTACTACAGGAAACCACAACCCTCTCAGCTACAGAAACTAATATGATTTTCAAAAAATTCACTTACCATTTATGGGCCTATGATAAATTAAAAAAAGTCTTCAAAAAACAAAACATTCAACTAGCACCAGTCAACCATTTCTCCTTAAAAAACCTAATTTGCTCAAATAACAAAGATGCCATTCCATCTAACAAAAAATCTGGTATATATCAAATTGAATGCAATGACTGTAGTCAAATTTATATTGGAAAAACCAAAAGAAATTTAGAAACAAGAGCAAAGGAACACTTTAGAAACATAAAATATAAACAATTAGAAAAATCAGCAGTTGCCACACATTTTTGGGGAAGAAACCACAACATAAATCCAGAACCAAAACTACTAAAACATACATCAGGAAAACAAGAACTATCCACATGGGAACAAATCTTCATTTCAAAAAATAGGAACAAAGTATTCAATTTCGACATCCCCCAGAAAGATTTGTTCAGCAAGTTCCTTGAACCGCCACCAGAGGAGACCTGTGACAATGAGAACCAGTCGAGAGCCGGCTGATGATAGAGGCAAAGCCTCAGAAACATGTTCCGGAAAAATTTAAAAGTAAGTGTTGTTTAGTGTCATTAATCGACTCTCTTTAAAGTTAATGAAATGTTCTCTTTTGTACATCGGAGAGTGGGACGGAGTGATAACATAGTCCTTGTGATTTATTTCTCATTCTCAGAAAGTATGTACATAGACTTAGGACTGGCTCCAGTAGTTTTGCTGTCCCTCCTTCATGCTTTCAGTTATTACTAACTTTTATGCATAATGTTAGTCCCCCAAGACTATTTATTTATAACATAATGAGTAATCCTTGACAGCAGTGATTTTGTTGTCATTATGGCTGGTTTCTGTGTAGGTAACGAGTGGACAGCTCAAGCTGTGATCGTTCAACTCATCAAAATACACAACAAAGCATACTGTCAACCCATGCCCTGAATCCAAAAAATGCACCTGAATTTTTCTAAGTCGCACTTTCTAATTTGTGATTTACTGCACCAACTTCACCCTTGCTCCACAAAAAGTGCCAAAACCTGTACCTTTGAGAACAACTGCAACAAAATGGTTATATCAGCTTTCGCAAATTCTCCCACAATTTCTCCCAGGTTCACATAAACAATGTTTAGTTTTTCTTTTGTACACATAACCCTAGAAGGAATGGATGATGATGAAGGAATCACAGGAATTATCACAGGAATGGACTAGAGGAATGGACAACATAAGCGGTAGAGTTTACCTGGCTGGAAGGTGCCTGTGGTTGCCGCCCAAGCCACCGAAGGCTCCCCTCAAGTGAGAACTAGAGAAGGCTCAATCCAGCAATAGCCACCACCTGACAGAGTCAAGAAGAGCTCTAAATTGCAAGCCTCTATACCATGTGCCCTAGAGTTGTCTGTAACATGAAAGAAGGAAAGGAAATGGGAGAGCCAAGACACATCACTTTAGCACTTGGCATGCCAATCACGGAAAAAGCCAAGATGTACATTAGCCGTCATGGGAAAGAGGAAGGAAACGCAATGCGAGGTAAAGCTACAAGAAACAAGAGGTTTGAATTCCTGTTATTGGATCTGCTGGGAACTTTAGAAAGGTAAACCTGTTTAAAAATAGGAACACCATCACATTTATTGTGCATTCTGAAATAATATTACATTCTTCAATGAAAATAATCATTATTTCAGCTACAATTATTCCATTATCTTCTTCATGCTGTAAACTCAGCACTGAAATACACTTATATAAAATGCGCATTGAGATTATGTAGTGAGGTAACAATATATATGTGTGCCACAGAAAAGTAATTGTTATAACGCCTTTGCAAGGAGTAGTAACACTTCATGGGACAGTAATTATATTACATCAGAGTAAAGAAAAGTTATTACGATTTAGAAAATAGCATCTTCAAATTGATATTATAAAGTCGTGGAAACAAAAAATGAGAATCTGAAATACAACAAAGTTTGTGGAAGTTTACAGTGAGAGATGTTGGTTTTGTTAGAAAATGCAAAGGCTTTGTTTCCAGAAATAATGTCACAACCTTATTTAGTCTTCCATTAAAAACTTAATAGGTATATCATAAATGCCATAAGGAGTGCACAAAGGTATGTAATACATAATTACTTTGAATACCCGAGTTAATAACCAACTTCAGCGTTGGTACAAGGGGGCTATGGTAGCAGTAGAAAGCATTCACATCATGCCCAGTATCTTCTGCTTACAGTAAATATACAAACTTGCAGAAGCAGAGTTCCTGAGTACGTTAAGTGTAATTTACAGAGTTCAAACTTTTATTTCTGTCTGGAGCAGAGTATTATTTGTCATATAGAAATGAGCAAACTGTGTTGCTTTAAGAACATGCAATGAGGACTAAACCATCATATCATTTATGACACATGGAAATTAATTGTTCTTTCACACTCGCCGTGTGTAGGCTAAATTGTGGAAACGTAGAGTCAGACTGAAAACTTCAATGCCATAGCCGGGATTTGAACCACGGATCTTCTGGTCTCCGTCCAGCCGCTCTAACCATTGAGCTACTATGGCCAACGTGCTGATATGACATTAAATTCTCCAACTGACTCGTATTTTTCCCAGTAAACCACTTAGGAGTTCTCATAAACACATGAGACAATTTCCATTAATTGTACCTAATAGTAGTCCGAACTATAAAGCCTGGGCCTTAAAGTACTTACAGCATAGTAAGTCGTTATTAAGGTAGTTGTCTCATGTGTTTATGAGAACTCCTAAGTGGTTTACCAGGAAAAATAGGAGTCAGTTGGAGAATTCAATGTCATATCGGCACGTTGGCCATAGTAGCTCAACGGTTAGAGCGGCTGGATGGCAACCAGAAGATCCATGGTTCAAATCCCGGCTATGGCATTGAATTTTTCAGTCTGACTCTACGTTTCCAGAATTTATGACACATATTACAAATATAAAATGACTCTGTGAAACATGAAAGCAGCAATTAATTAAACAATACATAAAATTAATGCAGCCACAATAATTTTACTCAAAAAACAAGAGTGGAATACTTCAATATATTGCTGTAAGCAGTAATGCAAGATAATATGCACACCTGTCAACACACCCACATATTCTAAATCACCTTGCATTTTACCTTCTTGGGCCGTATTTTGAAACATTTCACTCTTTTTTAAAATGGACTGGAAATGGTGTTATTATTCCAAAATCTCTTACATACCTTTTCTTTTGTCACTTATTCTACTCTTCTTTAAGTCAGAATTTCTAAAAAAAACTCGGGAAATACAGAGAAGAAGGGTCTAACTAGTTTCCTAGTTGGAAATAGGCAACAATAGCAGCAAAAATGGAAAGTGATCAAGAAAGGAAAGAAATATGTTGTACGACTAGACAGGTAAATTTACGTAGAAATAACAGGATGAGAAACGGTAGGTGACTGAAATAAAATTAGGGATGGGTCCTTGATATTTACATGGTATTGACATAGAACGATACTCCCGAAAATTCACTTGGTACTTTTTCACTATTGTCACCCAATCGTCGAAGTAACAACAAAACCAGCTGACAGGAAAGAAAGAGACAGACAGCATCCAAGCCACACCCACACGTGTGACTGGTTGGCACTTGCTGAAGGAGTGGCGGAGAGGGGGAGACAGAGTGACAACCGGATGGTTCTCTCTTTTTCTCCCTTCGTTGTGAAACTTCAGCAACTTTCGAGTAGGTCCAGTGAGTTCTAGAACGAGTGGAGGTGTAAAATAGTCCCGGCCAGTCAGCGAGAGGCAGAGTTTGGCAGGAGCCAGGAGTGTACAGAGATGCAGTCATTCGGGAGATGAGGAGCAATGTGAACATGCAGCAAACGGACTTGAAGATTTTGTACATGTGTGTTAGGTGATTCTCCTGATATTAGGGTGTACAAAGTGTCTTTCTATGGAAATAAAGAGCATTTTGAATTTCTGCAAACTCGACTTTTATTTTAAAATCATGAAATATTATGCTGCAAGTAGAACATTACAAAGCCTGAGAAATCACACAGTAGCATTATACAAGAAAATAATCATGTGTCATCTGTCAGTTAAGAGTTCCCAAGAAGAAATCACTACATATCTCAACGACGATTTGTCACCTCCTCTTTCTAGTACACTGGATTACTGGAAAACAAATTAAAAATTTCCAGGACAAACTCAAATTAGCTGCTAAATATTTGTGTATTCCACCTGCAAAAGTTTTCTCTGAAAGACTATTTAGTACAGCAGGACTCATATGTGACATAAAGAGAAGTAGACTTGACACCAAAAAAGTGAAAATGCTAGTATTTTTGAACAGAAACTTATAAAAGTGCACTGTTTTGCTTTTAAATGTCTAATACAGAGCTTAAAAATAAGAACACTGATGGTTTTAGTTTTGTATCATTGAATATGTGCATCTAATTAATTTCATTGGCATTACACAGTTCTCCCAGCATTCTATTTTGTATTGAAACTAGGAGTAGAAATGTTGGTAGCAAATATTAAAGTATCGGGTATCATGGAAAATATTGTATATCGGTATTGTCACCATGTGGCATTGTTGTGCTGCTGCCATAGGCCGGAGCCAGGTGCTCGACAAGAGAGAGGCTCCAGAACGTTCTGTTCATTGTTGCTTCCACTAAAGTTCTCAAAAGGTCTGCAGCTTTCAAGAAACCGCTGCTGGGATATACGGTATACCATAGCAAAGAAAGTCTCCGAGGCCTTAGATGCAGGGGGGGTTGGAAAAAGTCTGTCTCCACACCCTCCCTGGATAGTTTTATGACACCCCATGTTAGTTCAGTTACAAACCATTCAAAAACATTCTGAGGCTTCCACTTTTGTGAATAAATCTTCTCAATTTTAGTGTACAGAGTGAATAGGGTGCATATTTTTTTTTAATTTTTCTACTCCTTGTGTTGCATACATTCTCTATCACACATATTTGTTGTCCTTCTCCCACTGTGTAATGGTGGCACTGTGTGGCACATTCCTTTCAGGGACTTACTTTGCTTTGGTGGATAATATAAATACCAGCAAGGTGTTAGGAGTGGCAGTTATTTCTTGGTTATTGTGACAGTCGACGATTGAAGTGTACCATAGTGATTTCTTTTATGTTTTCGTTTAGCAAAACACCAAGTTAGCCTTGAAGACACCTGATTGTCAATTTGACGTCTTTTTACTGCAGCAAAAGTTGTTCTAAATTTCTGCAAACCCGATTTCCGAATCTATGTAACCCTTGCAGTTGCAGTGTCAATAATCGAGTATCAAGAAAAACTGATATCAACCCATCCCTAGCAAAAATGAAAGAATGGCAAGATGTTAGTTGTAAACAAGAGAATAGAATATTAATACTTAAGGGGGTGAGTGAGTGTGTGGTGTTTTAGGGCCCGTCGACAACAAGGTCATTTGGGCCCGTAATACTTAAGGGTAAAGTTGTCAAATAATAACTACCCAATTGAACCAATAGGGCAAAGGGAAAGGGAAGTTGCAATATAGGTCAGTAAAACTAAGCAATAGAGAATAGAAAAAAAAGTGTTCAGACTGAAAATAAAAGCATGTGGAAACTAAATAACCGATTGAAACAACTACAATAAGGAAAGAATGGATAAAACGGAGCTATGAAATATGACTAACATAGACAGAAACTTTGACAAAACCTCTAAGAAATCAAAGCAAAATCAGTCACTTTAACAACGTGGTATATTAAAATTTTTTAAAAAATTAAAAAAAAAATTGCTTAAATTAAATTAAAGGTTAAGTTTCTCCAACCAGTTCTTATGTAACAAACACAAAATTATAATTTGAGGTCCGTCTTTGCATTTCATCAAGAAACAGAGCTTTGCGTGTACTGCATTTTTCTGTATTATATTATATACAATTGTATGGAATGCTGTTAGGTATATATGAATGCTTTCTACATGTCAAGTACACAAAAGCAAAACAAATTAGCGTAGCAGTATACTAAACATGAAACAAGTGTATAATGTGCGTAATCTATACCATTTACTAATGTATCATACACTTTAAAACAATGTAAATATAACAAAAATGCAGCAAGTAAAACCATCTTTGGTTAATTATATGTGCCTACCATTTTTAACAGAACATATCATTATGACACATTGGTACAATGTATGAAAAATAATAGGCGTACATTCATGACTATTTACAAAATGCTGAGATTTTAATATTCAAACTCACAAATCCCATATTCTTTTAAATTATTAATTAACTATAAACACAATGTTAATAAAATTAATTACTTATTATTAGCACATCGTTGGTTGGTGATTGATATTTTCAGGAACGAGGGCGGCCAGCAATTAACAATAAAATTTAAATGTAAACGTACTGAAATGAACATCATATACTTCATAATTATTTCTTCTTTAGGTGAAAGAGGTGCCACTTTTGGTTGGTGACATTTTACCTTTCATTTCACGAACATCCTTTGAAACAACAAAGATTGACAAAATACTAACAAGAAATTCACAAATCCTTTACTGAATGAATAAGAAATAAATCAGGAATGGCCATGGAAGTCTGCACATTTATTGAATGGAATGGCTTATCACAGAGCAGATGCAAGTCTAGATGAAATCACCCACACAGCGATTCTAAATTCTTTAAAAAGAAATCACAGAATTCCTTTCTAAAGCAAAATAGCACCCTAAGTGATTACCCAGCAGTCGGATACCTTTCAAATAAAACAATATGTAAGTGTGCATTGACTTTAATTTCAAAACTTTTTCTGGAATAACTCAAACAGTAAATGAAGCACTAAACATGCCTGCATCACTGAAACTGAGATGAATTAACCATTAGTGTTGCCAACTGCACAGATATAATCCTAAATGACTCTCAAAATCTTATAAAAGAATAATCAATAACTGGTACAAATGCTATTAATTGTTACTTTAACTCTAATGCATTGCAATGTCAGTGAACATGAATTTTAATTATGCGATTGGAGAAATTCAGTAACAATGATGTCAAAATTAATTGAAAAAGGTATTTTCAATTGGATTTTAACACTGTAACTTTTTTATATTATTGAGGGACTAGTTTTGGATAAAAAGATTTCTTAAGTTTTTCTAAAAAAGATAAAATTTCAAATAATAACAAAATGCAGAATTTATCTGTTTAGATTGTGATTGGTTTTACCGGAGGAAGAAAGCTTTGAGAGTTATGACATATTTCAGCCGGAAGTACGTGCAGTACATGTGATGTCAGGCAAGAGCCATGTAGCACCAAGTTGCCTATATAAATAGCGCTGTGAGTACAGAATCTGAGGGTTCAGTCAGCTATAGTGCACTCGATGACAACAATGTAGCTGCCACATACCAAATGGAACTATTAAATTTACAATGCGACGATTTATTGAAGAACAAATATACACAGAAGAAAGACTTAGCTGATTTTTATAAGAATGGCCCCCAAACCAGATATCCGAAGTTGTATTCACTTGCCGCATGGACATTGTGTATGTTACATACGTGTGTGAACAATTTTTTTTCTGTAATGAAATTAGCTAAGTTCAAACCCTGAACTACCTTGACGGATTACAATCTAACATGCAGCCTTCGGATACAAATTTTCCAGACATTACGTCCTGACATTGATAAACTACTTAGTTAAAGGAAAACGAAACAGAAGTGTCAGAAAATGTAATTTTGTTCTGAATGGGTCTCCTCTAATTTGCAGAGAAAATTACTTTGTTTCATTTTCTTTACATTATAACATGCCTGACCTTCAGCTAAACTATGAGTTGAAGTTTTATATATTTTCTCATAGCACAGAGCTAAACTGTAATTGTTTATAAACTGTGACCAACTGTGTAATTAAAGCAGTCAGCATTAATATTACAATACTCAAGATGCAAGTTGTACATATTGTTAATACCCGATACGTTTCCTGTCTTTCCTATGCTGTCAGAACCCCAACACATCAAACTATTTCCTTCCTCTTGGGCATCAGAAATCAGCGCAGTAACGTCATATGCTAACCTGCCTTTCGTTCGGGGGCGTATTTGGCGGTTAGAGCTGATGTCACACTGTCTTCCCCTGGTTTTCACTTTGATAACATGAAACTTCCATTGGAAACTGATTAAAAAACATTTCTAAATCATTAAAACAACACAAACCAATAACTCAGCTCTAGCAGATAATTTCTGGTGATTTAATTATGAAATAAATCCAGAGTTAATGTATTAAAACATTTAAATGGACACATAGATGTAATGTTACACGAAAATATATTTAGTATGAAAAATATTCAGTTTTACTGTATAGAATCTTTGTCAACCTGCCAAAGAACTTTTGTGAAAGCAGAGACGTTCAAAATGAGTTGGCAACACTATTGATAACTCTTAATTTAAATAGCTGGTGTCATATAGCCACAGTCTTGCTGTGTTCATTACCAAATATCAATCACCTTCTAAGACAGGCCAATAACAGCTCTGCATTCCTTGGAGTATACTTTATGTGCAGGAAGCAAAGATCTACCCTAATTACAAAGAGCTTGGCACTATTCTAAAACAATGCTTTGCTGAAGAAGGAGCATTGTACATTTAAGAATACAATAATAGCCATCTAAATATTTACATAACAAAATATATTAACATAACAAAAGGTACCTTAGAGAGCAGAATTTAGTTCCACAACAAATACCTATGAACACAGAGGGAATCTTTGTAACGGCCATGAATATGCGCCCTACACAATATTTCAAATGATGCAGTTTTATCATTCTTATAAATACAATCTTTATTCTATTGTATAAAAATGCCGTCATAAAAAGCACAAGGAAAAGTAAAGAACTCTTGTTATTTTCTTTGCCTCCAAGCTTGTAAATAAGTGAGTAAATGTAATAATAATTATAATACAAATATGGTTTTGTGATTTGAATACATTCACCACTTAGGTACATCAAAAATCTTCTAGAACTTTAATATTAAATATATCTTAGTCAACATGGTATGCTTTCTTTTATAACATATAACTTTTAATTTCACGCGCTTATTTCCTTGCCTTTTCGAATGGAAAGAAGCATTTCATGTAACATTTTTTGGATGCACAAACAAATTGCAGTCACCTTTATGAAAACAATGTGCTCCATCACTCTCATTAAGGGTGAATAACAATCAAGACAAAAATACACATTCACCATCCTCAAATACCCTCTATAGGCCAGAGTCAGAAGCTCACGTTACTTGGAAATTAAAATAATATTGTAAAATGTCATGTCATTCCAAGCATCTGGAGCATACTTTTCGTTTGTACAAGATTAACACTTTCTACATGAAGCCTGCATACATTCGGTTTTTCTGTTTGCTTCTGATTACTTTGGTACCATCTACTAAGAACATAAAACACATAGGACACACAAATGTTTAGGAAACTATACCTTACATATATCGAAATTTAACTGTATTGGAACACCACAGTGAAGTGAAATGATTATTAAATTATAGATGAGTCATATTTCTTACACATCAGCTTCACTTATGTACCTATATTGAGGACATGTTTCGCGAACTATCATTCGCATTATCGGCTCTAATGCAACTAAAGCTTGATCCAGTGGTGTGGGTAGTTCTGGAGTTCCTGCTGCCATCTGTTGATTTTGTGATGAATTTAAATGTGGGGTTGTCTTCTGGCAGGATTTCAAAGTTCATTAGTTGGTTTTTATGTTTTTCTATGTATATTCTCTCCCGGATGACGAGCTCCCTATGTTTTTGTATGGATTTTAGTAATTTGGTGCTATCTTCAATTTCAAGATTTTCAGACTAGAAATCAGCTGCTATTGCGGACTTATCAATATTTTTGTATCTTAAGTGCCTAAAATGCTCTTTCTTTCTAGTGCCTATGTTTCTTTTTGTCCTCCCTATGTAATTTTTTCACAGTCTTTACACTTAATCTTGTAAATGCTTGACTTTTCTTCTGGTTTTATCTTATCAGTATTATTACTGTTAAGTAGGTTTTTAATGTTGTAATTGTTTTTTTGCTGCCAATTTTTGAACTCGTCATATGGGAGAGAATATACACAGAAAAACATAAAAACCAACTAATGAACTTCGAAATCCCGACAGAAGACAACCCCACATTTAAATTCATCACAAAATCAACAGATGGCAGCAGCAACTCCAGAACTATCCACACCAATGGATCAAGCTTTAGCTGCATTAGAGCCGATGATGCAAACGATGGTTCACAAAACATGTCCTCAATATAGGTACGTAAGTGAAGCTGATGTGTAATAAATACAACTCATCTATAATTTAATAAATATACCTTACATGTTAAGATATATATATTTTTTGGAAGGATAGAGTTACATTGTTAAATTCAATGCCATAGCTGGGATTTGAACCACGGATCTTCCGGACTCCTTCCGGTTGCTCTTATACATTGTTTATTTATAACTAATCACTTTCTTATAAGGTAATGCTAAATGTTCCTTGCACACTACAGTTTATCACATCGCCCCAACAAGTTTTGGAAGTTAATTACAATATTTATTCAACCCATTCATTCCTTGACTGTATCAAATAAGTGATAATATGTGCAAAGTAGTAACAAACATTTCCACGAGTGCTTACTATTTAAAAAATTGTGCTACAGCAGGAAAAGTAGGATCTTGACAGGAGAGAAAAAGACAAAAAGAGGTTTCAGAACATTCTGCCCATTGTTTCTGCTGCTAAAGTTCTCGAAAGTTCTGCGGCTTTTGAGAGACAATGGCTGAGGAGGTATAAATACCCTTGCCCGCCTCGGTAGCATAGATGGTAGCATGTCTGCCTCACGTTTAAGAGGTCCCGAATTCGAATCTTGGTCAGGGTGTTACCTGGATAACATTTTTCTGGCGTTTTCCCTTATCCTTAAAGACGAATGTCGGGTAACTCTAAGCTCCATGGACCGTGGGCCCATTTGAGCATCATTTCACCCATTCCATTCACCGTCCGATATGATTTAAAAAAGAAGTTAAAGGACGTAAATTACACAAAAAAAAGTACCCGCAAGGTGTTACAGTGGCAGTTCTGGAGCCTCTCTTTGTCTTTTTCTCCCCGTCAAGCGCCCAGTTCCAGACTGTGGCAGCAGTACAACAATGCCACCCGATGACAATAATGTAACATCCTTACACACTTTGAGAACAGAGAGGGTATAAGTGATACCTGTAAACTGTGCTCCAAGGAGCATTTTGATTGTAAACAATACTAACAATGCTTTTTTAAAAAAGAATTAATTAAATAGCCATTTGTGCCTTTACATTTTTTTATATTAAAAAAAAACCAAGAGTATACCACAAAAGCACAGTTGTAAGTATAATAAAAATGAAAACAGAAAAATAAATTTCACATTATTTTAGTTAATGATGGATATTAATAATTTCTTCACACTAGCTGTATATAGGCTAAGGTTTTTGATAGAGTCGACATGAAAAATTCAATGCCATGGTTGGAATTTGAACCACAGATCTCCTGGTTTTCGTCCAGTCGCTCTAACCCAATACAAACGGTGCATCTCAAATGCGAGAGCCTCTAGTGGTCTACCAGGGAAATATATGAGTCAAATGGAGAATTTAATGTCGTGATGGCAAGTTGGCCATGGTAGCTCAATGAGTTAGAGAGACTGGACAGAAACTGGGAGATCCGTGATTCAAATACCGGGCGTGGCATTGAATTTTTCATGTTGATTCTATCTATAAATTTCACATTGTTTACCAGAATTCATCAATACATTGTGTAATTTTGATTTATTTTCTTCCTGAATACTTCACCATTTTCTTATATGTCTAGAGTAGGACATGAGTGTTTGACTTAAATAGAAGCTGCAACATGAATAAAATTGAAAATGAATTTAACTGAAATTCTAAATGGATTTAGTTAATTAATGAGATGATTTTGACGCACATCTATGTATTGCTTAAACCCTAAATGTGTAATTTAACAATCGATATGTTTAAATTTATTATACTTGTTTTGCTATAACAAATAATGTTCAGTGTACAGCGAGGCTAAATGTGGAAGGTGTTAAACCAATGGACAAAGTTTACAATAATGTACATAAAGATTAGCAACAAATTATCAATTAAAATAAATAATGTAGTATATATTTGAAAACTTAAACACAATAATAATAATGCATTTTATCACAAAATGCTCTCATGGTGAATAGTTCAAGGCAAGCACTAAAATATTTCTGTTGATTATTAAATTGAAATATTTATTACTATTACTTCAAAGATAACAAAGTA
Organism: Mantis religiosa; assembly: GCA_030765055.1. Classification (NCBI taxonomy): domain Eukaryota; kingdom Metazoa; phylum Arthropoda; class Insecta; order Mantodea; family Mantidae; genus Mantis; species Mantis religiosa. The sequence continues at coordinate 160,553,651 of CM060954.1, forward strand.
TGCATGGAATGGTTGAAGAAAGTTAATAGTCCATTAATCTCTTTATTTCTGACCAATGTTTGTACTATGTTGCAAATCTATTGGCGTTACTTATCGACAGATGGCTCTGGGAACATAAGCATGCTTCAGCATCCATCTGGTCTTCTTTACAACTTACATTTTGAAAATTCAAAGAAAGATTAATCAGCACAAGAAATGTACACAGAAATATGTAGTAATACATGAAATTTCAGCTGACAATGAGGATAAAGATTCTTGAAACATGACTACTTAAAATTACAAGTGAGAATGCAGTGTACAAATTAGATATTTCATCTAGTAATATTAATTAGGCTTAAACTTGAGGCAGTTTTGCTGGCTCTGTCTCCCCGTTGCTATGCAAGCACTAGCATACTTGTCATCCTGCTTGTGACGCAGTTGCAATTGCATTTGGTACATTTATCTGTTGTTGTGAATAACACAGACAAGTGGATGTAGCAGGTACAGCCTAGAGTCTTCAAAGAATATATTTTAAATATCTGCTCATTCAAAAACTTTCTTTGGAGAACAAACAGTATATATACAAATTTGGATATCCATGATTGAAGGAATTTAGTAACAGTGACGTCAAAATTAATCAAAACGACTATTTGTACAGTTTATTGACACTTCGTCACTTACGTTTTTATATTATCGAGGAAATAGTTTCGGAAGCCATCGCTTCCAACCTCAACCTTTCCACAACTAGACTGGAGAGAGAATGAATATTAAGGCAATGGCTTTCGAAACTAGTCTCTCGATAATATAAAAACGTAAATGACGAAGTGTCAATAAACTGAATTCAAATGGTTTTTCTGATTAACTCCATGTGTGTTAGCCATGTTCTCTCAATGGATAATGTCACAGACAATATGAAACAAGTGCAATTGCAATGATATATATTAAAAATAGCTGACAGACATTGCAGACTATTTACAGTTGAAGAAGTTTACAATATGAACTGAATCTTTACTTGGGTTTTTCTATTTTCTCGCCCCAATGATTGACACCTTACTGTAATACAAGCAAGAAGCTGCAAGCTTATGTTCCTCGCTTCTCTTAGTGTGTTTTCTGACGTTACTTTCCAGATGCAGAATAAAAGAACATTGTAGGATTGCACACAACTCTACCTACCAGTTTCAATTTGCAAAATCAACTATTTGGTAATGAAATGAAAGTTTACAAAATAAACATTGTGACAATAACACTTTTCAAATGTTCCCGTTCATTTTGTCTGAAGCTGCGTCAGTTTTTGCCAAGATCTACGGCCATGTCACCGAAGAGGCTCAGACAAAACGTGTGGAAGAAGAGCTTCCATTGGACCACGACCCACAAACCTGGATAATCATCTTCTATATAATGACACCGTTCATGAAAGCCTACACAGTTTAATTAGTACAACATTATAATTTAAAAGTTTTTTGAAAACACTGTGAAGCAATCAACAACACAGAAAGAGTGAGTAGACAGTAGAACGTGGTTTCCAGGCTTGAAGCCTGTGGTCCAGTCGATCAGAAAGCATCCGACGTTTCGCCTGTAGCTCCGTCAAGCATCTTCAGAGAATTGACTCCTGGCTTGTAGTCAGATTCCTCTCTAGTTGTAACCAGCCAGGAGTAAATTCTCTGAGATGTCTGATGGAACCACGGGCAAAACATCACATGCTATCTCATTGACTGGACCATGGCCTTCAAGCCTTGAAACCACGTTCTACTGGATTAACACCGGCTGTGAAAGCCTAAGCATGTACAGTGAGTAGACAATTATGCTCCTTTCCTCCACATGCAGAACACATTTTGTGGGACCTTCTTCATATCCCGTACTGCCACATATTGAATAGCTTTAGAGTTGGGATTCTAAGCTTCTGGCTTGTTCTGTGGTGCTCACTGTTCCCTGGTCAAAGAGCTTAAGTCCAAAGTAGCAAACGAACTTAAAGAGAACTCACAACAAAGTACACTGAACAGTCAATAAAGGACACCGCAGAACTAAAAGTTCAGAATCCAGCTGTAAAGCCAGTAGATGTTTAGCAGCACAGGTAAGTGGAGCAAAACAGCATAATAGTGTGTGTGTGGTGCATCTAATACTCAGAAGTTGACCACATGATCATTCTCTTTCTCGCCTTCCCAATATTTTGATGTTAGATTCTCAAAAGCAACAAGATAACCACAATTTTTAAAATATTCTATGTTCCTTGGAGCACAGCAAACGTTTGGAGATGTTACTATCCAGTTTTATAAAGATGTTTATTCAATCATATTCCACAATCTAAAAGACTCACTCCGACAAGCTCAATATATTTTAAACTTACCAAGGATACATAGTAACTGCAAAGATCTCATTCCACCTATTTCGATAATGTTCATATTTTGACAATCACTAGTTTTGAACTTTGACATAACTTATACATATCAAAAGGGATCATCTGAAAAATATTTGTAAAAGAGTTGTGTTGCAAATGTTCCATTTATAGGAACTTTTCATTACATGGCCAAACCATTAATAATACAAACTGAAACTTGCAGATGCAGTATGCACCATCCTGAGCTGTTTATTAAACATAATAATAATAATGAACATAAGACATGTTAGGTCTGATACAACATTCTCTCGTCCTTGTGCTCTTCAGCTAAATTGTCTGTTAGTCTCCTTGCCGAGAGTGGGAGCTCAGCCGTAGTATGCTGTGCTTACTTGAGTGTGATGTACACATCTGTGCGCAGGGGCACGGCCCTTCGCCGCGTGCCCGATCCCCTCACTCAGGCTTCTGCTTCACCACCCTTCAGCCGTAACCGAGCAAAGTCTTCAAAAATAATGTCATCATCTGGATCTGGAGGAGCCACTTCATCCCTGAAACATATATTAGATGTACTTTAAGTTACACACTGAAACAGCCCTAGTTCCTATAGCAAAACTGACATTAACTTGTGATCATCATAATCTGAGGCTTCTTCTAGGTTTTCCTGAATCTTTATGAGTAATAAACGTTAGAGAGGTATAAGGAAAATGATTTAATGACAGTTTTCAAGTATTCAAAGCTTCCAAATTTACACTAAAGTACTGCCAACCTTAAATAGGAATTACTTGCTTCAAGTTAGTAAATCAAATCTTGTTTTGAAGCAACACCAGTTGATTGAACCACTTCCCAGGTAAAAAGAATTAAACAATATAAAGTATAGTAACATATGCAAGCACGAAAATAACTACAAATAAAACCATGGCCAACAAAGGATTATTTACATTTAATTCAACAATTGACATTCTCAAATAATTTTTTTTTTAAATTAATGTCCTTCAAAATTAAATCATATTGGAAGATGCAAGAAATTATGTTCAAGTGAGTCCAGGGTCCATAGAACTTAGAGTTACTAGACATTCATCTTTCAGGATAAGAGAAAACCTCTAACGTTAAGTCATATCGGACGATGAATGAAATGATGTTCAAATGAGTACAGGGTACACAGAGCTTAGAGTTACATTCATCTCGGATTATGAATACAAGTACAGCACATCACTCTACATAAAATACTTACGTATCAAGCTGGATGAGGTTGGTATCCACGGGAACACCTTCTTCACCTTCAGAGTCATTGCTGTTACTGTTGGTATGTGAAGGAGAGGGACGTGTTACAGCTGGTAACGGGGGTTCCTCTTCTGGTTTGGGATGCATCAGGATGAAAGGTAGCTCCGCTACAAGATCCCTGTCAAAATACTTCTCATTAATAAGGACTTTATACCCAGTGAATAGGCTTTCTGTGTCTATGCAAAATATCTACAAAACTACAGTTTTATTCCTATTGCTGTGATATTCAGAACATAACACATATAGTAAAGATAAAATGTTAACATCCCACGTTAAACCATTCACAAGATATGTTGTTATTCACATTTATGCAGTTTTTGATATAGTATTGCATAAAAGCGAAAAACTGTAGATATTACTTTTGCAAATTCAACTTGCATCGTCAGCCAGGTTATTTATTACTCTTGTTATTGTTACTGCTTCTAGGTAACAGATTGTTTTTTTGTTTTACTATCAATCTCTAAAAGTAAAAGAAATTTATTGTTAATTTTTTTTTTTTTTTTTTTTTTTTTTTTTTTGTAATTTACATCCTTTAACTTTTTAAAGTCATATCGGACAATGAATGGAATGGGTGAAATGATGCTCAAATGGGCCCAGGGTCCATGGAGCTTAGAGTTACCTGACATTCGTCTTTTAGGATAAGGGAAAACCCCGGAAAAACCTTATCCAGGTAACTCACCCTGACCGAGATTTGAACTTGGAACCTGTTGAGTATGAGGCAGACATGCTACGCTACTGAGGCAGGCAAAATCAATTTGTGATATTTCAGAATTCAATATCCGATCCCTATCTTTCAAAATATATTTTTTCCCAAACATGCAAATCTGTAAGTCCATTCAACTGCTTCAATAATTTCACCTCTGGATTTATTTTATTAGTAAATGACCGAAAATGATCTGCTCCAGCTGATTCATCAACCTATTTCGAAAAAGTTATTTCATTCTAGTTTCCAAATGATGTTTAGTTTTACCAATGTAAATGCTATCTCAATCCAAACAACTAAATTGGCAGATGCCAGACTTTTTATAGTTAGAAGATTTATTCTTCCTAAAAACAAGTTAGCCAATTTTTTCATATTATATTTATTTTGAGGAACTAAAATTAATAAATAATTTTTAAATTGTTGTAAATTTTTTATTATTTCATTAACCTGGCTGACAACATAAACAATGTTATTGCAAAATTAATCCTGTCATATATATTAATATCAAAGATAAGTGAAGTTTAGTCACTAATTATTATAATTTATTGAATGTATTATTATTGATATAAAAACATAACTGTACAGCACAAGGGTGTAAGTTATAAATGCAATAAGAACAAAAAAAATTAAAAATGTTAAACAAATTTCACAGAAATATTGCCTTAAATGTTTATTTGCATATAGATATACTTTACATATTAATTTTCTACTTCTAAGTACAGGTAAGAGTTAGTAATTAAAATTATACTGAGTTGACTGAGACACTCTGTACTTCTCATGTCACAAATTTTCTTTCAAAGCGTTTTGCCTCCACCGAAGGCATTAATCAAGACATTGTCGACTGGCTAGAACTTTGGTGTTGCAGCTGATCATGATTCTCTGAAGGCGAGACATCTGGTGGCGATCCAATGAGGCTAAGTAAAATATTTACTTCCGATGCAACATCAAAATTACTTAAATATGTTTCAAATTTCTTTTCATAATGTTTTCCAAGATGTTTAATTATTGAGTCGAGTGAACTGATTTTAGTAGTTGGGTTTTATGTTCTATGTTATGGTTATGATAAAAAAAAATGTGCTGCTACTATATAAATATTAAAAGCAGAAGCATTATTAACAGTGAAGTATTCTTCATATTTAAGTTTGAATTTATGAGTCACTTGTTTACACTCAGTCTTCACTTACTTGTTGTTGTATAATTGAAACGTTTTCAAGATCATTCGATCTCATCCTCAGCTGTTTGGTGACTGGTGATGAGATCGAATGATCTTGAAAACGTTTCAATTATACAACAAGTAAGTGAAGACTGAGTGTAAACAAGTGACTCATAAATTCAAACTGCTACTGCATATTTATCTGTTTCTTTTTCCTTGATGTTCCTAAAATGTTCTTCTAATCTGGTTCCAATGTTATGTTTCGTCTTTCCAATACATATTGTGATTTTAGTTAATTGATGGAAATTAATCATTTCTCCACACTAGCTGTATATAGGCTAAGGTTTTTGATAGATAGAGTCAACATGAAAAATTCAATGCCATGGCCAGGATTTGAACCACAGATCTTCTGGTTTCTGTCCAGTCGCTCTTAACCTTTGAGCTACCATGGCTTACGTGCCGTCCTGACATTAAATTCTCCATTTGACTCATATATTTCCCTATTAGACCACTTGGGGCTCTCTTATCCGAGATACACCGTTTGTAGCGACTTACTACTGTAAGTACTTGAGTCTCAGGCTTCATCTTTTTAACTCTTATTATTTTAGTTAATTGATGTGACTTTGTAGGTTCGTAGAATTAAAAGTCCAGGTTGCAGAAATTCAAGATGCTCTTTATTTCCGTAGAAAGACACTGTTTGTATAGTCTCGCTGTTCAAACGGTTACCGTGGATTTATCTTTAGTAATAGATACCTCTCAGATAATGCACTGATTACTCCACATGGAGTAAACATCTGTCATTTGTGATTTCTGCAAATTCCATTGGCTGAAGTGATGCGTTCATTGGTGTTTACTACATGAACGGGAGGTGCGTCAGTTCCCCTCTCACTCTTACAAGAATAATCAGTGCGTTATCTGAGAAGTTTCCATTAACAAAGATAAATCCATGGTAACCATTCCACCCCTTTGCAGCAAGCTGACGTAACAAACCAACACAATCTCACGTGGCTTCTGCACACATAAATAAACAAATGAGTTCACTTTCAAATCACCGCTGCACGCACACAATTATCGAGTTCAATTACAACTGTCCCCTGACAACTAACCGTAGCTTCCTTTTATACCTCCACTCATTGCTCTAGAAATTAATGGAATGTTCTGTAACAATCAAGAAAGCAAAACTTCCAGTCTATTACCTGTCTTTCTCTGTTTCAGCAAGCTTTTATCTCTGTGCTGCACTATCTGTCTCTTTATGCGCGCCGGCTGCACCCGCCACAACAATGCGATTGGCGACAATATCTTATTGCATTCTGAGCAATTAATTCTATAAATGCCAGATTTCTTTTTGAGAGGAATATTGCCAATTTTTTATTCTTGATGAAGTTTCTGATACTGAATTTGTTTACTCGTGCTAGGGTGATGTTAAATTCCATACAGAAGGCTTCCCAAATCTGATAGTATGTGCATCTTTCCACAACATGCACCCTGCCTTCAGGTGTTGCTAAAGCTGCCCACCTTTCTCTTCACCATTCTCTTCTAAACTCTGCAAACTATCTGTCATAAATGGACAAAGATCCCCAAATAGATGATGCAGTCAGCACTACTACTCTAGTGTATAGTGGATGTACGTATACGGCAGTGTTGATGCTGAAGTGTGCCCAGGTATGCACAGTTATTATCTCAACCTCAATGTAAACTAAGAAGAACTACACAAATAACAGTAGTCCAGTATCAAAACTTTCAGAGTGACCAGACCACAGAGGCAGTTGTCTATTAATTTGTTCCATCTAAATTGATATGTTTAAAAATGACATTCAACAAAGGTATACTTACCCTCCCAAACCTCCTAATCCACTAAGACAAAGCTTCACCTTCACTTTGTACTGGACTATTATTCCTAGATTTTCCTTTTGAGATGGATCTGCAACTCTGTAACAGTCATGTATAATTAGAGCAGATCTCTACTATTGTGTTTCAACAATGAGAAAATCCAAAGCTTAACTTCTCAACAAAGCACTGTAGCAGTTGAATTTACAAAATAATATATGTGAGTCTATAGTTTACTCTGGCAACCACTTCAATGCTTGAAACATAGGCTGTACATGAATTTGCATACTAATTATTCTTAATCATATTTTGGAATATCAAATAACAGACAAAAATATTAAAAGTTAACAAATGAAATGAATCAGTTAGTGGAAATGAATGAGTTAGTGGAAATGAAATGAAATTGTAGTGTTTAATGCCTACTTTTACTACATGTGGCACTGCAGGTGGCGACACTGATGACACATGATGATCTATGGTCTCCAGGAAATCTATTAACTTGCGTCTGTCATTTTAAGTACACATATAAATGATTGGTCTGGGGTGAGTTTGAAACTGGGATAAGCAGGCCAATGCCAAACTTACACTCAATAAGATATGCAACCATCTATACTCTTCTTTTAAGTTTGCTTATATGCCACATTGTCTGAGAAATCTTTCAATTAGATCAATTTAGAGGAAATTCTTCCAAATTGTGAATATACAGAAATTGCACATCATATTTTCAAATAAATGTGCAAAGTTCTAGATAATATAAACCATGCTTTATTCTCTTGATCTTAATATAGGCCTTGCAATATAACTTTAATATTTCTGTCTGTAATGTGTCCATAGAATACTACTCGGAAACATTTACAATGAAAATTAAGTATAAACATAATATGAAACTTGAGCATAACCTTAATGCAATATGCTGTCAATCACAAGAAATTGCCAAGCTAATTCAAAGTGTCGAAAACCAACTACAAATAGATTTTTCAATTAATTTTGACATCACTATTACTAAATTGTTCCAATCATGCATAACTGAAAGTTTGAAACCTTGCTGGCTGCTACATTTAGATATTTCAATTCAATGTTTGCATGATTCATTATCAAAGTTCTAAACATTTATAATCTATTCTTTTAAGTTCATGTTATGCTTCATTTTCTATATAAGTGGGATCTCAGTCTATAATTCATGGAAACACTGTTAAAACAAATATTTTAATTGATTCTACTTCCTGGTTTCTTAAAACTTAACAATATTCTGCATGATACTTATGAGAAGTAATGCCCACTGTGTGAAAACAAGACATTTATTTACTGTTCCTTTACCTCAAGTAAACAAATTCAAGCATATAGATAACACATCACACAGATAAATTAGCATAATTGTATGCATATATGTAAGTGTACCAAGTTCAAGAACAGAAGAAAGGTCATGCTCAAAGAAATATTTTCCATTGCAGTTTAATTCTTATTTCAGAGTTATTCGTGAAGCTGCAACGTGTCTGTTAAGTCAATTCATAATGCAATTACAATATAATAGCAAATCAAAGCAGCTCTGAGAATTGTCCCTCTATGCCATGGCATTGCCTTGAAAAGGGGAAGAAATATTATTTTAAATTATCTGTATACTCTTAACGCTGTCAGGATGTAATGTTTTGCCTAGCAATAGGAAATCACCTGAAGGAAGTTACTACAAGTTGTCAGTTTACAACAGTATTATGTAATTATTACCCATTTTATTTGTAGATTTTATAAAATCCTGATAATTGCTTGAAAAAGAAAAAGGGCCAGCTAAACTTCCAAGTCCGAAAGACTGATTAGTACTGCACTGTCATTGCAGGTGGCACTTGGTGGCAGGCGATGTGAGTGAAAAATGTTGCTATTACAATTATATGCATATTGGATTATATAACTGAACATCATTTCAACCATTTCTTTTATTCACCTCCCATAGGGGAGGGGATCCGTCCCCTTCAGTTGCCATGGTGCAGGTGCTGTGGACCCTTAGCACTCATGGCACCTCTGACGTTACCAGAGGAACCTCGGACCAAAGGGGAGTTGTTCGGATTGGGTTGGACTCGAAGGGGCGGTGTGTTCCCAATATCCATGGGAGATCGTGTACCTCCAGCCAGGCTTCGGCCGCCCAGAGGGAGCAGAGGGTTGCCTAAAAAGTCCCGGCCACTGGCACTGCAGAGCAAGTAGAAGGTGTGCTAGATCACTAGATGGCCCCACCGAGGTTATTTGGTAGTCTTCCCTGTGGGACTGACGCACATAAGTGGCGTATCCACTTCCACCTGTCTTAATTTGATGGGGGGGGGGGGCGTTTTATACTCCAGGTATTGCCCCAAGAAGAGCACCCCGGAACTTTCCATTGCTCTTGGGTTGAAGGCCAGAGTTTTCGGACTTTCGGGTACACCTCATTGTACAATTCACCATCGGAATCTCCTACTCATTTGCTAAAGGAAATAATTTTAAGAAATAAATGCAAAGTAATGCTGACAACACCAGCTTTCATGCTTCAGCCCCCACTATTACGTATAACTGATAATGCCTCCATATTTAACATAAATTGCTTGCTTTTGAGAACTGTGATTACCATACCATATTGTGACGAGAGCGCTGAAACACCCTGTGAGCAGCTGGCAACGGAAGACAGGGGAGGCTCGGTTAGCCACGCCCTTCCCTCGTTTGTCTTATAGTGGTGACAGCCAGTGGTCGGAAAGAAACATAATTGTGCGTCTGTTTCTGCCCACCTGGTTCCAGAAATTACGGAGTCTGGAACATTCTCCTGGTCACTAGAAACCGGCGATAGTCCTATAAAGAGGGTTACAGACAGACGGAGTTAGTCAGTCAGTTGTTGTGCTGTGTTGAGTTGGTCGGTCAGTTAGAAGACAGTCGCAGTTCTTGGTGTAAGAGTTAGTCAGTGACGTGTTAATGAACGAAAGGATTGTGCAAGGGAAGACTGTACGAACTGTGTATGAGTATCGGAGTTTATGTAATCGCGAGTACAAGTGAAGTTGTAACGGACGAACGGGTAAATTGTAATTGTGTGCAGCAAGTAATTTTGTGTAATTGGCAAGTGTTAAACTGTAAGTCGGTAGAAATAAAGGACATTGTTGAGTGGTGTAATTGGACTTTTTATTCCACGAACCCACAAAGTCACACTGGTGTCAGAAGTGGGATAACAACAGTCACACTGGTGTCAGGAAGCGGGAAGATAACATCACCGAACATTACAACCATGGACGCGGCATTGGAAAATTTTTTGGAGAAGATGATGGAAATGAAGGCCGAAATAACAGAGAAGATGGAAGAAATAAAGAGCGAATTGTCCACGGAAATGAGGGCAGCGAACGACAGTCTGACAACGGAAATGAAGGCGGCGAACGAGGCTCTCGCCGCAAAGTTTGAGGGACGGTTGGCCGGCATGAGGGATGACGTCACGAACCTGGGCAAGCGGAAGGGTCAAGTAGACGACCGCCTTAATGATTTAGAGGAAAAGGCCGACGACATCGCAAAACCCCTCGCCCGCCTGACGGAGGAAAACCGGCCTTACGTGTGGACGGAGGACGCCGAAGACGCTTTCCAGCACCCGAAGGAGACCCTGTGCAGTGCTTCAATTTTGGGTTTCCCACAACCGGGTGGCGCCTTCATTGTGGACACCGACGCTAGCGACCATTACATTGGAGGTGTTCTACCGCAGATCCAGGACGGCCACGAGCGCACAAGAGTGGAAGAGGAGGAGCGTGCCGCAGCAGTCCGAGTAGTTGTGGCAGTGCCTGCTGAAGGCTGGGATAGCGCAGGCCTGAGGAGGGAGCAGCTGGCGGACGCAGACTTGGGGCCACTCTTGAGGGAAGTGGACGCAGGGACGAGACCGACCTGGGAGGACATCGCACCGAGGAGCGCCACCTACAAGTCGCACTGGGCCCAATGGGACTCGTTGAAGACCAGAGAGGGCGTGCTGTTCCGGGTATGGGAGTCACCCGATGGGAAGGCGCGGAGAGGACAGTTGGTACTTCCCCGGAGCAAGGTCCCGGAAGTCTTGGAGGAAGTGCACGCCGGTACTTCAGGAGGACACCTGGGAGCGAACCGAATGATTCACAAACTACGGCAGCGCTACTTCTGGCTCAGACTTCGGGCAGATGCTGGTGGTACACCTGGACCGCCTCGCACGCTACGATGGGGCTGTTCGAGACGAACAGCTTTGAGGAGGGAGCAGTGTGACGAGAGCGCTGAAACACCCTGTGAGCAGCTGGCAACGGAAGACAGGGGAGGCTCGGTTAGCCACGCCCTTCCCTCGTTTGTCTTATAGTGGTGACAGCCAGTGGTCGGAAAGAAACATAATTGTGCGTCTGTTTCTGCCCACCTGGTTCCAGAAATTACGGAGTCTGGAACATTCTCCTGGTCACTAGAAACCGGCGATAGTCCTATAAAGAGGGTTACAGACAGACGGAGTTAGTCAGTCAGTTGTTGTGCTGTGTTGAGTTGGTCGGTCAGTTAGAAGACAGTCGCAGTTCTTGGTGTAAGAGTTAGTCAGTGACGTGTTAATGAACGAAAGGATTGTGCAAGGGAAGACTGTACGAACTGTGTATGAGTATCGGAGTTTATGTAATCGCGAGTACAAGTGAAGTTGTAACGGACGAACGGGTAAATTGTAATTGTGTGCAGCAAGTAATTTTGTGTAATTGGCAAGTGTTAAACTGTAAGTCGGTAGAAATAAAGGACATTGTTGAGTGGTGTAATTGGACTTTTTATTCCACGAACCCACAAAGTCACAATATATTACAATGGTGAGATTACCTAAATCTGTTTGATGTCTTACGGTCTGATGAGGCTTTTTTCCATGTGGGTGGTTTTACAACTCCCATTATTGGGGTACATCTCAGTGTTACCAACAGAGTCAGAACATACACTTTGCAATTTGGGATGGGGGTGGGGAGGAGAGCTGGAATAAAAGAGGTTTACAAGACTCGGCCAAGAACTCTTGATGAGCTTGAAAACAGACTATATTAAAATTTAACTGTATTAAACAATTATTAAATTACAGATGAGTCGTATTTATTACACATCAGCTTCACTTACGTACCAATATTGAGGACATGTTGAGGAAAAAGTCTCGAACTTTGAAATCCAGCCAGAAGACAACCCCACATTTAAATTAATCACAAAATCAACAGATGGCAGCAGCAACTCCAGAACTACCCATACCACTGGATCCAGCTTTAGTCGCATTAGAGCTGATGATGCGAACAATGGTTCGCAAAACATGTCCTCAATATACGTATGTAAGTGAAGCTGATGTGTAATAAATACGACTCATCCATAATTTAATAAGACTATATTAAGTTTTGATCGTAGTCCCTGCTAATTCTTTATAATAAAAACACTGCAAAAATAAAAAAAAAACTTTTACATATGTGTATTGTCAATGGTAATGAATGATTTTAATAACCAAAGAGACATTCTGCTACTGCATTTACTGAATTGAAAGTACTTGAAAACATGTAATGACTTAACAGAGAGATGCACGCTTATCAAACACTCCTTCTTGAGAACAGACAGCAAGCAGTTAAGCAAGGTTTTAAAGCAGACTATAGCCATGCAATGTCAAGCATAAACCTCAAGATAAACTTACTTTGTACCTGCTACTCATTCCCAAAATAAAACAAACTTCTGCCTTAACCACATTCAGGTCAGTGCAACAAAAATATATTTCTAGCGGTGCAAATTATCTACATGTGATGATCGATAATTATTCTGTGTGTGCGCATTATGTGTACAATTTTATTATATATTAGTGTTTCTGTATTTGACAGCATATAAAGTGTATATCATGGGCAGATCCTTCTTGGAATAAGTGCAATAATCAGCCTGATTGGTGCATCATTTCATTTTAAAATACATAATTTGATTTTAAATCAGAGTGATTAAAATTAATTCTAAAGTAGCTAATATTTGTTAATATGTTTCTTCACTAGTTTGAGAGAATATAAAAAGCTCAAATAGTGGAGCTAAATTGACAGGAACTGTAATCTCTCACTGGCATGATCATGTGTATTTCCTAATGTATCAAACGAATTGATTAACCCTCTCAGAACCCATTGTTAAATTATAATCAAACCCACTCACAGCCTCGCTCTACTGAGCGAGACATTAGGTAGAGGCAGACTAGAATCCTTACCTCATAACAGATGCTGGAAATGTTAATCTTGTGCTCTAAAATAGGCAGCATATCTCATGAAAATATTCTCGCTCACTTTCTGAAGCTCAGCAGCAGGTATTTTTGTGATTTGTTGCATAATGCTTTCCCTAAGTTCCAGTAGTGTATGAGGACTGGTATGATACATTATGTAATAAACGTAGGCTTTCATGGCCAGTGTCTGTTCAGTAGAAGGTTCCGGGCTGTAAGGCCATGGTCCACTTGGTTTCTTCATCTCTCCCCATATGTTTCACTTGAAACTGGCAAACATCTTCAGTGTAATAGAAAGAGTAGGTACAAAGAGAATAAGGAAAACCTAGTTGGAGAGAGGTTGAAAATGGAGGCAATGGTCTATGAAACTAGTCCCTCGATAATATAAAAAGTAAGTGACGAGTGTCAATAAGCCGACTATAAATAGTTTTTACAATTAATTTTGACGTCACTGTTACTAAATTCCTCCAAACACACATAACTAATTATTCTGTCATCAAACACTTGTCTTACTGCATTTATGATTCGGCAGCCATATGTGCTGTTGCAGAATCTTGTTGGAACCAAGCATACAATTTCTCTTTCTCTGTCAAGCTATGAAAAATGACCTCAGAATTAACCTCTGATATCCCTCTGTATTTATTGTTTCATCAAACAATATAGACCCTTTGAAAGTAATGAGTCGGTAATTCAAAAACAAACATCACTTAAATTATCCTTACTTGGACATGTTTCGGAGAACGTTTTGTCATCATCGTCAGCAGTTATCCGACTGGTTGGATCAGTGGTTTCTTGAAGTGAGCTGGTTGTCTGTGGCGGCATATGTTACTGTAAGATGAACTTCCAAAGAGAATTTTCAGGCGGCAATTCGAAATTTAAAGTACACTGTTTGTTTTTTATAATTAGCAACTTTTCCCAAACATTGAGTTCGGCTGCATTATTTATATTTGGTACAATTTCATGATTGGTAGACCAGAAATGGTGAGCTATTGCTGATTTTTCTATTTGTTTGTATTTCATGCATCTCATATGTTCCTGTAACCTAATATGTAAAGGAACATATCACTGTTTCTAACCTTTTGCTTCAAATAATATAGACCCTATTATTCTTCTAGCACAATATTTTCTGATTGGCATTTTCACTGGTGTTTCATCCAGTGACACAGGTTTCCTGAAGCCCAGTATTGACTGTTTTCAGTTTGCGTGTGCGTGTACGTGTACGTGTGCGTGTGCGTGTGCGTGTGCGTGTGCGTGTGCGTGTGTGTGTGTGTGTGTGTGTGTCAGTGTGTAATTTACGTCCTCCAATTTTAAGTCACATCGGACGATGAATGGAATGGGTGAAATGATGCTCAAATCAGCCCAGGGTCCATAGAGAAAACATTCAGTTAAATGAAACCAAGATTTAAAAACCAAGGATGTGGGCCAATGAAAACCCTTTCTAGAGATTGGAAAAACCAATTACAATAATTCACATGTTTAGCAGAATCATTTAGTTTTAGCACTTGCACATGTGTGTAGTGACAGGGCTTCAGTTTCAAGAGATGTGTATCGCTGCAATCCTTACACACTACAGGGACTAAGGATAAACATTGTGCAAGAAATAACAAGAGTACTGGCTGCTGAGCTTCGGACAGTAAGCAAGAATATTTACATGAGATATTCTGCCTGTTTGAGAGCAGTAGGTCAACTTCTCCAGCATTCAGTATAAGATTTCTAGTTCACCTCAGCCGGTGTAAGTTCTCCGGCAAATGCTGGCCATCTCACAAAATAGAGACTGCCTACAAATGGGTTTGATTATAATTTAACTACCCTATACTTTGTAATGAATGTTAACTTTTTATTCCTATTAATATTACTTGCATAAAATAAAAATGTCATTATCGCAATTTTTCATTTTAAATACAGTACATATTTTCCACCATAAAACAATCAATACCCCTTCAATGTTCATGCATGTCATTCACTCCTTATTTTAGACTGGCCCACTGATCCTTTGCTACAAACTCTTCGATGTCGTCATCCAAGGTAACCTCTGATATTGCAATTGTGGTCAGCAATGTTGAATGCTTTGGTCAACTGAGCCATAAACCTGACACTATTGCTTCTAAAGGCAAAAGTGTTCATCATAAACCATCCTGTTTTAAAAGCTGTTTTAGTCAAAAGAAAAACAGAACTGGGCATGAAAGGGTTAAAAAAGCTTAACACAACAAGCTTCCTTTGTTTCCATTCTTTCTGTTGCAGCAATAACAATTAAGTAGTGCTAAGGAATGCAAATTTTGAAACATCTTATACATGGTTGTTACATTTTAATTTACGTTGTAGAGGTAGGATAAAATAGCCATACTTGTACTTATACAGTTTCAAAATGAAGTTCAACTTTGTGCTAATTATTTGAGCAATTTCGTAACTGGTTCCAAAATTAACACTCGGAAACTACAGAATACCATGCATTACAATACAACAAATACAAGCATGTTTAAGTATACAGCAAAACAAACGACACTGAAATTCCTTTCTTGGAAGTGTTGAAAACAGTGTTCTAGTAATAAATTAAATTTAAAGGGAGTCGATTAATGACACTAAAGTGTTGTTTAGTGTCATTAATCGACTCCCTTTAAATTTAATTGACACTGAAATTGTTGAACATTTGCTGTCCTAGTTTCCGTAGCAACAAAGTATTTATATATTTGATATAATACTAGGTTGTTCAATAAGTAATGTATGTAATTTTATTTCTTGAGAGCTTCTCATTGGTAATGACTGAAACTTAGCAAACCTGTTTTCAATCCCTTGATGTTATTTTGGAGCAATTATTTGGAACCAGAATGCTCGGAACTGTTACTAAAAAATACTATTTTCCCCCACCTCTGATATGCCAGCCATGTTCATTGTTTACTACTGATGCACACAAAGATGTTCTGTTGCATAAAAGGCACGTTCATGTTTTAGTAAACCATCTATGAAGTTGTGATCTTTGTGTATATCTTCAATACTGGAAGTTGATAACAGTATTGTTAGAATCAACTGAAAGTAAAAACTAAACTCATTAATAACATTCACCTTTTAAATTATTTGTAACATGTTTTGTTGGTTAGTTTTCTCCAATGTCAACCAGATATCGACTGATCTTGTATGTTAAAGCTGAGCTATCCTTGGATACTCTTGACAGTTTTGGGAACTTTTTCAATAGATTGTTTTGGGGAATATCAACATTGAAGTGTCTGGTCTTATTTTTCTAAATTAAAATCTGTTCCCTTGTTGATAATTCTTGCTTTCCTGTTGTTCTGTTTAATGATTTCGATTCCAGATTTATGTTGTTATTTTTCATCAAATAGGTAACAAATGCTAATTGGTTGCAGTTATTGCATTTTTTTTATAAATAGGGCAGCGCCGTGGCTCAGTGGTTAGACCGCTTGGCTCTCACCAAGGCAGCCTGGGTTCGATCCCAGGCAACCACAAAGTGAGATTTGTGGTGGAAAACATGGCGCTGGGGCGGGTTTTCTCCAGGACCTCCGGTTTCCCCCACCATCTCATTCCACCGGTGCTCCATCTTCATCTCATGCATCATCAGTGTCACCGCCTGCGGTGCCGTGTGTAGTAAACGCGGGTGTTAAACACTACACACACACTTTTTGATAAATGCCATATTTTATTACAATTAATTATTTCTGGACTGTTTTGCCATGGTCTTTTGGCGTAAGAATGTCCAAACGTTTTGCCCACAACTGCGGTAGACAATTTCAGTGGCGCACTTCTTCAGATGCAGCGA
This sequence comes from Mantis religiosa, assembly GCA_030765055.1. Lineage (NCBI taxonomy): Eukaryota > Metazoa > Arthropoda > Insecta > Mantodea > Mantidae > Mantis > Mantis religiosa. The sequence goes on from CM060954.1 coordinate 160,570,876, forward strand.
AACTGTCTCCGAGGAAACTTCAACCGTGCCACTGAAGATGTCTACCCCAGCTGTGGACAAAATGTTTGGATGTTCTTACACCAACAGACCGGAAATAATTAATTGTAATATTGATTCCAGTTGTGAAAGCTTACATTCTCTCATGCCAGATTTTACTGGTGCTAGGATACAATCTTTATTCATCTTTAAACTATTTTAAGGCAATAGATTTCGTCTACCTTACGAGGGGCACTATATTTTAAGCTTTGGCAACCCTGAATGTTGTACGTGCCATCTGTGGTTTCCAGTGGGTAGTTTGACCTTATTGACCATAATTTACTTCAGATATTTTGTCAATAGAGCGTCATTTATTTTGTTTATATTAACTTGAAAATTATGTCTCAACAAAAACATGGAATTAACTCATGAAAATGTTTGTGCAATGATTTATTCCGATTTCGACATGGATTATTAAGACAAGAGTGCATCGATCAACTAACTTCCAAATTTGACAACAAAACTCCACCCGTTGCCACTGTGAAAATGGTATAACGAATTTAATTAAGGCCACTGTTCTCCCAATGATGAAGTTCGTGAAGGTTGTCCAAAATCAGTTGTTGTGCCAGAAAACATTGATGCTGTCAAAAATACAAGATCGTCATGTGACATATTGTGAGACTGAGGCAACCCTAGGTATTAGTACCAACAGCATATATAAAATATTGCATGATTATTTAGCCGTGAAAAAGGTTTGCTCTCGTTGGATCCCACATAATTTGATGCAATGTCAAAAAGAGGCTCACGTCGACTGGTGTACAAAAATGCTCAAAAAATACAGTGGCGGTGCCTCAAAAGACATATATTTAGATTTTTAGATTAGAGTTTTTTGTGCATATTCCAAAATTTTACAATTTACAACTTTAGGCTACATTTATTTATCTTTACCTTGTTGCTACCTTATCTTACATGACACCCTGGTCTTCTGCTCTGCCAGGTAGCTCTTAACCTCCATGCCTCCTTGTTACTTAATTAGTCCCATTCTCCCCCCCCCCCCCCCCCCCAATCTTCCTTTCTTATATTCTTTACATTTCTGGCCCATTTTTCTTTTACTTTCTGCAAGAACTCACCAATGCTTCTCACCTTCTTTTCCTCCTTTCCTATTAACATTTTTATAGCTACTATCGTCTTCTCTACGTTCTCCCATTTTCCCTCTCAAATCTTTTTTCTCCAGATTGCAACCTCCTCGCATTCTGTTACATAGTGTTCTATCCTTTCTTTTCCCCCACACAATTCACAAATTCCCTTTTCCCTACCTCTTATCCCTCTTAGAAATATTATTACTGTTCTCATCCAAGCTAACCCTTCTCTCTCTTGCCTATTGCAGTAATCTACATATGTTTCTTGTCCCCAATTTCAAAAGATGTATATATGGCTGTAACAGATGACAAATCATGGATTTCTGCATATGAGCCGGAACGTAAACAGCAGTTGGCTGTATGGGTTGAAGAAGATTGCACAATTCCTACATAAAGTGAAAAAGAAATAGTTATGGACAGTAAATAGAATCAAACAACAAAGCATAAATGTTAAATAAATAAATAAAAATAAAGGACTTATGGAAATCATGATTTCTGCAATTTCATTTCTTTTGTAATACCATGCTTTATGTTCATGTCTGAAAGTATGTTTTACAAGTATGTGCATTAACTACTGAAAACTGTGTATCCGTGAGATCTCGGATTATAGCTATCAGTTTAGATGTAATGGTCTCAATTGGTTTTCTGTTGACAACAAACTTTATAACAGAGAAATCTATGGATGGATCAGCCAAAATTAGTCAATATCAGGTTGACAATGAAGATATCTTGCCTCCGAAACATGTTCCAGTAACTTTAAAAAGTGAGCACTGTTCTGTGTTATTGACTCAGTTTTTATTCTTAATTGCATTCACTTCCATGACCCATTTCAAATGATTTCGTGTTAACTAAAAGCATACATGCAGGCATTACCTGCTGACAGCTATTTGCTGAAATAACTACTAACTGTCCGTAATATTGCTATTACTGGAATATTTTGGTTAATGCTGCTGCAATGCCCCAAAGAGAAGCAGTTTCAAGGAAGCAGCATTAGCAATAAAGCCCTTTGTGCCAAGAAAAGAAAAGAAAAGAAATGACAGAAACATGCCTTGCCAACACAGGGTGACCAGATGAGACAAAGATTTTGTTAGAATATGGGTTGCCGAGCCTGATGCACACATCTGTGGTTGGGTTAGTATTAATGGTTCCTACAAACATCACCATAACTGGTTTCTTTCAAACTGACTTGACAATTCATTCAAGTAAAACTGAAAATGTAATCTTTTCTCTAAATTCTGAAATTTCATCTATTGAAAATAAAACATATGTTAATTACCTTTACTTGAGGATGGCAGCTTCACCTGGCATAGGTTTTGTTTGTAAAAGATTACTAATGCATTGATGCAGCGTACAACTCATAAATGGTTCATATTCGTACAACAATGTCAGTTCTATGCTAAATTTTTAGAAGAAATTAAATAAATTTTACTGTCTTATATACATTTTTAAGACAAAAGGTTCCCTGAAACTATGTTTTAGTACATGCTCTCTAAAACAGCTGTTTGTCGGAGTGCTAACATGCCAAGGAAACAGTATTTTAATGACTTGTCTAAGTCATCAAGGGAACTTTTAGCAGCCTAATAAACAAATCCAGATAACATACTGCTGCTAGCATTTTGCTGGTAGTAGATATAATTCTATATTTCTGGCTGAGATTCACATTTCTTCAAGATGTTCCTGTCATCTCCTACTGCGATGGTTGCTACTTCCTAGGAGGTGTAGATAAGCTTCATAGCATAAGATTCAGTGGCTCTGACAATACCACTGACTATATTTACATTTATTTATCTTAATATAGTTTAGAAAGCTCATACTAAACATTACTTCTGCAAGAGCTTTAGTGTACTTGATAAATACCTACAGGATCAGCAGAAATGTTTTACTGGCTTTCACTGGCTCGTGTTACGGAAAGTATGAGGCTTACATTATTAAAACATATACAATTAAAAAGAGAAAACTTAAATTTTGAACCTTTTAACTATTACAAGTGATCGATGTAAGCACCTCACATCAGGTGACAAATATTGACTTGATAGTCTAACTGCAGCATATCGCAGTCAATGCTAGCCACAGCCTCACAGATCTGATTCATCAGTTCATAAAGGTTCATTGGAAAAGCTGATACATAAACTTGATCTTTTACAAACCCCCAAAGAAAAAAGTCAGGGGGAGTAAGATCAGGAGACAGAGGACAATGGAGAAGACAAGAGCCTTGTCCAGTCTAATGTTGGGGAGCTTGTTGTAGTTGTAAACGATGTGGTTTCATTCTCATTTACGCAGCACTGTCTGCATGCCTGCACAGTCAATTTCCTCAGACTTGCATGTAAGCTTCTCGTGTACGCTCTACAGTTTAAACTGAAAAATTCAATGCCATGGTCAGGATTTGAACCACGGACCTCCCGGTTTCCGTCCAGTCACTCTTAATCATTGAGCTACCACGGCTAATGTGCCATCATGACACTAAATTCTCCAACTGATTTGTGTTTTCCCAGTGAACCACTAGGGACTCTCGTATTCGAGAAACACTTTTTGTGTCGACTTAATATTCTAAGTACAGGATCTAGAGAAAACCTGTCCCAGCGCCATGTTGTCCACCAAAATCTCACTTCGCGGTTGGCTGGGATCAAATCTGAGCCGCCTTGATGAGAGCCAAGAAGTCTAACCACTCAGCCACGGCACAGTCTTGTATGAAATTCAAGAAAACAATATGCACATTCTGCTTCTGTAACCGCCATTTCTCTTACTTATTGCCTAGCAGCAAACAGCTGTACTAACATACATTTGCCAAATTTTAAATGCAACTTGTTGAGATCCTCTTTTTAATGGTATATGTTTCAATAATGTAAGCCTCATACTTTCTTTAATACAAGTCAATGAAAGTGGGCAAAACATCTGTGCTAACCTTGTATATTCATCAATTACCTCGTAACCAAAACGTGCTATGAATATCGTCATACTTGATACAGAACGGTAACTCTGGCAAACAGCTTATATTTCTGGCCACCCTTTTCCTTCTGGTTTCAAGACATGACATTTACAAGCAGGCTGATGTCGAGAGGAAAACTTACAATGTGCTGGATGCGAGGTTAGTGTCCTCGTGTTTCAACTGTCCATCTAGCGCTAACCCCCACTTATCCTTGTTATTGGCAAGAAGTGGTGTCAAAGTAAACACCTTGCTGAGGGTGAACCCTGGTCCAATGGGGCACCCTTCCCTGTTGCACCAACAGACCACCACCACCACCACCACCGCAAACACACAGAACACACACACATCAGAACAATTCTACTGTACTGGGGTCACACCATCGTCCCATTTAGCTGGCGAACATGACATATCCACATGGAAGTGTGCTACAGACTTAAGGATAAATAAAAACCATCAACTATTTTGTATAAAGAAGTCATTATTCTGGGTATTTCTTGACTTTACACTTAACACTTTGACGCTTCCATACTACATGCAATAAATCAAACTTTTCTTACAGTAGTCAGATTCAACTTAATACCAGTGCTTCAAAGTTTTTACTCTAGCATGCAAGTTGCTATACAATTTTGACACAGAATGCAACATGGATAGAAAATTAAATTAAAAAACACTTAGAACAATTCATTTTTTAACTTTTTATTTATTGTAAAATATTTGGGCATTAACACTGATTCCCATTTAAGTGTACACGAAAGGTTGGACTTTTCTGAAAATTGGACATGGCAATTGTTATCTATTGAACATTTAATTATCTTTAAGATCCACTACCACAACTTGGAATCCATAAAATTAATTTTTTTTTTTTTTTTTTTGTTCAAAACGTGTAACTCCTGCATAGGAACATTTAAATTTCTTCAAGATCTTCTCAGAATAAGCCAGGTGAAAAGACGATAGAAATTGACATTTTGAGAGCGTACATCGCTCCCATCACCAGGATATTTTAAGAAAGTTACAACCAAAAGATGTTTTACTGGATATACCTAACACAAATATAAACGAAGACAAAACACTATCAATACCCGCATCATTGAACAAAAAACTGTTTTCGTAAATTATGTGCCAGGTCAGGAGGTGGCATGAGTGTAGAAAATTTATTAGGTTGAAGAAACATAACTACTTAACTTGACGATTAAGCTGTATAAATCTGTGCTTCTTAAGCTGACGGATTTTTTTTTTTTTTTTTTTTGGTAATTTACGTCCTCCAACATTTAGTCATATCGGACGTTGAGTAAAATTGGTGAAATGATGCTCAGATGAGTCCGGAGTCCAAAGAGCTTAGAGTTACCCGACATTCATCTTTCAGGATAAGGGAAAACCCTGGGCAAAACCTTATCCAGGTAACTCACCCTGACTGAGATTCAAACTCAGGACCTCTTGAACATGAGGCAGACACGCTACCATCTATGCTACCGAGGCGGGCATTCCGACAGATTTCCATTTTTAAGGCTGGATTTCCAAGAGGAGCTGAACTAAACTACAGCATCACGATTAAGCGTGGTGCTCTCAGAGGAAATGGCAAAAGCCTTCTTAACTCTCTGCTCCCAGTAACTGTTGCATTTTGCCAAGATGGTCATCTCTCAAAAGCTGGCTCTATGGTCGTTATGCCAGTCCAGATTTCTCAGGTTGCATTAAACAAATGCTCCGCTCATGTTCGTTTATTCTGTAGCGATGGTCCTTCCGGTTTGTCCTATATACATGTTATAATTAATAATATTAACATAGTATACATTAATCGTAATGCTAATCGTGATTCTAATCGTCTTTACACCTGGCCTGTTTCCCGAGAAGATTTTGAACATATTTGTTGTCAGGAAAAGCTTCAGATCTTATTTAAATTTCTCTTTTTTGGGTAGATAGTCTGACTGAAAAATTTATTGCCATGGCCGAGATCTGAACCATGGATCTCCCAGTCTCCGTCTGGCTGCTCTTTGCCATTGAGCTACCATAGCCAAAGTACCATCATGACATTAAATTCTCCAAGTGTCTTGTATGTATCCCGGTAAACCACTAAGGGTTCTCATTAACAATGAGAAATGCACCTTTTGTGGCGACTTACTATGCTGCAAGTACTTTACTTAGTGATTAAACGGGTAACATACGAGTCAGTTAGAGAATTTAATGTAATGATTTCACATTGGCCATGGTAGCTCAATGGTTAAGAGCAACCGGGAGATCCATGGTCCAAATTTCGCCCATGGCTTGAATTTTTCAGTCTGACTATCTATTCAAATCTTAACCTACACACGGCTAGTGTGAAAGAACAATTAAATTTCCATTAACTTTCTCTTTTTGTTTTTGCATAAGTTGACTTGAGATTTTCTTTAAAATTCTGAATTCTAATTAGAAAACATATGAGAGACAAATATTTTCTAGACAAAAAATACAGAGCTTAATATAGTGCATCACTGAAGTCGAATTAATTTATTATTATGGTTATTATCATTATTATTTATTTATTTATTATTTTATTGGTGCCTTTATCCATTAAATTCCCAAGCAAGTGTGATCTAAAAGAATGTTTGAAAGTTTAAAAATCTTCTAGTTTATTTTAATTTTACATTATACTTAAGACAGAACAGTCAAGAGTTTGTATGTTTTTCTTCAAAATGCTATGAAATGCTAAATTGCACACATATAAATGTTGGAATATGCTAACAATACCACCGCTAATGATGGTGTAACAGAAAGCTACTGGTAAACTTCTTGTCAAGTACAACAACGTACTTTAGTGGAATATATTTTAAGTATTTCCATCTTGTGTCGCCAAAAGATGAACATGAAACTAACTGAAATGAAGGACGTATAGCAACTGTAAAATAAATTCCAACATAGTACGTATTGTTCATGAACCTTCATTGCATTACTTCTTTTGTAATGGAGACAGTAAATGTCTCCTTTTTATTACTAGCATTAATTTAACATTAATGAATGCAATTTAACTTCCTAGCAAAGTGCTTGTGAATTTTCTTCATGCTAGGGTACGTACAACATTAATTTTTTGGACACACAACAAAATTGGATGGTGAAACTGTATCCAAAGACTCAACACTTCCATGTAGTCCTATATTAGGAAGAATTGTGGCTAATATTCATCTACACTACTACACAAATATTACACTACTTCCTTAAGGCCAATGATAAGTTTATTAATTCCAGAACATGTCTTTAACATTTAACTGTCCACTTTTGCTACATACTTGCTAGAAGGCTTTGTTGTGACATTTAAAACTTGTTTCTTATTACAAACAAAATGTTTCAGGCATCTCACATTACACTGATATTTCCGTGGTACAAAAAAAGCATACCTTGTACATTCTATCATAGACAAGAACCCTGTTATAAATAACAATGAAGAGTGGAAGCCGAACCATTCAGCAGAGAGCACTGTTAGAAGCACTGACAGCCAATGCTTCAGTTGCAGTGCAACCTTCTTCAAAGAGACTTTGACCACACCACTGAAGATATCCAATGCAGTTCTGAATGAAACATATGGAAGATCTATTTCCAGCAGACTACAACAGAACAGCCCGGAAATAACTTGCTATTATAGTGATAAAGGTTTCCTAGAGTAGCTACAAAATAAGAATGAACATGGATTCAGCCAATATAGTTATCACACTCTCTTGGCGTTGCCAGTTCCCCACCTAGCAGGCAACAGAGATGGAAGATATATCTGTCTTTGTCTCACCAAATCCACATATCAAGTGATCTGAGATGTAGGTACATACAGATGCTGACAGAGAAGCTCGCTTAATATTTCAGCATGTGTGTGAGAACATATACAATGATTATCACACAATCTGAACCTTAATACCTTCAACTGGAGAACAGTTCGCTTACGTAGCTATCATTCATATGCACACAAAACAAAATAACTCAAATTAGATGCGTTTGACGAAAGGTGTTTGCTGCAGTGAAACAAAGTAGTAACATTTCAACGATTTGTGAATATAGTTTCTACTTTAATGATGCTATACTTGTATACTGCCTGTAATGGACTTTAAACCAGTTTTTATTTCATTAAAATACTTAATAAATATGGAAAATATGAATGCGTATTTATGAAGCATTTTTACACCATGAATCGCGTGTACTTCTAAAGGTGTGCATTGTGTGCAGAAATTTTAGCCTTGCAGCAACAATATCCCTGTTTCAAGCAGAAATTTGCGACCATCATTGGTTCTCCTATATTTGAACTCCAGAGATTTCATTAAATTGGTGAGCCTTTTGGCAGTTGGATATTCACCCTTGTCATATAAATCATAAATTGTTCTACATAAAACACACTCTTGAAAATCATCTAAGTTGGTAGCACATTTTTTAGCTGCTCGATGTTTCCCTGGAGATCTAAATATGGAAACTTATTAAATTTAAAAGCAGAAGCATTATTAACAGTGAAGTATTCTTCATATTTAAGTTTGATTTATGAGTCACTATGTTTACACTCAAACTTCACTTACTTGTTGTTGTATAACTGAAACGTTTTCAAGATCATTCGATCTCATCCTCAGCTGTTTGGTGACTAAATGAACATTCTTCTTCCTCCACTACTACAGTGCACTGATCCGTCTGCCATCTGGTGTTTGGGGCACTAAGTTTTAATACTTCATTTAATGCCGGGATTTCAAAATTTATAACTTTATCACGGTTTTTGGTTATGAATATTTTTTCCCAAATATCCAATTCTATGGGTGTATTTAAAGATTTTAACAGTTTTATGTTATGGCCAATGTTGTTGTTTTCTGTCCAAAAATGGCGTGACACTGCAGATTTATCTGTTTGCTCCTTTGGTGTTCTTTTTGCCTGGTTAACAAGTTTCTCTTAATGTGTGTTTGGAGGAATTTAGTAACAGTGACGTCAAAATTAATATAAAAATTATTTGTGGTTGGTTTATTGACACTCGTCACTTACTTTTTCATATATTTATGAGAGACTAGTTTCAAAGGCCCTGGCCTCCATTTTCAATCTCTTCCCAACTGGCAACTGTTGTTATCTGCTCTCTCTGGCGGTGGAACTATGAACTTTTTTGTCAAATTATCTGCTGGCGGGATTTCAAAGTTCATTACGCGATCCTTATTTTTCCAGATGAATATGTTCTCCCATGTTGTCAATCTATTTTGGTTTATCACTCCTTTTAATAATTTTGGATTTGGATCAATGTCATGGTTTTCATTCCAAAAATGAAATGCTACTGCTGACTTGTCTTCTTGTTTCAATCTGATGTTTCTAAAGTGTTCTTTGACTCTGGTTTTTAAATTTCTTTTTGTTTGACCTATGTAGCATTTTTCACAATTCTTGCAATTTATTTGGTATATTCCAGATTTGTTACGTGAAGGAATTTCATCTTTTGTTTTTGAATTTAGTAATTTTAAAATCGAGTATCTATTAGTAGGTGCCAAGATGATATTTTGTTCCTTGAATATCTTTTTAAATTTATTAAATGTTTTTGGATGATATGTGAATGAACTGAATATGCTGTTGCTTTCTTTTTCTTTAATAAATGTGGTTGTTTCCTTAATGGTTTTCTTTAGTTTAGATTTTCTAATTTTCTTCAACACCAAACTTTTGTTGTATCCGTTTTCTTCTGCTATGTGTATTATTGCTTTTTGTTCCTTGAAATATTCTTCTTTTTCCATGGGTATGTTGACTAGTCTGTGTGTAAGGCTGTTTATTATTGCATGTTTATGTGTAATTGGGTTGTGGCTATTTATAAAAAATAATAGCCACAACCCAATTACACATAAACATGCAATAATAAACAGCCTTACACACAGACTAGTCAACATACCCATGGAAAAAGAAGAATATTTCAAGGAACAAAAAGCAATAATACACATAGCAGAAGAAAACGGATACAACAAAAGTTTGGTGTTGAAGAAAATTAGAAAATCTAAACTAAAGAAAACCATTAAGGAAACAACCACATTTATTAAAGAAAAAGAAAGCAACAGCATATTCAGTTCATTCACATATCATCCAAAAACATTTAATAAATTTAAAAAGATATTCAAGGAACAAAATATCATCTTGGCACCTACTAATAGATACTCAATTTTAAAATTACTAAATTCAAAAACAAAAGATGAAATTCCTTCACGTAACAAATCTGGAATATACCAAATAAATTGCAAGAATTGTGAAAAATGCTACATAGGTCAAACAAAAAGAAATTTAAAAACCAGAGTCAAAGAACACTTTAGAAACATCAGATTGAAACAAGAAGACAAGTCAGCAGTAGCATTTCATTTTTGGAATGAAAACCATGACATTGATCCAAATCCAAAATTATTAAAAGGAGTGATAAACCAAAATAGATTGACAACATGGGAGAACATATTCATCTGGAAAAATAAGGATCGCGTAATGAACTTTGAAATCCCGCCAGCAGATAATTTGACAAAAAAGTTCATAGTTCCACCGCCAGAGAGAGCAGATAACAACAGTTGCCAGTTGGGAAGAGATTGAAAATGGAGGCCAGGGCCTTTGAAACTAGTCTCTCATAAATATATGAAAAAGTAAGTGACGAGTGTCAATAAACCAACCACAAATAATTTTTATATTAAGTTTCTCTTAGTTTTTCCTATGTAGGTTTAATCACAGGTTTAAACATAGTGACTCATAAATCAAACTCAAAAATGGAAACTACTGCTAATTTTGCAAACTGTTTGCCTTCTTTAACAATGTTCGTCAGAAAATGAGCACTCACGTGACAAGCTTGTATCATTAATTCTCGACTCTGAGCGAAATTGGTACTTTTAGAAATGTTTTTGACATCTTTTTGAAATAGGAATACACATTAACAAGAATATTTGTAGACTGGTTATGTAAACTCTTACGAGTTGTTTCACAGTTAACTACTAGACAGTTAACAGTTAACAGTACTAGGTTTGCTAAGCGATATATTTACTAACTTTGAAAAGCATGTGTGTACCGTTAAAAGATCATCACTTGACTGAATGCAAGGTACAAAATGCAACTGCTGTGTAGCACATGTGTGCTTTTCTTCACTGACAGTTAATGATTCTTTTCTTTCTAGTCATGTGCCTTATCTTTCCATATCTCCAAAACCAGATATGCTACAAACATGGGGTTTAGACAGTAATCCTCAGAAAAAGTAGCTCTGTAACATGGGAAAAACAATTAGCATCTTTAGAGTGCGAGAAGAAATTAGCCATATGGTTTGGCAAAGCGAGTCAGTATGCGTGCTTAACTGTTGCACGCACCGCATTGGCTAGTAGCGATAGATCAGCCACGCCTAGCCCCGTCTTATGTTCATTCTTATTTTGTAGCTACCTTAATGACAATTATTATTGTTGTTAGGTTGGTACTATGAAGTGCAGCATGTAGTCCTCCATACAGATAAAATGCTCATTTCCTTTAATTATATCTGTAGACCATACTGTTATGATTCATTGCACCTTCTTTGTTTGTTGTAATGACCTAAGTGACTTTAATATTGTTATTAATTTTAATTGTTATTGTTATTTATTAATTTAATTGTGATATCCCATTAGTCATTAATTATTAAGAAGTTTACCATGAGATGGTATAAATTGGGTGCACAGGCCAGGAAATAAGGAAGAAGACAGCAGCCTTTAGCTGCCATTATGCTTAGAATGGAGAAAATGTCTCCAAATCTTTCCAACATCTCACAACTTGATGTAAGTAAAGTATTAAACCCGCATGTTGTCTCATCATATTTTACAATTAAATAAAATTGAAATGTAAATAACTTCACATTAAATAGTGCTGTTGTTTACAATATTGTGATATTAAACATTCTTGGAAAATTATCATCAAAATTAACAAAGTATTCAAAGCTGAAGCAACATCTGGGAGCTGTTTCATGTGTGCCTTGCATAAAAATGATGTACTAAGAATACCCCACCTATAAAATGAAATAATAAATGGGAAGATAATAGTTGTCAGCTTAATTATTCATTTTGATTCATTTTCTGTGATATTTGGTGAACAAAACTTCCACTTGCAAGGTTTTAATATAAAGCTTTTATGTAAAAACTTCTTTAGGAAATACATTTTATAGGCATCCAAAGCAAATTTGTTTAAAAAACTTTCCCAATTTTTACTGGGGAGACTGATACACATTGATGGTTAACATTAAAGGAAACATTCTAAATATTATGAGGAAATACTATATTGGTTTACACTTTTATTTTGTCCTCTACCCTTTGATAGAAAGACTCATCCTCTAGAAATACTATTATCTTAAACATACTTGCACAATATTTGGTCTTCAGACTCTGTTGAATTACTTCTTCAGAACATGTTATAACCAAAATTTTTATTCGTTGTTTCCACAAAATTCATGTTGCCAATTTCTCGCCATCTTATTCAGCCCCGCAGCAGGCGCTATATATATAGCAGATTTCTTCGTTACATATTGTGTACCACTTTTTCAACACAATCTCTTCCCATCTCGTTTCAGTTTGTGCGGCTATGGGTATCATCAAGTCACCAATTGTATCGTCTAGATTTTAAAACAGGCTTTCTTTCCTCATCACAAATATGTGCGATGTATTTAAAGAGTTAATAATAATTACTCAGAAATATCAGATAAGCTAATGCAATTGCGATAAATATATAATATGATTGTTGAATCTTGATTGAATTTTACTCAAATAGATTTTCTAGTCAATCATTGCAGGTTACCACCTCCAGCGTATAGATAAATCCTTACTTCCTTAGTAAATATCTTCCATTAATTAGATAAAACTGCTCACTCCTGCATGTCCACTCATCACTATTAAGATTACAGAATATCTCTTTTTTAAGATTCTTCATTTTTTGTTACAAAACTTTTATATTCACCGCGACATTTTTTCATCCTTACGAAACAAGATTAGAGAACATATATCTCTGAAGATTATTGATTTTCTATTCTGATAAACTTTTCGTCTTTCCACATCAAGCAAGATTATTGATTTTCTTCTCCTAGCAAACGTTCAATATTTTTTAATATATATTGTCATTACATGGCCCACTAATAGTCAGATCAGAAAACAAATTACTTTCTTGGAAGTGTTGAAAACAGTGTTGTTATGATAAATTAACTTTAAAGAGAGTCGATTAAAGACACTAGACAACACTTACTTTTAAATTTTTCCGGAACATGTTTCAGAGGCTTTGTCTCTATCATCGGCCGGCTCTCGACTGGTTCTCGTTGGTGTAGCTGACGATACCTTGTCATAGGTCTCCTCTGGTGGCGGCTCTAGGAACTTGCTGAACAAATCCTTCTGGGGGATGTCGAAATTGAATACTTTGTTCCTATTTTTTGAAATGAAGATTTGTTCCCATGTGGATAGTTCTTGTTTTCCTGATGTATGTTTCAGTAGTTTTGGTTCTGGATTTATGTTGTGGTTTTTTTCCCAAAAATGTGTGGCAACTGCTGATTTTTCTAATTGTTTATATTTTATGTTTCTAAAGTGTTCCTTTGCTCTTGTTTCTAAATTTCTTTTGGTTTTTCCAATATAAATTTGACTACAGTCACTGCATTCAATTTGATATATACCAGATTTTTTGTTAGATGGAATGGCATCTTTGATGTTTGAGCAAATTAGGTTTTTTAAGGAGAAATGGTTGACTGGTGCTAGTTGAATATTTTGTTTTTTGAAGACTTTTTTGAATTTATCGTAGGCCCATGGATGGTAAGTGAATTTTTTGAAAATCATATTAGTTTCTGTAGATGAGAGAGTTGTGGTTTCCTTTAGTAGCTTCTTCTTTTTTGCTAAGCTCACTTTTTTGTCCACTAATGATTTGGGAAAGTTATTTCCAGTTGATGTGAAGACTGTTTTCCTGTTTCCCATCCAAATGTGTGCTTTTCTATAATACCTACTTAATGCTGACTAAATATTGCCCCCCCATAGAAGACGGGATCCCTCCCCTTCAGCTGCTGTGGTACAGGTGCTGTGCACTTGTGGTGCTTCTGACGTTATTAGAAGTACACCGGGTCGAACATTCAAGCCCCTTCCATTGGGTTCATCTGGATAGGTTTTGGTGTGGCAGTGGTTTCTGATACCCAAGGGAGATTGGGAATGTCTAGATGGCTGTCATCACACGGGGTTGAGGGACGCCTCAAGGTTCCTGGGTGCTAACCTACGAGTAGTAGTCAGTGTGCTAGAATACTGGCAGCCCTACTGAGGCAATCGGTAGTCTTCCCGTATGGTTGATATAAGTGGCATATTCAGTTCCAACCTGTAATGGGGGATGGGGGGGTTGCTTGTTAGATTCTAGGTCTGGAAAGAACCCTGGAGTAGCTCGGGTGCTCCTCCCGAGTCATAGAGAGGAAAGTCTGACATCCATAGTAGACAGCTCTCGCCCATACATGACATGACATAACTTGTCCAAATACTGCCACTGATTGCCGTAATATACTTGATATAATATTATGAATGGTGGGGAAAAAGTAAAGTGTAAATCAATGTTAGTATGCAACTTGTATATAATTTAATTTAAGAAATATATAATTAATAAAACTGCTTTCTTGCATGAATTTATTAAGTCATGCATAAGTTAATGATTAATGCAAAACTCTGTGCTTCTGCTGTGCTGCATTTGTGGTGATACATGCAGTGTAACTTTCATCAACATTTTAGATACCTGTGAACTGATAATGCATAGAGAAATTAACTTTTCTAAACATACGATAAATCTTTACTGCTTCACAACACTCATCGAAGATTTTTGTAAGCCATAACATAAAAGTATGTAGCAAAAGTCTCAGTTTCTTGCAGTGAAAGCAACTTAAGAATAACAAAAATTATTTAGTGCAATAGTTCATTTATGTGATAACCAAAACTTATCATGTGCCTTAAGGTGAGAAAGAAAGACAAGGGCAGCCACATTCTTCCTAAGCTTGCTCACTCAGCTGTAGGGGGATGGTGTGGGGGGGACTCACATTGTCGATGATGCAAGGTTGGTATCCTCGTGCTTGAGCTGCCCGTCAAGTGCCAGGCCACGCTTATCCTTGTTATTCGCTAAGAGTGGTCGAACAGTATAAACTTTGGAGAGGGTGAATCCGGGCCCTACAGGGCAGCCTGCTCTGGAACCCACACAATATGTTCAGCGATACCTGTAAACACTTATGGAACTAACAGACGAGGTTTCTTTTCTTCTTGGGGACACCAACAGCTGTTAACTCAGCACATACATCAATAAATATTAAACTAATTATTTTTTTATTAAATATCTGATTGTGATATAACAGCAAACCATGAGTTGCAGTAAACAGTCAGTATTTACGAGTAATTCCATTACTGGAAGTGGGATGACATCATTACATTTTTATGGAAGAGACGTCCATCATTTCCCTCACTGTTTTCTGTTTTTCAAGCTTGGAGGACCAGGTGAAAGTGTACTGTTGGGCTCTGCTGGCGTCAGTTGGGACTGATTTCTTGGGCAGGATACCTAGGACTTAGGGGCTCGTAGGTAGCTTTGGGAGGTGTTGGATGTATTCAAACTGGAAATGCTAAGGACCCCATTCTTAAAATAAAAGTGAATTGAGAAGATATTGACACATTGCTTCACTAACACTGTTTTTCACAGGACCTGTTTCAAGAGCTATTGCTCCCATCTTTAGCTATTTCTCAACTAGTGCAGGTTGTAGTGGTTTCCTCCTTCTTTCTATCGTTGATAGATGGCCTGATGTATTTGTCAAAGATGTCCGGTGGTGGAGTTTCAAAGTTCATAATTCGTGACAGTTTTTGTTAATGAAGATTTGTTAATGAACTTCAATACCCCACCACTGGACATCTTTGACAAATACATCAGACCATCTATCGACAATACGAAGAAAGAGAAAACCACTACAACCTGCACTAGTCGAGAACCAGCTCATGATGGGAGCAACAGCTCTTGAAACATGTCCTGTGAAAAACAGTGTTAGTGAAGCAATGTATCAATATTTTCTTGATTCACTTTTATTTTAACTTTTGCTTCACTGTCTCTACACTTCTTTCAATTATTATACCTCATTCTTGCTTACACATGTTGTCATAGATTTGGTTGCCCTTTGGGACTCGTCCCTCCCTCCCTCAATCCACAGAAGAAGCACAAAGTTCCAAATAGCCTATGTGCAGTGATTCTCCATCAATTTGTATTTTGTCTTCATTTCCACAGCAGTATTTAAACCATGGACTTCCTGAATATGAGCCTACACATTATCATCTCATCAAGAGTATTTTGCAGTTACAGTTAAGTGTAGGTAAGGTAAGCGCAGGCGAATCAGATCAAAATTTTGAAAATCTTTCACAAAACCTTATTTGTTACACAAATTATGAAAACTTTTACCTTATAGATAGAGCCAACATGAAAACTTCAATGCCATGGCCAGAATTTGAACCACGGATCTCCTGGTTTCCATCCAGTCACTCTTACCCATTGAGCTACCATGGCCAACGTGACATCCTGACATTAAATTCTCCAATTGACTCATACATATATTTCCCGGTAAACCACTAGGGGCTTTTGTATCTGACATATACTGTTTGAGGCAACTTACTATCTTAAGTACTTCATCATTTAACTCTTATTATTTTAGTTAATTAATGGATATTAATCACTTCTCCACACTAGCGATATAGAGGCTAAGGTTTTTGATAGATAGAGTCAACACGAAAAATTCAATGCCATGGCCGGGACTTGAACCACGAATCTCCTGGTTTCCATCCAGTCGCTCTAACCCATTGAGCTACCATGGCCAACATGCCGTACTGACATTACATTCTCCAATTGATTCATATATATTTCATAACACTTAACTTTAATTGCAAAAATTTCCTGACCCCTGTATTTTGATCTAATGCAGGTTTTACTGTATTGGTATTTTTAGGAATTATGTGACACTGAAACTGTGCTCTGTAAATGTCACATTTAGTTAACAGAAGTAAACTGAGCTCAAATAAGTACTCATTACGTTTGCTGCAATATCACAAATTGGGAAATCCTGTAATGTATGATATTATGATCAATAAAATTACACACTCACATTTTCATAATTTTGCATGAGTGAGAATAATTTTATTTTTACTGTTAGTCTATAATTAACAATTCATATTGAGGAAATTAAAAATAAATCTTAATTTTATTACTTTAAGCCTTCCTGCCCACCATCATATAATATTTGTAAAATATAGATGCGAGTTTTTGCAACTTTACTGATGATATGTACTTACAAACTGTTTTTTGAGCTGTGGATACCTGGGAAAGCATTACAAAAATTCTAATTTAATTCCAATGATCCCATTGTCATCTATGCTAAATGGTTAATTTGAAAACCAATAAAACAGCACATAAAAATTTGCCTTGTACCTACTTTATAAGAACTTTAAACACAGGATACACCAAATAATAATTTTCTGCTTTTATTTCCAAGTTTGCACACAGCCAAAGAAAAATAATGAATGAGCTATGCAACTATTCAGAATGTGTTCAAATATTTAAATGGGTTTTATAGGGATTGTATTGGGTATTCCAGTAAAGAATTTAAAATGTCTTAGTTTTACAAGTTAAGTAATAATATTTCCATTTCTGATACTCACTCGCTCTCCACTTCTGCAACTGTGCATTTGTATTGCGCTGTCGAGAACAGGCAAATGTCTGCAAACTGCCGGACTGCAAAACAGAACATTTCTTTGATATGAATCAAATTAAAAAGAAAGTTTTATATCTTCCCCTGTTTATTTGAAACTTTTAGAACAACTACACTAAACTTTTGCTAATCCGCCTCTCAGAAATCTGCCCCACATCCAGCTCCTTGAAGCTCGTGTAATACGAAAAGCAGAAATGATGTGCAACAATGTTTCAAAAATGTTATTGTTATTGAATACTATTGTTACTTGTTGAATTTGTGGCTTTCTTTAAGAGTTCAGTACATACAAGGCTTCTAAAAGAAACACTTTATGCTAGACCTCAAACACAAATTTGAAATTATGTCTATAAAAATTAATGTATCTTCGGATTAATAAAGTGCAATGTATAGTCAAACAGTATCAAATCAATAACCTGGCACCCATGTCTACAAGGAACGGCCGGATTAGCGAGAGTTTAGTATAGTTACCGCACAGATGTTCACTGTTTACTACTCAGTTAATTTTGGGTTTTCTTTATGTAACATATAATTCATACTCACATTCACACACTCACTCATACTTCCAGACCCTAAGGAGGATAAGGAATAATCTTGGTTAATGAAAAATTCTCCTTCTTCATGCTACCCACCACTCTCACATCATATCCATAAAAAATGTTACTTATAAGATCACATATACTCTAAAAGTTTGAACCATAATAAAGAATTTCAAGGCAATTCATTTAAATACAATTCTGCATTTCAAAACTTTCTCTATTCACTATGATCTTGTCTTTAATTAATTTTATAACAGTTTTTGGGTACTAAAACTGTTTATTGTATCAAGTTTACCTACTCTATCATCTCATATTTTCTTACAGGTACTACATTCCTTCTTACACGTTAATTACTAAGTGCTGTATAAAAGAGAAATACAGGGGACAGAGTCAAAATGATAGAACGTTACATTTTTTGGAGGAATTTAGTAACAGATGTCAAATTTTATTATTTAAAACTATTTGTATGCCACATCTGGTGGAGACCCATTGAGCGCTACATTACTATGGTTTTTATGTAAAGCAAAGTTTTATTTGTGCTGCTTTAAGTGTTTAAATTTTATCACCCTTTTAAAAAGTCTATAATTATGTAAATTATACATATTTAGCTTACCTGAGACTTTTATTTTTTTTACTGTTCTATTTGAATTGTTTGCTATGTGTACATTGACTGCTATGTTCTCTCCGTGGTGATACAGCTGTAAAAAGAGAGCAAAGATCAGTGTACAAGGATATCAATAACATTGTATTTTTAAGATTTGAAATGCTTTTGGACAGTACTGTTACCTCTTTATCAAGAGATGCTTCTAGGTGGAGTTTGTTTGGGCTCATTACAAACTCTTTACTCACTTCTACTGATGGCTGTTCCCCTTGCTTGCTAGGGGCATACATTATCTTTCGTATTGCCAGTCTGACTGAGTTTCTGTAACGGAAAATACATGTCATTTATGCACAATGGGTCTATCACACATAGATAGATGTCAATAGTGGCAAAGCAGTAGTTTGTCTTCAAAGTAGAGAATAAATCAAAGTATAAACTTGGAAGAAGCGTAGGGACAGTGAAGCACAAATTAGTACATAAGTGAATCGAGAAGATATTGACACATTGCTTCACTCACACTGTTTATTCAAAGGACATGTTTCAAGAGCTCTTGCTCCTATCATCAGCTGATATTCGACTAGTGCAAGTTGTTGAAAAAAAAAAAAAAAATTCAGCTTTAATGGACAGATCTATAAACAAAAAAACGGGCCTAGCTATGGGCAACCCATTGTCTCCCTTCTTGGCAGATTTATTTATGAGTGCTTTTGAAACACATATCACAAAAACGTTTCCAAATCATTTCAAAGTGTGGTATCGCTATGTTGACGACATTTTTGCAATAGTACCTAAAAAACTCATACAAGATAGTCTTAAACTTTTGAATATACAAAATCCAGCTATAAAATTTACATTGGAAACAGAAGAGGATGGTGTGCTTCCCTTTTTGGACATCAAGATAAAAAAAATGAACAACAAACTCACCTTTGGTATTTACAGGAAACCGACACACACAGATAACTACTTCAAGAACAACAGTTTCAACCCAAAACAACACCAACATGCCATTTTCAACAGTTTAATCTTTCGGATGATCAACTTTCCACTAAATCAGAGAAGATTATCAAGAAGAATACCTACACATAAAAAAAAAGTAGCTATATCCAACGGTTTCAACCCAAATTTAGTAGACAAAACAGTTAACAGACTCAACAAAGCTAAGAAAATAAAAGAAACCACCACCCTAGAACCTACAGGAGAAAAAGAGAAAAAACTATTTAAAAAATTCACCTTCCACCCATCAACCTATAACAAATTCCAAAAAATCTTCTCAAAACACAACATAACTCTTGCACCTCAAAATAGGTTTAATATCAGAAATTTGTTAAAAGGCCCTCCCAAAAATTCAATCACTACCAAAGAAAAACCAGGAATCTATGAGATCAAATGTGAAACTTGCCCTAAAATTTATATAGGAAAAACAAAAAGAAATATTAACATCAGAACTAAAGAACATATAAGAAACATTAAAAATGGTGAAACAGAAAAATCAGCAGTGGCTTTTCATTTTTTGAATACTAGACATGACATCAACTTGGAAACATCTCTAATAAAATATGTTAATCACCCCATAGACCTTTCCGTATGGGAAAAAATCTTCATCAACAAAAATCGTCATAGAGTCATGAATTTTGAAACTCCACCACCGGACATCTTTGACAAGTACATCACGCCATCTATTGACAAAACGGAGAAAGAGGAAACCACTACAACTTGCACTTGTCGAGTATCAGCTGATGATAGGAGCAAGAGCTCTTGAAACATGTCCTGTGAATAAACAGTGTGAGTGAAGCAATGTGTCAATATATTCTTGATTCACTTTTGTACTAGAGAATAAATGTTCATATCTACAGAATGAATTGTTTGCTGGAAGCACCTATGAACAAAGCAAGACTTTCATGTTATGTCAGCAGTATACTGTTAAAATTTAGCCTTATTAGGAAATATCATCTGCAATGCTCTCCACATAGTATCTAACTTTTGGGAGTATCCTCATTTCATCAAGGAAGCAATGAATGGACCTGATGGAGGCAATCAGAGGGCAGAGTAGGGTGATGATGAGGATGATGATGAAATGAGCCCATTGGGCTTGAGAATAGTGTACATGAACTAGTCAGAGGACTGACGTAAAACAACGACCCCAGAAAATAAAACCATGGACCCTCAAGACAAGAGCCATGAGTGAGAGCCATGAATGAAACCTTGAGCTCCCCAATACCCTTATAAGGGGATGTTGAATGGCATGACTGGATAAACGGTTTTAAGGCATTATTGCTATTCTAAGTGTAACAGCACATTTGGCATAGAACCTGCATACTTAGTTAATTGCTATTCTTATGGCTCTGTGTAATGGCACTTTACTTTCCCAGATTACATTAGAAACAGATAATTTGAAGGGAAGGGAGTTTCCTGCGTTCCTTTCACTATCATAGCATGAAAGAATACAACAGAGCCAGATTGTTGGTCAAAACAGAGACATCTTCATTCAAGCTGCTATTTTTAGACTGCAGGTCCATCATTGTTTCTGAAAAAGCCTTAAGAAAAGAACAGCAACAGGCCTTTATCAAAATCGGTGGGTACTGGGTAATACACAACAAATAGAACTATAGTGTATTGCCAAGTTTGTTCAAAGAAAATAAAGTGTGTGAAGAAATTTCAACATAAACATTCAAAACCCACTGCACACACAGACATTACAGCCATAGAAAAGAACAACAACTTCTTAGGTAAAACCCCGCCTTTAACTACAATGGTCATATCGGCGGCCGTTCTCCTTTGGAACACACCAAAGATGTTAACTCGTATTCGTTGGTTTTTTATCATTAGATCACACACACATTCACGCTCTCATTTATACTTCCAGACTCTGGGGAAGATGGGGAATTAACTTGGTCGGAGAAAAATCCCCACCCCCACCGCCGGGAATCGAACCCGGGACCCCTAGCACGGCAGGCATAAAAACACTTGCAAATGATTTCTGCAGCAACATTCCATGGAATAAATTAAATAATCCTGCTCTGGGATAATTTCTGGAAAAGTATTGTGTCAATCAAAAGATCCCAGATGAATCAATTCTTAGAACAAATTATCTACCTCCACTGTATAAATCTACCCTGGAGTTTATTCATTCTGCAAACTGTATCTGGTCCTGCGCTGTGGTGTAGTGGACTAAGTCACCATGCCTTGGTCCCTGGCCATGGAAAGTGGCTCTGGATTGATCCCACCATTGGGTGCAGATTATAAGTCCTGGGAATAGACCGGTGCCCACTCAGCATCGTGAGGAAATTGAGGAGCTTACGATAGGTAAGTGGCCCTAGTCATAGAAGCCAACATTTCAGCTGGGGGATGCCGAGATGCTGACCATATCTCCTCCCTGTATCAGATAGATGATTGCCCACCTCTACTTTGTATAAGTGGTTCTGAGGCCGGCAATTGGGTTGGCAGGCATTGGCCCTACATGGGCTTTAGCGCCCTGGTTATGTTAAACTCTATTTGGGTCACAGTGAATACAACAACTGATTCATGAGGCAGATACATAGAGAATTACATAGTTGGCATATTATATCCAGACAAACCTGAGAAACTTCTTCTTGCTTGCAAAGTTTTAGAGAATACCAATGATAGTACATTACAACTTTAGGTTGGAAAACAAGAGAAGATTCTAAACTTAAATTTATCAAAGCATTGGCTGTTCCTTCCTTGTCGTATGGAAGTGAAAGTTGGGTAATTAAGTCAAAGGATAGAGTAGAATACAAGCAGCACAAATGCTATTTCTGCAGAATGTGAAAGGATACACAAGAGCAGATAGAATACAAAATGAGCAAATAAGAGAAGAATTAAACATATACAACTTAGATGATAAAATTAAAGTAATCAACATCAAATGGATAGATGACTTAATGGGAATGCATGAAGAAAGGATACCTAGGAGAACCTTTCTATATAATCCAAGAGGAACTTAAGATGTCGGCCGACCTCGTAGAAGATGAACTCTACTGATGACTTTGCCGGAATGGGCTTCATAGCCTAAACCATGTAGAAGAAGTAGTATAGCAAGATTTGTTATGATTCTCTGTGGCTTACTGAAACTGACAATTAAAAAATGCTTGCGCTACTCAGAGATGCAACTTCGTATATGTTGAAACCTGGCAAAGTACCTCCAAATCTAATGCACATAACCTATTAAGTACATGGCTCCTCTATCTCATCATTTACCACAGACAGCATCAAATGACCCAAATATAAATGTCACTTACCTCTTGTGAGGTTTGTCATCTTGTGTTTCCCCGACAAAAGCTTTAAGCTCATAGTCGACACCACATGGCTTCCCTGTGTCCCCTGGAGCAGGTTGTAATGTGACGGATGCTGGACAGTGAGGTGGCAACTCAAAATAAAATGGGTATGCATTGGGACCTAGTTTCTTTATTAGGCGTTCCTGCAACCACAAATACAGGTTTCTTTTAACTAATTATACACCTTTGAAAAACATTCAATTATTATAGTTACGTACACTATGCAATATTATATTAAAGTAATTATTTTCATTTTCATGTGACACTGCAAAATATGTATTGGTATTTAGAATTAAGTTCAGTAACAGTGTCAATATCACCATTTGAAATTGTTTTTGTACAATTTCCTGGATTTCTAAAACTAATACTATACCTAATATGAATTAAACTCTTTAAAATAAAAATAATTAGGAATATATTAAAGGCAGAGAAATATCATGTCTGAAAAATTAGTAAAACAGAAAAGCAGTGCCTACCAAACTAACATGTTGGGGTTATAATAACAGGAATACCATACCATATCAGATGTACCTAGTGACAGCGACTAGTACTGTACAAATATTTTGATTACATCTGACACACACCAAAAGATTAATACAGTTTAATCATGATGCATGTAGTTCAATAAAAAAGTTTCTACAACTCCTTGAGCTTAACTTCAAAATGCTTATTTTGCTAGTAATTTTTACTCTTCAACTTTCTGTACATTTTCTTCTGCAATGCCGAAGTCACAGTAGGAGCATTAGAAACAAAATCAAATTTTTTGCTTATTAAAAAGAGAAGATTTAAATAATAAAATTTAGAGTAACTTTTATTCAACATTTATCTATGAAATTTTAAACTAAATTTCATTAGTCACAACTAAAGGCAGAATTTATAGCACTACACTTTGTGTCGGAGTCTTAGTTGCATGGAAAGGGATGAATGACATTATTCTTCCTTGTGAAGCTGCATAGCCAAGAACAATCACTCCAAACTAGATTTCTGATTGGACACAACTGTCAAGTTATTATGTCTACACTCACTCAGACGACGGCCAAACACTAGACTTTGAACAAACTCTTCCCATGCACATGGTAAGCAAGCTAAAATTGTGGCTTTAGTCATAGCAAAAACCTGTTAAATATAGAGCATTTTATAGGAAAAACATTTTAAAAACATAAATATCAGGAAAAACCAATTAAAGATCTGTATGCATTGCTCTAGTAAAATCCATGGGTAAGAAAATGGCATCAGAAGTAAATAATGCCTTTTAGTTTAAAATAAATTTCTCAAATTTTACTCTTACTGTTATTTTCTTAGATATATTCAGTTTAGGAAAAAACAATAACATTTAACAAAGTTTTTCCTAACATTCTGCAATAGAGTAAAAATCCAATATTTCATAATCAGATTCTTAAGGAATTCTGTTAACATGCTAAAAACTTATTGTACTGCATTTGTAATTGGCATCAGCACATGAAGAATCCAAAAAAGATGAAACATCAAAAATTTTAATGAACTACTTATAATCAATCCATTTTGTCACATTAATATAAAATTGTCCTGGAATCAAATTATTTATTACATACACTCTAAAGCTTTATTTTGAATTTAAAAATACAATCTAAAGAAATGTCTATGCAAACACTGATTCATTTTAATTCATGTACCTACTAAAAGGGATGTTTACTCATAAATATTACTGAATTGCTCAATTTCCCAATGTATATCATAGAAAATATTTACCTGCAAACTAGCTACTGCACAATATCAGTATCCCTTAAACACAGAATCATTTTATTTGCTTCATATAAAGTTGTATACCTGTAGCCGTGTGAGCGGTCTTTTTGAGCAGCCGTCCTGCGGAAATATCTGCTCTGCAGCCAGGTACAGATCCTTGCGGAATGTGAGTCCTAGAACATCTAGGTCCTCACGCCCATAACGGAATGCAGCCAAAACATGGCCAAACACCTTCCGTTCTTTCACATAGTCCGGGTCGATCAGAACAACACCATCTGCAAATAAATTCAAACCAAGTGAAGGTCCATCACACTATAGTACTTTCATTTTCACTAGTCTACTCAAGGTCACTTTGGCGTATGAATACTCAGTGAGGGAGAGACAGGTAGGGGAACTGCAGAGAGAGACATAATACAGAGTAAGGGTGGGGATATAAGTGCATGCCCTTAACTAAGTTGGTCAAAGACAATGTCAGAATATAACACCACAAAACATTTAAGTTAATCGATGGAAATTAATCATTTCTTCACACTAGCCATATACAGGCTAAGGTTTTGGATAGATAGAGTCAAATCGAAAAACTCAATGCCACAGCTGGGACCTTGTTATCAATTAACTTAAATAATAAGAGTTAAATGATGAAGCCTGGGACTCAAGTACTTACAATAGTAAGTTGCCACAAATAGTGTATCTCAAATACGAGAGCCCCTAGTGGTTTACCAGGAAAGGGTATGAGTTGTTGGAGAATTTGATGACAGGATGGCGAATTGGCCATGGTGGCTTGGTGGGTGGGAGCGACCGGACTGAGGCCGGGGGATCCGTGGTTCAGGTCCCGGCCAAGGCATTGAGTTTTTCAGTTTGACTCTACCTAACCACAAAACATCTTGATAATTTTCATGATCTTCACTTTCTATGCTAGACACACAAAGTTAGTATCTCAGTTGCTAGTGCAAAAGCATGCGTCAATGCTTTGATATGTTGAAAGTCTAGCTGTAATCCTTTTTTAAATGATGCTAGAGTTGCTGATATCAACACATTCTATGAGAGGAACACAGAAGGTAGAGTCAAACTGAAAAGTTCAATGCAATAGCTGGTTTTGAACCAAGGATCTTCCGGTCTCCATCCGGTTGCTCTTAACCATTGAGCTACCATGGCCAACATACCACCATGACATTAAAATTATCCAAATGACTCATGTTTTCCCCGATAAACTACTAAGAGTTCTCATAAACATGAAACAGCTACCTCAATGGCGTCTTCTATGCAGTAAGTTCTTTAAGGTCAGAACTTTATAGTTCATACACCATTAGGTAAAGAAATGGAAATTAATTGTTCTTTCACACTAGCTGTGTGTAGGCCAAAGTTTGCAAAGGTAGAGTCAGACTGAAAAATTCAGTTGGAGAGTTTAATGTTATGCTGGTATGTTTGCAATGGTAGCTCAATGGTTAAGAGGAACCAGATGAAGACCAGAAGACCCATGGTTCAAATCTCAGCAATGGCATTGAATTTTTCAGTCTAACTCTACCTATGCAAACTTTGGCTTAGACAAGGCTGGTATGAAAGAACAACTAATTTCAATTTCCACAGGAGGTAATGTTTTAAAGCTATTACATCCATTATGTTGAGTTATGAAGTGAAGTTTACTTTCTGTCTATAATATTGACATCAGCCAAACTTGTAATTCAATAGTTTCTCCAAGTCTATTATATCAAATTCAGTAATTACTTCAAAACCAGGAATCTTCATATCTTAAGCACATATTATTGTGACTTTGTGTGTTTGTAGAATTTAAAGTCCAATTTGCAGAAATTCAAATCGTTGTTTATTTGCGTATAAATACACTCACAGTAGCAGTATTACATCACATACACAATCTACCAAGGCCTATGACAATAACAAACAAGGTTCTGATTACATCTGTTTACAACACTCCTGTTTCAACATCTTTACAACTGTTTACTTCTGTTTACGCTATCTTAAATATCTCATTGATAATTTGAGACTGTTCTGTAACAATCAAGAAATCGAATGTTCTATCACCTTCCAGAAGCATATCTTAATCTGTGACGGCAAGTCCTTTATCTCCGGCACAATGTTTATCTGCTTATGCAAGCTCTTTATCTCTGTGAAACACTATCCGTCTGTTATCTATTTGTGCCGAACCTTTTATGCAAGTCGCTGCAACATTATGTTAAACAGGGTTTCTTCAAAAAATGAACTTTTACTGTGATAATTACAATAATTCTTAGAACCTGAATAATACTTTGAAAATCTGAGGAAATTAGTGTAATTTTTGTGTTTTGCTTCTGCAGCAAAATTATGAAAAACGGAGATTGCTGGATTTTATATTAGCCCTCTCAATTATGTTTACTTATACCTGATCTTTCACAGTAACAGTGCAAGTATAAGCACAAAATTGAATAACACTTCAAAAATTCAACAAATCTGAAATGTGCTTACCTATAGGATCAACATGTGTTATGTGGTCCACAAAGTCCCGCTTTCCGAGGTATACAGTGATCTGAAACATTAGGGAAAGTCAAATATAAGATAAGCTATTTACTGTTCTTAAATCTATGAACTTTATTTGATAGTGAATTGTGATTGCAACTAAAAAGAATATTTTCTGCACTATATAACAGAGTGTTAGGAGAAAATAAATTAAATTAAAAGAATTGAAAAAGCTATTTATAGTTGGTTTTTCTTGACACTCTATCACTTATATTTTTATATTATTGAGGGACTAGTTTTGGAAGCTATCGCCTCCATCTTCAACCTCTTTCCAACTCAATTAAATTCATTTAAAATGTAAGTGACAAAGTGTCAAAACAAACTGACTACAAATAGTTTTTTCAACTAACTTAGTCGTCACTGTTACTACATTTCTACAATCATGCATAAAAGAATGTCACTTTCAGCATATTTCGTGTGAAAGCAATTAATGAATACATTATCAATTAATTTTATACATCTAACTGAGAAAAACAACAATAAAAGAGGTTAGAATAATCACTTAAGGAAAGAAAATAAAGTTGAAACAGAACAGGACTTTCTCTATTTATTAGCATTTCTCAGATATTCCCATCATCAACATAAGACACTTTGACCTGTTCCAGCTCAGAAGACATCCTTCCTTCGGCGTCAAGTTCTTCCAACATCTCTAGTTCTTGTCAGTTTATATTGCATTGCCTGTTTTGCTAGTCTATTATTCTGCATTCTGAGTATATGGTTGTTGTAATACTTAAATTTATTGTTTAAGTTAAATATCTGAAAGCTTCACTTCTCATACAGTCTATGAGGGAACATCCAGCAGCATATCTACGAAAATTCATTTTTATTTTTCCTTTCCTTCCTATTCAATGTTCATATTGTTTTTCGCTATTTTTTGTGTTTTATTCTTTAGCATTCTTCTAATCGTCCCACTTCTGGTTTGAAATTCATACATTTTATTTTTCAAATCGCTGTAATACTCAAATGAAAATTACATCCTAAATAATTGAAATATTTAACTTGTTCTATGCTTTCATTATTGGTCATTATTTTTTACCTTTTTGGGAATTTTCTTAGTGATGCCATTACTTTTGCTTTCAATACCGATATATTTAAGTTATAAGTTTTCATTCTCCAGTTTGTGGCAGTTATTTCATGTTTTTAAACTTTTAAGAATGTATTTGGAATTGTTATGGAAAGCGTAATTTGTATGAAAATGTAAAATTAAGTTGGTCATGAACTGAGGCAATGTGAGTAAAATGTTATACATTGTCATTACTCATATTACAAGAATGCGATTATGTAATGTGGTGACGTGGACCATTAAAAGAGAGATAATTTGGTTGTTATAGTAACGAAGAGGGAAGACAACTCAAGATTATCTGAGCTTAGCGTTCTTCTGCACAAGAACATTGTAAGAAAAAGACATGTATTTGTGTCCCTCTGAGTCTGTGCAGAAACAATTTTGTGCATGTGCATTTAAGATGCATTAATTAGCGTGAGTGTAAGAGAGGAATAGTTCATCTATATATCAATCACCGTTTGTTAATGTACCGCATTCACATCATTTAAAAGTTGTATCAAAGAATATACATGCTTCATAAGAATTAAACATTCAGCTTTGAAAAGAAGAGAAGTCTTTGTTCATTCTAACAATAGTAGTCATTTTTCCTCTACTCCGTGGCCACGCCCAGAGGTAAGATCTGTAGCTTCAGTGATGCTGCCGAGGAACCTACAGGATTAGACTACAAGATCTTCACAAAGGTGAGAAATAAATCATCACAACATCTTCAATCATCCCATTTGCAACACAACCATCACAGGTTGAAATGTTGCTGCCTGTAACATATTTTCATTTTCTGCCAGGATAACCTGATCATCAGCAAATAGGATAGTGATTAAAATTATTTGATTAATCTTAAAACTATGTTTAAAAAGTGTCTGCAACATTGAACAGCCCTTCTAAATTAACTAGTATGAATAAGATTGCTCCATCATCATTTCCCTGAGATTTATACACCGCATATTATCAAATGTTTTTATATAATCTACAAATAGAATATGGATTTCTAAATTGAACCATCTTCGTTTTAAAATAATTTGTTGTATTGTAAATACAGAATATGAACATGATCTGCCTCCATGTTGTTCGTTCTTCAATAATTTTATTCAAACTTCTAGTTAGAATTTCAGCTTATACTTTATAACTTGAATTTCTATCTATATCTATAACTTCATTTCTATCTCCATTATATTATATTCACAATTATTTGTGGTTGGTAGGCTGTGGTGTTCATGTTGCAGGGTCTGGCATGCCAGTCGGTGGTGTGTTGCATATGTCGAGACTTTCCACCAGTTCTCTACACTGTGCGGTGTGTTGATGCAATAAAACCCAGTTAGTAGTTCCCCTGCTATAAACCAGACACTGTACCTATGCTACACTGAATTGTTTTACTGTTTTCCAATAGTTACAATGCTTTTTTTTTACGTCCGTCTTCTAGAAACTTTTTCCATCAACGTTTGTCTTCAGAAGGAGTTTATAAACACACGGGGAGCTGGTAAATCCTTCTATTTACTTTAGCGAAACTGGCAAGGGAATACTTGCTTACTTACTTCTACGTTAGAAAAAGAAACGTTCTTGGAACAAGATCATAAATATACCCAAAATGTTACATTTTAGGTGCGTTTGTTTTTACAGACCTATGTGACATTTGATCACATTAGTTCGGGAAAAAATTATAAAATTTGATATACACAGATTTCAGAAGAAATACTTGTACTCCATTAAAACCTTATGTATCGAGACTTTACGTTTTGAAGTCCCTTAAACTCGTGAATAAGCAACTTGGATTTAACCCCAACGAATCAGCAACACGATTTTCATGAAATTTCCCACTACACTTCTTTTTACAAGTCATTATTATTATTTGTGTAAATATTATATGCTAGAGACTCTCACGTGAATGCAAGCATTTTATAGTTTCACGTTATTTAACTACGTAAGTCATATAAGACGATAAAATAATGAAGTTATGTTCAAATAAGCCTGGATTCACTTATCTGACACTTAGGTTTTCAGGATAAGGGAAAACCTCTGAAAAAATGCATCACAGGAAACAGATAAACGACTGTGGTTAGCGAAAGTCATGTGAAAACACTGTGAGTAGATGTGAAGTATTAAAGATAGGAGTCGAAGAAGCTCATGTTATTCTGCAAACAAGATGCCATTGTACGTGAATGCACCTTCAACTGTTCACGTAGTCAATTGTTTACTACCGGCTATGCTGCCGGATCTGCTACATTAACTTTAAAATGTTTATATTTTTCTACTGTTTTTCTACTCTACAACTTTTGCATGTAATTTTTACGATATATACACACGAACTAAAACAGGGAGATATGGTTCCGGATTAACATGCGAGGGTTGCATCCAGCGACCTTGGGCTTCGCTCAATCGGTAGGACCACGACTTTTGTTATTCCTCGTTTTTGCACTCTTCATTTGGTAAAGTTGAGGACGGTGTTACGCGTGTTATCGCTGGGCGGTGGTGATGCACATTCTTCCGAGGGTTCGTGGACAAGCTTGAGCGAAGGTTGTGCATGTTATCTCCCTTATCCAGGAATCACATTCGAAGCATAAAGGGCCCCCCCCCTGTGCTTTAGGGTTTCAAATAGTATATTTTCGCTAAAAACATCACAATTTCCATTTAGAAGACTTTTTTCTTTTATGCACAGATTTGTAAAGATCAACTCGTGAGGTTGTGGCCCCAGTCCTATGTACTTTGAACGCCCCCATTCGTCTCTTTTCTCAAACGATGGTTTCAAGCCCTCAAGCGTTTGTACTAACGGAATAAAGCCACAAAGATGTTTGACATTACAGGAGAAGCAACAAAAGACGATAACTAAATACGTAACGTTGCCCGCCCTTCACCTTGCTTTGCAAATTCGCATCGGAACACTACATAATTTAGTATTTTCATATTCAGTGAAAAAGATATCATTCTTATTACTTTCTCTACCCATTCGTTCATAAACCACTCTTACGAAAGATTTTACGAGGGCTGTTCAATAAAGAATGTACACAATTTTTTTTTTGACAACGTCCCTTTACTCATCCTCATAATTTTGATAGTCCTTCTCAAAATAGTCTCCCCTGAATGCGATTCACTTGTCCCAGCGTTTCTGCCAGTCCTCAAACACATGCTGGAAACCATTTTTGAGAGATCCTTCAAAATCGCCTCCGCAGCCTTCACCATTGCTTCTGATGATGGATAATGCCTCCCACGAAGGCGTTTCTTCAAGTAAGGGAACAGAAAAAAGTCACATGGGGCTAAATCCGGATTATAGGGAGGGTGAGGGATGCACTTCACGTCGATTTTTACAAGATATTCAGCAACAACATTGGCAATATGCGGCCGCGCATTATCGTGGTGCAGCATCCAGCCTGCTTCACGGAAATGTGGTCTTTTGCGTCTGATATGGACTTGCAATGTTTTCAGGACATCCCTGTAGTATTGTCCAGTTACTGATGTGTGTGCAGGTACAACATGCTGATAAACCATTCCATGAATATCAAAGAATGAGATGACCATAACTTTCCCAGCAGAAGCAACCACTTTTGCTTTTTTGGGGGGTTGATGATGAAGGAGATTTCCACACTGAGCTTTGCTGTTTGCTCTCAGGATCAAAATGATGTAGCCAAGTTTCATCAGCAGTGATTACGTTTGAAAGAAACTCCGGATCTTCCTCTAACATCAACTTTAACTGCATGTTACCTCCATTGCAGCGGTAGGCGATACTGAACGTGTCTGAACTTGCCTGGTTCTCACAGGCGGGGACCAGGTGTACCAACAATGAAACTACTACAGCGTGTTTGTTTCACATTAAGCTAACAGAATATCATAAGATTGAATTTTAGTGCGAAAAATTATGACAGTAAAAATTATGATCATTCTTTATTGAACAGCCCTCGTATTTTCTCTGCTGCGTATTGTAGGTAGAGGAAGTATTGTATTTCACCGGAAATGTACGTTTTGGGGACTTCTGAATACAAAAGGACATTTTTACTAAAAGGTCCCGCGTGTGTCCATATATAACTTAACAAAACGTTGGTTAAACAACAAACCTACTATAAAATCAGCGTGCTCAAGAATTCGATACAACGATTTGAAAGCTACCATTAGCTTTATTTTGAGCCCCTATACACAACATTATACTGCTAAATTAACATTTCAATTAGTCTATATTTTTACGTACAAAGCTGTACTTGCAGAGAGAACATCGATAATGAAACAAAAGTTTACATGGATTTAGCATTAGCGACAAATGAACGAGCAGCGTTCGTTAGCAGCTCGACCCAACGACATATAACAAATTGCAGCGACGGTGCAATTAATGTTATGTTATTTACACATAACAAGCATCCCCTGTACCAGACAGACAGGCGAGTTACGTTTTTGGGATTGTGCTAATACCGTCTCACGCATTAGTGGAATTGAATTTCTACTTGTCGTATCGCTTAACAAGCTTTTATTGCTGCAACTGCGAACTATGCTACACGTGAGTTCTACATAACCAGCGACTTGCATCGGACCTCTCTTACATCACTACCCATGGGAAGGTTACAGATTCAAAAATAGCGTTTTGAGATTTTAACCTCAAAACATTCTCCATTCTTTTCTGTGCTAGATAATATCCAATGTATCATGTTTACTGCATAATTAGCAATAAAAAAGATGATTAAACATGCTGGCCTCCCTTTAAACTGACCATGTTTAATTTAATTTAGGAACCATTTTTGTAAAAACCATAAGAGAGATTTGGCACAATTATTTTAAACACTTTACAGTACATTCGTCCCAACTTCTCTATTAAAACAATATAATATTTTCAACAAGTTTCTCTATAAACATAAAAAATAACAGATGAACTAGTAAGTAAAAAAAAAAAAAAAAAAAAAAAAAAAAAAAAAAAAAAAAAAAAAAGGCTAAAAGAGTGAAGAACAAATACTACATAGAATATAATTATTTGTCCTGAACTTCACTTTTCTTTTAAGAAAACTGATGAAATTTCCATAGAATTTAAGAGACCAGTTTCCCAAATCTTTTTTGCATCTTCAGTCAATGTTTAGAAATACAAGGGGCGTCCAGAAAGTAAATTCTGTTTCAATTTATCTCCGTTGCAGCGCTGCGATCTCAGTTCCGCACATGCGCAGTAGACGCTCTGTATCAAGGAGAAGAAACGTGCGCCATTGTGAGATCACTGTCAGCCACGTACCCTTTGTTGTGCTTGTTTACAATGTCGGTGTTGATTGAAAATCCCGCCGCTTGTGAAATCAGATCTGTGATTCGTTTTCTGAATGCTAGGAAAGTGGAACCAATTGAAATTTATCGGCAAATTTGCGATGTCAAAATGTGTTGTGTTTTTTCACGACAACGCACGACCACACTTTGCAAATGCGACGGAAAACGTCCTACAGGGATTTTGTTGGGACGTGTTTGACCACCCCCCGTACAGCCCTGACCTCGCTCCTAGCGACTTTCATCTGTTTTTGCATCTCAAATCTTTCCTTGGCGGTCAACACTTCAACAATGATGAAGAGCTCAAAGAAAATGTTTCCAACTGGTTGAAGACACAGGCGGCAAACTTCTATGAAGACGGTAGTTATGTGGAAAAGTAGTTTAAGTGTTGTAGAATTTTGTACAATAAATAATTTTTCTGTATCTGTACACAATTTAATTTTATTACCAAACAGAACTTACTTTCTGGACGTACCTCGTACAAGGTATAAACAGACTGATAAATCGACCGTGGCAAATCACTTTAGGTCATTTAAACATGAAATAAATCCAAAAGTTACATTATTAAAGCAATTAAATGGTCCAACAGATTTAATGGTTTGGGGAAAAAAATATTTTAAAAATAGAAATTCTGTCATGAATCCTGAAATACCACCAATCGATTCTCTCTCTACGTTTCTTTCGTTTTCAGAGATTGGCAATAAGTAAATAATAATAATAAAAAAAAAAAAAACAATACACCTAGCGGCAGGAACGACAATGGAAAAAAAATTGAAGATAAAAAAAACATTTGCGCATCTACTCTCTTGAATTATATGAAAATTTCATCACTTTTCTTAAAAGATAACTGAAGTTTGTGACAAGTAATTATATTTTAGGTAATAACAGATAAACTATTTATGCTAAACACATTTCACGACCTAGAATTATGAAACTTTACACCAATGTTTCTTGAGATATGTATTATGTAAAGAAAAAAGTTAATTTAAATGCATTGAGAACTATAGGAGATATTTCAATTTATATTCGTGTAATCTACCCGGCCCCCTTAAACAAATTACTAATGTAAATGTGTTTATACAACACTTACTTGAAAATATATAAATATGAGTAGCTAGCATACTACGATGTTCACAGTCTGCTGTAGCAGACTTCACTGAAGCTGTCTCAGACACGAGTTGAAAAACGTTTTTGAAGGAAAGGTGAACATCGACCAGTCTGAGTGAGTACTCTTATAAATTAAGCATGCCAGCTACTCATATTTATATTAAATATACCTCACTTTAAATACTTTGACAATTCTTTACAATACTTACTTGTAAAGTTAACCTACTAAAAACGCTTTAATATTAAGGATGGATAAAATTTCACTTTAACCACTGTATCAATAACATACAATCACTAGACTTACGTTTCAATTATAATATTTACTGTAGTTATAACATTTAGTTATTCAAACTATACCAACAATTAAAACAAACAAGTAGCCAACACTGATTCTCTCATATTAGGTATTAACCAGCCGGTCATGTTTAAATAGCCCTATATTCCAGAAAGTAAAATTACAAATGATTTTACCATTTTACTATTGTTTAATTTAAAAAGTGGTAAGTCTTTTTAATGATTAGGGTAAGTGCTGGCTAAACCAACACAAGAATTATTTATAAAACTCGCGGAAATTAACAAACCTTCCACTCGTGGATAAAACGCCAGCCTTGATTCACTACTACCGTAAGTATTGACAACTGACAATTGACAATGACTGGGAAAACCTCGAATGAGGTATTAAGCTATAATAATACTTTTAATACAAAAATTGTCAATTGGTTTTTAAAAAATAAGCTAAAAATAAATGAAGAAAAATCAGTAGCTATAGACTTTCACCACAAACTAAATAACACTGCTCAATTCCCAAGTATATATTTAGGGAATAAATCACTACTCTATGAATCAAATACCAAATTTCTAGGAATATGGTTAGATGAACATTTAAAATGGGAAAAACAAATTCAGCAACTAGAATTGAAACTAAGCAGAATTACATTCGCTATTAAATCAATGAGGGAGTCTGTAAACACAAATGTGTTGAGAATTATTTATTTTGCTTATTTTCATTCTGTAATGTCTTATGGTATACTTAGCTGGGGAAATGCTAAAGATGTATCAAAAATATTTAGACTGCAGAAAAGGGCTATTCGTTATATAGTAAATATTCCTTTCACCACCAGCTGTAAACCATATTTTAAACTACTAAAAATACTTCCATTACCCTGTGTGTATATATATGAAGCTCTAGTTAGGACAAGAATTGTACTTGCTCAATTTGAAACAAATTCGCAGATACATACACATAATACAAGAAGTAAATCAGATCTACGCATTATAAGCCACAATACAACTTTATTCACACATAGCTTCGAACATAAAGCAGTATTATTATATAACAAACTACCCGATGACATTAAAAGTATAACATCGGAAAAAAGGTTTAAACTGACTGTAAAATCATTTTTAAGAGAAGGTTGCTATTATTCAGTGGAAGAATACTTAAAACATGATCAACATATCAATGCTTCCTAAAATTATGTTTGTGAATAAATTCCTGTGCAACTTCGGAGGTGATATTTGTAATATTCAGAAAAGCTGTAAAAAAATATCCTACTAAAAGTAATGTCACAGACAACAGATGAGTTTCTAAGAAGTAAAATTAAATAATAAAGTAAATATTGATTTTTTTTTTTTTTTTTTTTTTGTAAAAATTGTCTCTTACAGCCTAGTTCTTAAAAATGTAATACATTAAACTATTATGTGACCTAAGTTGCATTATTCTTAATTACTATTTGTATTATTATTCTGTTAATTACTACTGCATTACTTTAATCACTATTGTATTATTTAACTACTATTGTATTATTCTTATGGGTACAAATTTGACGAAGCCATGAATATTGTATATTCCTAAGGTGAATAAAACTATCTATCTATTATACTCAATTTCACCAACCGATGTTAATACTTAACACGACTGTTACTCTATTTAGCAATAGTTATAAACAAAAATTGCATTTCACCAACAAGTGTTACCTTAAAGTTTACTGCCATATTTCTGCTGTTAAGTGGTTAACAAAGGTAGAATTGTCAAGTTGGTGGGCATGAACGCAGCTTTTGATGTCGATTTGCTATATTTAAGACCGTGTAAATGGAGTATGGCCTATGAGGAGAAATGACTTTGGGGAGCTATCAGAAGAAGATTGTCTACGGACGTATAGACTGTCTAAACAAGTTGTTACGAACGTAACTGAAGAAGTACAACAGAGGTTAGAGCATGCCCATATCACCTTTGCTTCAAGTATTAATAACTTTGCGATTTTATAACTCACTAAATTTTGAATATACGCCGTCCACCTCCCGTCTTGAAACGTTCAAGTCTCTCGTCACTTCTGTCCTTCGCACCTTGTTTTAAATTTATGCAATATTGACGAACTTGCTTCGTACTTCTGGTTGTGACATTTGCATTAGACTTAAAACTCATTTCCAATGTTTTCCCACGTCACATCTTTCTATTTCACATTTACCGCATCCGTCCTCTTATTTTCCACAATATCCTTATATGTAATTACTAATTCAACTAACAATTCTCTTTCCATTGATGAGGAATTTGTCCCACCGCTTCTCTTCTGATTTTCTTCACCCGCCATTTTTTTCAGCTGTGTGTAAACGAAAATTCAAACAAAAGCGCATCGCAGTACGTTCGAAAAATAATACTATTCATCCACAGCTTTCTGTATCTGTAATATTTAGAAGTCTCTCGGCGTTAACAGAGTTTAACATTTTCAGAAAACAAGTTGGTGAAATGCAAGAATTATAACAGTTTTGTTAATACTGTGACAATTGTTACGTTACATTTGATAACGTCGATTTTAACATCTCTTGGCAGAATTGGACAGTCGTTTCATACTCCTTGCTCTTGATAACAAGAGTTTCATCCGCCCCCTTCTATTCCCTTCCTGAGATAATTACGATTTAAGGTCTATACAAACAATTTTGAAAATGTATCCACAGCAAGTAAAATACAGTTTGGCATGAATTTTGTATTATTGTTTTTTCCTCTCAAATTCACGAGGAAGCGGCGTTTCCAACCTTCACTGCACGCTTCACCATTGTGCTCTATTCAAATTAGTAAGAAACCGATTTTTCGTTTACACAAAACCTGTTTCTTTTGGATCCAAGGATCTCACATAATGTATTTCCGGTGAAATACAATACTTCCTCTGCTAGCGTGCCAATACATATATCACATTGGTGTTCCAACTGATGGCCATATACGGTAGAAGTGGGTTAATGTCAAACATAACACGAAAGGTGAGTCATCCACACACCTGATAGCTCTAACCTTGAAGGCAGTGTCAGATTGCTCTCTCCCACAACACTGGAATTTCACGCAACATTTAGTATACGTCCACCCCCTTCTACTTAATGATCCTGGGAAAATGGTGTTCACGCGTTACCTTCATTCTGAGGTAAAAACAATTAGTTTGAAAACATCAGGATTTGGAGCATTTAACCTGCTTATCAACAATGTTTCTTGCCCGCCTCGGTAGCGTGGTGGAGGCATGTCTGCCTCACGTTCAAGAGGTCCCGAGTTCGAATCTCGGTCAGGGTGAGTTACCTGAATAAGGTTTTTCCGGGGTTTTCCCTTAACCTGAAAGACGAATGTCGGGTAACTCTCAAGATCTATGGGCCCCGGGCTCATTTGAGCATCATTGCACACATTCCATTCATCGTCCGATTAACGTTTGAGGACGTAAATTACAAAAGCAACGTTCTTACCAACTTTATTGTTCTAGGCCATTCATATTAACCCAGATATTACATACATATTGTAGAAAAGCTTTAATTGTATTTAATGTATTTCACATGAAACTGCCATTCGACACTTACCTCTTTGTGCAATAATATATTTACATCTCCCAACGTTAAGACATATCGGACGATGAATGAAATGATGTTCAAATGAGTACAGGGTACATAGAGCTTAGAGTTACCAGACATTCATATTTCAGGATAAGGGAAAACCTCCAACGTTAAGTCATATCGGACGATGAATGAAATGATGTTCAAATGAGTACAGGGTACATAGAGCTTAGAGTTACCAGACATTCATCTTTCAGGATAAGAGAAAACCTCCAACGTTAAGTCATATCGGACGATGAATGAAATGATGTTCAAATGAGTACAGGGTACATAGAGCTTAGAGTTACCAGACATTCATATTTCAGGATAAGGGAAAACCTCCAACGTTAAGTCACGCGGAGGATTTTCTTGTCATTATCTTTTTCCCAGTCATTAGGTATTCTGTATACTGTAACAAATGTAGAATATGTTCACCAGAAAGCCGGGAGGATGATGTTCCCTCAGGTTTATGGAACCAGGCGACGGTTTCGGCTGGACGGTAGCTAAGCGCTCTTCTAGCGTCGTTCCCGCGTGATAATGGTAGTACGAAACTAGGCCAGCATTGAGTACCAGGTTTGTCTACTCGGCCATGACTGCACTAGAACAATCAGCTCATTTCAGTCTGCGCTACAGCCGGGGTTCAGTGTTGTATGTGCAAACGCTAAGGACTCTGTTCACGTTTGGCATCCCCGGGGGTGGCAGAGAGTAGGGAATAAAGTAAAAGAGAAGATAATGGAAAGAGAATCCACTCACCTTGCCGTTCGGCGAACTTTTCTTGAATACCCTGCAACAAAAAAGGGAAAACATCGTGAGTAAATTCCACAACAATGTGTAAGCTACTTAAGGGATTATTATGAAACAAGGAGATGAATACTGCACTACACTGAGAGGTGTAATTCTGTTTGCGCATCAAACATGTACAGGGTATCTTCATGACTAGTAAATGTTACTGACTTGAATTAAATGGTTACATAAGAGGGGAAAACACTAACTGCTTCCATTGTCTATGCCACCTTCCAACTCCAGACATCTCTGGTTCGATTCCTAGCTGGAGAATTGGAGCTTTATTGCACTACCTCCCCACTAAAGTTGTAAATATGTTTTAAAAGAAAAGCTAACGAAACAACCCAAAGATACTGTGACTTTGTGGATTCGTAGAATTTAAAAGTCCAGTTTGCAGAATTCAAAATGCTCTTTATTTCCGTAGAAACACACTTTGGTCAACCCTTACAATAGCAGAATTATGAAACATATACAAATACAACCTTCAAGGTCGTCTTCCACATAAACAAAGAGATCACTTTCAAGTCACAGCTGTACGTACATGATTATCTGTTCCGATTACGACTGTCTCTGGCGAGTCGCGGATTCCTTTTTATATTTCTACTCTTATATCTAGAAATTTGTGGAATGTTCTCTAGCAATCAAGAAGGCACTAGAAAG
Organism: Mantis religiosa; assembly: GCA_030765055.1. Classification (NCBI taxonomy): domain Eukaryota; kingdom Metazoa; phylum Arthropoda; class Insecta; order Mantodea; family Mantidae; genus Mantis; species Mantis religiosa. The sequence goes on from CM060954.1 coordinate 160,610,915, forward strand.
ACGAACCTTGCAGTTTCGGCAAGCGTTTTATCTCCGCGTTGCACTATCTGTCCCTTTGTGTGCGCTGGCCGTGCTATCGTAATAATGGGTTCGCGACAATACATAAGACTTAAATAATGTTAAGTCGTGCACACTTGTACGCGCGTCTCTCTCTTACAAACGAGCACGCACGCACACAACACTCATTTACACTTCCAGAGCCTGAGGAGGATACAGAATAAACCTGACTAGAGAAAAATTAGACCAGGACGGGATTCGAACCCGGCAACCCTTGCACAGCAACCGACTTAGCTGCGAGACTAGCTTCAGAAACTGTATTACTACATATTTCCTTGTTACGCACAAGAAGAACAGGACAAAATAGTGGCCTTAAGCAATAGTCAATTCTTTTTATAGTCAGTCACTTTGTGATGGCTTTGACATTACATTCTGTTTGCATGTACTATATGCGCGCGATAAGAAGAGCGATCGGACTCCTAGCCTCCTCATTCGTTAAGTTTCGTTTAACTCCGTAAACATAGATGACAACTCTGAAATTTGAAATGCGCTATACATTGACATCTAGTGGCTAATACGCTAAGCTTTATCATGTCCGCCATATTTAGTTTTGATGAATTTCGAGGTTAATTAGCTAACCAGTTTACAACAATCGTATGTTAGAATTAGAATTTTAGTTCGTCCTTGGCAACATATACATGTTATGAGACACGTCAAAATGTATAAATACAGTATATACATAAAGTCAAATTGATTACATACAATATACACAGTAAGCAGCATTTCTATGGTTTCATGTGGTATTTGCATAGACTAATTTACTACAAGAAATGTCATAGTATAAATATTACAGGTTTGTGAATGTACTATGCTCCCAGTGCTCATTTACATGGTTATAGTTCTAAAAATTCATTAACCGTATAAAAACAGTGTGCACGCAAAAATTTCTTAACCTTATTCTTAAAGTGTTTTAATGATACAGCTTGTTTAAATGTATTTGGAAGTTTATTATATAACATTATCCCTTTGTAGTTAAAGCTTCCTTCATAAAGGCTCGTTTGGTGCCAGTTTATCCTTGTTACGAGTGTGGTACATCAGCATTTACTTGAAAATGATTTATATTTGTATGAACATTTGTGGATGTTATGGCTCTCGAAAGGGGACACATTATTGTGACTTTTTGGGTTCGTGAAATTAAAAGTCCGATTGCACCACTCAAAAATGTTCTTTATTTTCACCGAATTACAGTTGAACACTTGCCCATTACACAGAATTACGTAATGCACACAATTACAATTCACCAGTTCGTCCGTTATAGTTCCACTTGCACGCTCACAGTTACGTAAACTCTTCCGATGCACGTACACAGTCTTCTCGTCCGTTCACTAGCTCGTCAAGCACTGAGTTTTCTCCAGCCCGACGCGTTGCTTATATAAGACCAGCTGGCCAATCTAGAAGGTTCCGGATTAGATGAAATATCCCGTAAGTTCGAGAAATAAAGGGCAGCGGAAAGAGACGGCACAGTAATGTTTTTCCAGCCACCCATCGTTACCGCTATAAGACAAATGAGTGGGCGTGGCGAACGCCTACCATCTCCTGCTGCTGCTGCCTGCCGGTTCTATAGGGAGTTCCGACGTTCGCGTGACATTATTATTCGTCTACCTCCGTATAACTGTGATCTGAATGCAATTGAGCTGGCGTGGGCAAAACTAAGGAATGCTTTCAGAGGATACAACGTTACTTGTGATATCTTCGCTTATCTTACACGCTATTTTGCTGAACTGTGTTTTAAGTCGAGTACAGTTGTACGCGTGTCTGTCTTACACGCACACCACTCTCATTCACACTTCCACAGCCTGAGGAGAACACAGAATAATCCTGACTACAGAAAAATTACACAAGGACGGGATTCGAACCCGGCGACCCTTGCACAGCTACCGACTTAGCTGCGAGACTAGCCTCACAAATTGTATTACTACATATTTCCTTCTTACATACAAGAAGAATAGGAGAAAATAGTAGCCCTAAGCAACAGTCAATTCATTTTAAAGCACATTCCGTTTGCATATACGTTCATTCCATTGCCTTTCCTGTTACAGGTTTGGCGGATAGATGGTGTGGATGCATGCGCTAGGTCGACGGTGGTGCCAGTAATGGGACGGACCAGTGTTTAATACTTTACACGCGTATCTCTCTGTGGCCCGTGGCCTTCTGTAGTTCCCCTAGAACAGAGGTGCCATCGAGAGTAACCGAGAGTGACTCCCCTCCTTTTCCCCTTCTTCAGTTTTTCTCTTAGTGGCACGGAGGTGCAGGGGAACAGCTGACTAGCATTGACTATTGCGGTACGTCTTTTTGTTTTAAAACAAATGCAAGTAAGCGCGGACAGTCAACATGTCTTGTTACAGAGCCCGCCCTCGACATTATTACCTAAGAAGAATAAGAACTAATTAAATTATGAACTAATAGTTATTAACACGTAGCTATAAAAGTATAATTCACAATGTATTCAATACACATTCTGCACATAAAAATATGAACAAATAACAACCCGCCACTGAATCTTCCGCACGCTCCTCCACACCCCAATATCTATTACGTCACCTGCGAAGGGTAACTAGGAGGGAAAAGATAACCACCTTTTTTTCCCCTCAATGACAGCACTGCCCTAGAATGAGGATTAGGATCAGGGGATTTGGCACCGAAACTTGTGGTTCATTGAACCTAAGCCCCAAATGGGGCATCCGCTGCAGGAAGGATGAGGCGAGAGAGACAGAGGGCAGCCGTACCAAGGAGTCAGATAACGCCGAGACTCCCGCCGACACTTCTACCCTCTAAGAGACCACCAGATGAGATGATGTGAAATGTTAATGAAAATTAAATGGAGGCACGGGAAATTCGGGGGATATATTTAACCTACACAGCATTCGCCTGGTGACCCGGGAAAACACCCGAAGATACCATGGGTCACGTAGGTCAACCACGGGAATCGAATCCGGACCTCCGAATGCGGGCTAGAGACGAAACCGCCTCAGCTATTCCACTCGGTGCTTTTGAGAGGTCTTAAGTCACTATATGTTATTATTATTATTATTATTATTATTATTATTATTATTATTATTATTATTATTATTATTATTATTATTATTATTATTATTATTATTATTATTATTATTATTATTATTATTATTATTATTATTATTATTATTTGTAATTAACGTCCTCCAACATTAAGTCATATCGGACGATGAATGGAATGCATGAAATGATGCTCAATGAGCCCAGCGCCCATGGAGCTTACAGTTACCGGACATTTGTCTTTCAGCATAAGGGAAAACCTCGAAAAAAACTTATCCAGGTAACTCACCCTGACCGAGATTCGAACTCGGGACCTCTCGAACGTGAGATAGACACGATACCATCTACGTTACCGAGGCGGGCAGGTTGTTATCCTTTTACTGTAAATATGTGTTAAAAGTCCACAAAACAGTATGATAAACGAGGTATTCAATCCTAACAAAACATTCAGTTTTCTCCTAGTTGTACATAGGCCACACGTGTTGTATGCGCTTTTGTTTTGTTACTCGCTTTTAACGCTTTCATCACGAGTAACCATTATGCTATTAACGTAACATTTCCCTTCAATCCTGCTCACAACTTTTGCAAAGCCCCTCTATTATTTCTTCAATTATATGAATATTTAAACCATACAATTACACGTATATGAATAATACTTAGAGCAAATTGCTGAAGAAGAATAAAACCAGCAGCTTACATATTACGAGTATAAAAGAGCACTTGACTGTTTTAAAAATGGAAAATTTAATAAGCAGCAAGAGAAGCATCAAGTAAGTAAAGTGGTTGTTGCAGAATAAACCCTCTCTGTCTCGTTTCTTCAGCAGCACTTTAAAGCCTTTGAGGATTTGCTGGTTTTAATGAAATTTCGTGGCTCTGGATTTGCTCAACGGCAGCAAGACACGACCTGCTGGGGATTAACAAAGGGCCAGCCAGTGTAGAGTTACTTCTCTCCAAATGTGACGCAACTGTGCAATCTGTGCTTCCCATTCGCAAACATATCACAAAACTAATATGAAACTAGCTACGCCTCGCTGTGGCACATTATGGTTGCGTGGATGTTAAACAAATTTTGTTTTTCCACTGTTTGGGTAGATATAAAGGCTATATGGGAACACGCAACATACAACTGTCCATGTGAGAAGCAATCCACACCTAAATCTAAACCACAAAATTCTAATGACTGACCTTGAACTTTGATTATGATTGCAAACGCCAATCGAATTGGGAATTGCAATCTTTTTAATTTAAATAGTGTATTGGTCGGTATTATGGAAATTGTAGGTATGAGAACATCTTCGCCTTTGAAAGATCCAGTTAATATCTTTGTTTCCACTAAGTTGTTCATCAATTTAACTGCGAGCTGCGTGCCGTTACAGCTTTGGCTAATTAACATTTCACAACATGATAATTGCCACTCCTATTTTTAATTTTAATATGTTGTTGGCATTCCTGCCAGATCAAGAGTTCAAAAGATGCGATGGGTAAATTCACTACTTCATGTGCTTCCACAAGTGTCCATCGATTTATTAATGTATATAATTTCCTCACTTTGAATGCTGGATTGTATAAATTATTAAATTGATAGAAAAACTAATAATTATAAAATCATTTTTCTGTCCATAACTCATACAAAAGATAACCTCTACTTACGATTTGGTGAACGGCACAGCTCAATCACTACACGATCACACAAAAGCACTTCGATTAAGGTGAATACTTAAGTTAGATTGCGGTTATTAACATATTAAAATGAGAGGATATTTAGTAGTAAACCTTTACTCTCTTCGTACACCAAGATAACGAAAAAATAACAGTAACAAAACACTATCTAATTCAAATCTCTCTAGGAGAACAAAAGAATATAATTCAAGGCTAGGGCTAGAGATGGCGTGGACGTCTTCAATCTGCCTTTTTGACCGTTGGAAAAGCTGTTTTCTTGCGTTCGTAGGTATATTACTGACGCAGGAAATAGATAAAAATCTTTGAACAGGGTTGTGTATCACGTCAAAATTTGACCTAAATCGATGCACAACTTTTGGAGTTTCTGAAGCGTACACAAACCAACATAACACTTTTTGTACATATAGATAATGTGATGTAATCAAAACTAAATATATCGTTTCTTTTATATTTTAAATCAGATTCAACATTATTAAACTAACCTGAGATGGTGTTTAATTATTAATTGCAGTAATGGGCTCTAAAATTGTATACAGATAATTGTGTATAGGTTAACATTGTGATGCAATTAAACCATGTGGTTTATATTACGGTAATGGCCTATTTGTACAGACTGATCAAACATCAGAAAATGAGTTCAATTATCACAAACTTATTATTTAATAAGAAAAGCTTCCGATGATAGAGTTTTTGTAAAGTAAAGACTAATAGAATTGATAATTATTGGAAAAACAGATGGATTACTGAAACAAGAAGCTCGAGGTTCGTAATAGCGATAGTGACAGCCAGACATCTTTATGCAACGAAACACTTACCTAATGATATGCGTTTGCCAGTTCAGTAAATCAGCTTTTTAGAAATTATTCCCGTTGTACATATTCATCACATTATAACATTAGTTACATTACGGTGCACTTCCTATATTTGCAAGCCATTTAATAACAATAGTGTGGTAACTGAATCGATTTTTTGTTTCTTCTTCTTTCTTTCTTTCTTTCTTTCTTTTATCGGTATGGAAATTACAGAAGATGGGGCTGTTGAGTCTCATTTTCATTTTTGAAAAATATTACAATAAATAATTACGTAGATACATACTTAACGCATTTACATCATTAAGATTATTTTTATTATTATGCTCTCGTTTTGCGTATGTAATAACTAATTGTCTAAACTTATACGTCAGTCATACGCAGCTCTGCGTTTCGCTCTTCTAACAAGATAAACAATTGCAGTGCGATCACTGAAGGTCAATGATTTAGCGAATAGCCAAATACTTCCAGATTCCGAAGAAAGCAGGAGGTACCATGTCCCACCCCCCGATGCTGTAACCTAGTCACGATGCCCGTTGTGGTACTCAGTTCTTCACGTGCGAGAAGTGACAAAAGCGTTTTAGGTTTCCACTTTTCGCGAGCTGCTTGTAATACGGACCACAGGCGTTGCGTCACCTCGGCGGATAGATCAGCTAAAACTGGGAACTAGGAAAATATCTTGGTAAGGGAGAAGAATCGAGGACTAACACTGCGCTTTTATCGTAACGACGTCGTAAGCGGTCCCTTAACATTCATGAACAAAACACTGTTTACATTTTATAGTAGCGCTTTATCATGTTCACGCACACACCAAACTCTGAAGAGTGTAACTCCAAAACAAATACTCTTAACGATTTTTATAATAACGCCATATATTCAAGATATTTTTCGACAAGCAAAATATACACAATACCGGTCCAAAGTTTTCGATAACCTACGAAAAAAGCTAAATACTTTATTTCAATGTATAAACACGTAATATACATACAATCTCTCTCTGGTAATGGAATGAGAACGGAATGTCAAAACCTTCTCATTGCCACCAGCTCTTAAATATCGCTTACTGTATCTCCAAATTTTATTTCATTCCCTCGACAAGCGAAGAACGTAATCAGAGAAAAAAATGATAACGGAGTATTACATAAAATAAATAGTGCATCTTTTCATGTCGAACACATAGCTAATCTGTCTTCTATTGCTATAAACAGTATTATTTCCCAAATCCAAAATACTTATTTCATCCCTGGATAAGATATTTTAACAAATAACTTGTATTCACTGTAAAAGGCTGGAAGCAGATGAATCTCTTGATACGCTTTCACTAATAGAGGCGGTCATTAACACGGAACAGACTGACGTTATCCAGATGAGCTACTGCGCAGTAAAAACACAGCCAACTCTGTTTACCTAACACACTAACTTTGGTGTGGCAACACTGAAAACTACTACAATGCCACACTTCTAAACAAATGAAATTAGTTTATATTTGATGTCTGCGTGTCCAATACAGACAACTTGATAGTAAAATCTTTCTTTTTCTCGCTTCACAATGTTTATAGACAAGATTCTTTTGATATTTGATAATTTCACATAGTTAGATAATCAATAAGTCATCTTTACCATTAAAGATGCCTCCTCGATACTTGCATGGTATCGATATCGAAAGATACTTCGGTGGTGATTCTGCTATTTTAATTTTATTTTAATATCACGGAAAATTATTCCCGCAAGTAGAATATTACAAAGCCCGAGAAATTGTCAGGAATGTGGCAGCTGTACAGTAACATTATACAAGAAAATAATCGTGTGTCAACTGTCAGTTAACAGTTCACTACATATCTCACCTTCTCTTTCTAGTACACTGCATTACTGCAAAACAAATTCAACATTTCCAAAACTATCCGCTAAATATTTGTGTATTCCACCTTCAACTGTTTTCTCTGAAAGACTATTTAGTACAGCAGGACTCATATGTGACAGGAAAAGAAGTAGACTTGACCATGAAACAGTGAAAATGCTAGTATTTTTGAACAAGACTTATAAAAGTGTGCTACTTTACTTTTAAATGTCTAATGTACAATTTAAAAATAAGAACACTGATGGTTTTTAAGTTTTGTCTTGCTAAATATGTCCACGTATTTAATTTTACTGCAATTACACAGATCACCCAATATTCCAGTTAGATATATTGAAACTAGATGCAGAAATGACAGTATCGAGTATCGTGGAAAATATCGTGCATCGATTATCGAGAGAAGCTGTAATCGATACATTCCTAATTAAAACATTTGACTGCTCTATGTTTGATTTTTCTTCGGTAAGGTTTCTTCAGATTAGTATTTTGTCGGACAGTTTTCAAAGATATTGAACATTTTCTGTTATAGTTAAATGGAAATTAGCATACCTTGAGGTAATAGAGATTTATTGCTTTTTTACAGAAAAGAACTAAAGTTAATTTTCACAGAGTGTACTTTCAGGAGATTTTTACATCATTGTTTAAGTGTATTCAGAGAGTTTCGAACATTTGTCTTTAGAATTTCAAGTCTGATATCAGTGATTTCCAAATTACTAAATCATATGCATTGGTGCCTGTTTGTTGGAGTTGTTTGGGCAGATTATTTACACAGATGTTAAATAGATTGAGGCTACGTACTGCACCCTGTAGCAGTTACTTTTATACGTCATTTTGTTAGGAATAGTCAAAGATATTAGTATTTATAGTAAAATAAAGAAGTGATGTAAAGTGGGTAATGGTGTAACCATGGCAACGGATCATGGTGAGTTGCTGAATATTTTAAAAAGATTTTGTTCTTCTGTTTCTGAAAGTGTTAGGGTTAAGACGTATATTTGTCTATCCGGGTGTTTGCAGAAACAGTGTAGTGTGTGTATCAAAGATGCACAAGTACAGTAGCGACGATATATATCTTAGCTACTGAGAAACAACAGATCTTCTTTACTGTTTTACTTCTTTGCTTTCACAAATGTTTTAATTTACAGGAAAATAAAAATCTGGGGTGATGCCTTTGTGGCTTGTAGCACATGGAAGTGAGTTAGCCGATTCTCGTATGAAGATACGTTTCATCTTCATAGACAACCGATCTTCCTTTGTCTCTAAGCCTTTTTATGTCACCTAAATATGACAAGCGCCAATTTCTCATACACCTTTCCTATAACAAGACTTTTTTGTTCCTTGTTTTCTTCCACTTGAAACCTATGTCACATAAGACAGTCTTTAAACTAGTGCCTCCCTCTTTAAAGTTAAGCGAATCTTGATGTTTCAGGAGTCCCAAATTTTGACAGAGGGTACAGTTTTCTCCTCAATATACAAATTATAAACTGTTTGGCGAATTACACACCTATCAAAGCCATCAATGACAGTGATTGTTTCTGGTACACGATGTACATTCCCTTGAGCCTCACATTTCTCCCCTTCTTTAATTATTCTATGAAATTTTATCTCAGATACTTTTGTTCTTGCACTCACCCTCCCTTGCATTTTATTAGCATATCGCCAGAAACTGCTTCCCGTTTCAGAATAGATTTACATTAATAATAACTTCGCAGTTTGACTATGAAGTGTTTTTTCCACCAAGTTTTCTTTGAACTGGAGGCATTTTAATGAAAATAAAAAATATAGGTATAAATGCACACACACATACTCACAGACAAAACGCTAATCACCAGTGTGATTAATGATCACAATTTCTAAAACTTTAAAGTCGTGGCGGCACCTAAGCGTCAGACGTTACCCGGTCAAACTTGTCCACAATACTGGCCATTTCAGTGTACTGCGCATGACCGAGAGTTTAGGCTCGGCAATTGGATTCTAAACGAATGCGCACACGGTCTCCACCGGCACAGAACCATCTTCCATACTGTAGCGTGAGATAGTTCATCGTGGCATCTACCGCTGGTTGTAAAAAGACTACATTAATAATATTTGGAATTGTATCAAAGAATTAAAAAATGTTTATGAGGAATTAAATTTCCATCTTTGAACAAATAAAGTATTATTCATTCTTTAAAGGTAGTAATACTATCTTTATCAGTCCCGTTTCCACAAGACTGGGAACGAACAATATCTCATCGCTCAACAATTATAGATGCACCTAATCATCCCAAGTTGCAGGAGAAACTCCTAGATATTTTCAAGATAGTCACCAAAGGTGAGAAATTAATCTGCATCCACCTTCATCCTAAATAATCCTGCTTCAAGACGGAGATCATCGAATCATAATTCTTCCAAATATCATCCCAAAATATCGCTTCAACCATGAGGTATGCATTTTTTAATCTTGATAATGTTGAAGCATAAAAAGTTGCACAATATCTTTTTGAAACAAAATCAGACCTCCAGTGAACTGTTTAATTCCCATGTGTTGCAGGCTTTTGATAAGATAACACTGTCATCTGCAGATTTCAGATCAACAAAGACTACTACACACCTCTTTAATTTCTTGACTGACTTTAATTACGTGTTCAAGTGTTATCTATACTATAGCTTTGTTATTAGATATATGAGGCATATCCGTAAAGCAAGCTCTCCAATTTTATTTAATATAGAAAACATGTTTACTTTCAATGAATGTTACATTGATGGAAAGGCGGAACTTACAGCTATTTTTCAACGTAATCACCATTGCGATCGATGTACTTTTGCATGCGCTGTGGCAGTTTTTGTATACCCTTGTCATAGCACTCTCCCGCCAAGTTGCGCAGGTAGCGCTCAACCTCGTCGGTCTGGAAATGTGTTCCACCCAGGTGTGACTTCAACTCAGGAAACAGATGATAATCGCTACGTGCTAAGTCAGGACTGTAGGGAGGAAGGGTGAGGATGTCCCATCCGAACTGGACCAGGAGATCTTCAGTGAGCATTTTGGGGACCCATCTCGCACACACCTTGCCATAATGCAAACGTTCGGTCAAAATCTTGTCAATCGTAGTCTTACTGACTTCAGAGATAAGTTCGGACACCTCGCGAACTGTCACACGCCGATCTTTAAGTATTTCTTGCTCCACTTTTGCAATTGTTTCGGCTGAAACCGAAGGCCCACCAGAACGCTGTTTGGACGTCTGTGCGTCCGTCTTTGAACTCTCTGACCCACTTTCGCACGTTTTAGACGTACATACACTGGCCCATAGACTTCCCATAACTGACGATGAATTTCAGTGGGGGTAATTGAGTCCAGAGGTTCTACTCCCATCAGTCCTGGACCGGTAGGACCAAGATCCGGGCCTCTTACAACCAGGGAGTATCCGAGCTGTCCCAAAGGGCGCCCGGCGTCCTCCGTGGAGTTTTCCATAGCACAAGTTCTGGGTTACTAACAAGCTCCCCCCATCTGGTCCAAGGACACAAAAGGTGAAGGCTACCGATAGGACCTCGGTGGGGGCGCCTGGCGATCTAGCACGCCTTCTACTAGCTCTGAAGGCTAGTACCCGGGAATATTGATGGCTTCCCTCAACCCCGTCCGGAGACGTACCCGATCACCCACGGGTATCGGGAACCACTGCCCCCTCGAGACCAACCTAATCCGAACAACTCCCAGAGGGAGGGGTTTGAATGTTCGGCCCGAGGTTCCTCAAGTAACGTCAGAGGTACTACGAGTGCTAAGGGTCCGCAGCGCCCACACTACGGCAGCTGAAGGGGACGGATCCCCTCAGCTACCGGAGTGGGGGTAGTGCCCTTGGCACTCAAAAAAATGGATCACTGCACGGACACGCCGTAAAATAAGCTGGAATTTTTTTTTTCTGATGAAGTTAAATGATAAGGCTGATTTTTTCTCCTTTTTTAGTTTATATATATATTTGAAATTTTATATGATGTAAACTTTGAATTAAATCCATTAGCAATTTTGTGTTTATCTGTAAACCGAAATGAACTTATAGTCAATAGTTTCTATAATGTAATACAGGAGTTCCTTTATTGACAGGGAATTTCCCTTTCAAATGTTGCCATTTTGCTTTTCCAGTTGAGGAAACTCCTGCATTGGTCGTGGGCAGCACTTGGATGGGTGGCCGTTTGGAAGCACCACGTGACGGGGTGAATGGATACAATAACTCTTATAGCATCTCGTATCCAAATCCCATCCTCTCTCTTCCGGCTTTGGGGATCGAGTTACAGTGATGTAACTGTTCCATCAAACGTGAAAGAAACTCCATTTCCACATCTCCTGCTGACTTGTCAATGTAGTAGGAACGTCCTTCATCTGGCAAATGAAGAAACGGCTGGTTATAACCTTAAGATCTGCAAACCTCACCCGTGGAGCAAAGCTCCACAATATCAAAGTTGGAAGCAACGATTCAACTGCCTACTTAAGAAACAGTTGAAAGCTAACAATCTTTATTAAGTTTCTAGTATTGTTGTAGCTTGATTGCTGTGTTGTTTTAGTAGACTGTCAATTGTCATTATATAGATTATATGTTTACGAAAAAGGATTTCCCTACAGAACTGCTATTGGAGCAATGCTTATAGATGAACACATATCAAAATCTTATGCTTTATTGAGCATTGGTGTGAGCTACCAGCCTCTGTAGCATAGGTGGTAGCATGTAGTCTCACGTTCAAGGGGTACCGATTTCCGATCTTACTCAGGATGAATTATCTGGATAACTTTTTTCCAGGGTTTCCCTTATCCTAACATATGAATATCGGATAAGCATGAGCTCTATGGATCCTGGTCTCATTTGAGTGTCATCACCATGGATATAAGCCAGGGGAAGATAGCTAGTGGCAGTGCGACGTCAGCTCCAGTGTGGAGCCGGTTTCCCTTTCGCAGTCCACTGTTTGTGCCGTATTTTTGTTTCGGGCGTATAATGATGTATCCAAGTTTCATCTACAGTAATTAATCGGCGCCAAAACTCGGATTTATTGCGCCTAAACTGCGCCAGCAGAGCGTTGGAAATGTTCATTCGAACACGTTTTTGGTTTAACGTGAGCAAACGCGGCACCCAACACGCGGACTGCCTTCTCATGTCTAAATGTTGATTTAATATGTGACAAACACGTTCTTTTGACAAGTTCATAGCCTCTGATATCTCTCGGAGGTCGTCTAGCACCATTTGGTGAACTTTGGCGATGTTTTCGTCGGTAGTTGAAGTTTTTGGACGTCCCGAACGTTCATCGCCTCCCAAGCTCTTACGGCCACGTTTAAATTCAGCTGCCCAAAATTTCACTGTGGTAAATGATGATGCAGAGTCCCCATACACAGAATCCAACTGATATTTGATTTGCATAGGCGTATTGCCTTTCAAAACTAAATAGTTAATGACAGCTCGATAATCGATTTTGTCCATGTTCATAAAAACACCACATCAACTCACTCAAACTACTGTTTCATAACAACTGAGCGTCCAAAATGGCTGAAACTTTGGTGAGTAACTGTCAACAGATGAACAACGAAATTCACTAGCTTTTGTTTACGAGTGCGGTAATCTTCATGTTGAGGTCGGAAACTTTTCAGACCACCCTCGTGCTGTAATAGTCTATGTATTTGTACTGGACTACAAACTAGACAGCGAGCTTCTGCTGTCTCTGTTTAGTGTATCGCTTATTTCACATCCGCTTTAACATTAGAAGTTCATTTGGCTTGACTCTCGAAATAAAACATCAATTCCTCTATGTTTGTTACTGCTTGTGTGTGGGTCATAACAGCAGTGAGCTTCTGTTGTCTCAGTTTAGTGTATCACTTATCTCACATCCGCTTTAACATTAGAAGTTCATTTGTCTTGACTCTTGAAATAAAACATCAATTTCTCTATGTTTGTTACTGCTTGTTGTGGGTCATAACAACAGCTGGTTCATCAACACTGTCTGAATCTGATTACTCTTCATTTTCAATAACACTGTGATATTTAATAATGCCTTCCTCTGAAATCGGTTTATAGCCTCCATCATTGTCAATATCTTTATCAGCATAGGAATAATCATCAATATTTTTTTTTAAATGTCAATAACAACTTCTTCCACTCTTATTTTTTCTTCTTCATTCTCGTTTTCTGGCAAGTCACACACATCAGGCCACGACTTTACCAAATTTCTCTTCCAACCTGAGGCCAAGCAAGTGGAAAATAGAGTAATGCACCTGTCGAGAATAGCAACTTATCGTCTGTAAAACTGTATTTATTTTCCTACTTCATATAAGTAAACAAATTAAGAAATCACATGTATTACTATTGAAATCCACGCATCTTCAACTGTTTACCAAAGAAGTGACAATAGCTGGATGGAGTAAAGTATTGAAACACTTGCAATCTAGGGGAAAGAGTCAATTTGTATACCTTCTACACAGAAGGAAACGTCAAACACCTTACTTTCCTGACATAACAAGAGGTCATCACAATTCGGTTGAATGAAAACTGTGGATATTACGAGATAAAGACACGTTCCTCTTTCTCCTCTTTTCCCGGAGAGATTGGAGTATTTAAGAACACAAAGGACTAATCGTCATGAATGGCAAGGAGCGACGGCTGGGTGGGTGCTCACGCGACGAGTGGGTGGTGTCGGCTCCTTTGTCCCAATGAAACATCTTTGTGGAGTCAAATGGGACTTTGTTGTCCATTGACAGCACTTGCTAAATCTTGTATCTCTTCCCAGACGTTATCTGCTAAAACAAATGACTGGATAGCATTATAAAAGCAATCAGTAACTTCTCTACCATATTGCGTTCGAACCAAAAATATATGCACCTTGTAAACAAAACACTACTTTCGGTAAACTGCTCATGTGAGTGAGGAACCTTTCCCCCGAACAGAAACCTTGAATAAAGTTGAACAAACTTGAATATCTAGTAACTCTAAGCTCTATGTACCCTGTACTCATTTGAACATCATTTCATTCATCGTCCGATGACTTAACGTTGGAGGTTTTCTCTTATCCTGAAAGATGAATGTCAGTTAACTCTAAGCTCTATGTAACCTGTACTCATTTGAACATCATTTCATTCATCGTCCGATATGACTTAACGTTGGGGGTTTTCTCTTATCCTGAAAGATGAATGTCTGGTAACTCTAAGCTCTATGTATCCTGTACTCATTTGAACATCATTTCATTCATCGTCCGATATGACTTAACGTGGGAGGTTTTCTCTTATCCTGAAAGATGAATGTCTGGTAACTCTAAGCTCTATGTACCCTGTACTCATTTGAACATCATTTCATTCATCGTCCGATATGACTTAACGTTGGAGGTTTTCTCTTATCCTGAAAGATGAATGTCAGTTAACTCTAAGCTCTATGTACCCTGTACTCATTTGAACATCATTTCATTCATCGTCCGATATGACTTAACGTTGGAGGTTTTCCCTTATCCTGAGAGATGAATGTCTGGTAACTCTGAGCTCTATGTACCCTGCACTCATTTGAACATCATTTCATTCATCGTCCGATATGAGGTAACCAAGGTTTTCCCTTATAGAGTTATATTTAAACTATTTTAGGTTTGTTCTGTGGTTTGTTTGGGTGACCACTACTACGGAGAAGCCCTTCCTTCCCTGTGGCTTGTTATGCAAGCGAGCGTTTTATAATTCGTCGCTCAATTGGCCGACAAGGGACAGGGTTACGCAGTTGCCAAACTCAGTCATAATGAACCCGCCGCGGAACGCTTTTCTCACGTAAAAACCAGGCTACTCTGTGCCAAAATCCTCTCTTTTGGTTGTTGAGAGCGTTGAAGGGCGTGTACTAATCGGCTTTTGTTGAGGAGAGGAGAGACTGGAAACAAAAGACGGGAGAGAAATTCTATACGAAAACGCTTAGTTAATACTATAAGAAACAAATTCAGGAACGTGCTCTTAAATACACACGCCTCGTGTTTAAATGCAAGCCGCTTATATCGTAACCTTTGCTACCAAAATTACTGACGTTTATTTTATAAAGAAATTGTAACGAAATAGGTAAATAAATGAATATGCAAGGCGAGCAAAAATTATAGAACAATGCTTGTGGCTTTGTTGGTATAGTTTTGTAATGTCATATGTTTTATAAAAGTTGTAAAATATCAACAAGTTTTCATATTACTCTGAATTCATTTTATTTAGGAGTGCTCAGGTCTCCGATGAAGATGCTTTTCTGAATTGTAATCTACATTTATCAGGACGTATTACAGCACACGAAATTGAAAGCGGGAAAACAGATTTATGACAAAATTAGTTTTGCTGTGTTGTAACACACGATAAATTCAATTCAAAAGTTGCTTAAATTTGCCTCCATTTATTGCCAAACAATGCCAATATCTGTGTTTGAAATTACTAGAGCCGTTTTTCCTCACACCACAGCTCGAAGGTGGTTTAAAATGTTTAAAGAAGGGAGACAATCAATTTGAAAGGAAGGTGGACCCGTTGCTCCAATTACTGCTCTTACGGAAGAAAACATCAACTCTGCTGCTGCCATTGTGAGAGAGGATCGACGAATTACCTTAAGATCACATTCTGAAATAGTGAACGTTTCATTGGGTGCCACCCACACGTTGGTGACAGAAACATTACACATGAGACGTGTTTGTGCGCGATGGGTTCAAAGACTGTTGATTCCTGAACAAAAGGACATTCGCATGCAGTTAAAGATGATGTTAGAGGAAGATCCGGAGTTTCTTTCAAACGTAATCACTGCTGATGAAACTTGGCTACATCATTTTGATCTTGAGAGCAAACAGCAAAGCTCATTGTGGAAATCTCCTTCATCACCAACCCCCCCAAAAACAAAAGTGGTTGCTTCAGCTGGGAAAGTTATGGTCATCTCATTCTTTGGAATGGTTTATGAGCATGTTGTACCTGCACACACATCAGTAACTGGACAATACTACAGGGATGTCCTGAAAACATTGCAAGTCCATATCAAGCGCAAAAGACCACATTTCCGTGAAGCAGGCTGGATACTGCACCACGATAATGCGCGGCCGCATATTGCTAATGTTGTTGCTGAATATCTTGCAGTGAAGTGTATCCCTCACCCTCCCTATAGTCCGGATTTAGCCCCTTGTGACTTTTGTCTATTCCCTAACTTGAAGAAACGCCTTCGTGGGAGGCATTATCCATCATCAGAAGCAGTGGTGAAGGCTGCGGAGGCGATTTTGAAGGATCTCTAAAATATGGTTTCCAGCATGTCTTTGAAGACTGGCAGAAACGCTGGGATAAGTACATCGCATTCAGGGGAGACTATTTTGAGAAGGACCATCAACATTATGAGGATGAGGTTGATTCTTTATTGAACAGCCCTCGTAGTTACTGTTTACAGCAACACTGTTCCCCTGATCAGCTGTACTTCTTGCCCAATTCTTCGCTTTAAATCTTCAAGATCTCTTGGTGGGACATTCATACTTCCTCTTCTGCCAATCCATCTTCCTAGAAATTCACCACCTTCGTTCCATAATGTGCTGGCGAGTAAAATGTTTAAACTTTGTTATCTCCATTTTGTGATTGTTTATTAACAACTGAAGACATACATGCTAACAACGTACGCAACACTAGCCATGACATCCTGTAAATAACACTGCCAAACCAAAGAAACACAATAACCTTCTTTCTTATGTGAATGCGACCTATGGTTATTTCCTAGATGGAACCCTTCCCTCTCTCCCTAACTTTATCAAGCAGTGACTCAAAAGACGATCAAAGGTGACAACTGAGCATTAACAAAGAGAAGGCTGAAAATAACAGGATGTAAGGAGAACCGATAAAGGACGTCTCCTATTTTTCTCTATCCTACCTTCAGATTTTCTTTACGCGAGAAGTTCCTTTAAGGAAAGAAAATTCTTGGAATAGGAAATAAGGAAGAAGAACAGCAAGAAAGAAGAGGGACGAGTAGGAAATTACTGCTGAGGAGAACAAAGCGTAGGAAATTCTTCTTTTAGGACAAAGAAATGGAAATGACGGAAGCTACCACACACTGAGTAAATGGGAGAGAAATGAAAAACTCTGCTCACATGCAGATGACAGGTTAAGTAGTTACGTTTATGAACCCTCACATCACATTGTTACTTTATACAACCGGGGCTTTGATATAGTAGGCCAGTAGTTAGGTCATTAACAAGTGCCAGGACCTTTTGTACAAATAGTTTTACTTTACAAATTTTCCAAAACTCGCTGTCTACGACTTAATATTAAACTTGAGAACTGTAACTGTCAGTGAATACAAAACAATACTATGGGGCATACAATTGTAAATAAATGCAAATCTACAACATCAGACCTGCACTTAATTTCTAACATACGAGGGTGGTCTGAAAAGTTTCCGACCTCACTGGCAAATAAAAGCTAATGAATTTCGTTGTTCATCTGTTGACACTTACCGAAGTATCAGCCATTTTAGACGCTCAGTTGTTACGTAACACTCATTTGAGTGAGTTGATGTGAGTGTTTTTATGAAAACGAACAAATTCGAGTATCGAGCTGTCATTAAATATTTGTTTTTGAAAGGCAATACGACTACGTAAATCAAATATGAGTTGGATTCTGTGCATGGGGACTCTGCACCATCATTTACC
This sequence comes from Mantis religiosa, assembly GCA_030765055.1. Classification (NCBI taxonomy): domain Eukaryota; kingdom Metazoa; phylum Arthropoda; class Insecta; order Mantodea; family Mantidae; genus Mantis; species Mantis religiosa. Next base: position 160,628,951 of record CM060954.1, read on the forward strand.
ACAGTGAAATTTTGGGCAGCTGAATTTAAACATGGCCGTAAGAGCTTGGGAGACGATGAATGTTCGGGATGTCCAAAAAATGCAATTACTGACGAAAACATCGCCAAGGTTCACCAAATGGTGCAAGACGACCGCCGAATTAAAGTGAGAGAGATAGCAGGGGCTATGAAATGTCAAAAGAACGTGTTTGTCACATGTTAAATGAATATTTAGACATGAGAAGGCTGTCCGCGCGTTGGGTGCCGCGTTTGCTGACGTTACACCAAAAATGTGTTCGAATGAACATTTCCAAAGCTCTGTAGGCGCAATAAATCCGAGTTTTGACGCCAATTAATTACTGTAGATGAAACTAAATTGTTAAAATTTAACTTGATTAGTATCATATGAGAAGCAACTAGGCAAACCGAGATAGTATTTTCATTGGAAGCGAATTACACTGATGCAGAATACACAATCTAATGTTTTCATTGATAAACTCAATGTGATCTCCAGAGTGTTCTGTTTTGTTTCGCTAACATGATTTTAATGTTTCAAAGGAACAGCATGAAGCATGTTTCCCAGATCTGAGAACTTCAATGGCTGTTGATAGTCCAGAAAATATACGTTACATCGAAATTTGGAAAAACTATCATTGAAGTTCATAGCTGGAGGTGTTTCTTACGAATTATTTTATGAAATTCGACACTAATTTCAATGATAGAGAACGAATAAATTAAAAGGCAATAAGCTAGTTGGGAAGAAAGGAGATAAATTGATCACACTTTGACACAATACTTGAAAGCAATAATGGATTTTCCTAAAACACCTTTAAAATCCGAATATACGTACCAAAGAAAGAAGCCATGTTCATTTTGAATGACTTTTGTAGAAGTGGGAAAAGGTAAGAGATACAGAAAATCTTATTACACGAGTTATGTCAAATAATAATCAATTTTTAAAACATTTTTATTTGGTTTACATTTTAAAATGCTTATACTTTTCGCACGTAAGTCCTGGTGGGAGATTTATGCCATTTTGCGTAAGAGGAGGGTTAAATAGGAAGCTATTCCACTTTTTTGAGAAGAGAGAGAGAGAGGGAGAGAGAGAGAGAGGTGTCTTTGCTATGCAAGGAGAACAGAAACTCAAAGCCACTGCATAGCTACCAACTTTGAAAAAATCTGCCATAGCTTTTAGTGCATTCTATTCTTCTTATATACAGGGTAGAGAATAATAAAAGACTGGGACTGCAAAACATATGACTGTCAGTTCATGTTTCGTATATCTGTGGAATAACTAGAGACCGGATGCAGGGCTCTATAACTCGTGAAAATAGCTACTAAAGTAGGCAGTTATTTTTGAATTCCTTTTAGGGATTACTTACATTTTGCATTATGTGCGAAACATACTTATACCAGGTGAGTCAGCTGCGCCGTATTCGTTTGCAATGTAGGCCACCCATGAGTCTGCATGTGATCCTTAGTCCAGTTTTGCGCTTACTAAACTGTATTGCTTGACGTTCTTAGAAAGAGAAATGTGCAAAATTCAGAGGAATAGCGGTTTAAGGGACAAAACGTTACGCTTCCTAAAGTACAGCTCAAAAACATACGATTCCTTTACTGAAAGCGAATTCCGGTTTCCAGGCGATTTTACAAACTTTTCAGTAGAGTATACATGGCAAAGTAATTCAATAAACGCCTCGGAAAAATGTACCCATCATATGAGTACACTAACAACGTCAGATAAATAGAAAATGGCGAATTCTTGTACTTAGAGTGGCTGTCAAAAATTAGGAAAAAAGTAGAGAACACGCCTCATTCCGTACAGTCAAAGCGGATATATTATTAAACAATGGTTTACTTACATTTTTGCTTAAACTATGTCTGGTACATCTGAATTGACATGCATAAGAGCTTTTGGAATTTATGTAATAATGTTAAAACACCTAGCAAATTATTAAAAGTGTCTTAAAAGGCTAAATCAGGCACGAGAACTCGCGAGGTGACAAAGGTATAGCGCCAGGCACACAAGTCGTACTACTGAACCAGAACGTGCTTTCAGGCAAGTCTCAAAATAGCTCAGTGGAATTATGACGTCTGTGCCCTAACACTCAATGACACAGGTTCAAGTCTCAACATTGTAAATTCTCTTTTCTTATGTTCATCAAAATTTGGAAACCGAATTCACAATAATTTAATTATAAACTCCCTGAAGGCGTGCATTACCCAAGAAGGTCATCAGTTCGAGTACTTGCTTCGTTAGGGAAGTCGTGTTCCAGGAATAGAAAGTGTCATTCCAGCGCCACAAAACATACCAATTTGAAACGACATTTTTAATAGCACAATAATTCTATGTCTGTAAAATTGTGTTTAACTCCTATACTTTAATTTCTTTGTTTTCTGTCTTCAAATGTATATAAATGATCCTTATTTCATTTGCTCCTACCTATAGGTGTGTTTAAACAACTACCTCTTGTATTTCACCAATAAAGAAACACCAAACAGTGCCACAAAACATAAATAAAACAATTAAAAATAAAAATAACAACAGTTTTCAGAATAAAATTGCAAATTGAGTACTACACGCTGAAAAACAGGATTCTAACCACAGACAAATGAGATTGTAGTTCTGCGCTCGTTACAACTGAGCTACCTAGTAACGTATGAGATAAACATTCCGTCTAACATATAGTACTCGCTGGTTCCAGTGAACATTTGCAGAAGTGCGAACGTCAACTGTCTAATTACGAATATACTACAGGCGATGTGATAATATCTGTATTAGTACTAATTTCATCGAGTGTTTAACATCCATGTTAAATACGCGGGTAGAACCTAGTAATGGCGTCGATGTTTTCATGTTGAATTGCATAAAACTCGAGAATAAGGGTCAGCTGACTCACCTGGTATAAGGGAATTTGTAGTAAATGCTTTATTTAGATTAGCGTGAAGGTATAAGGACACGCTTTCGTACGAATAGATGGGGAAACATTTGAATGTAGACCTATCGGATCTTTTTTATTTTTCTTTCTAAAACATTTATGCCCGATTTCACCAACAAATGTTAAGACTTAACACGAGTTTAGCAATAGTTAACACAAAAATTGCATATCAGCAACAAGTGTTAGCGTAACACTCGTGTTAAATCTCATGTTAAACTAACATGCCGAATTTCTAATGTTAAGTCATTAACAATTGTAAATAGTCAAGATGGCGACCATGAACTCAGCTGTTGATGTCGATTTGCTATATTTAAGACCGACTAAATGGCATTCATAATAGAGTACGGCCTATGAGGAGAAATGATTTTGAGGAACTATCCGAAGAAAATTGTTTTACGGAGGTATAGACTGTCGAAACATGTTGCTATGAAGGTTACTGCGGAAGTACAAGAGAGGTTAGAACATGCATCGAAAGGAATATGCCGATCTCGCCTTTGCTTCAAGTATTAAAAACTTTTGCGATTTTATAATTCACTGAATTATGTGGATAATACACTGTCCACCTCCCGTCTAGAAACGTTCAAGTCACTCGTCACTTGTCCTTCTTCACTCCTCGTTTTAAATTTACGTAATACTGAGTTAGAACATGCATCGAAAGGAATATGCCGATCTCGCCTTTGCTTCAAGTATTAATAACTTTTGCGATTTTATAATTCACCGAATTATGTGGATAATACACTGTCCACCTTCCGTCTTGAAACGTTCAAGTCAGTCGTCACTTGTCCTTCTTCACTCCTCGTTTTAAATTTACGTAATACTGAGTTAGAACATGCATCGAAAGGAATATGCCGATCTCGCCTTTGCTTCAAGTATTAGTAACCTTGCGATTTTATAATTCACTGAATTATATGGATAATACATTGTTCACCTCCCGTCTTGAGACTTAAGGCACTTGTTCTTCGCACCTCGTTTTAAATTTACGTAATACTGAGTTAGAACATGCATCGAAAGGAATATGCCGATCTCGCCTTTGCTTCAAGGATTAATAACTTTTGCGATTTTATAATTCACTGAATGATGTGGATAATACACTGTCCACCTCCCGTCTTGAAACGTTCAAGTCAGTCGTCACTTGTCCTTCTTCACTCCTCGTTTTAAATTTACGTAATACTGAGTTAGAACATGCATCGAAAGGAATATGCCGATCTCGCCTTTGCTTCAAGTATTAGTAACCTTGCGATTTTATAATTCACTGAATTATATGGATAATACATTGTTCACCTCCCGTCTTGAGACTTAAGGCACTTGTTCTTCGCACCTCGTTTTAAATTTACGTAATACTGAGTTAGAACATGCATCGAAAGGAATATGCCGATCTCGCCTTTGCTTCAAGGATTAGTAACCTTGCAATTTTATAATTCACTGAATTATATGGATAATACATTGTTCACCTCCCGTCTTGAGACTTAAGGCACTTGTTCTTCGCACCTCGTTTTAAATTTACGTAATACTGAGTTAGAACATGCATCGAAAGGAATATGCCGATCTCGCCTTTGCTTCAAGTATTAGTAACCTTGCGATTTTATAATTCACTGAATTATATGGATAATACATTGTTCACCTCCCGTCTTGAGACTTAAGGCACTTGTTCTTCGCACCTCGTTTTAAATTTACGTAATACTGAGTTAGAACATGCATCGAAAGGAATATGCCGATCTCGCCTTTGCTTCAAGGATTAATAACTTTTGCGATTTTATAATTCACTGAATTATGTGGATAATACACTGTCCACCTCCCGTCTTGAAACGTTCAAGTCAGTCGTCACTTGTCCTTCTTCACTCCTCGTTTTAAATTTACGTAATACTGAGTTAGAACATGCATCGAAAGGAATATGCCGATCTCGCCTTTGCTTCAAGTATTAGTAACCTTGCGATTTTATAATTCACTGAATTATATGGATAATACATTGTTCACCTCCCGTCTTGAGACTTAAGGCACTTGTTCTTCGCACCTCGTTTTAAATTTACGTAATACTGAGTTAGAACATGCATCGAAAGGAATATGCCGATCTCGCCTTTGCTTCAAGTATTAGTAACCTTGCGATTTTATAATTCACTGAATTATATGGATAATACATTGTTCACCTCCCGTCTTGAGACTTAAGGCACTTGTTCTTCGCACCTCGTTTTAAATTTACGTAATACTGAGTTAGAACATGCATCGAAAGGAATATGCCGATCTCGCCTTTGCTTCAAGTATTAGTAACCTTGCGATTTTATAATTCACTGAATTATATGGATAATACATTGTTCACCTCCCGTCTTGAGACTTAAGGCACTTGTTCTTCGCACCTAGTTTTAAATTTACGTAATACTGAGTTAGAACATGCATCGAAAGGAATATGCCGATCTCGCCTTTGCTTCAAGGATTAATAACTTTTGCGATTTTATAATTCACTGAATTATGTGGATAATACACTGTCCACCTCCCGTCTTGAAACGTTCAAGTCAGTCGTCACTTGTCCTTCTTCACTCCTCGTTTTAAATTTACGTAATACTGAGTTAGAACATGCATCGAAAGGAATATGCCGATCTCGCCTTTGCTTCAAGTATTAGTAACCTTGCGATTTTATAATTCACTGAATTATATGGATAATACATTGTTCACCTCCCGTCTTGAAACTTAAGGCACTTGTTCTTCGCACCTCGTTTTAAATTTACGTAATACTGACAAGTTGTTTGGTGCTTGTAGTAGTGACACATGCATTTGAATTAAATTCGTTTCCAATATTTTCCCCGCGACATCTTTCTCTTTTACATTCACCACATCCGTCCTCTTATTTTCCACAATATCCTTACACTTCGTCACCATTTCAATTAACAATTCTTTCTCCGTCGATGAGAAATTTGTCTCACGGCTTTATTTATGATTTTGTTCATCCGCCATTTGTGCAGACGAAAATGAAAACAAAAACGCATCGGAGTACGTTCAGAAAATGATCCATAGCCTTCTATAGCTGTGATATTTACAAGTTTGTTGACGTTAACACAGGTATGTTAACATTTTAAGAAAACAGGTTGGTGAAATGCAAGAAATTTAACATTAGTTTTAGCGCTGTGACAATTGTTACGTTACATTTGTTAACGTCGATTTTAGCATCTGTTGGTGAAATCGGGCATAAGTTGCAGTAAATTTAAAATATGAGATAGGCATTTGTTTCACTAGAAGAAAGAGTATATATTTGCATGGAAGCTGTACAAAGTTACTATTTGTTATCCTTGTGGATGTAGTACAAAGATCGCCGAGTAAAATGAGGTAGGTCGAGAATGGTTGAAAAAAGACAGCAAAGAGAAATTGCAGCGGTGAGTTTAAACAACTACCTACTTGTAATTCACCAATAAAGAAGCATCAAACAATGTCATAAACCATAAATAAAACAATGAAAAATAAAAATTATAACAATTTTCAGAATAGTACTTGTCAATTGTCAGTATTATGTGGTAAAAAAATTAGTATATCTATACAGGAGAGTCGAACCATCGTCACAACCGATAAAAGAGATTGTAATTCTGCGCTTGTTACAACCGAGCTACCTAGTAACGTGTAAGATAAACATTCCGTCTAACATATAGTATTCGTTGGTTCCAGCGAACATTTGCAGACGTGCGAACGTCAACTGTCTAAATACGAATATACTACTAGTCGGCCACGATATGAAAGCACTAGGCGAGAAGAGTTACTAAACAGATACGTCACAACTGGACGGAGTACCGCAGGTACAGTTCCGATAACGTAAACATCAACAATACCGAGACGCTTCCAGTGTGACTGCAAATGTAGTACAGTTCAACACGCTGCTTCCTCGAACCTACTTCTGTGCGGCTTAGTGTAGTGGCAGTTGCAGTGCTCGTAATAAAAGTGGCTTGTGCTGGTAAAGAGTTTAATCATGGAGACACCTACAAAGTTAAAAACAACACCAAAAGTATCCCATTCCGATGAAAAACATATCATATATCAGGTTATACAGTTCTGTAGACAAGAAAAACTGGAGAAAAAGTTACTCGTACCCCTTGAAAAAGCGACACTAAGGCAGCAAAAATAGTGGGAAAGTCTAGGAGAACCATCATGAACATAATAAAGGATTTCGAAAATGCTTCAGCGACTGGCGTTAATGTTACAACTCCGAGGAAAAATCGAAAATCAAGCAAAATCACATCTCTTGATGATTTTGATAAGTGCGTTGTGCGTAGGAAATGTTTGGAGTATTATGAACAGAAAAAGAAAATTCCTACTTTGAGAAAACTACAGAATTCCGCTAAAGAAGAAATAAACTTTCAGGGTGGCAATGAAACATTTAGGAAAATATTAAGAGAAATGGGATTTCAGTTTAAGAAATGCAAAAACAAACGATCTGTGCTAACGGAGAAACCACAAATTGTTGCAGAACGTGCAGATTACTTAAGAGCTATTAGTTTAAATGAAAAAGGACCACGTAAACCAGTAGTTTATACGGACGAGACTTGGGTTAATACTCACTATGCCGTCAAGAAGTGTTGGCAACATGATGAAGTACCAGGTGTTTTTACTAATACAAATGCTGGTCAAAGAGCAATTGTTGTACATGCATGGGGATCCATGGGATTTATTGAGGGAACTGAATTGATTTACGACTCAAAATCCAAATCAGCAGATTACCATGATAAAATGAATAGTCAAAATTATAAAAAGTTGATAGAAGAGAAATTAATACCAAATATTCCACCTGAAAGCATTGCTGTGGTCGATAATGCACCCTACCATACCGTACAGGAAAATAAATCCCCTAACACTTCATCTCGAAAGGCACAGATTATTCATTGGCTAACAGAAAAGAAAATTGAACATGATCCGCAACTGACAAAAAGTGAACTTCTAGAGATACTGAAAATCAATAAAAAACAAAAACCCGTTTATTGACTGGATAGAATAATGCAACAAAGAGGTTTTACAGTCTTACGCCTTCCTCCATACCACTGTGACCTTAACCCTATTGAGCTTATCTGGAATTTAATCAAACAAAAGATTGCAGCAAAGAACGTATCATCGATTACTTTGAGTAACCTGAAAGCTATGACAACAAGCTGCATAGCTCAAATTACACAAAATAATTGGATAGAAGTATGCAGACACGTGAAAAGAATTGAGGAAGATTTTAAGCGCCGAGATGGGTTAATGGAGGAAGCAATTGAAGATATAATTATAAACGTGGGTCTAGAGAGGAGCGATGATGATGACGAAGACTGCAGTCGTGATGAATGTTATTTCAAGAATATGGATATTGAAGGAAAAGAACGCAGTGGCAGTGATACAGCTGATGAGGGGAATAGTGACACGGATGCAGCAGATGAAGGACCTGACACAAACATTCCCGGACATGCTACTTCCGATAATTAACGTGAAGACATCAGCAGGTGAGTACTGTTTCAATTGTGCGACTGTACATTGCCAGTATCGCCTTCCCCTCGCTCCGCGCAGTTCCCTAAGCTTCAAGTAGTAAACAGAAACAGTGCTGCCCTCCTTCAAGTGCATTCCTATCTTGGCCGACTAGTACAGGCGATGTGATAACATTCATATTAGTACTAAATTCATTGAGTATTTAACATCCATGTTAAATACGCGGGTAGAACCTAGTAATGCAGTCGATGTTTTCATGGTGGAGTATAAGTTGCAGATTGTATAAAACTCGAGAATAAGGGACAGCTTACTCACCTGGTATCATACATACTACCGAATGAAACAAATCCCACAGCTTAAAGATGCAATACCGACGTCAATAAACGCTCTACACAGACGAAGTGAAGATTTCTGATTCGTCTTAAGAAATTGCATATAACAAGATCAAAGATGCTTTCGTTTGACACAGAGATTGATGTTCCAAGTTACATGTGAGTAACGTTTCAGAGGCTTTGGGAAACATGATTGAGCATATAACATGAAAAGAGGCAAAATCGACAAAACTATCTTTACATTAAACAAGTTATGTTCACGATATTTCCAAAACCAGGGCATAGCTGCATTTCTAACTGCAAACTTTCGTGAAGGATTATGTTGATTAGCAAGAATTAGAAGAAAGACTAATCCTGTTTAAGACAATGTATGGGATTGCTAGATTATCGGTGCCTTTAAAGCGTGGCAGAGGTATTACTGATGTAATCGCATGTACCAGCTTAAGCTCCTAATTATTCCAAGCTCTTAAGCCTCTTTATATGTGACGTAACAACTGCCATGCTAATCTACCGAAATACAACACAACCAAACGTTTTACTTTTTCCACCCTCCTATATAGTAAGTACAGAGCATGCTACACATTATGATAAATTCAATTGTGAACAGATAATGTGACCGACCTGCATGATAAATTAATCTTGTAAACACACATAATGCAACGCAGAAGCTCTGTCGATTTTTTAAACATGGACACTTGGCTCTCTTTCACACAAACTGTATTTGGAAGCAGCCATTAAATAATTACACAAATCGGATAATTAAAACACACTAAAATTACATTCGGCAACAAAGAAATAATGCTTGAATGTTTCGAGCACTTCATGAGGCAATTCCTACTAAGTTTGAGTTGAGAAAAACAAATATGACAATGAAAAAGTTTTATTAGCTCTAGTTTCTTTGACATACACAAGGTGGAAGTATTACATATTAACGGATTGAGAGAAAAGGATACATTTTAATTACATACATGCTAACAACAATGAAAGTGCATTTGATTTTTTTAAACTGGTAATTAATTACATGCTAAGAGTTCTAAATTGCTGGAAAAATACTTGGCAGATAGTCGTGTTTGAAGAGAATCATGTGGTGGCCTATTGACTTCGTCGTCTTTTAGCTTGTCTCTTGTGATGGAGTTCCGTAGACCAACAGTAATCCGCAAGCATTACTTCATTCCAACGGTCCTGATATCTTTGTTCCATAACAGAAATGTCCTGATGGAATCTCTCCCCATGTTCATCACTAACAGCTCTACAACTCGGGGGGAAAAAGTCTAGGTGGTAGTGGAGAAAATGGATCTTAAGGGACATGTTGCAGGAGCACTGTCACCAAATGCTTGTAGCTGTCATCTCTTTTGCTGCCTAAAAATCCATGAACAACGCCCTTGAAGGCCTCCCAAGCTTCCTTTTCTTTCCCCTCCAAAATTTGGTCAAATGCAGGATCCTTTACAAGTTCTCTTATTTGTGGTCCGACAAAAATGCCTTCCTTAACTTTTGTATCACTTAATTTCCAAAATTTCACTCTGATTGTGTTTTGTTATTTGACAGGCGTGCCAACTCCCAAAAAAAAAGTCCCCAAAATTTAAATCTTCAGTCACAAAATGAAATGTCACTTTATATTCAAAACAAGAGCTAATCTATCATTTTATGGTGATTTTTGAGTTCAGCAGATGCAAATACATGTAAATTCACTATTTTTAAGCCCGGAACATTTTCATTGTCGCCAGTGTTACCAACAATGAATCATAAAATTGTTCACAAGCAACCAAATATAGTTTACAAACCACAGTAATGTAGGGGGCTCGAATTGAGGGGATTTCGTGGTTTTCTCTACGACACTTTCTGAGCTTTCAGTGGTTTCCAGGTTTTCTGATGTGTGGCGGTACAGAGGACACAAGAGAACAGAAGATCTGACGTAAGCCGCAATGTACGAGGCGTCTCCTTGCGTTATGTGCTCTACACTCTTATTTTTGTTTTCCAGGTAACACAGATTGTTGTATAAACAACTGCTGCTGGTGAAGTTTATATAAACCCACACTATACGTAACTGTTAGATAACATATCTCCATGGAAACGGTACACAGCAGATTTTCCACTGCCTCTAAAACGTGTTCTCTACTGCCAAGGTAACAATTAAATAAGAAAATTTTAAACGAAACTATGAATATTAAAATGTCTATCTTCTACTTATAATTGTAACATTTCAGGCTGTTAGTTAAAAATGTGGTAAAATGTTGTATTGGTTGCCATAACCGCGAAGGACACTTTAACCTGAAGATGATGATGATATATATATAAGGGCGCTCAACTACGGCGGTCATCAGCGCCCATAAAAAACTAGTCATGGCAAAAGCCAGATATAAAACTTTCTAAAAACTATAAAAGAGTAACAAAACAGCACGCTTGTTTATGTGATGCAAATAAAAGTGCTCTTTTTGTACAAAAATATTAATTTTAAGCTAAAATACAGTAAGATATTTGATATGCTCCTATTCATGATTATATATAATTGTCTCTAAATACTGTATGGTTTTCTCTTCATTCCTATAGACACAAGTAACTGTACACATTCATATGAGATGTTCTATCTTCTATGGGTTACTTCTACCCAGCTTTTAAATTTTATTATTGTAAAAGTTTATTCTTATATCGCCTTATTCTTACTAGAGATAAACGTTTACAAAAATAGTTTCATTAAACATTTCGTATAAAGTAGCAGTCAAATATTTGCAAGCAGTTCGATGTATGCTGGCCTTCAAATGTCCTACCTCTCTACTGGAAACAATTGAATATTGACAGGCCTTTAAAATGGCAAAATATTTAATAGTTAAAAAAACAGAAATCGAAACGGTTCATATTGTTAAACTATGAAATATTTAAAATACGTAATCTTTATTTTATTTCTTGACGTTTACGAGATACATAAAATCATATAAAAATCCTTCTCAGAAAAGTAAATACTTGATTTTATTAACAACACAAATGTGTCAAATGTCTGGTGTTTTTATTAAGATTTTTGAAGCACTTTTAAGAGAATAAAGATTAAGGAAACATCATTTACGTGTAGTTTTAGGTAAGGATGATTTTCTTCTCACATTTTAAAAAAAGGTTAGGCTTAAAATATTAAGTGTATTTTTCATCAGACGTCGGTAAAAATAACTAAAGTTATATAAATTTTAAGAAAGCATGTCAAGTTCGGTCTTTTCAAAGTTCCCTCGACACAACCTGACATTTTAGTTTTCTCAGAAGTTTTCTCTGTGTTTTTAGTTTTGTCTTTGATCGGTTTACTTTCAAATAAAGAGGAAGAAATCAAAGCATGTATACTTGATAAGTGCAAATAGAACAGTTGCGAAACAAGTGCCGGTACAAGTTGACAAGCAGAGTTCCTCTGATAGGAAAACTGGAGCAGATATTTGCTTGGTAGCCGCGAGGGGAAGGCAACTTCTCCTGCAGAGCTGATGTGCGGGACAAAAGCTGGACTACCTTCTAGGCGTTCCTTGCATCAACGTGATAACATCTATGTAAATCGAACTCCGATCCACCAGTGCAACAGAATACATCCCTCAAATGTGTTACTAATAAATACTTGCTGGATATAACAGACAACAAACAAAAACATTAGTTTATTTCACAACTCCATTTCTATGTTTAAGTCCAGAACAAAGGACATGCGTTTTGGAATGAGCCAATGCTGTAAGTAATACTTTACTATTTAATGAGCTCTTAGATTGTCTGTGTCCACTTGTTTTCAAATTATACAATTTCCAATAAACCTGAAAATCACTCCTCGGTCTAGTCACAAAAAAGTGAAACATAGTGTTTTCCTTTGCTATGAGAAATCCACAGATTCACTTCATTTTAATCAAACTAAGGAATATAAAACTGTAAAATGTATTGATTGTAAAGTACAGTTTGGAATGTAGGACTTTTGAAAATTAACGGCGCAATTAATTTTGTCTGACTAAAATATGGCATTATGTGTTTCATCTGACTTTCGCTCTTCAGTCATAACGCACAGACAGCTTTGAAAACTTTTTTTTCCGGGCTGTTAAAGGAGGCAAGTGCGAATTTTTGGGATTGTATTATTTCACGAATTCTACGCCCTATATTCATCACTTCATTGTCGTCCATGTTGCAAAGATAGTCCGCCTTTAATGTACCCCTCGGAGTCGGACCAAAATTTGAGTCCGGACCAAGTATGACTATGAATACGGCCCTTATTGTTTTCGTCTCCATTGTTGCAACATTGGAGGTATCGTTGCTCACTATTAATAATAATGATAACCAACGTACCCAAACAATATAACAGAACACAGAGGAAATTGGAAGAAATGTATAGAAAGAATATCAACAGACAGAATAACTAAAGCTACCTTGAACTACCCAGAAAGATCCAGAAGAAATGCTTAAAACAGACTTAAAGGGCGAAAGGTTATATGTGTAGAGTCAGACATTCGTGTTTTCTACTTGAAGGACGCACGTTTAAGCTTTACAAAATCGTTTGTTTATCGGTTGTTGTCCAGGATTCATAAAATGAAGCTCATACGAGGTTTACAGCCCTTTATCGCCGCGATTACAACAAAGCGTATTTATCAACTAACACTTCGTGAACAAGAGCAATTTAATTTTACAAAAGCAAACGTAAACCTTTTGATGAGAACGTCAGCAACACATAAGAGGCGTGGACAGTTCAATTTTAAGGTTCAAAGGGTTTAATCAACGTTATTATTGAACGGCCAGCGAGCGACAGCCTGGGTTCCCGATTTCATGCATCATGCATTTCAATTTCACTACGTAGATACTTGCGGCTTTCAATCTCTTCGCGCAGACAAGATTTCAAAGTGAAACATCATCAGATTCATTGTTTAGTACTTTATTAGCAAGAAAAACACACCAACGTCTTGTGCGCGTCGAAGAAGTAGCCAATTCTTTATACTCTAATCTCTTCTAGTAGGAAGAGTTACATGGAAATCATTCCTAAATTATTATTTACATTACTTTCTTAGTTTGTCTACACGGACACATTCGCCTAGATTGTAACAGAGGGAGCTTTGACCTTCAACTTTTTTACTTTACACAGACTGGCGTGGAAACAAAAAACGATCTAATGTATGTGAAATGAAAGTGTGGCTCGGATACCTTCTCTATGAAACAGTTTCACAAGAAGTAACTTGCTAGCCTCTTGTTACCAAAGTCACGGGTTCAAATCCATGCATTTCTCCAGAAGTCTTTTGCACTATTTTTATAATCATTACTCTTTATTGTACAGTCACACGTAGACCCTTCTTGTATTGCAAAACTGCTCAGACTACAAGCTTCCCCTCTCCACACAGACGTTCCAAAGTTTCCTACAGCTGGCCCACCCGAGTGATCTGTTGGCCTAAAATGGAGAAACTACGCAATTCACACCCTTTTACTAGAACTATACAAGAATTACCTATTTGTCACCGCTAAATACAAATCTACATAAAATCTTACTGTTAAAGGTATTGAAAAATAATTACAGTTGTTTTTAAAACCACCATATAAAACAAAAAAGTAAATATTTCTTTACACGCTACAGACACTTCACGTAACAAAATCTGTCAATGCTTCCTAACTATCGAATAGTCGCGATTATTTCCGGAAATCTACGAAGCATGACATTCAAGGTCACGAATGCGTAAATACAGTATTGAATGAACTTGTGGAACTGGTCACTCGAGTCTAAACAGCTGTCAACTGGCCAAACTGAAAGACAAACTGGACTTGCTAGTTCCAGGAGTGTACCGCATTCCCTCTGACTTTGGGACACGGTATATAGGATAAACCGGAAGGACCTGAGAAGTCTGGACTGGCAAAGCATTGTTTTCATAACGATCATAGAGCCAATGGGAGACGACCATCTTGACAAAATGCAACACTTACTGGGAGCAGAGAGTTAAGGAGGCTTTCGTCATTTCCTCCGAGAGAGAAACGCTTAATCCTGATTCTGGATTTCAGTTCAGATTCTCTTGGAAACCGGCCTTCAAAATGCAAATCCGTCGACTTAAGAAGCACAGATCTATACAGCTTTTTTCTTGTAATTTACGTCCTCGAACCTTAAGTCATATCGGACGATGAATGAAATGCGTGATATGATGCTGAAATGAGCGCCTTTCAGGATAAGGGAAAACCCCGGAAAAATCTTATCCTGGTAGCTCAACCTGACCGAGATTAGAACTCGGGACAGGGGGGGAGTGATATATATATAAGGGCGCTCAACTACGGCGGTCATCAGCGCCCTTTAAAAAACTAGTCATGGCAAAAGCCAGATATAAAACTTTCTAAAAACTATACAAGTGTAACAAAACCTATTAAAAATACACGTGCCTAAAAAAATCTATCAAAACCTACTAAAAATTTCGTTCACCTATTTCACCTTTTTTTCACCTTTCCACCGACACGGTTCTCCACGCACGGCCTACACGTGGGTGGGCCTGTTGACCGTCTCCCTCAACCACGAAGAGGAGCCCACACGAGGGAGACTGTTGGCTCGGGACCCCGGGTGCGCCAAACCCGTACCTACCGAAGTAGGCCCCTGGGGGGAAAACTCGGGACATCTTGAATGTGAGGCAGACACGCTACCATCTACGCTACCGAGGCGGGCCTTATACAGTTTGGTCATCAGGTTAAGTAGTTACGTTTCTGTCTCCCAATTAATTTTCTATACTCACGCCATCGCCTGACCTGACATATCATTTACTGAAAACAGTCTTTTGTTCAGTGATGCAAGTTGATATTTGTTGATTGTTTGTGTTATATCCAGCGATACATTTGTGGTTATAACATTTATTAAAATATCCTGAAGATGGGAGAGATGCACGCTCACGAAATGTCCATTTCGAATCGTCTTTTCACCTCGCTCGTATCTCGAGAAATGAATTGTTCAAGGGTTGATCACTATGTGATGTATTTGAAATCTCCTTCCAGTTGTATGATCCAAAGGAAAAAACAAATATTAATGACTTCGATTCCATAAAAGTACATATACGGATTTGAAAGGACACTTTTGTGCACTAAGACGTGTGTAGGTAACCCATTTGCTCATACAGATTCATCATGACAATGCTAGTAACTACGCAACGAGGAATGATCGTTTTATGTCGGTGCCCAATGTGAGGCTGAACGAAATCATAGAACTGTTTTTAAACGTCTACTACACACCAAGGCAAGAGGTATCTCTGAACACTGTGTCGAAGTACAGATATGGCCACGAATGTAATGCGCGTAAAATATACTTTTACCTCCGATATTCCAGATATGGCTCCAACCTCAACTGCCCTGTATGCTGACGACAGTGTTAGTTTACTCTGACTCCGATCTACATTCTGCTGTACGAACCTTACAGCTCTCTCTTGATCGCCTCACTCAATTGTTTCGAACTTGGTGCATCTCCCTCAATACCCAGAAAACTAAAGCCAAGATTTTTACTTTACGCCTGTTTGCGCCATTATCGTCATTTGTTCCGGCGGGCGCATGAATATTTCACTTGGCGCCGGTTATGCGACCAGCTGATCATGTGACTCGCCAGCGCGCAAGAAAAGAGGCTTCTTCTTCCTTTATAGTTACAGACATGCTGAGACATGTGATGTGCTTCGTTGTGTGGCTGCGTACAGCTGTTGTTGCAATGAAAGAACCGTTTTAGTTTATCTCAAATATTAAATGTATTGTTGTCTTCTTCATGATTATTCACATAAGAAATGTAGCGTGAGCAATAAATTTATCTAGTGATATGAATACAGCTCTATCGAGTACAGTCCACAAAATCAGTTTCCTTGGTTACAGCTAAAATCAAGGTGGTCCTCCGCATTAAATTAAGCACGACACGAACAACGCCGCCTATACGCCTTCTGACCGATCATGTGTCGTGGCTCCCTTCACCTACACCAGTCAAGTACCTTGGAGTGTTACTGGACACTCGGCTTACCTGACCGCACCATTACCCTGCGCCTATACGCCTTCTGACTAATCATGTGCCGTGGCTCCCTTCACCTACACCAGTCAAGTACCTTGGAGTGTTACTGGACACTCGGCTTACGTGACCGCACCATTACCCTCCGCCTATACGCCTTCTGACAGATCATGTGCCGTGGCTCCCTTCACCTACACCAGTCAAGTACCTTGGAGTGTTACTGGACACTCGGCTTACGTGACCGCACCATTACCCTGCACCTATACGCCTTCTGACCGATCATGTGCCGTGGCTCCCTTCACCTACACCAGTCAAGTACCTTGGAGTGTTACTGGACACTCGGCTTACGTGACCGCACCATTACCCTGCGCCTATACGCCTTCTGACCGATCATGTGCCGTGGCTCCCTTCACCTACACCAGTCAAGTACCTTGGAGTGTTACTGGACACTCGGCTTACGTGACCGCACCATTACCCTGCACCTATACGCCTTCTGACCGATCATGTGCCGTGGCTCCCTTCACCTACACCAGTCAAGTACCTTGGAGTGTTACTGGACACTCGGCTTACGTGACCGCACCATTACCCTGCACCTATACGCCTTCTGACTGATCATGTGCCGTGGCTCCCTTCACCTACACCAG
Source organism: Mantis religiosa (assembly GCA_030765055.1). Lineage (NCBI taxonomy): Eukaryota > Metazoa > Arthropoda > Insecta > Mantodea > Mantidae > Mantis > Mantis religiosa. The sequence continues at coordinate 160,646,207 of CM060954.1, forward strand.
TCAAGTACCTTGGAGTGTTACTGGACACTCGGCTTACGTGACCGCACCATTACCCTGCACCTATACGCCTTCTGACCGATCATGTGCCGTGGCTCCCTTCACCTACACCAGTCAAGTACCTTGGAGTGTTACTGGACACTCGGCTTACGTGACCGCACCATTACCCTGCGCCTATACGCCTTCTGACCGATCATGTGCCGTGGCTCCCTTCACCTACACCAGTCAAGTACCTTGGAGTGTTACTGGACACTCGGCTTATGTGACCGCACCATTACCCTGCACCTATACGACTTCTGACCGATCATGTGCCGTGGCTCCCTTCACCTACACCAGTCAAGTACCTTGGAGTGTTACTAGACACTCGGCTTACGTGACCGCACCATTACCCTGCGCCTATACGCCTTCTGACTGATCAGGTGCCGTGGCTCCCTTCACCTACACCAGTCAAGTACCTTGGAGTGTTACTAGACACTCGGCTTACGTGACCACACCATTACCCTGCGCCTATACGCCTTCTGACTAATCATGTGCCGTGGCTCCCTTCACCTACACCAGTCAAGTACCTTGGAGTGTTACTAGACACTCGGCTTACGTGACCGCACCATTACCCTGCACCTATACGCCTTCTGACCGATCATGTGCCGTGGCTCCCTTCACCTACACCAGTCAAGTACCTTGGAGTGTTACTAGACACTCGGCTTACGTGACCGCACCATTACCCTGCACCTATACGCCTTCTGACCGATCATGTGCCGTGGCTCCCTTCACCTACACCAGTCAAGTACCTTGGAGTGTTACTAGACACTCGGCTTACGTGACCGCACCATTACCCTGCACCTATACGCCTTCTGACCGATCATGTGCCGTGGCTCCCTTCACCTACACCAGTCAAGTACCTTGGAGTGTTACTAGACACTCGGCTTACGTGACCGCACCATTACCCTGCACCTATACGCCTTCTGACCGATCATGTGCCGTGGCTCCCTTCACCTACACCAGTCAAGTACCTTGGAGTGTTACTAGACACTCGGCTTACGTGACCGCACCATTACCCTGCACCTATACGCCTTCTGACTGATCATGTGCCGTGGCTCCCTTCACCTACACCAGTCAAGTACCTTGGAGTGTTACTAGACACTCGGCTTACGTGACCGCACCATTACCCTGCACCTATACGCCTTCTGACCGATCATGTGCCGTGGCTCCCTTCACCTACACCAGTCAAGTACCTTGGAGTGTTACTAGACACTCGGCTTACGTGACCGCACCATTACCCTGCACCTATACGCCTTCTGACCGATCATGTGCCGTGGCTCCCTTCACCTACACCAGTCAAGTACCTTGGAGTGTTACTAGACACTCGGCTTACGTGACCGCACCATTACCCTGGCATCCGCTCGTCTTTCACAACTCTCTCATTTATTCCACAAACTCACTTCACCTGGTTTAGAATCCTCACTGCCTGGTTCAACCTCTTATTACTTATGCCTGCTAGTACTTGTTACCTGAGGCGTCTACAGGTCATCCAGAGTCGATTGCTGCGAATCGCCACCAATGCTCCGCAACCAGCAGCTGCATCACGAGCTGGGACTTCCTCTCCAACATTTCATTCACAGACTGCTCGACGCTTCTTCTCCAATCTACGCCACGTCCCAGGAGCTGTGACGTATAACATCGGCGTCCATAGTCGCCGGCCAACGCGACTGAAGCGACGACTACCACAGGACCTGCTTTACAGTGATCACACTTCTACTTCTGAATAATCTACTGTTTCCATTTTGCTTTTCTGTTCTTCTTTTCTGCTGTGTAAATTCTCACTATGGAAGTATGTATACCATTTTATTAGTTCAGTATCACATTTTTTTTTTTTTTTTTTTTTTTTTTTTTTTTTTTTTTTTGCTTGTTCCATTTATACCCCGCCTTTAACTACTATGGTCACATCGGCGGCCGTTCTCCTTTGGAACATACTGAAGGTGTTAACTCGTTATCTTTGGGTTTTTATCATTACATCACGCACACATTCACACTCTCATTCATACTTCCAGACTCTGGGGAAGATGAGGAATTATCTTGGTCGGAGAAAAATCCCCACCCCACCGCCGGGAATCGAACCCGGGACCCCTAGCACGGTAGGCAGGAGTATCACATTTGTTTTAGTTCAGAGGAGGCGCACTGTGCTATCTCTACAATGTTATTACTCTATGATTATTTTGTTTCTGTTATCCCAGATCTGCAAAGCATGTATTATTGCTCACCGATCTAATATATACGAGGGCTATCCAGAAAGTAGATTACGTTTTCGTCTGTTTCCGCTAGGGGCGGGGCTAGCGCGGCCATCTTGGGGTCAGAGCGTTGCGCAGCTCAGTCGGCATCTAGCCGTGCTAGTGAGAGGTTCGTGCTGTGCTCCGTTCAGATACTGTGACGGTTTGAAATGTCTGCGTTAATTGAAAATCCCGCGAGCTGCGAGGTGCGTGCAGTAATAAGGTTTCTGACTGCAAAAAACTGTAAACCGATAGAAATCTATCGGCAGCTTTGTGAAGTGTATGGGGACAACATTATCACTGAAGGTGGAGTGCGTCAGTGAGTCATCAGATTTAAAAATGACCGAACCAATGTTCACGACGAAGATCGAAGTGGGAGACCCAGCATAGTGACTGCCGAACTTGTCGAAAAAGTCGATGCTAAAGTCCGTGAAAATCGAAGATTCACAATAACGGAACTTTCTTTGAGTTTTCCACAAATTTCGCGAAGTTTGTTGCACGAAATCATCAGCGAAAAGCTTGGTTACCACAAGTTTTGTGCAAGATGGATTCCAAAAATCTTGACAGAGGACCACAAAAATCAGCGAATGGCTGCAGCGTTGAACTTTTTGGACGTTTACCATAAGGATGGTGACTCTTTACTCGATCGCATCGTTACTGGTGACGAAACATGGGTGAAACACGTGAACTGTGAAACGAAATTGCAATCAATGCAGTGGGGGCACACAAGTTCTCCCCAAAAACCCAAGAAATGCATGCAAACAATGTCGGCAAGGAAGATGATGGCGACTGTTTTTTGGGACAGAAAAGGTGTGATTTTGGTGGACTTCCTGGAAAGAGGCACTACAATAAACTCTCAAAGGTATTGCCAAACTCTCCAAAAACTCAGAAGAGCCATTCAAAACAAGCGCAGAGGAATGTTGAGCTCTAAGATCTTGTTGATTCACCACAACGCCCGGCCCCACACGGCAAATGTCACTCGTTAAGTTCTTGAATCTTTTAAGTGGGAGTTGTTTCCTCATCCGCCGTACAGTCCCGACCTGGCACCGAGCGACTTCCACCTATTCCCAGCAATGAAGAAGTGGCTGGCTATGCAGCGTTTTGATGACGACGCACAGCTGCAAGAAGAGGTAACGAAGTGGTTGAAGGCGCAGGCGGCCGAATTTTTCGACGAAGGAATTTCCAAGCTCGTACATCGCTACGATAAATGCCTTAATTTAAATGGTGACTATGTCGAAAAGTAGTATCTGAGTGTGGCTTTCATCTGTATATAATAAAATTTGTTTCCTATACTTTGTTTACTTTTTATTCCAAAACGTAATCTACTTTCTGGATAGCCCTCGTATATTTGCGGGACATACTATGACATTTTGTTACCGAAATGACATTGCTGGTTACCGTATATCCAGCCCTATTTGTTTATGAATGAGAGCACGTACGAAAAATAAAAATGAAGCAGAAACCCTCAAACCAATTAGATAAACATGAAAGAGTACACAGAACTGTTTTAAAAATGCAACCTCACTTGTTTGTCTATATGCAAAGAGTACAACAAGGCAACCATTAACGTATACAAAAACCTATTTCAGCAGCCAATCAACGCCGTGATCGCGTTCCTCATTTCATTTGCAAACAGAGTAGGTATGTGTGTTTTGCTTTATATTGGCTTATCTTTAACGTTCCAGCAGCGTCAACGAAAGCATTCCCCTGGAGTTTCCATATCCCTAATCTGAACCACGCCCTTATTCCAACGGGAATTCCTCTCCATGAAATAAAAAGTCAGCCTTGCTCTTATAAAACCCATGCAATAACTTTGAACCCCATTCCTGCGTGTACTTAGAGCACATTTAGCATGAAAATTTACAAAATTAAACTTTTATTTTTGCGTGCATCATCTTTAATTTAATTAGGTATTATCATTGCAGGCACAGTATTAGTATTTTAAAAATGTACTGCGTCTGTCATTTTGTATTTGAACTCTATTCCACTTAGTAATAAATATCCATTACTGAAATTTGAGTTTTTATTCATGGCCGCTCGTTAGATTGATATTCTTTCTTCATTCGTAAGATAGTTCTAATTCTCAGTAGCGTCTTCCTTTTTCCTTTTAAATTTACTTAGTCTTATCATAAGTTATCACAACTTCAAGAAAAAAATCTTAGGGCTAAATGAGAAAATTTGTTAGGTTATGAACAGATTCTGCTTAATATTCTACATTATGATTTCACTCAAAATGTTCAACCTAGCCTTTACATAAGCAATTAAATGCACTGACCAAGTCAAATGTATACGGCGCATTACACATTAATGTCTAATGGATTTTGTTCAGGCTTACAACATTACGAGGGTGGTCTAAAAAGTTTCCGACCTCAACATCAAGAACTAATAAATAAAAGATAGTGAATTTCGTTATTCATCTGTTGACAGTTACTCGCCAAAGTTTCAGACATTTTGGACCCTCAGTTGCTATGTAACAGACGTTTGAGTGAGTTGATGTGAGTATTTTTATTAAAATGCACAAAATCGAGTATGGAGCTGTCATTAAATATTTATTTTTGAAAGGCAAAATGCCTACGCAGATGGAAGATGAGTTGGATTCTGTGTATGGGGACTCTGCACCATCACTTACCACAGTGAAAATTTGGGCAGCTGAATTTAAACGTGGCCGTAAGAGCATGGGAAACGATGAACGTTCGGGACCATGGGCAAAGCTCACCAAATAGAGCTAGACGACCGCCGAATTAAACTGAAAGAGATAGCAGAGGTTATAAACATGTCAAAAAAACGTGTTTGTCACATATTAATTCAACTTTTAGATATGAGAAAAACATCCGCGCGTTGGGTGCCATGTTTGCTCACGTTAGACCAAAAACGTGTTCGAATCACGCTCTGTTGGCGCAGTTTAGGTGCAATAAATCCGAGTTTTGGCGCCGATTAATTACTGTAGATGAAACTTGGATACACCATTATACGCCCGAACCAAAAATACAGGCTAAACAGTTGACTGCAAAGGGGGAACTGGCTCCAAAAAATGCAAAAACTGTGTTGTTTTTTTTCGGCTGGGAAATTGATGGCGACTGTTTTTTTTTTTTGGGGGGGGGGGGGGGGGATAGTCAGAGTTATTTTTGTCGATTATCTTCAAAAAGGAAAAATCACTTAAGGAGCATACTACGCATCATTACTTGACAAGCTGAAGGCAGAACTTGCGGGAAAACGGCCACATTTGCAGAAAAAGAAAATCCTGTTTCACCAAGACACACCTCAGCGGTTGCAATGGCGAAAATCCACGAATTACGGTTTGAACTGCTTGACTCACCAGATCTAGCCCCAAACAGCATCTTTTTGTTCCCTCATCTGAAAATTGCGCTCGGAGGACAGATTTTCGTCAAATGAAGAGGCAATCACCTTCATAAACAATTATTTTGCAGAGAAAAACGCGGAGTACTATTTGGACGGGTTACAGAGATGAGAGCATCACTGGGAGAAGTGTGTAGAGTTACAAGGACACTATGTTGAAAAACGTCGAATACTATTTGAACGGGTTACAGAGATAGGAGCATCGCTGGGAGAAGTGTGTAAAGTTACAAGGAGAATATGTTGAAAAACGCCGAGTACTATTTGGAGGGCTACAGAGATGGGAACATCGCTGGGAGAAGTGTGTAGAGTTACAAGGAGACTATGTTGAAAAACGCAGAGTACTATTTGGACGGGTTACAGAGATGAGAGCATCGCTGGGAGAAGTGTGTAGAGTTACAAGGAGACTATGTTGAAAAACGCCGAGTACTATTTGGACAGGTTACAGAGATGAGAGCATTGCTGGGAGAAGTGTGTAGAGTTACAAGGAGACTATGTTGAAAAACGCCGAGTACTATTTGGACAGGTTACAGAGATGAGAGCATCGCTGGGAGAAGTGTGTAGAGTTACAAGGAGACTATGTTGAAAAACGCCGAGTACTATTTGGACGGGTTACAGAGATGAGAGCATCGCTGAGAGAAGTGTGTAGAGTTACAAGGAGACTATGTTGAAAAACGCCGAGTACTATTTGGACGGGTTACAGAGATGGGAGCATCGCTGGGAGAAGTGTGTAGAGTTACAAGGAGACTATGTTGAAAAACGCCGAGTACTATTTGGACGGGTTATAGAGATGAGAGCATCGCTGAGAGAAGTGTGTAGAGTTACAAGGAGACTATGTTGAAAAACGCCGAGTACTATTTGGACGGGTTACAGAGATGGGAACATCGCTGGGAGAAGTGTGTAGAGTTACAAGGAGACTATGTTGAAAAACGCCGAGTACTATTTGGACGGGTTACAGAGATGGGAGCATCGCTGGGAGAAGTGTGTAGAGTTACAAGGAGACTATGTTGAAAAACGCCCAGTACTATTTGGACGGTTACAGAGATGGGAGCATCGCTGGGAGAAGTGTGTAGAGTTACAAGGAGACTATGTTGAAAAATAAAATTAAAAAAAAAAAAATCTGAAAAAGAAAATGTCTTGTATCTTTGTTAGGTCGGAAAATCTTCAGTTCACCTATGTATTGTGTTTTGAAGGGCTGTTCTTGGCCTCAAAATATCCAGAGTTATAATCCACAAGATTTAGGTCTGGGCTGGATGATGGTTAATCCAAGTGGCTGATGAAATCTGGGACGTTGTTCTTGAGGCACTATTGGTAGTTCCTAGCTTGTGAGCAGGAGCAATATCTTGTTGGAAGATCCAGTGCTCATCGTTGAACATTATGTGGTAAGAGATTTCACAACTTTCTCCAAGACTTCCTCTAGGTACACATTTGCATTGGCGTTTACTCTTTTTCGCAGAAATTACCCTCGAAGCCCCTTGGTATGACATTTCCAACCAAACCATCACTGATATAGGACGATGGCCTCGAAGAACCCAGGAAGTCACCTGATTGGATTCTTTATGCCTTCGAGTATACACTCTGTGATTCTGTTTTTTAATTTCTCCTCAATTCTGAAAAAAAAAAAAAATTCCTCTGAAAAACAGAAAGACAGACAGAAAGAATGAAAAGGATCCTACGATTTCATTTTTGGACGTTATATGATTTTTCTAACCTAAGTTTTAAGTGCTTTCATGTCATATATACAACTTGTGCCGTCTATCATTTTTATTAGACAATGGGACGGGTCGTGGCTTCCCCGCGTCTATGTGACATGGCAGATGGTAGCCACAAAGAGCCCCCTGAGATCTCCTAAACGCTGTTGGCTCGCATTGTCCGTACTATAAATTTATATGTAAAAGTTTTTATATTTGTTGTTTGTTTTCTGTTGTGTCAAACAGCTGCTATAGAATATCGATATGAAAGCTGTTCGCGAACTGAAAGATGCAACTGACAAACAAGAGGAGAAACTCAACACCAAATAAGTTTGGGGGTCCAACTTCAACGGCAAAGTTCGCAGCACAACAAATAAATCGTGGCTTCGACTACGAGAGAGACGCGCTTTGAATAAAATCACCATTGGCGACCACCGACCGCGACGGATGTCGTAATTCCTGACCTGCTGACCAGGGATGGTCCACAAACCTTTCTACTTTCTCCATTAAAGCACTGCACTACACTCCACAATTGGATATACAGTCAGAAGTCTTTAGAAATATACAACTAAACTAAACATGAAGGAATATTTCAAAAAGTTATTTTTTTTTTCAACAAAATCCTCACAGATAATAATATTACTCTTTCCTCCAAAGAATAAACTATGTTAACTTTTTTCCCCAAAATTTAGGACATACAACAGTTCAAATATCGGATATGGCATTGAATTCTACCTATCAAATTTGCTACAGAGTGATTTATATAGAACTGACATTTCTTGTGCTAGCAACAACTTATTATACCTAAAATGTAGAGGACTTCTGGGAGATTATTTACCTCTATAACAAAGGTTGAAAGTGCCCTCATCCTGCATAAGGCACACACACATGACTGGACATAGAAGATCTGAATATCAGACCTTAATGTCAGTGCTGCCAAAACTTATAAGTACGGAAACAACTAAAAACAAAAGCCGGCGAGTATTCCTTAAAAATGCAACAAATGAATATCTACATAACCCTTAGGTATTTGATTTATATGACGTTAGGTTAGGTTTCAAATTTCTTTTATTTAAGAAATATTACGTTAAGAAGCAGTGCTTACAATGCTTAGGACTGACTGCTTATATACGCTTAAGTTTTTCTCAGGAGGCTAGGTTAGGTTAGGTTCATTTATACACACACACACACCTTCGGTCTCAAGCCAGATCAAGTCTAGCCCTCTACTGGCAGTGGAGTGTTTTGTAAGGAAGGATAATATACGGCAGAAGATGAGGTTGAAGCCATCTGATGTGTTATTTTGTGTGACTAAAAGCAGTCTCGGGCGTTTGTAGCGCTCTCCAGGATCGATGTGGTACTCACCTAGACCGCGGATGAGCGAGTTGAAGTTGTGGGAGAGGTTTTGATAGAAGGAACGTGAAAGGGTGTGGCTGTAGTCTGTTATTGTGAGGATACGTAGGTCACGTCGGATAACTAGATTGGGGATGTACCAAGGGGAGTCTGTGGCAATGCGGAGGAATCGGGATTGTAGAATTTCAAGGCGGTGTAGGTGAGACTTGGCTACTACTCCCCATATTTCACTGGCGTATGTGACAGCTGGTCGGAGTACTTGCTTATACAGGAGCAGTTTTGTAGGCAGAGACATCACCGATCGTCGGTTATAGAGAGGGTAGAGCATACCCATTCTTTTGTTAACTTTATTAGCCACATATGTAATGTGGTCTCTCCACGTCAATTTGATGTCAAGTAGAACACCAAGATACTTAACGTAAGTTTCCAATGGACGTCCTCACCAGCTAGGCGAATTGCTGGAAGATCCGCTATTCGTCTTTGAGAGAAGGTGATGGCCTGGCTCTTTTGTGGGTGGACGCGTAGGAGCCAACGTTTGAACCAGGCGGTGAGGAGGTCAGCATATTGTTGAATCCTGCGAGTACACAGGTTGAGCTCTGATGACGTGGAGGTGACAGCTGTATCGTCAGCAAAGAGATACAGCGAGCAGCGTGGCAGGGATGGTAGGGTGTTGATGTATAGAAGGAAGAGAGTGGGTGTCAGGACACTACCTTGGGGAACGCCGGCTCTGGCGGGATGACGATAAGATTCCGTCGTGGGAGACAGCAAAGGTTCTGTCAGTGAGGTAGCTGCATAAGGCACAACTCAACAGCTGTTCCATGTTACTGGCCACTCGTTGGAGGCCCCTGTTGTCAATAGCTTGAATCTCTTGTGTGGTGTGATGTGCTTTAGAACGTCCAATGTCTGGCGTAAACCCTGTCTTATAAGTGACCCTATAGCAAGAAGTCCGGCAATATAAAATCCGGAGATATCAGTTGACATAAGTTCCTGTAAACTATCCGGTCGTCAAAGAAACTTGCAATTAGTTCCATTTGATGTATGGCATGTAGCGCCATGTTGCTGAAAATATCCTTTACTCACCTCTAATTGTCCAGTTTCTCAACAAAGTCTATGAAAAACAGTCTGTACTCTGGCTAAAAATATGATCCCACTATTCTCTTTGCGGGTATTGCGCACCAAACTGCGATTTTAACCGGGTGAATAGGTGCTTCATCCTATTTCTACAATCAAATATAGTAGTGAAAATTAAACAAGGAAGAATAAAGTGGATTGGCCATGTGCAGAGAATGCCGGAAACCAGTGTAGTTAAGAAGATATTCATAGGGAAGCTGGATAGCAGAAGGAGAAGAGGAAGACCCAGGAAAAGATGGGTAGATGATGTAGAAGATGACGTGAGAAAGTTGGGGGTTAAAGGCTGGAGAAGAAAAGCAGAGGATCGAGTGGAATGGAAGAGGGTTGGGACAGGTATTTGGGACTATTCGTCGTTAATTTCTCACCATCTTAATCCACACGTTCGGGCACAATTTGGTACGGGATTTTTATATTTGAGATGGGATGCACGTTGACTTTTCGAAGATCCACGTCGAGAAGCCAGAAATAACAAATTCGTTGTATTTTGATTTGTTTCTTGATGACTGTACTTGGTTAACCAACAGTCATGAGATTCTTGGTTTTAAGGCGTGGTTCGGAATAAAGTTTCCGAGAAGTCAAATTTTGTAACTGTTTAATTGTATTATTTAGATTACATTTTATTTGAACTTCCTTTCCCAGTCACTTCCAACATATCGATAAATTCTTACTTTGTTATATTTAAACAGATTCAAACTATTACTTAAATGTTCTTGATCTTGCACCACTATTCGTCACACTCACCATTACAAAATATCTCTCGACACCAAGATTATTGATTTTTTTTTTTTTTTTTTTTTTTTTTTTTTTTTTTTTTTTTTTTTTGCTTGTTCCATTTATACCCCGCCTTTAACTGCTATGGTCATATCGGCGGCCGTTCTCCTTTGGAACACACTGAAGGTATTAACTCGTTATCTTTGTTTTATTTTTATCATTACATCACGCACACATTCACACTCTCATTCATACTTCCAGACTCTGGGGAAGATGGAGAAAAATCCCCACCCCCACCGCCGGGAATCGAACCCGGGACCCCTAGCACGGTAGGCAGGTGCTCTACCGACTGAGCTACGGGGCTAGTCGATTATTGATTTATCGTAGCTATCGTTACTCCTATCTTAATTTTGTGATTGGCCGATTTAATACCACGTCACAACATTACGTCATACAATTATTGCTTCGGCCAATCACACAATTACATATATTTTTATTTATTTAAATTACTACATAGATTTTCATGATCATTTTTTTATAAATTTATAAACTTTTCATAATTTTTCTGAACATAACCCAAAACTACTGTTACAGGGTGGTTAGGGAGGCCAAGGGCCTACATGGCCTGTAGGCCATCATCATCACCATCATCGGTGCTTCATGGATGGCATCTGAATTTTCTATTCCCCAATGGCATGAGTTCTGTGAGTTCACATAACCGGATAAATGGAACCATACTTTATCTGTGAAACATATTGTCACCTAATTATCGGAAGTTACGGCCAGCTAGCAGCCGGGTGAGCGGCAGGAGGCATTCAGATCACGCCTACCCATTTGTCTTGTAGCGTTAACGAGGGGGATGGTTGAAAAACATCACTAGCCATCTCCTTCCCCTCCCCCGGACGCCTAGAACCTTCAGGATAATTCACTGAACCGCGAGACTTCCAGAAACGGCGATCTTCCCTATATAAGGCCTAAAGTGGACGAGTCAGTTCCTGGCGAGCAGCGTGAGGAGCGCCGTGCTAGTGAACGGACTGGAAGACTGTGTACGTGTATCAGAGGAATTGCATTGTAATTGTGAGTGTAGAGTGGACCTGTGACAGACGAACTGGCGAATTTTAATTGTGTGCGCTACATAAGTGTGTGTAATCGGCAAGTGTTCCAACTGTAATTCGGTAGAAAATATTCGGTAAAGAATATTTTGAATTTGGCAATTGGACTTTTAAAGCTACAATGTGATGGACCCACAAAGCTACAATGTGATGGACAATATAGCAAGATTTAGCACAATGAACGTCTGAAACCAACTACAATAATTCAATCCTTTATCCTTATCTGGTTCCTGTGGCTGATGAACCGTAACCCTATATGACCTTAGGTCTGCACTTCTCGAAGCTCCGTGACACATTGAGTAGCTGTATCCTGTCTTAATGATGTTTTGGGTGACTTCCAGCCGTTCTCTTACGTCTAAAACAACCGTGGGAAGCCTAGATGAAGGATGCTTGCTTTTTTCACTCCCACAGATCCAGTTCTTTCCAATTTGTTTACCAGTCCCAGTATTGTGTTTCCTTTGCGAGGATTGCGAACACTAAATTCTCTCTTGTATGTCCTTTGAGTAGCTGTAAAGGAATTAGTAATCCAGCATTGCTTCACAAGGAAGTGTCGTTGATTTAACGTGTACTGCATTTTCTGACTAGAACAAAATGGCGAAAACAGTTGCCAACTATAGCAATTAGCAACAAAACAAACATCTGCGCATCTAGTGAGAAGAAATGGACACTCCAGGACATTCTGCTTAATTTGGTGCCACAACTGAGTCATTGAATGAATTTGCCATGGAATAATTAAAGAAAGAAATGTGTCTTACTATATAAATCACTCTGCTCCCAACAAGACATTCAATATTTTTCTAAAATCATGTCTCTATAGTTCAGTAAACCTGAGAAGACACCAGAAAATGTCGATATGTAATTTTGTATGCAATGCGTACTATAGGTACATACTTCAGAAAGAAAATACAACGGCTGTTCAATAAGGAATTATCACTTTTTTTTTTTTTAATATACAACGTACCTTTACTCTTCCTCAGAATTTTCATGGTTCTTCCCAAAATACTCTCCCCTGAATGCAATGCACTTGTCCCAGCGTTTCTGACAGTCTTCAAAGACATGCTGGAAACAATTTATGAGATACCCTTCAAAATCGCCTACGCAGCCTTCATAACTGCTACTGATTATGGATAATGCCTCCCACGAAGGCGTTTCTTCAAGTTAGGGAATAGAAAAAAGTCACATGGGGCTAAATCCGGACTATAGGGAGGGTGAGGGATGTACTTCACGTTGAGTTTTGCAAGATATTCAGCAACAACATTGGCAATATGCGGCCGCGCATTATCGTGGTGCAGCATCCAGCCTGCTTCACGGAAATGTGGTCTTTTGCGCCTAATATGGACTTGCAATGTTTTCAGGACATCCCTGTAGTATTGTCCAGTTACTGATGTGTGTGCAGGTACAACATACTGATAAACCATTCCATGAATATCAAAGAATGAGATGACCATAACTTTCCCTGCAGAAGTAACCACTTTTGCTCTTTTGGGGGTTGGTGATGAAGGAGATTTCCAGACTGAGCTTTGCTGTTTGCTCTCAGGATCAAAATGATGTAGCCAAGTTTCATTAGCAGTGATTACGTTTGAGATAAACTCCGGATCTTCCCCTAACATCAACTTTAACTTCATGCAGACCTGCATGTGAATGTTCTTTTGTTCGGGAATCAACAGTCTTGGAACCCATCGCGCACAAACACGTCTCGTGTGTAATGTTTCTGTCACCAACGTGTGGGTGGCACCCAATGAAATGTTCAGTATTTCAGAAAGTGATCTTAACGTAATTCGTCGATCCTCTCTCACAATGGCAGCAGCAGTGTTGATGTTTCCTTCCGTAAGTAAAGTAACTGGAACACCGGGTCCACCTTCCTATGAAATTGATTGTCTCCCCTCTTTAAACATTTTAAAGCACCTTCGAGCTGTGCTGTAGGGAAGAACAGACTCTCCATTGGCCTCCTGTAACATTGTATAGGCCTCAACTGAAGATTTGTTGAGACGAAAGCAGAATTTCAAAGCCGCATATTGTTCCTCGCGTGTTACCTCCATTTCAGCGGTAGGCGATACTGAACATGTCTGAACTTGCCTAGTTCTCACAGGCGGGAACCAGGAGTGCCAACAATGAAACTACTACGGCGTGTTTGTTTCGCATTAAGCTAACACAATATAATAAGATTGAATAAAGGTGCGAAAAATTATGACCGTAAAAATTATGATCATTCTTTATTGAAAAGCCCTCGTATAAGGACATACTTGAGAAAGTAAATAAAAACACGCTTTGCCATTAACTTATCAACTTTCATTTCCACTTACGATTTCAACCTTATCCAGCGGTTGATATTCTCCACAGAAAGGCGAAGTTTTTACCTCCTGCGTCATTGTGTACTTTTCGGCGTCGCGACGCTTTCTCAGTGAAGCGGAATTCGATAAGACAAGGCCCGAACAAAAGGCCTGTATAGAAAAGGCACGGTACAAATGGAGAACTTGAATTATTCTGCTACTTCAGCGAGAAAAGCAACCGCTCGAAAATTAGATGCTAACCAAAATGGATTCTAGGAGGAAGGCAGGTCGCGCCGCCGTCGAGGGATTAATCAGAGATTCAATTTACCGACCTCCTTTGGCTACCATCTTACGGGGATTAAGAAGGAAAGATGTGAAAGGTACGAGCAAACAAACAACTGCCGCCGGGAAGATGCACGATATTGGACACATCCCGAGCTATGTCACCTGCTTTACTTTTGTCACTTTAATAAATGCTGGGATATTTACTTTGATGTCATTCCATTTCGTAGTATATGGCAGTACAATATAATGAATACTGTCTGCTCACCACAAAGCAAGCGGGGCCTGAAGAGAGAGAGAGAGGAGCCTGAACTGTTTATCTGCTCTGGTAGTGGATCTGTTTACTACGAAATGAGTGTATGAGAGTACATATGAGTCATCCATGCTGCCAGATCTAATGCTTGTTTCAGTAACTGCAGTGATAGGTATTATGTACTGTCTACCCACAACAAGAAGGCAAGCGGGGCCTGAAGAGAGAGAGAGGAGCCTGAACTGTTTATCTGCTCTGGTAGTGGATCTGTTTACTACGAAATGAGTGTATGAGAGTACATATGAGTCATCCATGCTGCCAGATCTAATGTTTGTTTCAGTAACTGCAGTGATAGGTATTATGTACTGTCTACCCACAACAAGAAGGCAAGCGGGGCCTGAAGAGAGAGAGAGGAGCCTGAACTGTTTATCTGCTCTGGTAGTGGATCTGTTTACTACGAAATGAGTGTATGAGAGTACATATGAGTCATCCATGCTGCCAGATCTAATGTTTGTTTCAGTAACTGCAGTGATAGGTATTATGTACTGTCTACCCACAAGAAGGCAAGCGGGGCCTGAAGAGAGAGAGGAGCTTGAACTGTTTATCTGCTCTGTTAGTAGATCTGTTTACTACGAAATGAGTGTATGATAGTACATATGAGTTACCCATGCTGCCAGATCTAATGCTTGTTTCAGTAACTGCAGTGATAGGTATTATGTACTGTCGACCCACCATAAGAAGGCAAGTGGGGCCTGAAGAGGGAGAGAGGCTTGAACTGTTTATCTGCTCTGTTAGTGGATCTGTTAACTACGAAACGAGTGTAGGAGAGTACATATGAGTCATCCATGCTGCCTGATCTAACGCTCGTTTCAGTAACTACAGTGATAGATATTATGTACTGTCTACCCACCACAGGAAGACAAGCGGGACATGAAGAGGGAGAGGAGCTTGAACTGTTTATCTGCTCTGGTAGTAGATCTGTTTTCTACGAAATGAGTGTATGAGAGTACATATGAGTCACCCATGCTGCCAGATCTAATGCTCGTTTCAGTAACTACAGTGATAGGTATTATGTACTGTCTACACACTACAAGAAGACAAGCGCTGCCTGAAGAGGGAGAGGGGCTTGAACTGTTTATCTGCTCTGGTAGTAGATCTGTTTACTACGAAATGAGTGTATGAGAGTACATATGAGTCACCCATACTGACAGATCTAATGCTCGTTTCAGTATCTGCAGTGATAGGTATTATGTACTGTCTACCCACCACAAGAAGGCAAGCGAGGCCTGAGAGGGAGAGGGGCTTGAACTGTTTATCTGCTCTGTTAGTGGATCTGTTTACTACGAAATGAGTATATGAGAGTACATATGAGTCACCCATACTGCCAGATCTAATGCTCGTTTCAGCAACTGCAGTGATAGGTATTATGTACTGTCTACCCACCACAAGAACACAAGCGAGGCCTGAAGAGAGAGAGGAGATTGAACTGTTTATCTGCTCTGGTAGTGGATCTGTTTACTACGAAATGAGTGTATGAGAGTACATATGAGTCATCCATACTGTCAGATCTAATGCTCGTTTCAGTAACTGCAGTGATAGGTATTATGTACTGTCTACCCACCACAAGAACACAAGCGAGGCCTGAAGAGAGAGAGGAGATTGAACTGTTTATCTGCTCTGGTAGTGGATCTGTTTATTACGAAATGAGTGTATGAGAGTACATATGAGTCACCAATACTGTCAGATCTAATGCTCGTTTCAGTAACTGCAGTGATAGGTATTATGTACTGTCTACCCACCACAAGAAGACAAGCGAGGCCTGAAGAGGGAGAGAGACTTGAACTGTTTATCTGCTCTGTTAGTAGATCTGT
Organism: Mantis religiosa; assembly: GCA_030765055.1. Lineage (NCBI taxonomy): Eukaryota > Metazoa > Arthropoda > Insecta > Mantodea > Mantidae > Mantis > Mantis religiosa. The sequence goes on from CM060954.1 coordinate 160,662,490, forward strand.
TTACTACGAAATGAGTGTATGAGAGAATATGAGTCACCCATACTGTCAGATCTAATGCTCGTTTCAGTAACTGCAGTGATAGGTATTATGTACTGTCTACCCACCACAAGAAGGCAAGCGAGGCCTGAAGAGGGAGAGGGGCTTGAACTGTTTATCTGCTCTGTTAGTGGATCTGTTTACTACGAAATGAGTATATGAGAGTATATATGAGTCACCCATGCAACCAGTTCTAATGCTTGTTTCAGTAACTGCAGTGATAGGTATTATGTACTGTCTACCCACAACAAGAAGACAAGCACTGCCTGAAGAGGGAGAGAGGCTTGAACTGTTTATCTGCTCTGGTAGTAGATCTGTTTACTACGAAATGAGTGTATGAGAGTACATGTGAGTCACCCAGGCTGTCAGATCTAATGCTTGTTTCAGTAACTGCAGTGATAGGTATTATGTACTGTCTGCCCACCACAAGAAGGCAAGTGGGGCCTGAAGAGGGAGAGGAGCTTGAACTGTTTATCTGCTCTGGTAGTGGATCTGTTTACTTCGAAATGAGTGTATGAGAGTACATATGAGTCACCCATGCTGCCAGATCTAACGCATCAATGACCTCGTTGCTGTGAAATATTCGTCCTCCAAAATTGTTTTTGAGGTTCAGGAACAGATGATAGTCACTGGGTGCTAGATTTCACGATTAGGGTGGATGTTCAAGCAATTCCAGCTTTCATTCCATTTCTCACATTGAAATGACGGTAGGACGGGCCGCAGCATTGTCATGAAGAAACAAATGCCAAATGAGGCCTTTTTCTGTTCAGCTCATCGCTCAAACTTTGCAGTAAGCTTACGTAGTAGTCACTAGTGATACTTTTACCCTTTTACAAGTAATCAATAAAAATAATTCCCTCTGCATCCCGGAATGCACTGGCATAACCTTTTTAGCTAAAAAACTTGATTTTTTTTTTTTTTTTTTTGAGTTGGTTCACCTGGCACAATCCACTGTTTTGACTGTGATTTACTTTCTGGAGTATAGTGATGTATCCAACTTTTATCTATGGTAATAAGCTGTCTCAAAAATTCACTTGGGCTTTTACGGTAGAGGTGAAAATTCCTAACAGAAACAGTTTTTCATTGCAACTTTTGATTAGATGCCAACAAACGCGGCACCGCCTTGTGAAATCCCAAAACATTACTTAAAATATTGCATGTACGTTCTTTTGATATGTTTACAGCCTCTGCTATCTCAAACAACTTTCATCTGAGATCTTCCAGTACTAAACGAAGAATTTCTTCAGTGATCTCTGGAGTTGAGACATCCACAGGACTTCCAGAGCGAGGCTCGTCACTAGTGCTCGTACGTCCCATTTTAAACTCTATAACCAACCTTTTAATTATTGTATATGAAGGGACAGAGCGAGGCTCATCACTAGTACTCGTACGTCACATTTTAAACTCTACAACCAACCTTTTAATTATTGTATATGAAGGGACAGAGTGAGGCTTATCACTAGTGCTCGTACGTCACATTTTAAACTCTACAATCAACCTTTTAATTATTGTATATGAAGGGACAGAGCGAGGCTCATCACTAGTACTCGTACGTCCCATTTTAAACTCTACAACCAACCTTTTAATTATTGTATATGAAGGGACAGAGCGAGGCTCATCACTAGTACTCGTACGTCACATTTTAAACTCTACAACCAACCTTTTAATTATTGTATATGAAGGGACAGAGCGAGGCTCATCACTAGTACTCGTACGTCCCATTTTAAACTCTATAACCAACCTTTTAATTATTGTATATGAAGGGACAGAGCGAGGCTCATCACTAGTACTCGTACGTCCCATTTTAAACTCTACGACCAACCTTTTAATTATTGTATATGAAGGGACAGAGCGAGGCTCATCACTAGTACTCGAACGTCCCATTTTAAACTCTAGAACCAACCTTTTAATTATTGTATATGAAGGGACAGAGCGAGACTCATCACTAGTACTCGTACGTCCTATTTTAAACTCTACAACCAACCTTTTAGTTATTGTATATGAAGTGACAGAGCGAGGCCTATCACTAGTGCTCGTACGTCCCATTTTAAACTCTACAACCAACCTTTTAATTATTGTATATGAAGGTACAGAGCGAGGCTCATCACTAGTACTCGTACGTCCCATTTTAAACTCTACAACCAACCTTTTAATTATTGTATATGAAGAGACAGAGCGAGGCTCATCACTAGTACTCGTACGTCCCATTTTAAACTCTACAACCAACCTTTTAATTATTGTATATGAAGGGACAGAGCGAGGCTCATCACTAGTACCCGTACGTCCCATTTTAAACTCTACAACCAACCTTTTAATTATTGTATATGAAGGGACACCGAGACTCATCACTAATACTCGTACGTACCATTTTAAACTCTACAACCAACCTTTTAATTATTGTATATGAAGGGACAGAGCGAGGCTCATCACTAGTACTCGTACGTCCCATTTTAAACTCTACAACCAACCTTTTAATTATTGTATATGAAGGGACAGAGCGAGACTCATCACTAGTACTCGTACGTCCCATTTTAAACTCTACAACCAACCTTTTAATTATTGTATATGAAGGGACAGAGCGAGGCACATCACTAGTACTCGTACGTCACATTTTAAACTCTACAACCAACCTTTTAATTATTGTATATGAAGGGACAGAGCGAGGCTCATCACTAGTACTCGTACGTCCCATTTTAAACTCTACAACCAACCTTTTAATTATTGTATATGAAGGGACAGAGCGAGGCTCATCACTAGTGCTCGTACGTCCCATTTTAAACTCTACAACCAACCTTTTAATTATTGTATATGAAGGGACAGAGCGAGGCTCATCACTAGTACTCGTACGTCCCATTTTAAACTCTACAACCAACCTTTTAATCATTGTATATGAAGGGACAGAGCGAGGCTCATCACTAGTACTCGTACGTCCCATTTTAAACTCTACAACCAACCTTTTGATCATTGTATATGAAGGTACAGAGCGAGGCTCATCACTAGTACTCGTACGTCCCATTTTAAACTCTACAACCAACCTTTTAATTACAATTAAAAGAAATCAAGGAGGAAGTGGACAGTACATTGAAATACTCTGTCCATTCATATACAATAATTATTGTATCGCATCGCAGGTACTGACAGGCTGTGTTAGCCCGAAGATTGTTGCTGTGTGCCCACCCAGGATAGGGTTTAACCACAGATAGGATTTTCTTTTCGGGATGGTTTAGGATGGCTGTTTTTGATTGAGGATGGTGGATTATTTCGAGGTAATTTAGTATTCTTCTTTAGGCATTAAACCTTACAAATGGAAGTATTTAATCACTACTCGTTTTTTTCAAATCCTCCATTTTCGTGAAACCTCTACACTTGACTTGTTTAAAATGTTGTCATTGAAAAACTGAGCAAGCTACTGACCTGTAACTATGGATACAAGCTAGTCTATTAGTCAAACTGGAACAGTGGCGCCATCTCTATGTGAAGCCTGGGACTTAGTTGATCCTCTTATTTCAGCTAAAATTTCGATGTCGGTTCCCAAGCAATAGGTATCGTTTACTTTTATAGCATTTCTATTCATTATTCTTAAAATAAACTTGCTTTATATATTTAATCACAAACGAGATAAAAGTTTGCACACTAAATTCCATTATATATTTAGCTATAGGTACAAGAGGCTCAAACTTTAATCAAACGTTCAAAAAGCGGGTCTAATTTTGCTACCGAAGACACAAACAATTAAAACAATCGAAGTGACACATACGTTTCCAGTCCATGACCGTGATGAAGGATAAAACACGCTCAGTCAAAGTAATATACCAATACACTAAGTCTGTAATCTTTACTAACAAAATGATGCAATAGAACTTCATTATTGTGTCACCCATAGTGAAAATCTGCAACATTTGCAGTCACTGACACCGTTATCGTCGTCATTAATAATTCCCTGGCAAGTGTTTCCCATGGCAACAGCAGTTTGATTTAAACACAGTCCAGGGGGCATATCTCATCGTGATAAACTGCTTGCTAGTTCTGAGCTTTAAGACGCACTCCCCCTATATTTCACTTTCTTTACCTTTTTGTACAGGTTATTCATCACTTGCAGAAGTATTTTCTACACCAATTCTTCGCATTTTTGTTGCCAATTTTATGCTTTCCTCTTTTTCCCTTCATTTTTCTCGTAGTGATGATCTGTTTGTTACAGGACATTTAAAGATAACTTCGCTCAAGACCTTTTGCTCCTTGCTCTAGCTTCCGCCTGATAGGACTTCTAATTCTTGATTGATTTTCTATTTACAGCGAAGTGAGTTAAGTCAATCAAATCGGGAGACGGTTCCTTCCAGATGTTCATCTTCCCTGAAAGCGGATCAAGTGAAATGGCTCATGTTCGACGGTTTGACTCCTGTTTAACCAGCCATTCGGACATTGGGATGCTCAGGCCGTGGTTACCTAGGGCTAGGTGTGGTGGAGCGGATGTACAAAAAAGTACTTTACTAACGGCACTATCAATACCAACATGTGAACGCCACCCGTGTGCCGGAATTTCTTCTCGCGGAGTTCTTATATACCTGTAGATCTACTGACAGAATCTGTCGCATTTTGAGCACACTTAAAAACAATTATCTGGGCTAGATCTAGACCCGGAATCTTGAAATCAGTAGGTCAGCGTCTAACCAACTGAGCCGCCACAACGACAGAGTGATCGTTTTTTTGGGGGGGGGGGGGGTAAGTTACGTCCTCCAACGTTAAGTCATATCGGACGATGAATGGAATGTATGAAATGATGCTCAAATGAGTCCGGGGTCCATGGAGCTTAGAGTCACCCGACATTTGTCTTACAGTATCAGGGAAAACCCCGAAAAAAACCTTATCCAGGTAACTCACCCTGACCGAGATTCGAACTAGGGACCTCATGAACGTGAGGCAGACATCCTACCACCACGCTACCAAGGCGGGCAGCAGAGTGATCGCTGTATGCCAGTGGTGTCACTGAGGGGAAACAGGGTGGTCACCTTTCTCCCTACCTAGTTAACCTTCGCAGGTGACGTAATAGATATTGGGGTGAGAAAGAACGTGCGGAAGTTTCAGTGACGGGTTGTATCGGCTTCTGTGACGGACATGTTGACTGTCCGCGATTACTTGCATTTGTTTTAAGACACCAAAAGGTATAGACATACCGCAATAGCAAGTCAACTGTTTCCCTGCATCCCCGCACCAGTAATCTCCTTTTCATATAATCTTGCCCCGCTGACATGTATCACTACCTTCCCCCTCACCCTAATTGGCTAATGCTTTTGCGCCATTGGCCATAGGCGGTGTCTTCCCGTCACATTTAAACCTGCAGTAAACGTCATAATAATTGTCAGGTAGATAGATAAAATATTACAAATAAGAATATGAAGGCATCCAAAAATAGTGAAGTTTATAGTGAAACTGAGCAAGTTGAAACTGAATGAATGATCAATGAAACTGAAACAAGTTTATAATCAAAGACATTCGGCCTTTTCCACTGGGATTTTTTTTAAACCAGCACACATCCCTGCAAAAATACTTGTCTTTCAGTCTTAAAAGTCGTGTCACGCCATACTTGTCGTGTGTCCTTCATTCACCCAAGTCTCGTCAAGGTAGTATATTTGCGACTTGTATCTCGGTACAGTCTGACTGTCCTTAAATAACGTCTTCGCCACACGCAATATCGCCCCTGGAGTGGTAAGTTTTCCTGTTGTCTCAATTTCATGTCGCGATGTTGCTACGCATCTAACACTCACACCTGTAAGTTCAGGGCACAGCTGTTCGACTTCTCTCACTGACAAAGACGGATTCTTCTCTGTGAGTGCATTAAACACATGCACCACAATTCTTTTTTCGCCGCTTTGTAAAGGTTTTCCCTTGCGGTGCTTTAATGAAAAACTGGCGGTAGACTCTGCCATTATACATATCTTAAGTACACGCGCAATAAACGATCAATAAAATAATTTAGCTCTCGCACTCGGCACAACACACCTTCGAATGGCGATATATGACTAATCCAGTTCAAAACAAGGTCAGTGATAAAAGTCATATAAACAAATATGTCATCACTACCGCTAAATCACGTGCTATCGTGTCATGTGCTTGAGAGCAAGGGAACCTCCTCTTTACTTCGTTTAAGAATTAATATGCATTTCAGATAAATCAACTCCGATGCGTAATATATTTAATTAAAACAGTTACGAAAATATAAATTTGACAATTCTCTTCCAACATATAAAGATATATCAGCATGTTAAATAACGAACTAATTTTTACAGCACAACAGTCTGTACCAGAACAGCAGCCAATGAGATGTGATAAGGTCACGTGACCGTTAAGAGATACGGGGCAAGCTTATGTGAAACAAGGATTAGCCGAAAAACTGTACAAGGGGAAAAGGAGGGGAGTCACCTTCAGCTACACTCGATGGCACCTCTAGTGCATGCTGTGTACTTGTTTTGAGAAGAAAGCATCGTGCCTTCTGCCTCAAGACGCGATTGAGGATATACTTAAACTGGAAATGTTTAGAAACCACGCTGCGATGTGCCTACTAGCACCCTTCCTTCTCTTATCAGTACATCCTTTCTTGCCATTGATTCAGTGGATATAATACTCCTATAATTCTGTCGCTTTCTGTTGTAGAAAAGCACCATAGTTCATTCATTCTTTAAGATTTTCACGAAATTCGGCCCACGAAGTATGACTTCGGCACTTAAGAAGTACTAGGATGTGTCAAATTAAAAGCTTAAACTCTTTGAACAACAATGGAACACAAATGTATCATTTTTCGAAAGGTTGACAGACGATGCACGGAATTCCTTTCGTTCCATAGTCTTTTGACATGATAATCACTCAGTGGGAGCTCTGGTGAGTGTGCGGATATGAACTATCGTGACACTAATCTAGCAAGCACTTTACAATTTACAAATCTTAAGCACGTTTATGAATGATGTGATGGACCATGAACAATGATGATCAGATTTACGTCTCCTTTAACCACCAATCTTCAACATAATGGCTCTAAATGCTTGGTGTCACAACGCGGTGTGCCTTGAGCCTCTGTCACAAAGGTCACCTATTTCCGAACTTCCCATTCCAGTCATATACTTACTGCAGTGATAGGCGTGCATTAAACTACCCTTCATTCGCCGAAGAATTGCAATAGGTTTGCTCTATGTCTCAAGCGGGGAAGTCACTCTGAACTGTGGCCGCCTTCACTTGTCTGTAGTATTCTGCCACCTGTCAGGCATTCTCTACATCACTAGTAATATTACTGCCAATTTAGAGCACTATGACGCGAACTGCTGACCTTTGAACTTTTCCATTCGCTTCCTTTCTTATTATATATTTGAAAATTAAAACTAACAATACATATAATCAAATGATTAATGACATAAAATATTTTTGTCTTTAATAGCGTCTTTTCCTAATAACCACCATCCCGCTGCAGCCCAGAAGATCCTAGCGCTGCACACCCAACAGCCAGCTTCAGATCATACAACCGGTCCGCGTCACACATGCCCCCGCCGGAATGTTGGCTTCATTGGCCTGGATCGCTACCTTCCGCTGCTCCTCATTTGCTCGATACTGGGCAGGCATCAGTCTTACAGTCGGGATTTAAAATCCACACCCCCAAGGGGCGTCTCTGGCCCAGAAACAGATCTTCATGCTCCGGACCCCTGTGCAGGACAATAGCTTGTTTTAACGAGGTCTATTTTTAGTAGCAAGTTTTTTTTCCCCCTTTATGGTTTATCTGTTATATAGAATTACACAAAGTATATTCAACATTACAAGGACTTTGCACATTTTGTCGCACAAACATCCTACACATATGTATAATACCTTTACCAACATTTTAAAAATATAGTAATAACCAAAAGTTTTCCATCCCAAGGTTAGCTTGCGGGGAGGAGATATTTTCTTGGAAATTTTCGTGAACTTCAATACCAACTTGCATGTTCATTTTGGGCCACGTCGTTCTGTTCCCAACGTGTTTATTCCGAAATTTCAAAACTTATTTCCGGTGAAATTTAAATATTCAATTTTGAGAGGAAGCTCAAATTTCCCTTCGCTGTTAAAGCAAAGACACAATCTGAAAGATACTGGTAAATTATGCACGCGAAATGTAAAGCAGAATTGAACGCTGTTGTAACATTTGAAATGTCTACTTAAGCTGCTTCAGAAGGCGGAGGAGAAAATGTTATGGAAGAAACACGTAGAGCTGAAGGCAACGGAGATGACTCCGGTTGCTACGGAAATGGAATACCAAATAGAGAAAACCTCTGCGAGATTGGAATCTTAAAAGAAGCCATGCAAAACAAGTGAAACAATAAGAAAGTATTTCCAGATAAAAGAACATCGCTGCAGAGTGGAAAATACAAATCCTCAAAAAAATAATACAAAGATTATTTATTATTATTATTATTATTATTATTATTATTATTATTATTATTATTATTATTATTATTATTATTATTATTATTATTATTATTATTATTATTATTATTATTATTATTATTATTATTATTATTATTATTATTATTATTATTATTATTATTATTATTATTATTATTATTATTATTATTATTAATTTGTTTACGGATGAGCCAATGTAAGACTACACAAAGTGCTTAAGACACGTTTCTGACACGTTTCTATGAATCCAAAGTTCCCTCATTCTTTAGCTGTGGACTTTCTTTCCCTCGTCTGTCCACGTTGTTCGGTTTATCCTCTTGGTCAACTTGCCACTTACGCACCTTCATCTGTCTACGGTATCGTCATGAGTGATTTCTGCCAATTTTAAATCACCGAACCATTTCATATTGTCTATTTGTGCTTTGCTTCTATTTTCGTAAAATTTCACAATTTTTTGTGAGGATATTTGAAGTTATACTTATAAGGAGTCCATAAAATGTTAACCTTCGTTCTCTAATATCACTATTAAATGTCTTTATTTGCTTTTTTTTTTTACTTCCTTTTTACTTGCAAGTCTGTATTCTTCACCTAGGACTTGTGGATCTAAAATTCTTCTATGAATTTTACCTTGGTTTACTATATTTTTCTTATCTGCTACTCTGTTCAAAATTAATATTTCTGCTCCGTAGAGGCACTTTGGTTTAACTACAAGCTACCGTGTCTTAATTTAGTATACTTAGTCATTCACTTTTTATTATATATGTTTTGAGTAAGCCGATATGCTGTTTACATTTGACACCTGCTTTTGTTTGTTTAGTTTCGATTGCATTTTCCTGAATCATTTCCCCAAAATTTTAAATTGTGAAAGTCGTTTAATTTGTCCATATTTGGTTTCCATGTTTTTTGGTGCTTGTTTATTGCACGAAATATATTTAGTCTTTACGAAAGAAATCTGAGAACCAACTTTGCCTGCAGTTTATTTTAATAATGCAATCTGTTTTTGAGCTGTTATGATGTCACGAGCTAAGATTGTAAGATTATTTTACCTGAAATACATGAATGTGTAAGTAAATATTCCATTCCGAATGACTTCTGCAAAGCTGGTAAATTGTGAGAGATAAAAGAATTCCTATTATATAAATATGTAGATGTCGCTAAAGTACACACTTTGTATTAAAGACATTCGTGTGGAGAAAACGTATCAAAAGATATTCTTTGTTATTGGTGTGAATTTACAAATATTTACACTTTCCTCAAACAGGAAGTAGTTATTCATTTTTTTTAATGTATTTGTTGTGCAAGTGACTGGAATGTCAACGCCATCATATATCGACGCCTACTGTATTCACAATGTACCCAATAGCAAATATATAGGAGGCGCTTTCTTCTCGGCGTAGAAGGGTAAATGTTCTGTAGAGCGAAGAGGGCGCACTCTCTGGTTGTTCATCTTGATCGAACAAGGCAAGGTTTCCAACACAATTTGACGGCTCACTCTTGAGTAATCCCTTTTATTAAAGCCACGTCACATTTCATTACGTTCTCCACTTAGCTACTGCAAACTCCGCTACTGCTATGTTCTCTTTGGTTGTAACTTGCCTTTGTTCTCGGCACTAACTAGATTCTCCAATTAATGCTAGACGATTTTAAAGTGGCATCCACAATTTCTAAATTGTGACTATGCTCCCTCTTGTGCAAGAAAACTAATGCAACATCTTGACAGGGTCAAGTATGTACATTTACAAAGAAAATCTACTTCAGCTTAACAACCAATGTTTGCAATTTCCTCGAAAGTACAGTCCTGAACTAAAGTACAAACAACATATAAGTACATATAAAATATGTTACGGGATGAATTAAAACCACATTTAAGAAAGACCTTTTTATTTTGTTTACGACGAAGCACAAATACGAGGTGCGTTGGTAATAAAATTAAATTGTGTACAGATACTGAAAAATTATTTACTGCACAAAATTCTACAACTCTTAAAGTACTTTTCCACATAACTGCCGAAATGTTGCAGGCATTTGTCATAGCGAGGCACAAGTTTTTATATACCTTCTTCATAGAAATTTGCCGCCTGTGTCTTCAACCAATTGGATGCATTTTCTTTCAGCTCTTCGTCATTGTTGAAGTGTTGACCGCCAAGGAAAGATTTGAGATGCAAAAACAGATGAAAGTCGCTAGGAGCGAGGTGAGGGCTATGCGGGTGGTGGTCAAACACGTCCCAGCCAAATCCCTGGAGGATGCTTTTCGTCACATTTGCAGTGTGTGGTCGTGCGTTGTCATGAAGAAACACAATATCTTTTGACAGCATTCCTCGGCGCTTATTCTGCATTGCGCGGTGCAATTTCCTAAGTGTCTCGCAATAAACATCTGCTTTCATTGTTTGACCACGCGGTAACAAATCAATGAGTAAGATGCCTTTCCTGTCCCAGAACACCGTGCACATCATTTTTCGAGGTGTCAAGATTTGTTTCGGCTTAACATTTGCTGGGGATGAGGTGTGCCTCCATTCCATTGATTGACGCTTACTTTCAGGGATGTCGTAAGAAACCCAAGATTCATCTCCTGTGACTATCTATGTCAGAAATTCTTCACCGCCTTCATCATAACGGGTCAAAAACTGAAGTGCACTACCCATCCTTTTTGTTTTGAGTTGCTCAGTAAGAATCTTTGACACCCAACGTGAGCAAAGTTTCCGAAATTTCATTTGTTTCGGTAACAATTTCATGAACTAATTGATCGTGAGATTTATGGAAATTCCATAGCGACAGCACTAATTGTAAACTTGCAGTTTTCCTGGATCTTGTCATCAATCGCGTGAACCAGTTCTTCTGTAACCAAAGATGGACGCCCACTTGGTCCTTCATCGCCCACTTCACTACGTCCTTCATTGAACTGTCCGACCCATCTTCTCACCGTTGTATCACTCATCGCATTTTGTCCGTAAACATCGCAAATTTGCCGTTAAATTTCAATTGGTTTCACTTTCCTAGCATTCAGAAAAAGAATCACAGATCTGATTTCACAAGTGGCGGGATTTTCAATCAACACCGACATTGTAAACAAGCACAACAAAGTGTACGTGGCTGACAACGATCTCACAATGGCCCACGTTTGTTCTCCTTGATACAGAGCGTCTACCCCGCATGTACGGAACTGCGATGGCAGCGCTGCAGCGGAGATAAATTGAAACAGAACTCACTTTGAGGACGCCCCTTGTATTTTTCTACTAATCAACAAAAACAAGAGAAGTACTATACATTACCGAAAGTGTTACCAACACAGTTACTAATCTATTGATTTGCATTTGTCAACTAACATATTGGAGAAAACTATTTGAAGTAGACCTTCGCCACGTCAGTAGAATATCTCCCGAAATGGAAGCGAGTGTACATTAGTATCTCGGTTTGTGGTGCAGCTTCTTGTAGGTTGTCTCGGAGCAGAGAGCTGTTACAACTCTTAACTCAATTTGTACGCAGTATCGTTTGTTTACACAGCAAGATCAAGCTAATTCAATACAGCTTCTCTCCAAAATGTATCTTAATCATGACACCTGGGACAGTCATCTTCCACGATGCTGCTAGCATTCAACAATAGGTCTTTTGTAAAAACTGTAAAACATTGTATCCAGAAAGCTATATGCACCACTCGTGTAGGACCAAACCTAACCTCATTTTATTCCGCAATACGCAGTGCGTTCTCGTACTAAATCAGAGCGACATGTTCAATAGAGAAGATGGTGAGGGAATTAGCGACCAAGGCTGTCTAATTTCCACATTTCCTCTTGTGAGTATTGGATGTGACAGCTAATGCGCACAAACAGGTCACCAAACATTAACTACACACCCGACGACTAATTGCTTCAAATCTGATTTGGTAGAACACAATAACGCTTTTTGCACGCCGAGAACTTGGTGATGATACTAATTAGTCCCTTCCACGTGCATGTCTCTGCGCCTTTCTCACTTCTCTACGTGAATATTACGTCCTGCTTTACTTACTCCTGTTATTGTGAACATTGATAAACCTGGCAATTCCCCCAGAAATTTGCTAATTCTGTCTTCGACATTTTCCATCAATTCCTTAAGAAAACAAGAACCAACAAGAAAATTTCCAAACGAGGCAGTTTTGAAAATGTTGTAAGAAAATTTGAGTCACAGGTTGCGATATATTTATATCAAAACTTAAAACAAAAAATAAAACATGAATTACTTCACAAAACTAATTCAATAGTAATTCCTGCTTTTTATGCATTTATACCACTAAAACGTTTACTCCTGGCAAGTACTTTGTTATTTTCACCTTCCACACAATTTCCAGTAATAACTTTTATCTTAAGATTTCTTTGGAAAGTTTTTCCAAGTAACTGGGAAAAGTTTGCATTGCTACGAGTAATTCCAATGATAACAGTAATGAAAACTAATTTTCTACACAAAGAGGTGATTTCATATTTCAGAACTGCACCCTTAATAACTGTAATTATTTAAGTAAATAATTTCATTATTTATCGTACTGTTGCTAACGTAGTTGTACATGTAGTTCCTCAGTTGGTCCCAAGGCTATTTGAAAGTGCTCGACAGTTTTTGTTTGTTTTTTTACAATTTCTGGAACTGGTACTACAGTCTGATTTTTAAAAGAAGATACGTGAAGGTCATCAGACAAGGATAAGAAGGGTAAGAAGGTAATGTCGTTGCTATGGAAACGTAAACAAAGGTTGTCAGATTGCATACACTAGTGAATCACATATTCCTCAGCTCAGTTATCGCTAGTTGTATGCGGGAAACAGAGTTTGCCTAGTTGCGCTGTGTATTGTTAGCCTACTTTGTTAAAACACAATTAAAATACGTGTTTATGGAAGCAAGGCGTAGTGACGTTAGGATTAGAGGTGGACAGAGGAATCATGGCCCAAGACAAAGATCAGCTTACGGTCGGGTTGTTACATTACATAGTCAAGCTAGAGAATTTGTCTGTTCTCTTAGAGAATTCTTCCAACAGGAAGCAAGACGTAGTGGCGTTAGGATTAGAGGTGGACCGAGGAATCATGATCCAAAGACAAAGATCAGCTTACGGTCGGGTTGTTACATTACATAGTCAAGCTAGAGAATTTGTCTGTTCTCTTAGAGAATTCTTCCAACAGGAAGCAAGACGTAGTGGCGGTGGGATTAGAGGTGGACCGAGGTATCATGGCCCAAGACAAAGATCAGCTTACGGTCGGGTTGTTACATTACATAGTCAAGCTAGAGAATTTGTCTGTTCTCTTAGAGAATTCTTCCAACAGGTAGCAAGACGTAGTGGCGGTAGGATTAGAGGTGGACCGAGGAATCATGGCCCAAGGCAAAGATCAGCTTACGGTCGGGTTGTTACATTACATAGTCAAGCTAGAGAATTTGTCTGTTCTCTTAGAGAATTCTTCCAACAGGAAGCAAGACGTAGTGGCGTTAGGATTAGAGGTGGACCGAGGAATCATGATCCAAAGACAAAGATCAGCTTACTGTCGGGTTGTTACATTACATAGTCAAGCTAGAGAATTTGTCTGTTCTCTTAGAGAATTCTTCCAACAGGAAGCAAGACGTAGTGGCGGTAGGATTAGAGGTGGACCGAGGAATCATGGCCCAAGGCAAAGATCAGCTTACGGTCGGGTTGTTACATTACATAGTCAAGCTAGAGAATTTGTCTGTTCTCTTAGAGAATTCTTCCAACAGGAAGCAAGACGTAGTGGCGTTAGGATTAGAGGTGGACCGAGGAATCATGATCCAAAGACAAAGATCAGCTTACGGTCGGGTTGTTACATTACATAGTCAAGCTAGAGAATTTGTCTGTTCTCTTAGAGAATTCTTCCAACAGGAAGCAAGGCGTAGTGACGTAAGGATTAGAGGTGGACAGAGGAATCATGGCCCAAGACAAAGATCCGCTTACGGTCGGGTTGTTACATTATATAGTCAAGCTAGAGAATTTGTCTGTTCTCTTAGAGAATTCTTCCAACAGGAAGACGAGAGTTTGCTCCTTATCAATGAAAACTTATTCCTTTTATCCAAAAGCGACAGTCACATGTCAGTAGATATGCTTGCACGTAAAAGAATACCTGTGGGTCAAAATTCCGGCATATCGGCGGCGTTGATATGAACATGTCAATTAACAAAGTCGTTAATAATAGTATATTGCGATATTAATGTATACGGAACTAGGAAAGGTTTGAAAAAATGAGGCGCTTCCACCGAGGTTCCCCCCCCCCCCAAATCTCGAGGTTTCATTATGTGCTTACCACATGTGTGTTGTACATTATTTTTCGCACTATGTGTATTTATATCAATCTGAGTTTTAGTAGTTAAGATATTAGCTGAAATATTAATAAATATAATTGAAGATAAATGCTAGATTTTAGAATGTACATCGCGTATATGTGTTTTATGGAGAAATACTTACCGCATTGTGCGGGAATGTCAACTTACGATGTATACCAACAATAACGGTAAGTATGGAATATTAGTTACATAGTACAAACAATTACTTAAAAGAAGTCACACATGTGAAGACGCTACAGCTCAGTGAATGTGTGAACAACTTATTTCTGTTTTAAAGTAGGCTAATACTGATTAACTGTGCATATTTTTGTTGAGGTGAGATAACTCGAACCCTTGTTTATGTTTCGAGTGTTGAGAGGATAAAGAAGGGAGACCTGATGGGCAACATTGAACTACCCACGTGGAGAAACAGATGACATTCACGTACCTTCTTTTAAAAATCAGACTGTAAAGGGGGCTAGACAACCAACATCACTAGTAGGCACACACGAAACTATTTTATCAAAGAACCGATAGAGTAACTCTTGCTACATTGTACAGATGACATTCAAAACAGAGATAAAAATATCGCATAACCTTATCTACAAACTATCAGTATGCGATGTCTTGTTAAAATTCTGCTCCTGTTCATCACCAACACATGAAAAAAAAAAAAAAAAAAAAAAAAGACAAACTGTGAGCTTTAACCAGATTTACATTTTTTGAGTACATTTTGTCTGTTTCTTACAGTTACCATCTTTAAAACAGGAGTTCTAGGTGGCCGTGACTAGATAGAGGTAATCTTTAGTTCGAGTGCTTATTTTACTCTTATTTGTGGTAAATTGCTTAGGTAAGAAGCGCTTTATGTATTTCCAAGTGCATTAGCAACTACATATTGCTAATTAGTGTTATTTGCTATTAACTTGGAGTAATAGCATATAAATAAATCTGAAATTGTGCGAGTGTCGTAAAGGATTTGGGCACGGACACTCATACATAACCTCAACATATGGATAATGCATAATAAATTAAAACAAATACAAACAAACAATCATCCATATTGAATATTCCCAGAAATATATATTTCATCTTTAATGAAGACGTTGAATATATGGTATTTTAAAAATTAGAATCATTTGTTTAGAACATCAAAACCTTCGGAAATTGCTCTATGAAAAATACAGTTTGGGGAGGGAAGATTTTCTTCAACATTTTCCTTTCGCATGCTTGAAAGACTTACTTAGGTTTTTGAGCTAACACACGCACAGGTACCTTTTACTAAATGTGCGAGAGTTCGAGGAAGAAGTCGTAATCAGTTCTACCATAATTCGAACCAGTTACATAACACAAGTTAACTCTACTGTCAGTTATACTTGAAGGTAGTCACGATTAATACACAGAAAACAAAATCTACAATATAGCAGTGGAAGGCAAATAAATATACTACGTTTGGTAGTTAAACTGAATAAAGAGACAGAAATGCTGGGACAAGTGCATCACATTCAGGGGAGACTCTTTAGAGAAGTACTATCGAATTTATGAGGATGGGTAAGGGTACG
Source organism: Mantis religiosa (assembly GCA_030765055.1). Taxonomy (NCBI): domain Eukaryota; kingdom Metazoa; phylum Arthropoda; class Insecta; order Mantodea; family Mantidae; genus Mantis; species Mantis religiosa. Next base: position 160,678,791 of record CM060954.1, read on the forward strand.
TTGTCAAAAAAATTGAGATCATTCTTTATTAATTTTCATACAGAGCAGTAGGCGAAATGGCTCCGGCAATTGTTTTACCGATGCATTCTGTATTTTATGTACATGCCTGCAGAATTTGCGCCATAACCTTGCATCGCATTACATTTTTGAACCCATTAACATTGCGTAATGTAAAGAGCATCTCTTCGAGGAAGTGCCATTACCAAACTGTGTCTTAATTCACAGAACAACGTGACGTCATCTCGGCAATTACGAGAGAGGAGAAAAAGAGATCGTTAGGAATTCCTTGGTATGCCACGATGGCACATTCAGCCCATCTGCTTTAGCTTCCTCGCATAACACGCTAATTGCAATTTATTGTACTAATTTCCTTAGCTTGCTAACAATTAACAAATATTTGCCTTTATAAGACCATTAACCTAAAACTGGTACGTTACACATTAACTCTCAGACGTTACTTTAGGAGAATCAGCACTAACTTCATTTAAACATAGTCCTTCCATTAGCTTGTTCCTCAATGTTTATATCTTGTAATTCGGACGTTTAATTTCTCATTTGAAAACACGTATTTCGGAATGCTATGCTGCACTTCACAATGTTAAATATTTACAAATATGTTTTATAGAATTTATAAACTTTTGTTTCACAATAAAATACTGATTTCAAACACATGTAAATTTAAAATTTTATCTACAAATGAGATAAGGTTTTTAAACTATATTTAATTATACGTTAGACAAATCAAAACATACGTGGATGTGTAGAGGGCACTGTTGTAATACAGAAACTCTTTGGACTGATTAGTGATATCAGGAGGCCGTGTAAAATGCAGATAGTGAAAAATGAACAATTAGAGAAAGATTACGAAATATCTAGCAAACATATTTTATTATAATTCAATGTTATATATATATATATATATATATATATATATATATATATATATATATATATATATATATATATATATATATATATATATATCGCTGGCTCTATTTAGCGACATTTTCACTGAGTTCAAGCAAGGAAAGGCAGTAGAAGCAAAACATTTAGGCCCACATAGGCAATGACTTCACATCTGTTTGAAATGGGTCCTCTAGAAATGGAATTCCTACTTGACATAACTTTTCACATTCACCAGAACCTTAACCTCAAAACAAAATAACTATTTTGTTTTCATTTTTATGACCTAAAATGCTGCCATGTTTAATCTGAGTAAATCAAAATTAGAGCTCAGAAAAATCAACAAATAAAGCACATATCTGCAATATTAAATTGCAATATTAGTATATATTATAATATTATAACCTATCTGCAATATTAGTCTTAAAATAAAATCGCTTTCATGTACGAGGGCTGTTCAATAAGGAATGATCACGATTTTTTTGACAACATAATTTTACTCATTCTCATAATTTTGATGGTCCTTCTCAAAATATCTCCCCTGAATGCGATGCACTTGTCCCAGCGTTTCTGACAGTCTTCAAAGACATGCTGGAAACTATTTTTGAGAGATCCTTCAAAATCGCCTCCGCAGCCTTCACCACTGCTTCTGATAATGGATAATGCCTCCCACGAAGGCGTTTCTTCAAGTTAGGGAATAGAAAAAAGTCACATGGGGCTAAATCCGGACTATAGGGAGGTTGAGGGATGTACTTCAAGATATTCAGCAACAACATTGGCAATATGCGGCCGCGCATTATGGTGTTGGAGCATCCAGCCTGCTTCACAGAAATGTGGTCTTTTGCGCCTGATATGGACTTGCAATGTTTTCAGGACATCCCTGTAGTATTGTCCAGTTACTGATGTGTGTGCAGGTACAGCATGCTGATAAACCATTCCATGAATATCAAAGAATGAGATGACCATAACTTTCCCAGCAGAAGCAATCACTTTTGCTTTTTTGGAGGTTGGTGATGAAGGAGATTTCCACACTGAGCTTTGCTGTTTGCTCTCAGGATCAAAATGATGTAGCCAAGTTTCATCAGCAGTGATTACGTTTGAAAGAAACTCCGGATCTTCCTCTAACATCAGCTTTAACTGCATGCAGACCTGCATGCGATTGTCCTTTTGTTCGGGAATCAGCAGTCTTTGAACCCATCGCGCACAAACACGTCTCATGTGTAATGTTTCTGTCACAAACGTGTGAGTGGCACCAAATGAAATGTTCAGTATTTCAGAAAGTGATGTTAAGGTAATTCGTCGATCCTCTCTCACAATGGCAGCAGCAGTGTTGATGTTTTCTTCCGTAAGACCAGTAACTGGAGCACCGGGTCCACCTTCCTTTGAAATTGATTGTCTCCCCTTTTTAAACATTTTAAAGCACCTTCGAGCTGTGCTGTAGGGAAGAACAGACTCTGCATAGGCCTCCTGTAACATTGTATAGCTCTCAACTGGAGATTTGTTGAGACGAAAGGGGAATTTCAAAGCCGCATATTGTTCCTCGCGTGTTACCTCCATTGCAGCGCTAGGCGATACTGAACATATCTGAACTTACCTGGTTCTCACAGGCTGAAACCAGGAGTGGCAACAATGAAACTACTACGGCGTGTTTGTTTCACATTAAGCTAACAGAGTACAATAAGATTAAATTTTTGTGCCAAAAAATTACGAAAGTAAAAAAAAAATTATGATCATTCTTTATTGAACAGCCCACGTATAATGTAAAGAACACAAAATACTTGTCGAATATGGTAAAACAGAGGCGAGGTGTGACTTTCAAAGCGAGGGAAGCTCCAAATAATAACTTTCATTAAAATAAGAGAGAATAATGACTCAAAGAACTAATGACGAGGCATCACTGAACAAATTAATTTGAGCCAATTATTTTTCTATACTCACGACATCTCTTGACCTGGCGTTTAATTTACTGAAAACATTCTTTTGTTCAGTGATGGGAGTACTGATAGTGTTTTGTCTTTGTTGATATATCTGTTATATCCAGTGATATATTTGTGGTTATAACATTTATTAAATATCCTGGTTTGTTTCACGAAAGGATGCTGAATTAACACATTTTTAATATCTTGTATTTTTTTCTTCATAGTAAATGCATTATAAATTAATTTAGTCAAGCAAACATCGTAAAATTAGTTGCATTACCAAATCTGCTTTGAGAAAAATACGTAAAATGTTTACACGTTAGACAAATATCCTTGTAACCTGCTGGATGTGTAAGGGGACAACATATTTTACACTTAGTGTACTCGCCATTCCTACACAGATGTTGAAACTGCAATTTCTCTATCAGATTTTGGCGCTGGACCGTCACTTGCGAAATCTCGATCAAAGCGACTCCCGCCTAAAGGCAGTTCATTATTTCCGCTTCAAATGATATCAAAGACGGCAGCTTTGACTCAAGACAAATAGTTTCTTTCAAACGTTTTCCACACCCAAAGCGTTAGTTGAGGGTGTGTTCTAATATTTTAATTATACTTGCCGGACACGGCCTCCTGTTTCTTTGTTGACTGAGACTTCACTCACCTGAAACAAATGAAAAATAAGTTTAGTATCCAAGTATAATTATAGCTCTCTCAGACATTACAAGGATACCCGCACAAATATTTCGTAATCGTACAAATTTGAAAAACGCCTGAACTTCATAACAATTTTTTCAGAAAAGCAGGAAGTTTAAGCTGATCCCAGCATTCTATAGAGAAAGGGAGAAGATAAAAAAGGGATGAGTTCAGTACGGAAGTACGTGTGAATGCTAGGTGTACGTCATGAGGTAGGGGTGAAGCGAAGGACACATAGGCGGGATCCCTAACATCTCTTCGTCAGAGGCACTGCCCACACAGGCTGGTGTTTCATAAGAGGTCCGTCACACATCAAACGTCAGAACAGACATATTCTAAAAGCAAACTGGAAAAGTCATACGTGTCGTCCGCTCGCCTGATCGGAATTTGAAAGGATTTGTGAAGGAGGGGGTAGAGAGCTTTCTTCATAGTTTTCTACGTTTTTATTTAGTCACAAGAGTCTATGGAATGTTACACTTATTCACTCACAGTTTAAATCTTCTAGAACTATACTGTAGGATCCTTTTGGGGACGTGTGCCAGGCAGTAACTCCTTTCATTCCTCATCTAGTACAGTCTTAAATGAAAAACTTTCAATAATGCGAAACTAAAACCATCGAAGCACTAGAAACTCTTCGATGACTACCATCGAGTAACGAGGTATAAAAACTGGGGCCAACCTTACTTTATGGGGAGATGTAAACAAAGCAAGAAAATGCATTATTCTGTTTGGTAATAAAATTAAATTGTGTACAGATACACAAAAATGATTTATTGCACAAAATTCTACAACACTTAAACTACTTTTCCACATAACTGCCGAAATTTTGCAGGCATTTGTCATATCGAGACACAAGGTTTTGCATACCTTCTTCATAGAATGTTTGCCGCCTGTGTCTTCAACCAGTTGGAAACATTTTCTTTCAGCTCTTCGTCATTGTTGAAGTGTTGACCACCAAGGAAAGATTTGAGATGCAAAAACAGATGAAAGTCGCTAGGAGCGATGTCAGGGCTGTACGGCGGGTGGTGAAACACGTCCCAGCCAAATCCCTGTAGAATGTTTTTCGTCACATTTGCAGTGTGTGGTCGTGCGTTGTCGTGAAGAAACACAACACCTTTTGACAGCCGATAAATTTCAATTGGTTTCACTTTCCTAGCATTCAGAAAACGAATCACAGATCTGATTTCACAAGCGGCGGGATTTTCAATCAACACCGACATTGTAAACAAGCACAACAAAGCGTACGTGGCTGACAGCGATCTCACAATGGCAAACGTTTCTTCTGCTTGATACAGAGCGTCTACCGCGCATGTGCGGAACTGCGATTGCAGCGCTGCACCGGAGATAAATTGAAACAGAACTTACTTTCTGGACGCCCCTTGTATATACACGGAGGAGGTGTCTTTAAGTTTTAATTACCACGCGGTAGTTTTTATGCTAGAGTGATGAAAACTTTTCAGTGTCATCATTGATCTCTGGGGCCATAATGTTGGTAGTTTCAGCATTTTTTTAATTTTTTTTTTTTTTTTTTTACGAGTGTCAGAAGTGACAGGTGTAAGATGGAGAAAATTGAGGCTCGTAGTGTGATCAAGTTCCTCCCTTTGAAGGTCAAAGCTGCCCAGGAAATCCATGATGAGATGACGGCTGGTTATGGAAATGATTGCCCATCGTATGACACTATTGTGAGGTGTTAAAGGAATTTTCAAACTAGTCACATGTCCCTGACAGATGAGCCAAGAGCTGGTAGACCGTCAGCTGTCACAGTGAAGAAAGTGGAGTGTTTAATACTGGAAGACAGACGAGCATCATGAATGAGACACATCTTAGTTATGTTAGTGTGTGGACGAACTGCACATGTCTAAGGTGTCTGCATGTTTGCTAACCCCTTTACAAAAGAAACACGGTGTGACCTTTCAAGACAGATGTTGATGCTGTTGGAACAGGATGAAGATGCTAACCATGGATAAAACGTGGATCTATCAGTATGACTCAGAGACAAAAAACATGAGCGTGGAATGGAAATATGTCGATCCCCCCTCCTAAAAAGGCAAAGGTGCTAAAGTCAGCTGGGAAGGTCATGCTTTCAGTTTTCTGGGACTGTCGTGGAGTCATCCTTACAGATTATCTTTCCAAGGGTCAAACCAGCACTGACAGATACTACTGCAATCTTCTGGACAAGTTACGAGCAGCTCTGATTAAGAAACGATGCGGTATGCTCTACAAAGTTGTTCGTCTTTTGTCTCACAATGCACCAGCTCATTCATATCAAGTTGCAGTTGACAAAACAAGTGAATGGGGCTTTGAGATCTTACAGCATCCACCTTATTTGCCTGATCTTGCACCAAGTGAATCTTTCCTGTTCGCGAAAATGAAGAATCCGATGCGTGGTCGCCGATTTGACATTTAAGAAGTGGAAGAGTGATTTAAAGAGAATTCTGCAGACTTCTACAGTCAAGGTATTCGGAAGGTCAAGAAACGCTGGGAAAAGTGTGTAGATCTGTATGGTGACTACGTACAGAAGAATTAACAAGTACATATCAACACAAACTCTCATATTTTTAAGGGGTGATAATTAAAACTTCACGTATTTACCCCTCGTATTATATATATATGAACAAGGACAAGAATTCGATCGCACCATACAACTGTCTACCTCAGACATCACCAGAATGTTCTTCATAACCACCAAACTGCATTAATATAATAATGGGGACATAGGACATGTGTACGCTCCTCCTCTATATTGTCGCCTGGTGACCAACACGCACGCATAGACAACAACACGCTCACCGCAGTTTTACACGCAAAGTTGCGTGCGGCACTTATTTCAATGCTTCTCAATAAGATACCTTCATTAAAGCACGCCAGTATTACAACTAACGTCGAAAATTGCTAACCCACAGTTAAGAATATAATAGATTTTTAATATTACAGAATTGTTCTACACTGGAAAAAATATTCTTAATTTTTTCTTCTGTATTTCACGTAGCGTTAACTAGTGTTCATATCCACACGGACCTTTTAGAAGATATCTCGTAGCTCGGTGTGTGGCAGACAGTTAACCTTCTAGATCTCATCCCTGTACCATATCATCTTACTTATCACGTGTATACAGAGACTTCAGTGTTAGACATCTTTGACTGTACGTGATGGATAGCGTCCAGCTTTGACACATGTTCGCAGAGAACTTAGTGCCATATTACTGTATCTCTTTTGTCCCATAGATGACATTCGGGTTCCGTCGAATTTACCTGCCGAGGCATTGTTGAATCGCCGCGACAAGTCAGTTGCCGGGCCCATGCGAAAGAGACAGAAATTGTCCCAAGCCTTGCCGGCGCTTACTCGTTCTTCCGGCCGCTCTTCCCGGTGTCGGCAGTCTCTCTCTAGGTGTACCGGCTGGCCACACCCCCAACACATGCAACTTGGTCTTCGCCGGCGTACCCCGGCTGGCCTTCGGTCTCCCGTGTAGCGGATAGTCCTTATCTTCGAAGTCGATACCCGTGGGAGATCGGGTACGTCTCCGGGCGGGGTTGAGAGAAGCCTGCATAGCTAGTAGAAGGTGCGCTAGATCACCAGGCGGCCCCACCGAGGTCATATTGGTAGCCTTCCCATTTTGCAGTTGGCGCACGTAAATGTCAAATGAAATGTGTAGTGTTTAACGCCCGCTTTTACTACATACGGTTCCGCAGGCGGCGACACTGATGGTACATGAGATGAAGATGGAGCACCGGTGGAATGAGATGGCGGAGGAAACCGTAGGTTCCTGAGAAATCCCGCCCCAGCGCCGTGTTGTCCACCACAAATCTCTTTGCGGTCATCTGGGATCGAACCCTGGCCGCCTTGGTGAGAGTCAAGCGGTCTAACCACTGAGCCACGGCACGGCCGTTGGCGCGCGTAAGTGGCGTATCCACTTCCACCCAGTCTTGAGTCCACAGGACCAGATGGGGGGTTGTTAGTCTCTAGGTCTTGCCCTATGGAACAGCCTTTCGGGACAGCTCGGTAATTCCCTGGTTGAAGAAGGTCAGGGTGTTTGGACATACGGGTTCAGGAATAATTGGAGTAGAACCTCTGCAGCTAACGTGTCTTCGAAGTCGGGATAGCCGTCACCTTGGCCACCTCCATCCTCATTGCGGCCGTTAGGGCCTCGTGGATAGTCTTGTGGTCGCCGAGCATTAGGCGCTGATGTATCTGGGCGTCTCGTACCCTGATGACGAAGGAGTAGGCGACTACTCGGGATACGAATTCGGGTGGGAGGTCGACCAAGGCTTTGCTGGCCAGCTGTTCGATTGCCAGGGCGAACTCCTGCAGCGTCTCCTCTGGCTGCTGCGACCTAGATTTCAGCTGGCTGCGGTAGGCTGCGGCTAAGCGGTGGTTTCGGAAGCGGTTTTCCAGAGCCTCCCAGATGTCCTTGGGCGCCGCCGCTGTCTGGACCGCGTTTAGGACCTCTGCGGCGCGTCCCTGGAGGCTGGCTATTAGCTGTGCGGCCTCTTCTTCCGGTGACCACTTGTACTTGTCCGCTGTGTCGAATTGGCGGCGAAAGACTTCGAAAGTTGACGTGCCTTCGTACTTAAGTGGTTTGACGCGCACAAATGGGTCGCGTTGGCCTTCAAATCCTTTAATCTTTTGCTGACGATGTCCTCCACCGTGGCGATCAGGGACTTGGTGTTGCTGTCGGTCTTACCCTCTAGGTCGTTAACGCGGTTCGCCAGGTCTTCGATTGCCCCTCGTCCTTTGACGTCCTCCTTCACGCCGGCCAACTGCTCTTCAAATTTAGCGGCCAAGAGCTCTGGACAGAAATCAATCACTATGTATGTCGATTCCAAAAACACCATACCGAGATACACAGAGCTCCAGTAGTAATTTTAGACGAGTTTATAAACTTTTATTCATTAGCGTACATTCACACACAGCTTTAAACACGTCGCTGAAGGAACAACCTATCACATGTATCAGTTGACAATAGCATTCGAACACAAAATGGCAGATCTACACAGTGGGATCAATTGGATTTAAATCTTCTGCCAACACGTATTTCGATGTCCAGTCATGTCAAAAATGCTAAATGTTTTCGCTTGTCACAAATTACGGCATTTTTTAGCTCATACAGTAAATGTAATGGTGGATGCACTTTTTTGTGTTAAAACTACCAAAACGAGCTCAAAACATGAATAAAGCGTCTAAAGTGTCCAAAGATTCGAGGTGGAGGTCTGAGAGCCGCAGTTACTTAATTCGTATGGGAACCTACACACTGATGAAGGAACCCGTATTTTTACGGTGAATTCCCGACATGGAAGTTTGGTAAAGTCTGCACGTCGGCCGCTGCCTTTGACGAACCCTTATAATCGTTTTACAACACCGACCCTGCTTCTCCCAGTCCTTTCTGCAAGGTTGCCACCTTTCTCGATACGTTATGGGCATCGTACGAGGTTTCGTCTAAATAAATTAGCTTATGTCCATTACTGCAAAACTTCGTTAGTTTTGAATATATATGTCGCCAAGCTACAATGTTACTGGATTCCATAATAACCCTTATCTTATTCAAAGTGCGGTATTTGAAACCCAGCTCCTTTAGGAGACCGCGCAAACTGCAGTGCCCATAAGGAAAATCACAAATTTCTTGCAAATGTGCAAGGAATTCGTCTAAGGTGGGCGCTCTCCCTTTTGCATAGAATCTATAAATTTCTCGACGAATTAAATCGCAAGTGAAATTATCTACTTTAGAGAAACGTTTCCTTTTGTTTTCACACTTGATCGGCGTCTTTGGTATTACTTTCGTCACAATATTTCTTACTGTATTTCTGTGAATACCCAGAATTTATCATCAGGTTCACTGCATGACCCCTTACCAAGATTATTTTTCAGCACATATTTATATGTGTTCAAAACAAGCACTTGAATTTGCTTAGAAACAGTTCCCGTTATAACTTTGTTTTTTGAGGCTTTTCCAGTAACATAACTCGGCCCAGTTATTCACACTGTCATAACTTTGACTATTTTCACTTGACTGAAAGTTATCTACTACTTCATTTGCATTTACCACTGCATTTCCCTCCCACGGTCTCCACATTGTGACACACAACGAATTTCTGCACGTAATGAAAGAGATCAACTGGAAGTTGGAACTTTGGCAACTGAGACTCTACATGCGACTGTCACTTCGAGAAAGTCAAGGTTGCTATTGGTCCTCAACGACAGTGTTCCATTTCTGAAGTGTGGAGATAGATTTATGACGGTCATTAGTGGGCGGAAGAGTAGTTTCCTTTGAGCGGTCAACTGCACTCCCGTTCGCCAGACAGACTTTACGCACGTGGTAGAGAAAGTAAAAAAGGAACCCGTTGTATAATATAAGAATGGACATGACAGTAAATGCAACGGATTTGGTTAAGCACTTTGTAGTGGCATGTATGTTTCCATTCCAGTGCTCGGGAAATGAAGAAGGATGCCTTCGCTTGGACAGAGTTGCAGCAGCCACATGGGTCGATAACAGCTCACCGCACCTGCTGCTCTTAATAGCAGGCGATTTACGCTTTCATACGCGTTACCAGTGACCGCTTACTGCTACACCAATGTTTCACTGACACCTACACAAGGTACTGCACTCCATCAGAACATTTAATAAACATCCTCCCAGCCAAAACATGAAAAACCCTTCGAACAATGTCGAAAAAAAAATTATAGAAAGATTTCAATTAAAATAATACACATGTAGGCATTTTCAACACAAATACAGTAAAACTTGGTTAATAAGACCACTGGCATCTTAATGATGTCCCGCTTAAATGAAAAAACGCTACAGAAAATATTGTGAATGATATTACAGTATGTATTGCATAATTTTATTAGAACGTAAAATACAGTAGGTCCACATGATTTTAATTACGCGTTCTTCATTTGTATCGTTCGAAGATGCTATCAATTTTCTTTCTTGATTTATCACACATCTCTTTCACAAAGGCATCACCAAGGCTTCTCATATGATGGTAGTATGCAGAAATCTGTTTGTCAGTCTTGTCGACAAAGTCTATTACACAATTGAGATGCTGCTTAACCTCACTTAATCCAAATTTTCAGCCTCCGATTCGTTACTAGTGTCCCTTGCATTGCTTGCGCTTCCCAAAATTTCGTCAGTCATGATGTGATAGGCCGGATCATCATCACTATCGAGCCAGTCTTCGATCTCGTCTACTGCAATAGCTTTCTTGCCATCTCCAACCAGTGCTTGGTCAAAGCCATTTAACTGAACTGCACTGGTATCATTCAAAAGTTTCTTCCACGAATGCAGAGTTGAAATCCTGTTTACTACTTTTGCAAAATTGAAAATCATTAATTGAGCCAGGAATCGGGGTATTCTAATGGAACTTGTCAAAGAGCTGCGACCTTACAGCGTGCATATGGTGCAACAACTGAAAGAAGCAAATTATCATAAACGAATTAGTTACTGTCGATTGTTTCAGGGTACTCTTATTCCACATCCAGACATTCTCTCCGTAACCTGGTTTACAGATGAGGCATGCCTTCATCTGTCAGGCTACATAAACACCCAAAACACCAGATATTGGGCTGCTGCAAACCCCTAAGTGATCCACGAAACGTCACTACATGATGCGCGGTGTCAGCTTCCAGGATCGTTGGTCCCATTCTCTTTGATACGACTGTAGACACTGAAGTTAATATAGGTATCTTCAAGACATTTGTGGAGCAGCTGGATGATACTGAATTGAGAGAAGGTTATTTCCAGCAAGACGGAGCAACGTGCCATACATCTAATGACACCATGGAACTTGTAACAAGTTTCTTTAATAATCGAATAATCTCAAAAGGTCTGTGCCCCCCCGCCCAGATCCCCTGAAATAACTTCACCGCATTTCTTTCTTGTGGGGGTATCTGAAATATAGGGTATACAAGAATAGGCCACAGACAACTGATGTTATCAAGGAATCCACTCAAAACGAAATAAGTAACATTGGCGAGGATACTCTGCGTAAAACTTCAGAGAATATGATGAGACGAGTACAAACCTCTAAAGACGCTGGTGGAGGACACTTCCAACATTTTCTCTGAGATGTAAATAGTGTAATGTAATCTCCCATTTGTGTATTATACTCTCCCAAAGTTACACGTGTGTCCTGTGGGTTCAAAAGTTATGGCCTGTTGAAATGGTTCAGGTTTATATGAATCGCACTGTACAACTAGTCGGTAGTAAACAAAGACAGCGGGCTTCTGCTGTCTCAGTTTAGTGTATCGCTTCCGAGCAAACCAATCTCGCATCCGCTTTTACATTAGAAGTTCATTTGTCTTGACTCTCGAAATAAAGCATCAATTTCTCTATGTTTGTTACTGCCTGTGTGTGGGTCATAACAGCAGTGAGCTTCTGTTGTCTCAGTTTAGTGTATCACTTATCTCACATCCGCTTTAACATTAGAAGTTCATTTGTCTTGACTCTCGAAATAAAACATCAATTTCTCTGTTTGTTACTGCTTGTGTGTGGGTCATAACAGCAGTGAGCTTCTGTTGTCTCAGTTTAGTGCATCACTTATCTCACATCCGCTTTAACATTAGAAGTTCATTTGTCTTGACTCTCGAAATAAAGCATCAATTTCTCTATGTTTGTTACTGCTTGTGTGTGGGTCATAACAGCAGTGAGCTTCTGCTGTCTCAGTTCAGTGTATCACTTATCTCACATCCGCTTTAATATTAGAAGTTCATTTGTCTTGACTCTCGAAATAAAGCATCAATTTCTCTATGTTTGTTACTGCTTGTGTGTGGGTCATAACAGCAGTGAGCTTCTGTTGTCTCAGTTTAGTGTATCACTTATCTCATATCCGCTTTAACATTAGAAGCTCATTTGTCTTGACTCTCGAAATAAAGCATCAATTTCTCTATGTTTGTTACTGCTTGTGTGTGGGTCATAACAGCAGTGAGCTTCTGTTGTCTCAGTTTAGTGTATCACTTATCTCACATCCGCTTTAACATTAGAAGCTCATTTGTCTTGACTCTCGAAATAAAGCATCAATTTCTCTATGTTTGTTACTGCTTGTGTGTGGGTCATAAGCACAGCTGGTTCATCAACACTGTCTGAATCTAAATACTCTTCAGTTTTGCTAACACTGCATGATGCAATAATGCCCTCTTCCGTAATCGGTTTATAACCTCCATCATTGCCAATGTCTTCATCAACATCAGAACAGACATCCATATTTTTAAAAATATCTATCAAATCATCATCCACGCTTATTTTTTCTTCCTCTTCGAACATGTTTTCTGGCAAGTCACACACATCAGGCCAAAACTTAAAACTTTCTCTTCCAACCTAGTCCCAAGCAGGTGGCGTGAGTACAATGAATTCGCACGCTGGCAGGAGAATTCTAGTAATGTACCTACCAGAATATCAATTTATCGTCTTAAAACTAGTCTTCATTTACTACGCTAAACAATGTGATTCCTTTTTCAACACTCGTCCGGGCTAAAGACGTTTTATTGTACTTCCAATATCCAAAACAGTTGCTGTACCTACAACAACTTTACGCTTCTAGGATATAAAGTTTCATTATTCTGTAAGGTATTTAATTAAAAGCAGAGATATCTCAACTTGTGCACAAAGGACATTAGCTGTGTTGTATCACGTTTCCAGAAAGCTCTGTTGCTTGTGCCAAAGTTCCGCTGCTGGCAATTTTAATAACTTGGTCATATTTGAAAACGTAACGCGTTAACTGAGCGCAATAACGCCAGTTTATGGCTCATAACGTCCCTGCAACTACATTGTCAAATAGCAACTGCGATATTAAATGCCATAAAATGCATCTATGGCAAGACAAAACACTGTAGCACACAGTCACTTGTTTTTCTCTACACACCTTTCTGTTTATTGTTAATTCAGATAAACGCCTAATATTCATTTCCTTGTACATGGGTCCTTATATTTGCAGTACGAGTCACCAAATAATGGCATTGAAATTTTATCATCTCGGGGGGGGGGGGAGGGGGGGAGGGGGCAAGGAAGAGAAGCTTGCCACTCAAAATTCAAACCAATAAAAACCGATCTCGGAAATGCTTGTCACCCCTACAAGAAAGTGTTAACAATACTTTTCCTTCATGTATTTGACAGTACTGCGTCTTAACGCAGGGGGCTGGAGCGTGCTGCTATGGTTCCCGGTCACGGAAAGTACGCGGGATACATCCCATTAATGGAAAGTGCGGATATAAGTCCAGAAATAGTGAGAAGCAGCGATAGACAACGGTCTGGCTGGCAACTCGTCCCTCTATCGGTTCCATAATCTTACGCTTAGCTTACGTAGCTATCGTTCATATGCACACAAATTACATGCGTTCTACGGAAGAAGGCGGTTGCTACAGTGAAACAAAATAGTGATATTTCAACGATTTGTGAATATAGTTTCTATTTTAATTATGCCATATTTGTATATTGTCTGTAATGGACACAAAACCAATTGTTGTTTCATTAAAATATTTAAAAATACCGAGGATATGAATGTGTATTTATGAAGCATTTTTACACCATGAATCTCATTTACTAATGTAATGCATTGTGTACAGAAATTTTAGTCTTGCAGCAACAATATCGCTTCTTTCAAGCAGAAATTTGCGACTATCATTTGTTCTCCTATGTTTGAGTCCAAGAGATTTCAAAATATTATACACAGAAGATACAGAATCCGTAAATTCTATTTTCCTCCTCATTAAATTGGCCAGTCTTTTGGCAGTTGGATATTCACCCTTCTCATATAAATCATAAATTGTTCTACGTAAAACAACATTTTTGAAAATTGTCTAAGTTGGTAGCACGTTTTTAGCTACTCGATGTTTCCCTGGAGATGTAAATATGGAAACTCTGCTAATATGGTGAACTGTTTGCCTTCTTTAACAATGTTCATCACAGAATGAGCTCTCACGTGGCAAGCTTGTAACATTAATTCTCGATTCTGAGCGAAATTTGTACTTTCGAAAATGTCTTTAACTGACATCTGTTTGAAAAAAGTATACACATTAACAAGAATATTTCTAGTCCGCTTATGTAAAATCTTACGAGTTGTTTCGCAGTTACTACTAGACGCACCAGTACTAAGTTTGCTAAGCGATATATTTACTAACTTTGAAAAGCACGTGTACACTCTTAAAAGATCTGAATGCAGGGTACGAAATACAACTGCCGCATAGCACGTATGTTATTTTCTTCACTGACAGTTAATTCTTTTGTTTCTAGTCAGGCACTTTATCTTTACATATGTCCGAAACCAGATGTGGATAAAATAGCTCTGTAACATGGGAAAAACAAAATAATTCTTTAATTGTTATCTTTGGTTAGGCAAAGCGAGCTAGTATACGTGTTCAAGGCCACTGGGAAGTCGACGGGCTTAAAAAAACTATTTTTTAGTGTTAAAAATTATATAATTCTTCAGCTTTTAAATGATATATATAACATAGGGTGTCAGCCGGTATTAAAGCCCTTTAATCCATCAATTTAAAGATGACGGCGCAACGACACACCCTCTTTTTGATCTTCTGCATACACATGTCACTCACCATACTTCCAAAGCTTGAAATCTCTGAACTAACCCATTTAGAAACATGTGGTAAATTTTGATTTACGTGTTGGTCATTCTGCTTCCTGATGCTTCACTCGTTTATTTCTCTATGGTCAACTTCCAGCGTATTTAGCCGTGTTTTTGCACCCAAACCCCAAATGAAAGTTTTCATCATCTAATATGGGAAAGAATTCCAAAAACTGTGTATGTTAGGCCAAAAATTTTAAAATTGGTGTATATGATAGTGTTATTTGTTATAATGATGGATGCAGTGGTAGGCATAAAGTAATGACAAAAATGGGTATAAAGGTTGGTGAAAATATGAGGGCAGTATGTCTAAAAAAAAGGGTGTGCGTCGACTCTCAGAGGCAAAAAGAACAGCTCATTGCTTGAAGTAGAGCTACAAGTAAGAAAAGGAAAAGAAAAGATGAGGAAAACCTAACTGAGCAGGAATATGGAGCAGGCATGTTCTGAGATTGGTGCTTAATCTTTGATCATGATTTCCCAAAACCTTGATTTTTCATACACTAGCTGCATGTTTCTCAAAAACTATAAAAGATATTGATATAAAATGTTTTTTGCTAATATTCCCTGAACACATTAATCTAACTTTTATATTCATGATTTATAAAATGGAGGAAAAATAAAGTTCAGTCCTTAAAATTATCTTTTTTTAACACAACTAAATAATTTTTCATGTGCATAGTATAAACTATATGGGATTTTTATTTAGTTTAAATTGTAAAACTGTGTCGTATGTTATTTAGGAAAAAGATTGGTGCCTATAGCTTTAAATTCCATAGCTTCTTATGCTCCTTTTGCAAGGAGCTGTATGAACTTAAGGGTATGTATGACTGAAATTTCATGAAAATCTTGAAAATAACGACTTTTTTTATTTTAATTCTATAAAATAATTTAGACATTTTCGAATGTGAAAAATGCATAGTTTGCCACCGGACGCCATTTTTAAATGCTTATTTAAATGTCGGTAGCCTTTAAACTCTGTCAGAGTCACGCCCTCTTTTGCCTACATCCACATTCTTTGTCTGTTTTCCGTTCTTAAATTTTCAATTCAAGAAAAGAAAAATAAGGCTTTCAGACAAAATAGTTCCTAAAATGTTGCCAATATATCAGAGGCTGGCTTCTACAACATTACTAGAGAGGTGCAAAACAGGAAAAACACAGAATGCCAATGAATCTTTGCATCATGTCATATGGAATAAGTGCCCAAAGGAAGTTTTCATATCAAAACAGAAATTGGATCTTACTGTTATTAAAAGCATCAGTGAGTTTAACATGGGATGTCTTAAGTCATTGGAGCTGCAGCAAAATATCAGAAGTGAAAGTGTAGTAGACTCAACAAGGAAAACTTCAGTGCAGCGAGATCAGACTCGTATCCTGCAAAGCAAGAAGCGAAGTTGTGCAGAAGAAAAGCAACATCTAAAGAAGAAAAAGGTGGAAAAAGCAGCAACAGAGGAGAGGAAAAAGAAATATGAGGGTCCAACCTATCAGCCTGGTGGATTTTAATGTGAGTTATGCAATCAAATCTTTAATCGCTGTTTTCTCAATGTTCATATTTTCAGCAATTTTCTTCCTGTAAAATGCTCCTTGCGATGCAGTTTTTGTACTACATTCATGAAATTTCCTACACAGGTTCAGAATATCATGACGAATGGAAATTGCCCTAGGTTTTATTGTGAAATGTATATAAGCATATATTTTTAATTTTCAAACACAAAACTTACAGTTTTTTAGACAAAAAAAAAAAGAATATTTGTAAATTAAAAAAAAAATTGTGACCTAAACTAAAGGAGACACAGAAAAACCCAGAGCAATTTCAAAAAGTATGTGTATTATGAACATAGGGTTAAAATATTAGACCAAATTCAAAATATTTTGTCGCAATGGACTTTTTAGTGACGTAACAAAAAACATACAAAATTTATCATTATTTCTAAACTGCTGGAGAAAAATGGTTTAAATTTAGGTTGTAACATGTTTACATTATACTACACCTATGGTGTAAATTTAAAAAAGCTAAGATTATTAGTTCAGAATTTGAAAATTTCAGTCATACATACCCTTAGTGTAAATATTATACAGTCGCTAAATGCACACATCCTTATACTATAATCATACCAAATTTCAACTTCTTGCAATGTTTAGTTTTTTGTATATTTATATTCCAATATTGATAAAAAACTATCCCTGTCTGGGTAAAAATAACACCCCAGTGTCCTTAACTGTACAACGTTGCACGTACCTTAATGGCTAGTAGCGATAGAACAGCCACGCCTAGTCTCACCTTATGTTCATTCCTATTTTGTAGCTACCATAAACACCGCCTGGTCCTTACTGCATTCAAGCATCTCCATTGACCTGTTCCTTTCTAATTAGTAACTCTCCAGCTCTGTTTTCCTTCTCTATATGTCCAAGATTAGATATTTTACCAAAGACTGAGCCACTTTTCCTTTCAGCTCTGCAAACAGCAGAGATTCGAATCACAGACAGTTGAGAAGTGTTTATTTTCCACGCAGACATCTTTCTCTGTAGCAAGTTGTACTCGAGAAACTTCTGGGACGATAAGGAAAGCTTTTCATGAATAACTCATCAAGCAAATGGATTCAGAGAGAATCCCAATATCACACTGTCCTACAAAGGAATGTTACTTCCAGAATTTCTGCTTTTTATGTTTTAAGGGGTAACAATGTGCTATTTCAGATGTTTCGGTTAAAAATATAAACAAATTGTTGGTGATAAAAAGACATCACACTTGAAACTGCATATTTGGGAAGCTCAAAGCGCCAAGCAATTGTCTAGTAAATGAAAACTGATTTTTTCAACTTCAGCTGTTTTACTGCTTTAACTCAATTCAAAACCTATCTTCTCAAACAATATTAGTTATAAGGCTGAAAATATTTCACATTGCACTTCAGAATTTCGGCAACAGAATGCCCCATTCAAATGTTGATATCAGTCATAGTATATTTAAAACAGTAACTAGCATAACTACCTTAGCTTTGTTTTTAGACGTTTTAATACTGTCAGCTCGCACGCTTTTTTCTAATGAAAAGCTATCCCTTATATGAAAAACTGTCCTTGATGCTGAATATGCGAGGGCTGATAAAAAAAGACAGACTCATATTTTCCTATAGCCTCAGTGATAGTTTCGTATCTGTAACATAAATATTTTAAAAGAGCGGGTTTTTATGTATAATGTCGTAGGCGGCATCTCGTATTGGTAGGTTGGTAATAATGATATGTGCATTTCGCATACCAGACAATGGATGTGACGCGAGAGGAGCAGTACAGCTTAATCAAATGTTATCGTTTAAACCATACAGCCACCGAAACTTATGAAAAACTGATTACTCAAAACTTTGTTCACGTTGGGTACCAAGAATGTTAACCGCCCAAAACAAAGAAACAAGGAAAACAATAGCCTCCGAACACTTGCAGTGCTTCAATTTGGAGGGGGGAAGAGTTTCTGGAAAAAATTGTTAAAGTCTGTTTAGCCAACGTGTGTGCAGTTCCCAGTCAAAGGGACCTCAAAGGACCTGACCTCCCCGCCCACTAATGACCGTCATAAATCTATCTCCACACTTCAGAAATGGAACACTGTCGTTGAGGACCAATAGCAACCCTGATTTTCTCGAAGTGACAGTTGCATGTCTACTCCACGTGGAGTCTCAGTTGCCAAAGTTTCAACTTACAGTTGTTCTGTTTCATTACGTGCAGAAATTAGTTGTGTGTCACGATGTGGAGATCGTGGGAGGGAAATGCAGTGGTAAATGCAAATGAAGTAGTAGATAACGTTCAGTCAAGTGCAAATAATCAAAGTAAGGACAATAGTGTGAATGAATTGGAAAGTGTTGCTGGGCCGAGTTATGTTAGGGGAGAAGCCTCAAAAAACAAAGTTATAACGGGAACTGTTTCTAAACAAAGTCAAGCGCTTGTTTTGAACACATATAAATATGTGGTGAAAAATAATCTTGGTAAAGGGTCATGTAGTGAAACTGCAAAAATTCTGGGTATTCACAGAGATACGGTTAGAAAAATTGTGACGAAAGGAATTCCAAAGACGCCGACAAAGTGTGGAAACAAAAAAAAAAAAACAAAAAAAAAAAAAAAAAAAAAAGTTTCTCTAAGGTGGATAATTTCACATGCGATTTAATTCGCCGAGAAATTTATAATTTCTATCCAAAAGGGAGAGCGCCCACCTTAGATGAATTGGTTGCACATTTGCAAGAAATTTGTGATTTTCCTTATGGACGCTGCACTTTGCGCGATCTTCTAAAGGAGCTGGGTTTCAAATACCGCACTTTTAATAAGAGAAGGGCTATTATAGAATCCAGCAGAATTATAGCTTGGCGATATATATACTTGTCACAGCTAAGGAAGTTTCGCAGTAATGGACACAAGATAATTTATTTAGACGAAACCTGGTACTATACCCATGACGTATCGAGAAAAGAGTGAGACGACGGTTCGTGTGCTTGCACCTTACCTGCTCCTGTGTCGAGGGGTAAAAGGATTATAGTGTTTCAGGCTGGGAGTGCCGAGGGATGGGTAAAAGACTGCCTCTTCTTATCGGCGAAAAACATTGGTGATGCAATGGCCGACAGTCACGATGAAAGTGTTTGAAAAGTGGTTTGATGGTAGGCTTAAGACAAACCTGCCAAGAAATGAAAAATTTATAATTGTTTTGGACAATGCTAGCTATCATTCGCGTTTAAAATATAGAACACCTACATTGTCGATGAACTTAAAAGATATAGTCGAATACATGAGGGTTCATAATACTGAAATACCCGAACCTCTGCCTATTAAAGCTGTACTCCTGGCAGAAATTAAAAAGGCAAATGTGGGCAAGGATTACGTGATTGACGACATCGCTCGTAAATATGGGCACGAAGTTTTAAGGTTGCCGCCGTATCACTGCTGCTTCAACCCCATAGAAATGGTGTGGTCGAAACTGAAGAGAGAAGTGCGCAAGAGAAATGCAACACCTTCACTCAGCGAAAGCGTTTGCAACTTGTTGAGAAGCTGTGTAGAAGGGATCGATGCAGAACTGTGGAAAAATTGTGTGCAGCATGTAAAGAAAGTAGAGGAAAAATACATTAGTCGGGATCAGCAATCTAACGATAGCATCATTACCGCTGACTCTGAGAGTGATGGAGAATCGGAATGAGGCACTTATATCTATGTGAGTTAATAGCACTGATTTAATAATTACGAAAATGCCTACATGCTAAGTAGAAAATTTAACAATAGTGGTGGAGTGGTGGTGGTAATAGTAGTAGTAGTAGTAGTAGTAGTAGTAGTAGTAGTAGTAGTAGTAATAGTAACAATGGCAACAATGGCAATAATAGGAATACAATATTTTCCAAGTGTCTTATTTTGATTCTCGTAAAAACCCAGTCTTTTCACAATGTGAAGTGCACGTGTTGTTTAGACAGAGAAAGAGACTCTAGAAAAAGACGGTGATGTTAAAATGTTGCAACCTTGTAGAAAGGACCGTCAGGAGGAGGGTCCATGTTGTAAAACGATTATGAGGGTTTGTCAAAGAAAGCAGCCGCCGTGCACTTGCGTTGAGTAGACAGACTTTACTGGAGACGAAACGTGGGTTAATTTTTTTGAACCTGAATCAAAGAGGCAGTCAATGGAATGACATCACACAACGTCACCGAAGAAAAACAAAATTCGAAACTCAGCGGTCGGCAGGGAAAGTTATGGCGACAGTGTTTTGGGATGCAGAGGGTGTGCTTATGATTGATTTTTTGGAGCAGGGATGCACAATAAATTCTGTCCAATACGTCAGAACTCTCAAAAAGCTGAAAGCATGTCTTTGCCGAGTTCGCCCAACAAAAACCATGGCGGATGTTCTTCTTTTGCATGACAATGCAAGACCACACACCAGACGTTACATCACTGCAGAAATTGAGAAATTGGGATGGCAAGTCTTACAGCCCTGACCTGGCATCATCAGACTTCCATCTGTTCGGGCCACTAAAGGCAGCTCATCGTGGGATTCATTTTGAAGATGAGGAGGCTGTGAAAACGTCCGTGCGTCAATGGCTTAGGAAGCAAGACCGTGTGTTTTACACACTGGAATACATGCCCTAGTTAAAAGGTGGACCAAAACTGTGGAAAAGGACGGAGATTATATTGAATAGTGACTAATTAATCGTCAATGTTGTAGTTTTCATGCTATGTGAATTGGATTCAATTTTCTTGGCAGTTAAGAGAGAAAAAGAATAGGAGGCATTACTTTTTGACCCACCGTCGTATGTTCTGCATATTTCCGAATACAGAAGTGCACATCGGAAATAATTTGAGCAAACCGGCGGTTAGCTGGAATTGAAAGTGAATTTAGAGCCTTAGTTAAACTGGACCTCGAAATTAAAAAGGACGGACAGCCACCGTTCTCTTTGCGAGGTCGCAAAGCCAATCATTCATGTACTAGAGTGACAGGAGAGTGACAGCTGCAAATTAAGTCTTGCCCTTTGTACCGAGGTAACATGCAGCAATATAGCGAGGAAGCTCCACTTTCACCCTTGTAAATATCCTTTCTTTGTGGCAATTAAACACGTACGTCGCCACTTTGCGCTGATTCACTTTTATTGTGATGCTAATACAACTGTAATGTCAGGTATACAAGTTGTACCAGTTTCATAAGTCCCCGTGTTTCAAAACAAATGATGTTGCTAAGGGAAGTTTGTTATCGTGTACTGTCATTTGTTACAGCTCGTCAAAGTAAATTTGGTTTGATTTATAAGTTAGTTTGCATTTTACAGACATTTCAGTATGTTGTTAAATGTGTATTCACTAAAATGGAAAAAGTGCAGTATCGTTCAATGATTCGTCTTTTACATTCAGATGGGAAAGCGAAATTGGAGGCTGCTTATGAACACCTTTTGCCTTCTTACCCAGCAAGTCATTCAAAAAGCCCACGATATGATTCTCGCTGACTGTCGAACGAAAGTTCGCGCCAGAGGCCATATACTAAGTCCAACGAGAGAATAAAGTACCGGTATCACTCCGCGTCCACATACCTTCGGTATGACAGTAGTTACCACTTCGTTAAGTACGACGGCTGTTCAATAAAGAATGATCACTTTTTTTGGCAGCGTACCTTTACTCATCCTCATAATTTTGATGGTTCGTCTCAAAATAGTCTCCCCTGAATATGATGTACTTGTCCCAGCGTTTCTGCCAGTCTTCAAAGACATGCTGGAAACCAGTTTTTGAGAGATCCTTCAAAATCGCCTCCGCAGCCTTCACCACTGCTTCTGTTGATGCATAATGCCTCCCACGAAGGCGTTTCTTCAAGTTAGGGAATAGAAAAAAGTCACATGTGGCTAAATCCGGACTATAGAGAGGGTGAGGGATGTACTTCACGTTGATTTTTGCAAGCTATTCATCAACATTGGCAATATGCGGCCGCGCATTATCGTGGTGCAGCATCCAGCCTGCTTCACGGAAATGTGGTCTTTTACGCCTGATATGAACTTGCAATGTTTTCAGGACATCCCTGTAGTATTGTCCAGTTACTGATGTGTGTGCAGGTACAACATGCTGATAAACCATTCCATGAATATCAAAGAATGAGATGACCATAACTTTCCCAGCAGAAGCAACCACTTTTGCTTTGTGATGAAGGAGATTTCCACACTGAGTTTTGCTGTTTGCTCTCAGGATCAAAATGATGTAGCCAAGTTTCATCAGCAGTGATTACGTTTTGAAGGAAACTCCGGATCTTCCTGTAACATCAACTTTAACTGCATGCAGACCTGCATGCGAATGTCCTTTTGTTCAGGAATCAACAGTCTTGAGGCCATCGCGCTCAAACACGTCTCATATGTAATGTTTCTGTCACCAACGTGTGGCTGGCACCCAATGAATTGTTCAGTATTTCAGAAAGTGATCTTAAGATAATTCGTCGACCCTCTCTCACAAAGGCAGCAGCAGTGTTATGTGTTTTACCATAAGAGCAGTAACTAGAGCACCGGGTCCAACTTCCTTTGATTGTCTCCCCTCTTTAAACATTTTAAACCACCTTCGAGCTATGCTGTAGGGAAGAACAGACTCTCCATAGGGCTCCTGTAACATTGTATAGGCCTCAACTGAAGATTTGTTGAGACGAAAGCAAAATTTCAAGGCCACAATTTGTTCCTCGCGTGTTACCTCCATTGCAGCGGTAGGCGATACTGAACATGTCTGAACTTGCCTGGTTCTGACAGGCGGGAACCAGGAGTACCAACAATGAAACTACTACGACGTGTTTGTTTCACATTAAGCTATCAGAATATAAACAGATTAAGTTTTAGTGCGAAAAATGATGACCGTTCTTTATTGAACAGCCCTCGTAAAAATTAATATGTATTAATAATATGAATATACATTTTCAACACAAAAACACGTATTTATTCAAGCCAACCGCTTAATCGCTTCGTTAAGTATAATATTAATATCAATTTTCGACACTAAAGGCACATTTTTCGAGCTAAGTATCACGCGGCACAATATTAACTGCTACTTACGTATTTTCGTTCTCTTTATCACGAGACTTGACCATTGCCAGCAATTCCGCCTTAACATGACCTTCGTGGAAAATTATATTTTAACTCTGTAGCCATGTTATGATGTCACTTCTTTGTTGTCCGTTCTAACCTCACACTGTAGTAGGGGACATTGTCCATCACAATAAAGATATTCGGTTGTAATTTGTGGAGAACCTTGATTTAAAAACGTCGCCATTCATTTGTTCATGATAATCTTCCGTTGCTTTGGAGACGAACACAATCTCGCTACCCTCGACAAAGCCATCATCACTTCCTATGTGCAAAACTATAAGACGCTTACCCCTCCCCGTAGCATTTCTAAGTCCTACACTTAAACCAGATCGAAATGTATGTTGTTTTATTTCACTGTGGTGTCAGTCCATACTTTACTTGCCATGTTTCCCTCGTTAACCCACGTCTCGTCTAAATAATAAACTTTCCGCGCTTTACGGAGTTCCTTCAATATACGCGCGCAGCATGATTTACTTTAATTACAAACTAACTTAACTATCTATTATTATGTGTGTCTTATAGTTGAAATATGCTTAGTACAGACTTGTGCGCTTTAGCAAAACGTACTCAATATTCCACATCTCAGTAGCAGTACTTTATCAAGGGGCTATTTACACGGCGAAAGCATCATGGGAATTGTGAAGAAGGCGCGCTACGATCAACGGTCACGTGGTTTTGTTTACATCTACTTTATTCTCTCGCTGCAGGCAGTATAGGTGTATCGACGGGAACTAAAACCCATATTTTGCATGATAAGTTGCAGATGCAAAAGCTGTCACCCCGAGGGCGCCGCGTTTGGTCACATTGGACAACAAACGGGTGCGGTTTTTAACTTCGAAGCTGTTTAAGCGAAATTTGAAGGACTTTTAGCGTCAAATTGTCACTGTCGATGAGACCTGGGTTCATCATTATACTCCGGAAACCAAACAACAATCAAAACAATGGATTTCTTCCAAAAAATGTGCTCCAAAGCTATCCGCTATCGTCAGATGACATTTCTTCAGTAAATCTGTAGATCGTAGGCTCATTTGGTTGAACACATACATGTCATATGCTTGGAATAACCAAAGAGTTTGGTAGTAGAGTACCGCGGGCCAATTCCGGCCGAAATAAACAAATTGGTTTACTGCCCAACAATGACTTACGTGCCAGTTCATTGCCAAGCTTGGTGTTTGTGCGACTTGAGGTTGTAGGCTGCTGTTTCAGTAGCATTAACAGAAGAAGATTACAAGGCAAGTAGCTTATGTCGTGTTTTTTATTCTTTTGCCTTGAATAACAAATGCCGTTTGTAACTTAGGGTCTAGTGTCTGCAGATAGAGAGATTTTTCATTGAAAATCAGTGTCAGTGTAGGTTATAGTTTGGGTTACGTCCATGCATAGCAGATGGCGCTCTCACAGGGTGCGCAATGTCAAAACTTCAACATTTGGGGCTATTCCACCCAAGGTAAGAGGGGCTATTCTCGCCCAGTTATAATATAGGTTTTGTTGTACTCTTTTATCCTAATTGTTTCTTATACAACTATTGCTGAATTTTATTTGATCGTTTCAGATGGTACACATATAAACGAAGGAAGTTGGAACAAAACTGGGCGAGGGCGACATTGCTCGTGCTGTTAGGAGCGTATTAAACGGCGATGTAAGTATGAGAGAAGCAGTGGGCCTTTTCAGAGTGCGTTACTCTACACTCAAGGATAGTGTTCGTGTACATCACCGTCAAGAAGCATAAGCAGGAGTGTACAAATCTGTTGGTCACTCTACAGTGTTCAGTTTGGAGGAGAAAGAAGTGGCAGTAGGAGGCTTTGGATGTACACCGGAGCAGAAAGAAAGAAAAACGTGGTTCTATTGTAACACTAAATTGTGGGAGTAGTGAGTCAACTGATGACGACTTGGTTCCAGTCCAAAGAGAATACAGTGATGAGGAAGATGCACCACGTAGATTTTGTGGGTTAACGTTTTACTCTCCGAAATCAGCAGTCAAAGGAGACTGGATTAAATGCCAGAAATGTGGACCATGGCTTTAACGATGTGTGCGTTGGTGCAGTTGGCAAGAAAAACTTCATTTGTGGCAAATGCATTTAATTAAAATACAAAAGTACTGTAAGCGGTAATAGTCCCAGAGTCGGGCGGAGTAGTCCCGTTAATTCTGAGATTTCCTTTTTGTGTAACATTCACTGTTTTATTTGATTATAAGTAAAATATGCATGTTTATAACATCTGTACGCTTTAAGGCATTAATAAAGATTGTTTTGCTCTATTTTAACATAAAAATTGTGTTTTATTTGTTTTATAGCACCACAAATTTGAAATGAGTGGAATAGCCCCGCTCTACCATATATATTCTCTATAATGTGAGCAATTAAAATTGGTCTTTCCGTTTTAGAATGTAAATGTCAACTCATGTTTTCAAGCATTTGCTACAGTATTAGTTTATGGTGTACCGGCACATTTACCACCCCTCAGGACGAAGGAATAAACTGAACGAACCACACGGGTCGCTAACAGGTACCGGCACTTCAAGAGCTGCAATGGACGACCCGTTCCGCTTGTGCCCCGGACAGCAGTACTCTTTCTTTCACCACGCATCCTGGGCATATGTCCAGTACAATCCTACGCCAGGAAGCCTAGAAACAATAAAAGGGCAAAGAGGAAATGCAAAACGTGGTAGATAGTGGACAGCAATCGAACCCTGGAGCATTATCGCTCCTGCTTGGTGAGTCCAGCCGCTATCAATGACGCGTGGTGTTATTTCGGGCGTTTTGGGGTCAAGGAATGCACATCTGGGACGTGGTGGCCAAGGTTGCTGCCGATTCTCGTGGGCCTTCAGTATCTACTACTAATATCGTGGTATACATCAGAACAGTCCACTTTATGACGACAGTTTATCACACATTTGTTAGGATACTGAAACATAGGCAAATATTTAAACGATAAACACCTTGGAAGTAGCTGACGACTAATAAATTCTATTACTACTTTAACAAAATGCAAAATGCATTTTTATCTATTTTAAGTATATAGAATTCATTCCCAATTAAGATTACATCAGCAGTTACTATCAGAAAAACTTACGACGTACCTTTTTTTCTCATGAAATTATCCAAATATTAATCTAAATGGCTAAGACGCATGTTTGGGAAAGCAAACATTATTTACGGGACCTGCGAGGTAAATTGGTGTTTATTAGCGAGGCGTTAAACATCAAACTACGGTAGGTATTTCTATTGGTTAATTAAGAAAAAACCTATTTGAACTATGAATTACAAAAATATTAGAAATTGTTCTGTAAAAGATTCAGATTCTATATTCTTACTACGCGTACGATGATATTGTAGGCTTTGTATAGCGAAGAACCATAACTATGATGATACAAAAATAACAAATGCTAAACTGTATGTCAAAATGAGCGAATCAGGCAACGAAAGTTTTTACATGGAGGAATTCGAGAAAGAGTTCGAATTGCTAATCTTAGTTTGCTGCTATTAATGTCATCTGCAATTTATTACAAAGAACATTTATGCTTTAATAAACAGTGCAGTTCAAAATGTGCTACCAATATTTGCAAGGAAATGATTTTAGTGAACATTGGACTAAGCCATCTAAGAGGTAATCGATAGTCAAATGTCTTTGACACTATATTAAAGGAGGCGATGTGTTTTTTTCTCGTAAATGTTAACTTTATTCTTCTGTTTAACCTGCTATATTGACTCTGGTAGAGATAATTCGACTCTTTACAGAGATTATTCATGTCTAACAGTAAAGACCTACTTTTCAATGACGAAAGTATCGCGTAAATATGTGATTTTTCTAATGAAAGTGGATAAAAATCTATTCAAAGCATGTATTCCCATTTAAATTCACATATGCAGTTTCAGGATAGAGTACCATTTGCATTATACTTTAAAACATAACTTCTGTATTGTGAAGTTCGCACAAAAACCCAGAAATAAACTAAGTTTTCAAGGCTGGTAGTTAATGAAGTTAAGTTCGAGGATGCGCGCTGTTTTTCCTTGCAGTTCGCTTTCAATTATGATTTACTCGAGGTCGTGTTTTGATGTGTCAAGTCATCGTAACTACGTCAGTGTTATTTTCATGGCTATCAACACGGCGCAAGTTTGGAAAATGGGGAAACATCGTTCCATACTGACACTTCTGGAGAAACAGAGAAGGTGTGGCTCCTGATAAAAGGCATTTCTAAAAATAAGTCCCGGGAACAGCATCATTAAAACAACAAAACTGGCACAATCTATCCATACAATCACTTCTCCTTAATTTGATGATAATTGTGATACAACGTGTTATTTGCATGTTTCCTTGTAGGTTCAACGGAATCGGGAACATACAGCAGGCTTTAACCTGTGTCCCATGTAAGTTTTCTTTATAGGGAACATGCTTCCCGAGGTCGTGGGTTCAAATCTTGGAAGGTTGAATCTATTGGGGTGTAAAATCCTTTCTCAACAAACCATAAAGACATTGCAACATTATATTTTATCTTTGGTGCTTGGAAGGGAGGTAACGTCTATGATCACGGCACGTAAAAGAACCTCAAGCATGGCAAAGAGTCCTCTGAACCAAATTAAGCTCTCCTCATGCCCAACAAAATGGGACGTGAGAAGCATATTAGCTACAAGATTACATATATAAAACCTCAACTTATTTTTATTCGCTTTGCATGGAGAAAGAGTTGTTTCTGTTTGGCTCCGAACATAGTTATTCTTTGTATTCTTGATATTCATACTATTTTATAGCTTCGTTAAAGATTTGAAACGTCAAAATGTGTTAAAATGCTTGTATTATGATTGTGGAAGAGTATAATCAGGGAGTAAAACGATAAATAAAATATATAGTAGGCTTTGGACTTGGAAAAGGAACAGTTACTAAGGAAACGAAAGATGGACGCTTAGAGGAAACAAATTGACAGTCTAGGGAGTGGACGTGTGGAAGAATTGTTTAAAAAATATATGTTGTGTGTAATACTAATTAATAAGTTTTGTTGAAGTAAATTATCTACAGGAAACAATTTGCGTCTTTGTTTTAGTAAATTCATTCTAAAAGAATGCATTAATCCACATTAATCCGAGACCACAATCTTACGCATCGATTGAGTATAAGCTGGAATAAACAAAATAATAATGGATATAAGTAAATTATACGTAGAAGATTTTAAAATTTAATCAATCACTCTTTATAAGAAATCATTTTAAATTTTCTACGCATAAACATTTCAACAAGCAACTTAGAACATTTTATTTGAATGGCCAAGGAGAAAAGAAAACAATAACTACTCCCAATTCCAGAAAACTATGAAGTACTTCAAAATGCAAACCAATCAGAGAATTTCTCGGAAATTATTAACTTGACATAAATGTGTCCTTTTACCATTACATCTTTGTGCTGTTGGAATTTGTTTATATATTACGGTTAACCATTATGAAAAGTAACTCTGAATGAAGACTTGGGAGGCTACAACCAGAAAAGTCAAGATAGGTATTTCATTTGTCATCAAGATCTCTTTAACATAGAAATTTTTAATAGACCACAATAATGTTTTAGTCATTTCTGACAAAGACAAAAGTTTCAGAAGACTTTCCATGTAGAGGGTAATTTAGAACAGGGAAATCCTTGAAAAGTGTAGAACCTAAAAATAAAGGAAGGTGTTTAGTGCACTTTCCTTTGTTTTAGTTACACTGACACACGCATTCAAACGCAACGTTTTCTAAAAGTGCTCCCTTTTCGATTCAAGGACATGAAGACGTGTATTTTCGGGGAAATCTCGGTATGAAACAAACACGGCATGGAAATATGTTGAAATATTGATATTAGGTGGAAAACCATCTGATCTAGTAGACATTAGATACAGCAAAAGACTGAAATATTGGTGCAAGAAGACCAATAGTGCACATATACCAGTTTTTTGATCAGATTATCATTTCAACCAGAAAACCAATTTAGAAACTTTATACGTTCTTTGGGGGAGGGGTGAGAGTGAAAGATCAATAAAATATAATGCGAGCTGGGTCAGTCTCATTTACGAGGGAAGGATTTAAAAGGATTTGTTGAAAGCAGAAGAGAGAGACGATGGCCAGGCACCTGCTACATCTTGTGCACTCGGTCGTCCGCCCAACACGTAACTGCAACACTCTCGCTTGTTTTGAAAAACAATAAAATGCGCATGACTTAAAGCAGAGTACCTGTGAAAGCTTTATACAGAGTACAGAATGTCTACCTAAGGAAGTGCCATTAAATACCAAAGATAGCGAAGATAGCGTCCTTCATTAAATAGCTTGGCTATTAATATACAAGAAGACAGAACACTTTTCGCATTTTCAGATCCTCATGCAGGATTGTGTGCCCAGATCCCACGGAAATGCCAATTTTGGAGGCGATGTCTGCCACGCTCAATCGGCGATCCTCCAAAACAACGTTCTCCACTCGCTGGATCATGTCGTCAAGCCGTGATTGTCTTGTTTTGTTGTCACACGATGTTCTGCCTTCATTTTACTGTCACACCCAGAAAGGCACATTAGACACATCCATGGTACCATCACCCCATGCCTCACTCAACTGTCTTGGTTTGTTGTCACACGATGTTCTGTCTTCATTGAACTGTCGTACCCAGGAACACACATTAGACACATCCATGGTACCATCACCACATGCCTCACTCAAATGTCTTGGTTTGTTGTCACACGATGTTCTGTCTTCATTGAACTGTCACACCCAGGAACGTACATTAGACACATCCATGGTACCATCACCACATGCCTCACTCAACTGTCTTGGTTTGTTGTCACACGATGTTCTGTCTTCATTGAACTGTCACACCCAGGAACGCACATTAGACACATCCATGGTACCATCACCACATGCCTCACTTAACTGTCTTGGTTTGTTGTCACTCGATGTTCTGTCTTAATTGAACTGTCGCACCCAGGAAAGCACATTAGACACATCCATGGTACCATCACCACATGCCTCACTTAACTGTCTTGGTTTGTTGTCACACGATGTTCTGCCTTAATTGAACTGTCGCACCCAGGAACGTACATTAGACACAACCATGGTACCATCACCACATGCCTCACTTAACTGTCTTGGTTTGTTGTCACACGATGTTCTGCCTTCATTGAACTGTCGCACCCAGGAAGGCACATTAGACACATTCATGGTACCATCACCACATGCCTCACTCAACTGTCTTGGTTTGTTGTCACACGATGTTCTGCCTTCATTGAACTGTCGCACCCAGGAAGGCACATTAGACACATCCATGGTACCATCACCACATGCCTCACTCAACTGTCTTGGTTTGTTGTCACACGATGTTCTGCCTTCATTGAACTGTCGCACTCAGGAACGCACATTAGACACATTCATGGTACCATCACCACATGCCTCACTCAACTAGCGATGAATTTCAATAGATGTCACACCACGAAAATGGAGAAAACGAATGATTATACGCTGTTCTTGCAATGAAAAATCGCCATTTTAAGTATAAAAAACAGTCCTAACTCTCGTCGCTGCCACTAGAGTTCTATGCATTGCATAGTGCTGCCATCTCTATCGCGCATTTACAAAGAGTCCACTTTTTTTTTTAACCAGAAGATCGTATCTGGTCCCAGTCCTGAAAGACAAAATAGATGTTATAACTTGAACGCATCTAGTACTGCACTGGATTACTAGAAAACAAATTCAACATTTCCAAAAGTAAACAAAAAATTATCCGCTAAATATTTGTGTATTCCACTTGCAACTGTTTTCTCTGAAAGGCTATTTAGTACAGCAGGACTCATATGTGACAGAAAAAGAAGTAGACTTGACACCGAAACAGTGAATATGCTAGTATTTTTGAACAAACACTTAGAAAAGTGGACTGTTTTGCTTTTAAATGTCTAATGTAGAGTTTAAAAATAGGAACACTGATGGTATTAGGTTTTGTTTCATTAAATATATGCACCTAGTTAATTTTATTGGCATTCCACAATTCTGTCAACATTCTGTTGACGGTATCGAGTATCGAAGATTCGGATATCGTGGAAAATATTGTGTATCGATATCGAGAATCGATAAAAGCTACTATACTCTTTATTATTGAACTATCAAATACTTCTTACTTTTTTTCAAGCGCTGCATCGTTATTCGTTTTTCCCCTAGTGGCCATGCAAGGAGAACGGAATTTCAAAGGTAAATATTTTAAAGACAAATGTGCACAGAAAGCCGTGTGATACATCAGGTTTGTATAGAATGACAGTTAATTCTCTATAACTCTCCAAAGTGCAGTAATTATCAAAACGTTTCCTTCAATCCTCAATACATTCCTATTTACTGCTTCTGAAATATAAAGCCTTAGTTACGAGCGATATTCAATTGTCCTTTTCGGGTCAAATGAGTAATTACTGCGATATTTGAGCAACATAACACGATAAAAACTTGCAGAAACACAATTATCCCCCAAACAATACCGAAAATAGCTTTTTATGCAATTATTTACAGTCCAACGGGCAATTTCAGTTCCGCTAATTAAATTTCGAACAGTCTATATCGTTTTAAAATCCCCTTTTCATACAACTATTTCTGTAGCTGCATTAATTACGTTCCTTCATGTTTACCAACTGTGTAATATCGAACTATCGTCAACGTCACTTCCTTTGATAACAGCAGGCCAATTCCAGCTGCTTGTGCGCGATCATTTCCTTTCTACGTCTTTCCAATTACATTTACACAAAAGGAAATTTACAGCTCAGCACGTGCTTAGCTCCAAATACAAGGATCCGGGTTGAATTCCCGGCAGGAAAATGGCAACTTTCCATGATCTCTTTAGAGCGTTGGACTTTAAGTGAGGGAATAAATATATACGCCCCTAAAAGTTGTCTGACCTTCTCTATATAAATAAAACAAATTCGGGTTAATTATTTATTCTGTAATTAGGGGTGAAGTTTGAATACAACACAGTTCGAATGAAGTTAAGTTAATCTATTTAAATCTTTTTCATAAACAATATTTTCTGTCTTTCTTTTTTTGCGTGAATACATAAAGGATGGTCTTTCGAACACACACAGAACAACTGACGTACAATTGTCCATGAGAGAAATGGAAACTCCAAGTTGGTTCCCCAAACTTCCAACGACTGCCCATTGGTCATCACAAAGGCCAAACGCACGGGAAATCCTAGACGCTTAAAATTAAAAGGTAAATCCGCTGGAATCATCGGAGTACACGGGATTCTTATCCCGTTATCCTCTCCTTTGTACTTTCCATTGATTGTTGCCTCGATGACGTTATTCATTAGCTTTTTCACAGTTCGCTCGTTCCATTGTTGCACAGTCGTGCTGGGTTAATGTTACGCAATATCACAAAAGAAATATGGACAAAGGAAGAAATGCCTAATGACTGGAATGTGGGACTAATCTATCCAATACATAAAAAAGGAGACAAGGCAGAATGTGGAAATTACCGTGGGATTGTACTGCCAGATGGAACGTACAAAGTTTTTCGCACAAAATATTACTATGAGCAGTACGCTTTGAAAAAAAAAGGACTTTGCTATTACATTATTATTACATTTGAAACACTTAACGCAACTGAAGGGAATGGCCATTTCATACCTGCTCGCTTCGGAGGGCTCTGTTTTCAATTCCCGGTTCTGGAGTAGCGATATTAAGTCGGCTCTAAGAAAATTCACTTCAGACTACCCCTCAGGGGAGGGGATCGCCAAAGCGCATCTTGCTTCGCTGTAGTTCCTATCAT
Source organism: Mantis religiosa (assembly GCA_030765055.1). Taxonomy (NCBI): domain Eukaryota; kingdom Metazoa; phylum Arthropoda; class Insecta; order Mantodea; family Mantidae; genus Mantis; species Mantis religiosa. The sequence continues at coordinate 160,712,172 of CM060954.1, forward strand.
TACCACCCTCTATCGTAGGTAAAGCACACCACCCGATTTTTGTTTTCTCAATAATGTTATTCTCACGGAGACATACACACACACATGCCCGCCTCGGTGCGTAGAAGTAGCGTGTCTGCATCAGTTGTAACAGTTGTTTCGATTTATATTTAGAAAGGGTTTGAAAAATTAATAAATTTATAAAAGAAAAACAAACAATATTGTGTAAAAATATATGTAATTTTGTGATTGTCCGTAGTAATAATTGTATTACGTAATGTAGTGACGTAGTAATACATGGGTATCGATAGTAACGAAGGATTAAATAATCTTGGTGTAGAAACCGAAAGAAAAGTCATCTTTCTTTCTGGAACGCCGAAGAGATCGGACGCTTTTTAAATTGCTCGAAAATATTTAAGGGTTAGTTCAATTTGAAGTATTAGATTGATTCAGATCACAGTATAAAGTTTTGTGATAAGAATTGTAATGGATTTGATGTTAAAAGAAATAAACAAAAGATTGATTTCTTATAGAAATTCAAATTAAAAATCTTAATTATTTCTTCACTCGTTACAACTCTTGTAACTTAGAGTTGTCATTGCTCGTAAGTAAGAATATAACAGAAGAATATTAAACGCTAGCCGAGGCATAATTAAGGATTTTCCTGATAACTTTGGGGAACATCTTCATCAAGTCATAATATTTTGGACGAAGGTAAGATCGACGAAGTAAGACCAACGACGGGAAACGAGATACCAGCACGAATCTTGTTATATATGTTGCCGCAACTTTGGGGCTTCGAAACCCACAACAGAGGAATCCTGCTACATACACTGACTTCCATAAATAATCGGACAGACTTTGCATTTCGCTACGGAGTGCTCTATAAAGCAGGATAGATTATGTGTAACAATCTCAAGGTACTCCTTGTGTTAAGCAAAGATAATTTGCTATAAATATCCATTTCAGAGATTGAAAATGTGGCTAAACTAATAGCTTCCCCATTCAACCTTGTTTACATCATGAGTTTACGACACAAAAAGAATCGGACAGAACAAATGAAATGTAACACAAACGAGTAGGTGAAGTCTGCCAGTAGACAAAACAACATCGTAGAAGTACGTCAACTGTTCACCAAGAAGGCAAGCACATAGAATGGGGCCCAGAGATAAGCAGAGTACCTTATATACAATATAGATATTGGTTCTGTTAAAATCATAATTCCACGTGTTTTCCGTTTTCTTGCACATTTTCCAACGCCATGTTGTTAATAGCTCAGCTGCAAGAGAATTATTACTTATTTTGTGATAAATACTCAATCTTTTGTTGTACTGGATTAATATAGCCTTAGAAATCTTCGAAGTGAGTAACAGGTTAAAATGGCACTATACATCCACGAACATGGCCGATTTGGTTTTCATACCACCTATTCACGGAACGCCTGAGTGATACTGACCCGCGGAAAGTGTACATTTACTTTCTTGAAAGATAGCCTTTGAACAGAGACAGTCATTTATCATTATGAAAAGAAGAGAACATACCGGGAAATAGCAGAGATTGTGAATCTTAGCTAAAAGTACAGTTACTGACATAATTCACCGGTATAAGTATTAACACAATTGATCTCGAGTAAAGCCAGGGCGGCCAAAACTTCTTACCGATAGACAGAAGTCTTATGTTATGCGGAAAGTAAAACGGAATCCGCGTATAAGTGCTCCGGTAATTTGTGCTGAGATTCAGGAAGAACTGCGACTGACAGCGCTGAAACGGTCAGAAGGGCCAATGCAAAAACAAGATTTTAATGGTCGCGTAGCCAGAAAAAAAGCCATACATTTCCAGTAAGAATAAAAGGAAGCGATTACAATTTGCCAAAGACTTTGTTAACAAGACAACCTAATGATGGGACCAAGTTATTGTTTGTGACGTAAGCAAATACAACCTTGCTGGTTCCGATGGCAGGGTGGTTGTGTGGAGGAAACCAAACACGGAGCTGGAACAGCGCACAAACACGGCGGAGAGTGTAATGGTATGGGGCTGTATTTCCTCTACGAGAGTTAGAAAGTGGTGTTCATAGACACAACCATGAACAAGGAAGTCTATTACAGCAAAATTTAAGACAAAGTGCAGAAATGATGTGTATTTTGGACAACTTCTCATTTTATCAGGATAATGATCCGAAGCATACGTCCCACATTGTGTAGCTGTGGTTACTTTACAACTGTCCTCAAGTACTGCATCCACCCCCTCAGTCCCCGGATCTTAATCCCATAGAAGCAGTATGGGATAAACTGGAGAAGGCCGTGCGGAAGACCCCATCATCTCCAAGCAGCACTTGAAGGAGAGGTTGCCAGAGGAATAGAGCAAACTTTGTACAGCCTACCTGAAAAAACCTGGTTCACAGCATGCCAAATAGGTTGTGAGAAGCAGCGAAAAGAACAGATAGAGTCACATAGTACTAAAGCATATTTTGTATCACACTCAAGTTATATCCGATTACTTTTGAGGGCCAAAAAACGGCAATTTCTTTTTAATTCTTAAAAAAGCACGCATCATATAATTTTTATGTGAAATAGCATTTATTTTCTTACAAGAACAAAACCAAGTAACTGGCGATTATTATTAATTTCAATAAAATAGCACATCAAACGTTGATTTTCAATTTCAAAACTTAGTACTCTGCTTTGCCCCATTATTTATGGGAGTCTCTGTATGTCGCGACAACATGGGCCATCACGTTCAAGAGGTCCCGAGTGCAAACCTTGGTCAGGTTGAGTTATATAGATGAGGTTTTCCCTTATCGTGGAAGATTTCCGATAAACTCTTTGTTACTGGTTTCAGTTTTTAAATGGCTACTTATATTTAAATTTGTAAATACGAGTTTGTAAAAGTTACATAAAGTTTACCGAGATCACACTTTTTAAACATCCTGTACATTGATCCTGTTCGTCACAAGTTTCTCCCAGATACTTGTTTCTACCAAAAGATGTCTCTGAGGACGTCATGAATATGCAAGGATGTCAATAATTCCGACAGCTGCTAAATGAAGCAAATTACACGTCGACCGTAATTAAAACGTAGGCTGCTGCTGCTACCACATGCATATTTTTGTCCTTCACCCTTCCGGATGGATGACTTTGTCGGCGTCGATGTGGCGGCGACGGAGTGGGATTAAACCTGTAACAAAGCGCCTGCAGATCCCCCAAGAACGTCATTGTGCTCCAGCAGCATCACGTCGCCAGGGTATTCGAACCTCATATCATTAACGACAGCCGTTGATACCGAGCCATCCTGCCACATGTCCAAGTATCAAGACGATATGAAGTGTTGCTTCAATTATAAAATGTATCTTTGTACGGTGTAACGAGCTGTGCTGGTGTGAAGTATCAACAACCCTCACAGCTTGATAACACTCCTTTGTCTCGCTTGTGGTTGACATCCAATCGAAAATGTCACGAGCACACACGTTACAATGCCACGACAATCTCTAACCTACTAACAGCTTCTTCTGTAATCTTTACTTACAATGACTTCTTTAATAGTTATTTATGGGATTTGCGAGGTAAGTTAGTGTTTATTTCCAAATGTAAACATTTAACGGCCGAGCCATCGAACCTCGCTACTCCCATACGCAATTTTATCCGTTATGTAAGATAAAAACGACTTGAATTATCAAATATATTTCTCTATATTGTAGATGTCGTATGTTTGTTTTTTGTTTTCAGATAACTAAAGAAAAATTGAACATCGCACTAACCCACTTACGAGGTAATCGATAGGCAAATGTCTCTGATACTCTAATAGAGTAGGCGATGTGTTTTTGTCTCGCAAATTTTAACTTTATTCTTCTGTTTGACCTGTTATATTGACTCTGGTAGAGACAATTCGACTCTTTACAGAGATTATTCATGTCTAACAGTAAAACGCCTACTTTTCAGTAACAAAAGTATTGCGAAATTGTGTCTTTTTCTCTTTATAAATTTTTTATAAACTCGGTGTCTTGTATGTCAGTACCTTTAAAATTGTGCAATCGAGCTTAACTAACTCCCCGATGAGTTACAGACCTGAAACTTTTAAGATAGTTCTCAACTGGATTACAATGCAATACTAACCTGCTTTCAACAAAATACTTCCCCTTCGTAATTATCCTTTACAAACGAAAATGTTCCAAGTTTTGATTTTCTCAGAAATAGCTCTTTACGACTGTAAATTGCAGCACTTTTTAACATATCTTCCAGATAATGACATGCACCTACGAGGGTCGGGCTCAAAATAAAAATAAAATTGTTGTCTTTATTTCTCAGCATAATCTCCATAAAGTCATATCGCTGTTCTAATTTAATTAAACCATCTCTGTAGTCCGATTTACCATGATCCTCAAAATAGCTGTTTACCGCATCAACGACTCGTTGTTGTGAAATCTTCGTTCTTCAGGACAATTTTTGAGGTGTTAGTCACTGTGTACTAGATCTGGCGAATATGGTGAATGTTCAAGCAATTCGAACTTCAATCGCACATTTTTCCCATTGCAATGTCTGAACGATGGGCCGGAGCATTGTCGTGAAGAAACAAATGCCAAATGAGGTCTTTTTCTTTTCACCTTGTAACTAAATTGTATGTGGCGAACAAAGAGTTCTACGTTGTGGACGCCAATTTGAAGCAATAATTTAATGGCGAGCAAATAAGTCGACGAGCAATGAGGTTTCTCTCAGGGTATGCGTGGGTGTGTGTGAGAAGGATGTTTTAATAACACTGGAATGCCCGTTTCCAACTTATTTATTTACTACTTCTTCTTTGAAAACATCAAAATGAAAGTTGTCGACCAAGGGTTACCAATCTCTGTTTAGAGTTACTGACTGCAGAATGTTTATTACTCGATAAATTGATAGACAAAACCAAAGGACTGCCTTAATCGACCTCGCGCCTCAGACTGCTCTCATCGACCTCACGCCGAAGACCCTTCCGATCGGCTTCACGCCGAAGACTCCTTTGAATGACCACAGCTGCGCGTGTGTGTATACGTAACTTTCACTCTCAAAACTCCTTTTCAACCAAAGTCCCTTTGTGCCTGTTTTGTCGCCATTGTAAATGATCCAAAGAATTTCCTATTCATACAAGTCAAGTGACAATTCCTTTAGAAACTGCTAAGGACGCTGTTTCTTACATTGCTTTTGTTACAAACAAAAAACTCTGACTTAGCAACATACGATACAATATATACCGTATTCAAGCCACATGACAATAGACGATATCCTATCAGAAAACACGCCGTGGCAAAAGAGCCCAGTAGACCACGGCCTACAAGCCCGGAACATACTTCAACTAGGATTGACACCGGCCGTGAAAGCCTTAGAACTCTCTATTGTTTCCTTACAAATACAGTAGACATAACTGATAGTCAAATGTTTTAACGCCTTGTTAATACGCAATACTTTACATATTCTATTATATCGCAGGCCAAAGAGTAAAAAAGGGTTAATAAAAACTGAATAAGGATTTCTCATTTCAGAAAAGTACAAGCAATTTAAACAGAAACCAATAACAAGCAATATATCAGAAATAATTAACGCTTCGAAATAAACTTTGAGTTTTACTACATTTTAAAACACGCACACGCACAATTTTTTCTAAACATGTCTTTTTCAGCGTATATTTTAGTCTTTCAAAATTCCTGTTCAACTGTTTTTCTTCATAATCCAACGAGCAAATTTCTAGACCAGAATATTATTGCCTCGTTGGTAGTAACAGCTCTAGGTTTTGTCACGAACAATCGAGTGGAGCACATTTCCCCGGTGGGTCGCTGGATCCTATTTAATCAATGTTGACACTGTAGCAATTTATGTTGTGTTCCATTAATTTATGTAAAATTGGAAACGCAGTATTGTTTAGCTCCGGGCCTATCACAGCACATCATCTCCTAATTAAGCCAGTGCCAACAGCACGTGCTTCTACCATTCTCTTTACACAAAATAAATTGCTTCTGTGATTTTAATGTCTTTGTAAAAACATACGACAAAAGGGAAATTAACTTAATACAAATAACATTTGTCATTGTGTTTATATAAGCTAAAACACTTCAGCTGCAGAGAAAATTATCAAACGTGTTCAGTTTTTTTATTTATTTACAAGGATGTGAGTTTTGAGAAACTGGCCAATGTATTGATAACACTGGGCAACAATGAAAATGTATCGGGCATAAAAATAGTGAATTTCCATGTATTTCTATCTGTTGCATTCAAAATACACCATAAAATGATATATTATCTCTTGTGGAAACGTAGAGTCAGACTGAAAAATTCAATGCCATAGCCGGGATTTGAACCACGGATCTTCTGGTTTTCGTCCAGCCGCACTACCATTGTGCTACACTGGTAGTGCGGCTGGACGGAAACCAGAAGATCCGTGGTTCAAATCCCGGCTATGGCATTGAATTTTTCAGTCTGACTCTACGTTTCCACAATTTAGCCTACACACGGCCAGTGTGAAAGAATAATTAATTTCCATATTATCTCTTGTTTTGAAGATAAAGTGACATTTCATTTTTAGAGTGAAGATTTTAAATTTGGGGGAATTTTTGTTTGGAAGTTGGTACACCTGTAAAATAATAAAACACAGAGAGAAATTTTGTTAATTAAGTGATGCAAAAGTTAAGGAAGGCATTTTTGTCGGACCACAAATAAGAGAACTTGTAAAGGATCCTGCATTTGACCAAGTTTTGGAGGGGAAAGAAAAGGAAGCTTGGGAAGCCTTCAAGGGTGTTGTTCATGGATTTTTAGGCAGCAAAAGAGATGACAACTACAAGCATTTGGTGACAGTGCTCCTGCAACATGTCCCTTAAGATCCATTTTCTCCATTCCCACCTAGACTTTTTCCCTCCTAGTTGTGGAGCTGTTAGTGATGAACATGGGGAGAGATTCCATCAGGACATTTCTGTTATGGAACAAAGATATCAGGACCGTTGGAATGAAGTAATGCTTGCGGATTACTGTTGGTCTACGGAACTCCATCACAAGAGGCAAGCTAAAAGACGACGAAGTCAATAGGCCACCACATGATTCTCTTCAGACACGACTATCTGCCAAGTATTTTTCCAGCAATTTAGAACTCTTGGCATGTAATTACCAGTTAAAAAAATGAAATGCACTTTCATTGTTGTTAGCATGTATGTAATTAAAAAGGATCCTTTTATCTCAATCCGTTAATACTTCCACCTTATGTATATGATAAAAACTAGAGCTAATAAATATTTTTCATTGTCATATTTGTTTTTCTCAATCCAAAAGTAGTAGGAACTGCCTCAAGAAGTGCTCGAAACGTTCAAAAATTATTTGTTGTTGCCCAGTGTAATTAAAACTTAATAGGATGTTTGAGAAACAGCTTCAGAAAACTTACGTTTAATTTATACACGAGCTACTGAGATTGTGGTAAGTTATACAACGGGAATTTTAACATGGGGTTTTAACAATGGGTTGGTTTTCGACTGCGTGGCAACAAATTTGCCTTGAAGGCAAAACAGACAATGTTGTTTGTTTACAGGGATTGGAAAGGGAATTTACTGACCTTCGCAGAGTGGCTTTGTCACTGTGGCGGTCTCTGGAGTATATGCCAGCATTGTGGCATATATCTATTCTGGTATACGACATTTGTTTATATTTATTCGTTTGTTTATGTTAATGTCTTTCTGATATCAAGTTATATGACGTCTGAGTGTTCCTAGGTGACAGGGGCTGTGTCATTGTCCAAGAAGATCGCCACCATCATTTTGCCAGTACTGGCGCTCACCCGAAATCTTTTTGGTGGCGCTGAGTCTGTAAGCTTCCATTGAGCTAACTTGCGCTTCGTTTCAGAGTTAGAAAAGGGCATCCACGTCTCATCCATTGTCCCAATTGATTGAAAAAGGTTCCATTCATGACGTCCTCACGCATCAACATCCCCTGATAATTTGCCACGCGCAGAGCCTTGTGATTATCCGTCAGCTTTCGTGGCACCCACCTGGAAGACACTTTTCGCATTTTCAGATCCTCATGTGGGATTCTGTGCACAGATCCCACGAAAATAACAATATTGAAGGCTATGTCTGCAACGCTCAATCGGCGATCCTCCAAAACAGCGTTCTCCACTATTAACTATCCACTATTATCCACTATTTTTATAGCTGGATCGTCAGACCGGCTGGTGCCAGGCGTGACTGTCTTGGTTTGTTGTCACACGATGTTCTGCCTTCATTGAACTGTCGCACCCAGGAACGCACATTAGACACATCCATGGTACCATCACCACATGCCTCACTCAACTGGCGAGTGAGTGAGTGAGTGAGTGTGTGGTGTTTTAGGGCCCGTCGACAACAAGGTCATTTGGGCCCGAAGTCAACATTAAAACCTAAAAGCTACACTAATCAAGCTAAAAAGGTAAAATAAAATAAAAACACACAGCTACTAAAAGTACATGAAAACTCATCCCAGTACTAATAATTTAAAATCTCTAAAATTAATAAATATAAAATACAAGTCAGACTTGTTTAATAAATCCGATTTTAAAAACAAACCGCAGTGCCTTATCCACGGCCACTGGGTCGTCACCAAAAAAACACCGTGCAAGTTAGTCCCCAAGCCGAAAGACTGGCGAACGCGGGCGTACTGCGGGCAATCAAGCAATACGTGCCGCACAGTGAGGCGTACTGCACACGGAGCACACACAGGGGCCGGTTCCCCTCTTAACAAATGGCCATGAGTCGCTCGTGTGTGCGCAATTCTCAGCCGGGTGAGTATCACCTCGGCTCGCCGGTTATCCCTGCAGGAAGTTGGCCAGGGTTGTACGCTCTCCTTTATCGCCCGGAGTTGTGTGCCTTCCAAAGCTGTCCAGGGGTGCTGCCAAGCAGATAGGAGCTGGCGACGGAAAAAACGTTGTACATCCTGGTATGGCACCGTAGTAGTTAAACTCCGGGGCAAACGGCAAGCGGACTTAGCAGCCGCGTCCGCCTCCTCGTTCCCGGAAATCCCAACATGGCCTGGGGTCCAAGTAAAAACAAAATTGTATCCGCGTCTGAGCACTTGCGAGATCTGGGCCTGTATTTTTGAAACAAGGGTGTGAGCGGCAGTGTGCTGTTGCAAGGCCTGAAGAGCACTTAGAGAGTCAGTGCAGAAGATAAAAGAGCCAGGAGCTAACTTACAAATAAAAAGGAGCAAATAGTAGATGGCATGGAGCTCTGCTGAGAAGACCGAAGTGGAGTCCAGAAGTCGAAATTTATGAGCCTCACCGTTAATGAAGAACGTGCTACCTAACTGGGAACCATCTGGAAAACCCGGAACATAGTTAGGGTAACGGACCAGTAGTTCGGCAAAAAGTTGTTGGAACACCGAATGTGGAGTAGCGAGTCTAGAGTTGCTGGAAAGAGCGAGATCGAACCGCGCACGATTGAGCTGCCATGCAGGATAAGGGTTGATGGACGACCTCTCCACTGGCGATGAATTTCAATATGTCTCACACCATGAAAATGGAGAAAACGAATGAATGTGAATTATTTGTGAATGTGCGGCAGAGATGGCAGCACTGTACAGTGCACAGAAGTCTAGTGGGGGTGACGAAAGTTAGGACAGTTTTTGATACTTAAAATGGCGATGTTTTCATTGCAAGAACAGCGTGTAATCATTCGTTTTCCCCATTTTCGTGATCTGGCGCCTGAGTGAATTATGTGGTGATGGTACCATGGATGTGTCTAATGTGTCTTCCTGGGTGGAACAGTTCAGTAAAAGCAGAACATCGTGTGACAACAAAACAAGATAGTTACAGACATCACCTACAAAATTGGTATTTCCGTGGGATCTGTGCATGCAATCCTGCGTGAAGATCTGAAATTGCGAAAAGCGTCTTCCAGGTGGGTGCCACGGATGCTGACGGATAATCACAAGGCTCCGCGCGTGGCAAATTGTCAGGCGATGTTGACACGTGATGACGGCATAAATGGAACTTTCATTCGATTGTGGAAATTGCTGACTAAATCAGTGGCGGCTGGTGGGTTAAATTATTGGTGGTGCACAAATGAAAAATAAAATACAAATTCTCTGCTCTGCTCTCCTTAGACCTGGCGAATCTATCGATAACTTTTGCGCTGAAGTCGCTGATCTTCATAACAAATCTCTCTCAATTGAAAGCATTGCTAATACTGACAATCGGTCCTGTGACATTGTGTTTCTAAGGAAAGTTTTTATTCTTTTTAAAGTTGAGAAACAGCGTTCTGCTTCAGAGGTAGACATTGGCATAGTTAACAGTACTCGGAGGAGTTTGATATATTCGCTGAATGTAGAACATAAATTGTTTTCCTTATTGAAGTCCATCAAGCACAAAGCGCCGGACATTCCACGAAATTCCTCTCGACTGTAAATTACAGTCAGTTCTCTACGAATTTTTGTTCCAATGATAAAAGGATAGAACCATATTGTTTCTCTAAGGGAATCCTCTGGAAATGTCTTAGAAATTTTCTTGATGAAGCAAAGTTGAGGCTACCAGATGCCCCGTGAAGCTAAATCTGTCCTTTGCTTCTCTAAGAATGTCACATACACAAGAGTTTCTCTTCTTTTCACATCATGATCTTCTATTCTTCTCCTCTTAATTGCAGTTTCTTCGTGTTCCTCGATATCCACGCTATTTCTTACCTTTTGCACTTCCCTTTTAAATGCGTTTAGCTGGGCGATGGCAAATGTTGCATTGCAGTCTCGTTTCTGCAGCTGATTGTACAAAATGTCCACATGTGGCATGATCTTGTAGAAGAAAGACAGCCAGAATACAAAATTATAATCTTTCAAAGTGTCCATAAACCCAGAAGCCTGAACAAGTGTTGTGTTGTTGTTTAACAGAGCTCTCTTCTGAATAACCTCCACGCATTTAATTAAATTCTCCCTGTGTTCGAAAAGCAAAGCACACAGAAGCTAAGCCTGAAGGTCACGCTATAGCCATTGCTAAGAGTAGGAGGAGCTAGGTTTATAAACCTCCATTTAAGCAATGTATAAGAAGCCACTACCATCTCTTCACCTTCCCGCAAACCCCTCAGAGGGCCTACATTTGGGCGAAATCTTAGGTTAACTCTTCGCTGCAAACCTGCGGCTCCTACAGCTAATCACTGTTTATTTCGACTTCTGCGGTCATGGGCAGCTACAGACGATAAGCGTAATTGAAACATGTTTGTATATAAAACAATGCAAGCAAGTACAGCTTTAATGTGCAAAATGCACCTGTTGTACATTCAGAATCAGTAGGTGTAGCGCAAACCTGCAACCTTATGGAGGAACCGCCCCTGGACAAAATGACAAATTGACGAAAGGAATATGCCAATCCCGCCTTTGCTTCAAGTATTAATAATTTTGCGATTTTATAATTCACTGAATTATGTGGATAAATGCATTGTCCACCTCCCGTCTTGAAACGTTCAAGTCGCTCGTCACTTGTCCTTCTTCGCTCTTCTTTTTAAATTTACGTAATACTGAAGATGTTTCGTGTTTCTAGTAATGACACATACATTTGTATTAAATTCGTTTCCAATTTTTTCCCACGTGACATCTTTCTCTTTTACATTCACTACATCCGTCCTCTTATTTTCCACGTTATCCTTATACTTCGTCACCAATTCAATTAACAATTCTTTCTCCATCGATGAGAAATTTGTTTCACGGCTTTTGTTTACGATTTTGTTGATCCGCAATTGTTTTAGCTGTGTGCAGATAAAAATGAAAACAAAAGCGCATAGCGATACGTACATAAAATAATACGACTCATCCATAACCTTCTGCAGGGTGTTACAAAAAGGTACGGCCAAACTTTCAGGAAACATTCCTCACACACAAAGAAAGAAAATATGTTATGTGGACATGTGACCGGAAACGCTAAATTTCCATGTTAGAGCTCGTTTTAGTATTTCTCTTATAATGTCAATTGAAATCATTCGTGCCGACAATTGTCAAAATACCCATTGTGGTTCATGCACGATGGAGCTCCTGCACATTTCAGTCGAGGTGTTCGTACGCTTCTCAACAACAGATTCGGTGACCAATAGATTGGTAGAGGCGGACCAATTCCATGGCCTCCACGCTCTCCTGACCTCAACCCTCTTGACTTTCGTTTATGGGGGCATTTGAAAGCTCTTGTCTACACAACCCAGGTACCAAATGTAGAGACTCTTCGTGCTCGTATTGTGGACGGCTGTGATACAATACGCCATTCTCCAGGGTTGCATCAGCGCATCAGGGATTCCATGCGACGGAGGATGGATGCATGTAACCTCGCTAACGGAGGACATTTTGAACATTTCCTGTAATAAAGTGTTTGAAGTCACGCTGGTACGTTCTGTTGTCATGTGTTTCCATTCCATGATTAATGTGATTTGAAGATAAGTAATAAAATGAGCTCTAACATGGAAATTAAGCGTTTCCGGACACATGTCCGCATAACATATTTTCTTTCTTTGTGTGTGAGGAATGTTTCCTGAAAGTTTGGCCGTACCTTTTTGTAACACCCTGTATAGCTGTATTATTTATAAGTTTTTTGCCGTTAACACGTGTTTGTTAGCATTTTCAGAAAACAGGTTGGTGAAATGCAAGAAATTTAACAGCTTTGTTAGCGCTGTGACAATTGTTACCTTACATTTGTTAACGTCGATTTTAACATCTGTTGGTGAAATCGGGCATTTAGCTCTTGTATTTTTGAGTTTTGCTGACTGCTTAACTGTCAAACAATTTACTGGACTACGTTTTTAAGAAGATTAACGACGAAACTTCAACAGGAGAATGTTTTTAGTGGGTCCGGGAAAGCATTTATCAGCCGCCGGAGATACGCATTGCGCCCTTAAGGGAGTATGATGTAAGAGCAGCAGGCCGACGAACCCTGTGTGGCGGGCTGCCAAGCACAGGCGCCGCTCCGCCCAGCAAATCTGCCGCATGCGTGTTGCACAAAGCTAATTATTTTGTTTTAACAAGCGGCAAAAATGGCCGGTCTTGCTTACACAAACATTCAACTTGTTCATTCCCTCCTTCGTATTAAATTATACACCAATGTTCGCCAACTGCAAAACGACTTTCTGTTTTTGATGTCAGTAAAATTGCGTTACGGCTTTTTAGCTTTAAAACTGGGATTTTTTTTTTTTGCTTGTATAATGGTATTTCTGCAGATTAAAGCAGAATTAGGCAAGATACGTCACAGCAATTAGAACCGCGTAGCTTGTGTTTGTACAGAGATTGCTGTATTCGAAATAAAAACGGGACGTCGTAATTGAATACCAAAAACAGATATTTTGCGGACACAAATATAGCTGAAATAAAGTGTTTGGAAGTATCCTCCACCAACATCTACACATGTTTGTACTCGTCTCACCATATTCTCTGAAGTTTTACGGAGAGTATCCTCGCCAATGTTACTTACTTCGGTTCGAATGGAACCCTTGAGAACACCAATTGTGCGTGACCTATTCTTGTACACTCTATTTCTTAGCTACTCCCACAAGAAAACATCCAGTGAGGATAGGTCAGGGCATCTGGGAGGCCACAGACCTTTTGAGATAATTCGATTATCAAAGAAACTTGTTACAAGTTCCATGGTGTCAGATGTATGGCATGTAGCTCCATTTTGCTGTAAATAACCTTCTCTCAATTCGATATCATTCAGCTGCTCCACAAATGTCCTAAAGATACCCATATAAACTTCAACTTCTACAGTCGTATCATAGTCCGCTTACATCCCTTTAAGCCTCGGCAGTCGCCAGCTGCAGTGTTATGAGTAAAACTTATAGATTTCTCCACTACTCACCGTACGGCGCTGGCTGATGACCCCTCTGCAACCCTGTTCCAGCGTAAAGCTGCAATGTGTTGACATTACAGACGTAGAACTTTCCGATGTAGTGGTTTACAGTTTAGGAATTTACGTTTTTCAAACACTTCCGTTGTCGCAGTAGCAACGCACCTTCATATCACAGGAATATAATGTTTGCATATCAGTTCACTTAGCAGTTCTGAATGCTTTGAGTTCTCTGTACACACGTGATAAGAACAATGTTGCATTGCTGGCATTATGTCTTCCTCTAGGCTTTTTCTCACACATACTTTAGGTAGCTTAGGTACATCACTTGTTATAAATTTCTCTGTAACTGTCAAAAGAGAAACAAACTCTGCAGATGAGTAATAGAACGTGGAGTTTTCGTCCCTTTTGAATATTAAATTTACAAGGGATGCTGTACACTTGGCGGTAGACACTTTTGTAACACAGGTGGCACAAGAGCATTTCCGTTTTCTGCTTTCTATGTTTAAGCGTATTTTTGAAATTTGTCGCCTTGGTGTTGCTTGTTTCACTAATTTATATTCTGGATAGTTCGGAAAAATGCTTGGAATATTTCCTGTTTTCAGCAGTTTAATTTTACAGCCTGGCTTATAGTCGTCCTCAGTAAAATGCAAACTGCACACGACTGTTGAAGTAGACTTATCATTTACCACGAAATTAGAGCGCGATATAGCTTTTAGCCATTGTTTACGTAGTTCTTCTACTGGACATTCATGGAAACTGACCCCTTTTGATTTTCCTTTCTTACTTTTACAGAAGGGAACGCAACAATACACCATCTGAAATACAAAGTATTGAGATCATAATTGCTGCTATGCTGTTTGTTGTAATTATTGCTACTACTGCTTTTATAATGATGATGATGATAATAATAATAATAATAATAATAATAATAATAATAATAATAATAACAATAATACGTAATTGTTACTTTTGGAGCATTCCTCTGTATGGGGACACCTGGACTTTGGAAAAACGGAGAGCTTTGAAATGCAGTGCTGTCTATTGTAAATTTTTGGACTATGAAGCAGTCATGGAAAATATACCTACTAAGATAATGAACTGCCACTATTTACAGCACAAGAGTAAAAGTAATAATAATAAACAATGACATGTGTTGCGCATACTTAGGATTACTTATATTACTCTTATTTATTCCCAGTTTTCTTGTTCGTTTAACTTAGAATGTTGTCAACAAGACTTCATGTAAAATTCACGTTCAATATTATTTTTAAAACACTCAATTGGTTCACCTGTCACCACAAAACTAAATGTCACAATGTTACTGACGGCTACAAGTGGATGCTTTAGGGGTCAGCTTTGAGAGCTCTAAGCGGCAGAAATTGCAAACACCGCTCGGTCGCTTAAATGGGTAAGAATCCGAAGGAGTGCCCAGGCTTAAAGGCATGTGAGCGGGCTACGGTCGTATCAAAGAAAATGGGACCAACGATACATAGATGCTGGTGGAGGACACTTCCAACATTTTCTCTGAGATGTAAATAGTGTAATGTAATCTCCCAATTGTGTATTATATTTTCCCAAAGTTGCACGTGTGTCCTATTACTGCTTCAAAAGTTATGGCTTATTTAAATGGTTCAGATTTATATGGATCGCACTGTACAAGACATCTCCACACACACAACTACTGGGTATCACCGTCTCAAAATTTCATGAAGTCGTTCCAATTTTTGAGAATAAAGATCCGCATCAATCGCCCGCTCGTTTGGACCAAACTGCCAGTGAATCACACTAGACACACAACACTACTTTGGGACCGGACTCATTGTTTTTAACGGTGGCTTTGGGAGCTTGGCGGGCATCAAGTCACTGTTTCGAGACATCAGGGTTTGGGTAATATACCCATTTTTTCATCACAACTGACAATTCTCCTCATAAATCTATCATTCGTGGTATTTCGGATAAGATGACGAGAGATATCCACTCTACGTTCATTTTGTTGAGGTATCAGTTCATGAGGTTCAGATCAAAAGGTTCTGTATGACTTACCAAGTGTCTTAGTGTGACCATGTATGATATGTTTTGATGCACCAAATTGTTCTCAATATTCCATACTTTAGATCTTCCAGAACGTGGTAAATGTTTAGTGTTTTTGTCTCCATTGTTGAAACGTTGGAATCATCGTTGTGCCACACGCTCACTAACGACACCTTCTCCATCCACTTCCTAGAGGCTGTTTCAAAACAACACCGAACGATTATAGCCCTTTGGTAGTTTATAACTGAACTAGTTCGAATTCCGGTGTCGCAGCCTCAAAGTTCTCCTAGGTATAATTTTATGTAGCGTTAAATATTACACGATTTTGTGATTAGGCAGTGCAGGAACCACTGGTATGCGAATCTCAAAAGTTGTTATGGGGACGCACCGACCACGAAAACAAAAAAATTACTCCTTGCTGTTTATCAGTGACCCTAGCCTACCTTTCAGGTAATGGGACAAAGAGCAGTTACTTGTGAAAAAGTCTACTAATAACTCGGACAGTTGAAGGCTGTTCTTCAGTGTAAAACTACACATTCCGTCCTAACAGAGAGATTTTGCGTGTACTTAGATAGCAAATCCAAGCAATATGGAGCGCTATACGAACACCGAAATGACGGATATGGTTTTGATGGATGGAAGAGCTGAAGGGAGTTCAACGAACGCACGATTAATTTAGTTTCATTAAAATATGAATTGTAAAAATAGTTATATCAATGATAATATTTATTCTTTTAACTTCAGAGCATTTTGTTGTGATCTGAATTGTACAATACTTTCAACCACTTACTGTAAATATCAACAGCTTCCTTTAAAGTTACAAATACTTTATTTAGTATTATCAAACACGTGAAATAAAATGCTCGTCTCATTGTATAGCTACGGGGCCAGTCTGTATTTATTTTGTTCCTCTTATTGGAGGACATAAGTATTCGAACGTACCCAATCGAACAGAGAGAAAGCTGGTTGGACGTACCCTACACGCCCCTATCACATAGCAGTTGTGTTTATGCTGTGCCTCGAGACAGTGTGCTCCAAGTTAATCAGCCGAATGTGAACTCACAGGTAATATGAGACGTAAAGGTAAGGAGACAACGGTGGCATAGAGGAATATCGTGATAAATATGTACAAACAAAACAAATCTCTTTCTGAAATTGCTAAAACCATTAACAGAAGCAAAACTACAATGTTCTGCATAATTCAACGCTACAAACAGACAAATACTGTTATAAATAAACCTACAAATGGCGCTCCTTCTAAACTCACCACCAGAGACAGGAGGCAAATAATAAAAATGGTGAAGCAGAATCCGAGAGTTACTACATTTGAGATTAGAGGTGGCCTTGAGCAATATTCTGGCACTGTGGTTTACACCAGAACAGTTGAACGGGTTTTAAGTTATACTGGGTACAATCCCTGCGTTCCTACGAAGAAACCGTATGTCAATAAGGTGAATAAGAAAAAGCGTATAGAATTTGCTAAACAGTAAATGGTGAAACCAACAGAATTCTGAGATAAGGTTCTCTGATCGGACAGAGCAAATTCTGCTTACACAAGAGTGATGGACGTCTTAGAGTGTGGAGACTGCCAAATACAGAATGAGACTCTAAGAACATGGTAGGTACAGTGAAACATGGTGACAGTAGTGTCATGGTATGGGACTGTATAGCTTCATCTGACTTTGGGGAACTGGTGTTCATAGATGGGATCATGGACAAATTTGAATACAAGAGGATTATTGAAAACAATCTTAAAAAGAGTGTAGAGAAGCTGGGATTAGGGCATGATTATTACTTCCAGCAGGACAAACTGATGAAATTGTAAGGCTTTGGATCGTGTACAACACTCCTCAAACTTTGAAGACACCACCCCTATCTCCAGATTTAAATCCTATAGAGAACATCTGTAAGGAACTCGAGGAGCGTGTGAGGAAGCATCACATCCGAAGCCAGGATCATCTGAAAGAACTTGTTCAAACAGAGTGGAGAAATATGGACTCTGTAGTCACTAAACAACACATACAGACAATGCCCAAACGATTATCAACAGTAATTCAAAGAAAGGGGATGATAACTTAATACTACCTATTCTCTGTTCGAATACTTATGTCCAGATGTAAAGTAAACGTTTTATTTCTCCTTGTAGTGCAAACTAGTTTCAGTTGCTATTTATGAGTTTATATGTTTAATGGAAGACTCAAGTTTATTTTGTATCAGTTGTATTTACGTATGCTTACTCTGCGTAGCTTTAAAATAATATAAATGATAAATATGTTTACGTTCGAATACTTATGTCGGTCTCTGTTACTGTGCTTATATTGCAAGAGCAGCTGAAATATTTCTGCAGCAATTTAAAAAAAAAATCTAAAACCAATAAGGATATGAAACACGTTGAAAAATGTCGTAACGTCACACAGTTTGCTGTTTCTGCATTTGGATGCTAGGATACACTATGCACTTGTTGAATGAGACAGCAGAGAATCGATACCGCTGTAACACAGCTTTTGTTTCTGGGTTATCTGGGGCGTTATGCCATTCCAAGTAAGACGTCAAAGCCGTCACATTATCATAGTAATGCGACATTAGACTATAACGAAGTGAAGTTTGCCTGCTGAGTAAAGGGTAGAGTTGTGATAGCCGGGTGTGCAGGAGAGCCCCAATATACACGGCGTTCATTTTTATCTGTAATTTTACCGAGCTAAATCTGACGTCATAAATAGCATCGCTGATGGAGCGAGTTTATATCTAGGATTCCTCTAGCGGCTTACGATCGTATTAGATGTGTTGACGGCTGCTTTGAGGCCTCCTACCGGCAGGTAAATATACTATTTGAGAGTTAGGTCTACCCGCGTGATATAAGTGTGCGGAACTTCGCCTGGTGCGTAGATACGATAACTCTTTATAAGAAACTATATACTGCAATTGAGGCGGTCCGGCCCGTAGCGAACAACGTCGAGCCCTCCCTTGTGCTCAACGCCTCACAATTACGGACAGGGAGATTGGAACCGGTTCGAGGTGACTTGTAGCTCCCGCGTGAGAACCCTCATCTGTACTTCAAAGAGGGGGTGCGTCCTGACTGGTTGTGGGTTGAATGAAGATGACACCTCGACCAGCAGACCAGCAGAAGAGTCGAGTCGTCCAGGTTTACCTGGACGGAGTGTTTGCTGCCCAGCACCTAGCCGCTTATTGCGGCTTTATCTGGGCAGTATAAAAGAGTCATTTTTGTCTCAGGCGATTGTTTTTGGCAGTGGACATATCTAGCCTTGTGCGCGCTGTTGCCCCGTTGGGGGGGGGGGGGTGCGCCCAGTGCTGGCTGCGCTCTTCTGCCTGCCTGGGAGGCATCTGAGGCATCTGGCTTAACAGGCTAGAGGGAAAGGAAGCGTGTTTAGGTATTGGACTTAGCAAGCCCATTTCTGGGCTTGGGGGGTTGGAGTCAGGGGAATGTGGCCCTGTTCAGTTCTAGTTACCCAAAGAGTCTTTGGGCAACCGGTAGCTCGGTCGGCGGCGAGGAGCCCTGTGGTCGTAACGACCAAGGGTGTTCACCAGTATGTTTGGATGGGAGTCCAGCTTATCGTCCAGGATGTATGAGACCCCGGAGTAGGTATGAAGGATGTGGGACGGGAATCTACGTCCGGTATCGTAGATCATGCGCAGTGCCCTGTTCTGGACGCGCTGTAGTCTGCGAATAGTGGTGGGAGCCGCTGATCCCCAGACTTCGCAGCCGTACAGAATCAGGGGCGGTATAATCGCCCGATACAGGCGTAGTTTGAGGTTCGGTGGCGGAAGTTTATTGTTGTCCTTATACTCCTTTGCTCGCCACCGTAAAGTCGTCGTGGTTGCTGTGTTTAGCGTCACTGTCAATACTGTGATGTGATGCGCAGAGACAGTAGCACTGCGTAGTCGAACTAGATATATTTATCGTCTTCCCTATATATTACTCTTTGCACTAACTCTTACTGGAGCGACTGTTAAATAATCCACTTTGTCTCGGTGTGTACTTGTTAGGCGGCGCCGAATACGCGTCCGTCTCATGTAGATCACAGCACCCAAGTGTTCTTACTAGAAAAACCTACTTTCCGCCATCACTTTGAATTACTCCCACTCTAGGAATTTTTTGGAATTTGAAAAATCACATGAACAAATATTAATTTTTCATTGGCTGGTACCTATCCCCACTTACGATCAGTGTTCAGAATTTCCAGTTCGGACGTAATATAAGAGACGCTTTCTCTAACGGTCCGCATGCAAAAATTTATGCGGAAACATTCGTTCTGAGAGTCGGTCAAAATCTTAAAGCCTTGTCAGAAGCACGCATGGGATTTTAAAAATGGGTTAGTTTACGACTGGGTGGCAGCAAGTTTGCCCTTAGGGCAAAACAGACAATAGAGTAGGGTTGCTTATTTACAGGGGTTGCAAAGGGAGTTTACTGACCTTCGCAGAGTGGCCGTCTCTGGAGTATATTCTCACGTCATATCTGTATATTCTTTGGCATATATCATTTATTTACATTTATTCGTTTGTTTATGTTAGTCTTTCTGATACCCAGTTATATGTCGTCTGAGTGTTCCTATCTGACAGGGGCTGAGTCAAATGTAGTGCACTACAAAGCTAATTATGAAACCATAAAAGTATACCATGAAGAATATACGAAATGATAAGTCAATGAACATCTGTTTTTCTGTTATAGTAGACATATATGCATAATGTAAACCTGTCACATAAAATAGAAATATTTCAATTTGATCTGAATTCTTTTCTGTCACTCACGGTTTCCTCACAATGTCATTTCATTACAAATCAGAACCCGAAGTTGGTAGCAAGTGTAAGCCGCCGGCAATAAAGCTAATCCTTGTGTAAAAGAAACATTGACCTATATCTGTAAAATCTCGACGTTTTGCTTCCAGTTTTCGCTGGACCCTTTCGATGTTATCTTCGCTTTCTTCACTTCAACTCTTTTAGAAGTTTGTCTTAAGCTTATCTGCCATTAATTTACCAGCCGAGTTGCTATAAATACATTAGGAGCTCTCTACTGTTTCAGTCTGCAGCATTGTGAGACTGGATACCACTCTACTGTAGTTACAGATAGTAGAGAAATTGCACAGAAATCAATAGTTTCTTTTTTAATTTTAACACAAATACAACTCTATTAAATTGAAAATATGTACACTATTTGAGACCTTCTGAATGTAAAAGAACAATTCCAGAAAAATTGTGTAGGTGTGTGCTTGCGTGCACGCATATTTAAAAAGAAAAATTCGGTGTATTAACTTAAATACTGGTTATTTAAGAGAAGCATCTCCCAAGAATGCGAGAAATCAGGAAAATTCTCCAATTTCGAACTACCCCATAGATGGAAACTTTTTACTTTCTCCAACGTAGTTGCAATAATTTGACCTAAGTGGCATATATTTGAGATTCCATAACAAATAAATGTAGGGGAGAGACCCTATATCTGACAGTATCACTTTCTGGTTTTCGGTACGATGTGTCAGCAAATTTATCTCGGATAGTGTCAGACTTTCCACAGGCAAGAAGCAAAGAGAGCGTTGTGTAACTTGAATAAACAATTGATATTGTAAAATAGAACTTTCTTATTTCTGACCTGTTTCTTGCTACACTAAGATAACTTGCTGCCGGGTCAAATATCGACGGCTGTTCAATAAATAATGATCATAAGTCTTTTAGGGTCATAATTTTTCGCAATAAAATTCAATCTTTTTATATTCTATTAGCTTAATGTGAAACAAACACGTCGTAGTAGTTTCATTGTTAATACTCCTGCTTCCCGCCTGTGTGAACCAGGCAAGTTCAGATATCTTCAGTATCGTCTACCGCTGCAATGGAGGTAACACGCAAGGAACAATATGTGGCTTTGAAATTCTGCTTTCGTCTCAACAAATCTTCAGATGAAGCCTATACAATGTTACAGGAGGCCTATGGAGAGTCTGTTCTTCCCTACAGCACAGCTCGAAGGTGGTTTAAAATGTTTAAAGAGGGGAGACAATCAATTTCAAAGGTAGGTGGACCTAGTGCTCCAGTTACTGCTCTTACGGAAGAAAATATCAACACTGCTGCTGACATTGTGAGAGAGGATCGACGAATTACCTTAAGATCACTTTCTGAAATACTGAACACTTCATTGGGTACCACCCACACGTTGGTGACACAAACATTACACATGAGACGTGTTTGTACGCGATGGGTTCCAAGATTGTTGATTCCCGAACAAAAGGACATTCACATACAGGTCTGCATGCAGTTAAAGTTGATGTTAGAGGAAGACCCGGAGTTTCTTTCAAACGTAATCACTGCTGATGAAACTTGGCTACATCATTTTGATCCTGAGAGCAAACAGTAAAGCTCAGTGTGGAAATCTCCTTCATCACCAACCCCCAAAGGAGCAAAAGTGGTTACTTCTGCTGGGATAGTTATGGTTATCTCATTCTTTGATATTCATGGAATGGTTTATCAGCATGTTGTACCTGCACACACATCAGTAGCTGGACAATACTACAGGGATGTCCTGAAAACATTGCAAGTCCATATTAGGCGCAAAACACCACATTTCCATGAAGCAGGCTGAATGCTGCACCACGACAATGCGCGGCCGTATATTGCCAATGTTGCTGAATATCTTGCAAAAATCAACGTGAAGTGCATCCCTCACCCTCCCTATAGTCCGGATTTAGCCCCATGTGACGTTTTCTATTCCCTAATTTGAAGAAACGCCTTCGTGGGAGACATTATCTATCATCAGAAGCAATGGTGAAGGCTGCAGAGGCGATTTTGAAGGATTTCTCAAAAATGGTTTTCAGCATGTCTTTGAAGACTGGCAGAAACGCTGGGACAAGTACATCGCATTCAGGGAAGACTATTTTGAGAAGGACCATCAAAATTATGAGGATGAGTAAAGCTTCGTTGTCAAAAAAAAAAATTGTGATCATTCTTTATTGAACAGCCCTCGTAAAACTGTTAGATAGCCATCTTATACCACTGCAGAAAAAATGAATTTCAGAAATTAGTACCAAAGTGTGCAGAATGAAGGTTTAAAGTCAGCATTTACTTGCTGTGGCATCTACCCCTTAAATCCTAACAGTTTTAGCGATTTCACGCATCAAGAGTGACAAAAGCACTGGCATTTGAATGACAAAAAACTCAGAAAATTTCATGGACTGGATACAGTCCGCATATGCAAGGCTTCGGCCCATGAAAACTGTGCCAAGTCTTGAAGGAGATGTGATAAATGTGACAGTGACTTATAAAGTAGTGCTGCGTGATTTAATCGATTAACCGAAACGATTAATCGATAGGTTATTACTTTAGATTAAACATAAAAAATCAATTGAATAATCGAATCCATTAAAATTAATCGATTACAATAAATATTAATCAAAACTCTAAACCAAATTTGGCCCCCTTTCTTTTGATGTTTTGCTTCCAGCCTAAACAGCCTTCCCAACGCATCATGTCTTCCCTAGAAAATGCAATTACGAGGGGGGGGGGACCCAAAAGAAACCGGACTCAGAGGGCGCTGCCACTCGTAGACGTAGTGCAGTGTTCTCACGCTAGATGGTGTTAGTAGAGACCTTCATGAAACAGCTGTGCAGATGGCGTCAGTGTAGGGCTGAATGTGCAAGTGTGGCATTGTGTTTCTCTGACTGTTGGCGGGTTACCTCTGCGAAGTCGTTATGGCAACTTTAATAGAACAAAGAATGTGTGTAAAATTTTGTTTCCTGCTTAAAAAAAAAATACTGCAACGCAGACACGCCAAATGCTTCAGGAAGCTTTCCAGGAGGACGTTATGAGCCGCACACAGGTTTTCGAGTGGTTTGGGCTTTTTAAACGTGGTGAGATGTGTGTTGAAGACCAAGCTCGTTCTGGACGCCCTTCAACATCGTGAAATGAGGAGAACATTGAAAAGGTCCGACAAAAGATCAACGAGGATCGTCGCCAAACGATCGACCAAATTTCAGCAGCGACAGGAATCAGTTGGAGCTCGAAAGGGAGGATTTGCACATGAGACGTGTTGCTGCTAAATTTGTTCCGCTCCTTCTCACACAGGAGCACAAAACCATCCTCATGAATGTGTGTCAGGACTTGAAAACAGAGATTGCACGTGATCCAAACTTCTTGAACAAAGTCATTACAGGGGATGAGAGTTGGTGTTACGGGTGAAGAAGATGATCAAATGTGAAGAAGATGATCATTGTCTTTTTTGATGTTTGTGGAATTGTACATCGGGAATTCGTACCCCCTGGCCAGACTGTTAACCAGCACTTTTACTTGGATGTTTTAAGGCGTCTGCCAGAGGATGTGAGGAGGAAACGCCCGGAACTTTGGCGATCAGGTGACTGGTTTCTGCATCACGACGATTTCAGCACACACGGCCTTACGAGTGACCCACTATTTGGCATCTCAGAGGTTTTCTGTCGTTCCCCACACTCCGTATTCACCGAACCTATCCCCGTGCAACTTTTCCTGTTTCCAGGAATGAAAAAAAAAAAAGCGCTAAAAGGGGAGCGTTATGACGATGTGGAGGCGGTAAAAACAGCTTCGCAAAGGGCAGTGGACAATATCAAACTTGAAGAGTTCCAAACATGCTTCCAACAGTGGGAAAAGAGACTTAACAAGTGCATCGCATGAAATGGAGAGTATTTTGAAGGTGACTGAAGTAATTTTGTAAAAAGGTTCATAAAAACAATTATGACAACAATCCGGTTTCTTTTGGGTCCCCTATCGGACATGTTAAAAATCATGAATGAAACAACGGTGACTAGGTGAGTCTTCATCTAAACCATTATTTGCATGTCAGTCTCAGAAATTTTAGTAGATATTGACATAATACATCCCTAAATAATTGCTTACAAAAATATTTTAGATCTAATTCAATACATTTATAAACCTTTGCACTTGATGTAAACACTAATTTTGAATCCAAATATTTAAAAGTTTCATAAATAATTAAATATAAAGAGTACTAAATTACTTTATATAATCCCTACAACTAATTATCGAACAGATAATATCTCGATTAATCGATAGATTAATCGATTAAATCAACATGGTTAATCGATTAAAATTTAATCGATCTACAGCACTATTATAAAGTAATCAAAGATACTTTCAAATATGGAAGAGATCTTATAATATTGAATAGAGTTTCTTGTTACCAAATTGGGGATACTCTGCGATTTATAAATGTTTTAATACTTCCCTGTGAGTACTTATTGTGGATAACACATTTGCTACAATTAAACACATACAAAACATTCCTTCAAAACGTATTTTTTAATACTGACTGTATCCATTCCCAAAGTCATTATGGAACAAAAAGCTTAAGTATCAGATACTGGGTACCCTTCTCTTACTACCTGAAATTGTTGAGAATAGCATCACACGTCTCTTCATTCTGAATGACTTTCCTAGAACTGGTAAACCGTAATAAACAAAATCTTATTACATAAAAATGTTTGTACATTATATTCACATGACTTTATATTTCCGCGTATTGGAATGCGGAACCAGTTTGCCCGCTGTGCGGTGCTCAGCTGACGGTCAGACACGGTCAGACTGTTTTAGCTTAACTCGTCTCCGGAGGTCTCTCCAGCTGCCGGTAACTTTGGCAGATACTCGCGGATGACGAGATGGCGGTGAGCAAAGTTTTAGCTTTCTTTTCAAACACAACTTTTAGAATTTAGATTTTAGCCATTTGGGGATTTTAGAAATTTTAAACTTTTACGGCTTTCAGGCTTTTATGGTTTAAGCCTGCTTTTAGTCTTTGCCAAACCGTCGTTTTTATCTTGATTTGATTTGTCTTTTAGTCTTTTAACCTTTTAGCTTTTTTAGCCTTTTAGTTTTTTAAACTTTTTGTTAAGGACGCTGATGACCTAGAAGCTGAGCGCACTTAAAACGCAATCCACATCATCATCATCATCACCATCATCATCAAACCTATAAAGGGCTGGAGACTCAGTTCTCCTTGCCCAGTGTGAAAGGAAACTGTGAAGGACTTCCTATTTGAAAAAAGAACCGTAAAATTCGAACCAAAAGCAAGAAATAGCTCGCAAATGGTTAACTGCACAAACGAGGATATTTACATTTGTGTATCGTATCCAGAGGGTGGTCAGAAACAACACGTAATTATTCACATCACATCTGCTGATGTAATAACGCTCGGCCCAATTTGCACTCTCCGTCACAGCCAAGTCTCCCTAATTTTGTCAGTTGAGCAGACGTGAACTGAATACTGTGTGCAATTACTGAACAATTGATAACATAGATTCTGCATCTCTTTTGTTTATTGCTCGGTATACAAACAATTATTATAAACAGTTTACAACGTAAAAAACATCACTTCAGCCACTGTTCCATACCCTTCAAATTCCCTCATTCCTGTTTCTTTATCCATACATCTAAATCTGTTCGACCACGTCTTTTCCATTCTAAAACTTCTTTTGGTAATCTTATCTGCGGACATTCCGTACCGTTCTCGCTGTTTATATTGTGTAACATTTAAAATTGAATTTTCAACTTTCATGGTTTTTCTGATCACTTTGTTAAGGATTTGCTCTAGAGCATCTACTGGAACTTCAGAACGATCCATTTCGCTAGATAATTTAAAATTCCTATTCAGTGTCCAAGTTTCTGTTCGAGAACTTACTATTGCTTTATATATCTGTAATTTGGTTATATTCTTGTCCCATAAAACTCTATTCAGCATGGATATTGCTGTTCTGCCACTTTTAATTCTAACATCTTTGAATATTTTTGATAAATCGCACTACGTCCTTTAAAAATACCTCCTTTTCTTCATCTCAGCACAACTAGTAGATTGTTTTCTTTTAATTAATTACTGAAGTTTATTCCTATATAAATTTCATTTTGGCTGAGATAAACAGCCACAGAGAAAAGAGAATATCGTTAGTTAAACGCTAAACAACTGACTGTAGTATGCCAGACTTAAAAAATTCCATACTTACTCCGCAGCAAACAAGTGAATGTCAAAGAACTTTAACAGAATGACAAGTGCAACTCGAATCGTGCTTCCGAATCACTCGAAGATGCCTTATCTCGCAGCTTCTTTGACATAAATTTAGCATCTTAAAGACATCTACACCTCTTAATAGTCTACTTCCTGAAATTTTAAGAAATAAATGTTATTAGTAAGGCCCGGATTTTGATGCAAAGTCATATATTTTCTGTATAGTCACAGGCCATGCTTATTGGAAATTAACTGCATTCTTGAACAAATGCGTTAGATATATTTGGTTTGTATAGATAACCAAAATGCATTTTTCCACATTTTTATAAGTCATTTTTTGAAACTTGACCCTGACCCATCGGCTTTTTTTAAATCATCTGTTTATATCATAATCTTTTATGAAAGAGTAACTTTGTAGGTGTAGTAAACATGTAATTAACACAGGTCAGCTTCCTAACAGTGCTGGTGAATTAATGACGCATCAATTCTAGGAATCACCCATTACACCATCCAATACGTGTGGATTGCATCAGTGAGCACTTCAAGAGCTAGAAGTGTCGCAGTAAGGAGAGCCCTTTGTGAGGTGTGTAAATTTGTTGTGTTGTGAAATTGAAATGCCGAGAGAAAAACAGTCAACTTCGTCTCGTCTGAAACACTATGTTTCAGAATTTGGCCGAAACGTATATTTCATAAAACTGAAAATGAGCTGATGAATTTTTAATTTATTTATTATTTAGTGGCAATAATTGGAGTATTTACTAAGAAAGTTAATTTTAAATGTGGTTATTCAAACCATATATTCATTATTTGTCTGTGACAGTAATTTATTATTATGAAAGAAATTGTTAATTTTTGTTAGGTCATTTTTTTTTTTACATTTTATGTGCTTTTTTATATATTTTAAGGGCATTTTATAGCTCATTTTTACAGAATTTTTAGATCAACAATTTCTGAGGCCTAGTTATTAGTAATGCAAGTATCTTTAATATATAGTACTTTAATCAAAATCCTTTAGGACATTTTCAAGAAAATACAAATTTAGAAATAAAAAAATCCATTTAAAGGATTGTTTAGCGCAGATATATTATTTTTAAAATCTACTTGTAAATTTAAAGTGTCTGCACAAGCATTTGCCTGTGAACAGCATAACTCAAAATTCGATTTAACACCAAACTTGGAATTTCATTATCCTCTAAAACTAGGACATGAAGATGTTAAAAAGAATTTCCCACAGCACACTATCCTTTACTTGGAAAAATATTAGACTAATTTTACTTTATCAAAAACTGTTCTGAAGATTGGAAATTTAATCATTTTTCCACACTAGACTAAGATTTGAATAGATGGAGTCAGACTGAAAAATTCAATGCCATAGCCGAGATTTGAACCACGGATCTGCCAGTCTCTGTCCCTCTTAATAATTCAACTACCATGGCCAACATGCCAGCATGACATGAGGTTTTGTTGGTACCGAACACATGCAATGCGCGAAGCTATTCTGGTATTCGTTCAACAGTCGGGTATTTTAGACTTTCTGCGGTCGGAGTAAACATTCATTGATCCGGTGTATGTGTGTCTGCAACAAGTTCCGGCTGCGGAAATTGATTTCTTAACACGAGTTGCTCACTGCCAGAACTCCCTTTGGCTAATATCTCATGGTTCGATCGAGTCTATCACAAAATGCGAGCTAGTTCTTAGAAGAGCGCATTCCATTTCCTGAACGACTGACGGGGACTTCTTAGTTTATGTCCTTACAGGATTAAGTGTTTTCACAGCTTTTTCTACCAACTTGACGCGAGAGAAACTAGATTTCACCATAAAGTGTAAGTTAAAACTCCCACGGCACCTAAATAAATTGTCAACCAGTAAATTGAATATTTTAACGTCCCTACACTTCTCTTCAATAGCTTTACAAAAAATACCCATAACAGATGTCACCTAATAAAGTCTGTGTTGAAACTGATAGCACTCAGTTGTTTGAAAATATGACAGCTGATCACAATGGATGAGTACAGTCAGACTGAAAAATTTAATGCCATAGCCGGGAGTTGAACCACAGATCTCCCGCTCTTCGTAATACTGAGTTAGAACATACATCGAAAGGAATATACCGATCTCGCCTTTACTTCAAGTATTAATAACTTTGCGATTTTATAATTCACTGAATTATGTGGATAATACACTGTCCATCTCCCGTCTTGAAACGCTCAAGTCGCTCGTCACTTGTCCTTCTTCGCTCCTCGTTTTAAATTTACGTAATACTGAGTTAGAACATGCATCGAAAGGAATATGCCAATCTCGCCTTTACTTCAAGTATTAATAACTTTGCGATTTTATAATTCACTGAATTATGTGGATAATACACTGTCCACCTCCCGTCTTGAAACGTTCAAGTCGCTCGTCACTTGTCATTCTGCGCTCCTCGTTTTAAATTTACGTAATCCTGAGTTAGAACATGCATCGAAAGGAATATGCCGATCTCGCCTTTGCTTCAAGTATTAATAACCTTGCGATTTTATAATTCACTGAATTATGTGGATAATACACTGTCCACCTCCCGTCTTGAAACGTTCAAGTCACTCGTCACTTGTC
Organism: Mantis religiosa; assembly: GCA_030765055.1. Lineage (NCBI taxonomy): Eukaryota > Metazoa > Arthropoda > Insecta > Mantodea > Mantidae > Mantis > Mantis religiosa. The sequence continues at coordinate 160,741,534 of CM060954.1, forward strand.
ATTCTTCGCACCTCGTTTTAAATTTACGTAATACTGAGTTAGAACATGCATCGAAAGGAATTTGCCGATCTCGCCTTTGCTTCAAGTATTAATAACCTTGCGATTTTATAATTCACTGAATTATGTGGATAATACATTGTCCACCTCCCGTCTTGAAACGTTCAAGTCGCTCGTCAGTTGTCCTTCGCTCCTCGTTTTAAATTTACGTAATACTGAGTTAGAACATGCATCGAAAGGAATTTGCCGATCTCGCTTTTGCTTCAAGTATTAATAACCTTGCGATTTTATAATTCACTGAATTATGTGGATAATACATTGTCCACCTCCCGTCTTGAAACGTTCAAGTCGCTCGTCAGTTGTCCTTCGCTCCTCGTTTTAAATTTACGTAATACTGAGTTAGAACATGCATCGAAAGGAATATGCCGATCTCGCCTTTGCTTCAAGTATTAATAACTTTGCGATTTTATAATTCACTGAATTATGTGGATAATACATTGTCCACCTCCCGTCTTGAAACGTTCAAGTCGCTCGTCACTCGTCCTTCTTCGCTCTTCGTTTTAAATTTACGTAATACTGAGTTAGAACATGCATCGAAAGGAATATGCCGATCTCGCCTTTGCTTCAAGTATTAATAACTTTGCGATTTTATAATTCACTGAATTATGTGGATAATACATTGTCCACCTCCCGTCTTGAAACGTTCAAGTCACTCGTCATTTGTCCTTCGCTCCTCGTTTTAAATTTACGTAATACTGAAGATATTTCGTGTTTCTAGTAATGACATATGCATTTGACCTAAATTCGTTTCCAATTTTTTCCCACGTAACATCTTTCTCTTTTAAATTCACCGCATGCTTCGTCACCAATTCAATTAACAGTTCTTTCTCCATCGATGAGAAATTTGTTTCATGGATTTTGTTTACGATTTTGTTTATCCGCAATTGTTTTAGTTGTGTGCAGACGATTATAACAAAAGCGCACCGGAGTACGTTCAGAAAGTAATACGACTCATCCATAGCCTTCTATAGCTGTAATATTTACAAGTTTCTTGGCGTTAACACGTGTTTGTTAACATTTTCAGAAAACAGGTTGGTGAAATGCAATAAATTTAACAGCTTTGTTAGCGCTGTTACAATTGTTACGTTACATTTGTTAACGTCGATTTTAACATCTGTTGGTGAAATCGGGCATAAGTCTATCTCGATTTATGTACCACTGACTTCAAACACGTCAAAGGACGACAAATCTGTGGGCCTTTTGTACCAATCTATCGTTGTGAGAAAATCTGGTTTAAGTACTGATGAGAATCTGTCCAAATTCAGCTGGAGCTCCATCTTGTTGGAAAATGTCGTGTTTGGGTTGTCAAAGGTTGGCACGATTTCCATGGCCGCACTACTATATGCGCGCGATATGAAGAGCGATCGGGCTCCAAGTCCTCATTCGGTAAGTTTCGTTTAACTCCGTAAACTTAGATGACAGCTTTGAAATTTTAAATGCGCTATACACTGACATCTAGTGGCTAATACGCTAAGCTTTATCATGTCCGCCATATTTCGTTTTGATCAATTCCGAGGTTAATTAGGTAACCAGTTTACAACAATCGTATGTTAGAATTAGAATTTTAGTTCGTCCTTGGCAACATATACATGTCATGAGACACGTCAAAATGTATAAATACAGTATATACATAAAGTCAAATTGATTACATACAATATACACAGTAAGCAGCTTTTCTATTGTTTCATGTGATATTTGCATTGACTAATTTACTACAAGAAATGTCATAATATAAATATTACAGGTTTGTGAATGTACTATGCTCCCAGTGCTCATTTACATGGTTATAGTTCTAAAAATTCATTAACCGTATAAAAACAATGTGCATGCAGACATTTCTTAACCTTATTCTTAAAGTGTTTTAATGATGCAGCCTGTTTAAATGAATTTGAAGATTTATTATATAATATTATCACTTTGTAGTTAAAGCTTCCTTCATAAAGGCTCGTTTGGTGCCAGTTTATCCTTGTTACGAGTGTGGTACATCAGCATTTACTTGAAAATGATTTATATTTGTATGAACATTTGTGGATGTTATGGCTCTCGAAAGGGGACACATTATTATTCGTCTAACTCCGTATAACTGTGATCTGAATGCAATTGAGCTGGCGTGGACAAAACTGAGTAATGTCTTCAGAGGATGCAACGTTACTTGTGATATCTTCGCTTATCTTACACACTATTTTGCTGAACTGTGTCTTTCAAAGTTGACCACACTGCAGAAACAAAAGAACGTTAGCTGTCGCTTTTTCTGTTCTGCCCGCACCACACCGAAAATCTAGCGCTTAACTTACCTTGATTTGGAAGCAATTCTAAGTAACTATAGAAGAAGACTAGTAGTAGGGTCACCAACAATAACGTTCAGTTTGTGGGATACAGCGTGCTTCTCTATTATGGATTTATGTCTAATAAACATGGTTCTATCGACATAAACAACAAATGTCAAACAGCAACAACAGAAAAGTTTTACTCCATAAGTCCACAATTTCCTTAATTGTATACAAGTTGCGAACAGTTATTTATTGAGGATAAGTTAAAAAAATATGAAGTCCGAATCTGTAAAGAATACAGGTATTACATTTAAAATAACAAACTTGAATAGATGTAGCAAGACACTACCTTCGTACGCCGAGTTTAATGTTAAGTAATCACCTGGTTCCAAAGTTAAAGTGGTGTGGGACATCAAAATGTAATAGAAAACCTCACAGACACACAAATACATGTTTTGTGATCTTATCCAGTTTTTAAACTGTCTATAGTGTTCTAGTTAAACTTTCAATGACCCTTCCCTTACTTCTCTTTGTTCGCTCGTAATGAAATATATGAGGGTGGTCTGAAAAGTTTTCGGTCTCGCCCAGAGATCGCGTCACTATTTGCACGATTGCACTAAAATTCTTTCACTTGCCGTCCATACTCTTTTATAATACGGCGACAGTTACCAAAATGTTTTCATTCATGCTGAGCAGACACCAGTCTTAGTTTACTGAACTACGCGGCTCGGTTTCTGACCTTGGCCTCCGCCTGCATCCGAACAATTGACATCTGTCATATCAACAATTTTTGCTGCGTTTTTGTTAATGAAATATTGGTACATTTAATGCTTCCTCTACTAATTGTAAGAGCCTAGCAGAAACAGTAAAAAGATGTAGTCAATGAGAATATTACGATATAGGGCTGTTCAATAAAGAATGATCACAATTTTTACGGTCATAATTTTTCGCACTAAAATTCAATCTTATTATATTCTGTTGGATTAACGTTAAACAAACACGCCATAGTAGTTTCACTGTTCGTACACCTGGATCCCGCCTGTGAGAACCAGGCAAGTTCAAACATATTCAGTATCGCCTACCGCTGCAATGGAGGTAACACGCGAGAAACAATATCCGGCTTTGAAATTCTGCTTTCGTCTCAACAAATCTTCAGTTGATGCCTATACAATGTTACAGGAGGCCTATGGAGAGTTTGTTCTTCCCTACAGCACAACTCGAAGGTGGTTTAAAATGCTTAAATAGGGGAGAAAATCAATTTCAAAGGAATGTGGACCCGGTGCTCCAGTTACTGCTCTTACGGAAGAAAACATCAACACTGCTGCTGCCATTGTGAGAGAGGATCGACGAATTACCTTAAGATCACTTTCTGAAATACTGAACATTTCATTGGGTGCCACCCACACGTTGGTGACAAACATTACACATGAGACGTGTTTGTGCGCGATGGGTTCCGAGACTGTTGATTCCCGAACAAAAGGACATTCGCATGCAGTTAAAGTTGATGTTAGAGGAAGATCCAGAGTTTCTTTCAAACGTAATCACTGCTGATGAAACTTGGCTACATCATTTTGATCCTGAGAGCAAACAGCAAAGCTCAGTGTGGAAATCTCCTTCATCACCAACCCCCAAAAAAGCAAAAGTGGTTGCTTCTGCTGGGAAAGTTATGGTCATCTCATTCTTTGATATTCATGGAATGGTTTATCAGCATGTTGTACCTGCACACACATCAGTAACTGGACAATACTACAGGGATATCCTGAAAACATTGCAAGTCCATATCAGGCGCAAAAGACCACATTTCCGTGAAGCAGGCTGGATGCTGCACCACGATAATGCACGGCCGCATATTGCCAATGTTGTTGCTGAATATCTTGCAAAAATCAACGTGAAGTGCATCTCTCAGCCTCCCTAGAGTTCGGATTTAGCCCAATGTGACTTTTTTCTATTCCCTAACTTGAAGAAACGCCTTCGTGGGAGGCATTATCCATCATCAGAAGCAGTGGTCAAGGCTGCGGAGGCGATTTTGAAGGATCTGTCAAAAATGGTTTCCAGCATGTCTTTGAAGACTGGCAGAAACGCTGGGACAAGTGCATCGCATTCAGGTAAGATTATTTTGAGAATGACCATCAAAATTATGAGGACGAGTAAAGGTAGGATGTCAAAAAAAAGATACTGTGATCATTCTTTACTGAACAGCCCTCATAAATAATTAATGCTCAGTCACAATAAAAGCACGACGAGTTACGAGATTATCAAGAAAGTCCGACCACCCCAAAATATCCTTTATAGACAAACCATTTTCTTATTTATAGTTAGTAGCTCACTGACTAAACATATTTGCTATACGTTTAAAACAGATGAAGCGCGCGTGATTCTGAATTGATGTAAACCGTAATTCGTTTGTTTTTTGGTTCCGCTCGCCGCTGTAATGTGTATGAAAGTGAAGCAGGCGACGCTTGTGTTAATGGAAGTTCGCTTCTCGCCAATTTTTTGTGCATGTGGTACTTATGTACAATTAACGTCAAGCACGAGGCCAGTATTTCAAGTAGTGTCATCCGAGCTGGGGAATAAATTTCCCCTCAACTGTTTGTACATAGCCGAGAGCGTTGCTGCGTCATACTGCATGTTTGGATGTCACTCGCCACCACCAACATGGTTTACGATATCAACACAACGTTCTTTCTGGAATTACATAACCGACATTATAAAAGATTATCATTATATTATATTATTGTATTATCAACACAGGTGAATAAACTGCAACCTAGGAATAACTGGTATCTTAGATACCTATCGGCATTTCAGTGATACATGATTCGTAAAAAAGGTATTTTGACGTACGCGTGTCCATAAATACACCAGTAGTACTCAAGTTTTCGCAAACATTGTCATAATTTGTATTAAAATGTATATTATAACTAAAATGTAAACCGTCAATGCTGTAGAAACAGACAGCGAAGTCCTAGCAAAGTCCTCTCTATTTAGAAGGAAACCTTAAACTAATTTGTATAATTACTAAACTTCAAGAAACTGAGGAAAAAGTACACAAAAAAGTGCAGATGTGTTTAGAATATCCAACAGCTCATTTCAAATGATTTAGTGCATTCATCTGTTTCCGAATTATTCATTTGTTATTGCTATGAGTTGTTTGAGAGTTTATCATTAGCTGTTCAACTGTTTCCCGTGGTTACACGTGGTTATGCAGTTAGAATGCTGGTAAAATGCCACTCGAATTTTAAACACTCATTATCGATTCGAAATTCGCGGTGAAACTGTTTCTGAAAAGCTTTATTTGGATTAGTAAGAATTACATCGGACAATAAAATTGGTTAATAATAGTTTTGTAAAAGTCGCACTCAAAACGGTAATAATGGCCGATGCAGTGTGGGCGTAATACGAGGCCTGTTCAATAAATAATGATCACTTTTTTTGACAACGTACCTTTACTCATCCTCATAATTTTGATGGTCATTCTCAAAATAGTCTCCCCTGAATGCGATACACCTGTCCCAGCGTTTCTGCCAGTCTTCAAAGACATGCTGGAAACCATTTTTTGAGAGATGCTTCAAAATCGCCTCCACAGCCTCACCACTGCTTCTGATGATGGATAATGCCTCCCACGAAGGCGTTTCTTCAAGTTAGGGAATAGAAAAGAGTCAAATGGAACTAAATCCGGACTATAGGGAGGGTGAGGGATGTACTTCACGTTGATTTTTGCAAGATATTCAGCAACATTGCCCACCTTGGTAGCGTGGTGGTAGCGTATCTGCCTCACGTTCAAGAAGCCCCGAGTTCGAATCTCGGTCAGGGTGAGTTACTTGGATAAGGTTTTTACGAGGTTTTCCCTTATCCTGAAAGACGAATGTCGGGTAACTCTAAATTCTGTGGACCCCGGACTTATTTGAGCATCATTTCGCCCATTCCATTCATCGTCCGATATGACTTAACATTGGATAACGTAAATAACAAAAAAGGCAACAACATTGGCAATATGCGGCCGCGCATTATCGTGGTGCAGCATCCACCCTGCTTCACGGAAATGTGCTCTTTCACGCCTGATATAGACTTACAATATTTTCAGGACATCCCTGTAGTATTGTCCAGTTACTGATGTGTGTGCAGGTACAACATGCTGATAAATCATTCCATGAATATCAAAAAATGAGATGACCATAACTTTCCCAGCACAAGCAACCACTTTTGCTTTTTGGAGGTTGGTGATGAAGGAGATTTCCACACTGAGCTTTGCTGTTTGCTCTCAGGATCAAAATGATGTAGCCAAGTTTCATCAGCAGTGATTACGTTTGAAAGTAACTCCAGATCTTCCTCTAACATCAACTTTTAACTGCATGTTACCTCCATTGCAGCGGTAGGCGATACGGAACATGTCTGAACTTGCCTGGTTCTCACAGGCGGGAGCCAGGAGTACCAACAATAAAACTACTACGGCGTGTTTGTTTCACATTAAACAGAATATAATAAGATTGAATTTTAGTGCGAAAAATTATGACCGTAAAAATTATAATCATTCTTTATTCAACAGCCCTCGTAGATTCAGTAACGTTCATCTGTTTCGAAATATAAGTGAACTGCACTTGAACACTGCTGTGACGATAAATTATAGCACGGCCCTACACATCAGTTCAGAAAAGGAATGATAATTGAAAAAGTCCTGAAATTTTGGTATAGATGCACGATAAAAGATGACGAAATCCTAAAGTTATGTATGAATAAACAAAAGAAAATGTGAAGTAGAAAGTGTTGGTGGCCAGAGGCAGAAAAAAAAAATTGAATTGATGTTACCAATAACTCAAAACATATGTATACCTACAAAAGTTAGTGTTTCTATTTAGCATTTTCCAAACCAGACGGAGATTTTTTAAAGCAAATGCACTCCAAAACCTAAGTACTTAGCATAAATACGTAAAAGGGTTTCGTTATTTTGTTTAAAATAACATACGTGAAGCTATCTGCACGCCACAAAAAACTTTCTCCAAATAGCTTATGAATTCAACTTCGTATTGCACAAAGGGTAAACAAAAACGTACTGCAGCAAACATTGTATATTCTACTCCAGTTAGAGCACGCAGAGCGATCTACAAAAAGTTGCAGTGGAGTACAAAGCTTTCTGTGTGACAGTAAAGTTTGTTCCATGAATATAATCTGCAAGTGTACACAAGTTCTGACAGCTTTCAATTTACACGTAGAAGCAAACAAACAAACGCTTGAGTGACCCCGGTCGAGGGGGAACGTCACCCACCTCCCGACAAACACTTTCCTAAAAGATCTTGTCCTGGGACAACTGTACGTTCAAGGTGTCAGCTTTAGTTTGGGGAGAGGCGAACAAGTGAGCGTTCGGTACTAAATAATGATGAGTTAAATTATGTTACCGCCACACCTCATCAGCGCTCTACTGCAGAATATGAAACACCAATCAATAGAAAACGGGACGACTCCAAATAGCCTCAATGTGTTTACCATATGAGGATCATCGAGATGGGTTTTAAACGAATTGATTCCAATTAAATTGATTTTCTTTTGTGTGCATTCTCAACGTGAAGCGTTGTATGTACATACCTCTCCAATGGAATTGACGACAGTAATTCAATCTTAGGCACAGTCACGTGCACTACACAGTGGAAGGAGAAACCAAAACTTTGTCACCAAAGATTTTGTGCGTAATGTATGGCTCTTCCCACTGTTAATTTCGTAAGACATTTTAATTACATTTTATTTATTTTTGAGGCTCTTTTATAGTATTGTGACTTTGTAGGTTCGTAGAATTAAACGTCCAATGTGCAGAAAATCAAAATGTTCTTTATTTCCGTAGAGATACACTCTGTTCAATCCTCACGTAACCAAATTACGTCACACACACAACCAAGGTCGATGACCAAAACAAACAGAGTTCTGATTACATCTGTTTACATCAGCTCTGGTTACAACACTTTACAGATCACTGTCTTCTCGGACAGCCAGCCAGGTGAAAAGGTTGATACCGAAATTAAGGTTTGCCAGAAGTAAAGAATCATGATAGATGTCAAAGGAATGTTGGTTCTTTGTTACGACAAGGGCAAGGCCAGTTGAGTTGGGGGAAAGTGTTATAACAAAGCAATGTAAGAAACAGCGTCCTTAGCAGTTTCTAAAGGAATTGTCACTTGACTTGTATGAATTGGCAAGTCTTTGGATCACTTACAATAGCGACAAAACAGCCACAAAGGGATTTTGGTTGAAAAGGAGTTTCCTGAGAGTGAAAGTTATATATACACACACACGCGCAGCTGTGGTGAGGCAGAGCATTCTTCGGCGTGAAGCCGATCAGAAGGGTCTTCGGCGTGAGGCCGATTAGAGCGGTCCGAGGCGTTAAGCCTATTAGGGCGGTCAACCTCTTCTGTGTTTGATAATTGTCGGTTCGTATATATATGAGGAACGAATAAATTTATCGAGTAATAAACATTCTGCAGTCAGTAACTCTAAACAGAGATTGGTAACGCTTGGTCGGCAACTTTCATTTCGATGTTTGAAAAGAAGAAGCAGTGAATAAATAAGTTGGAAACGGCCATTCCAGTGTTATTAAAATCTCCTTCTCACACATCCACGCATACCCTGAGAGAAACCTCATTGCTCGCCAACTTATTTGCTCGCCATTAAATTATTGCTTCAAATTGGCGACCACAACGTGGAATTGTGTGCACCCATAAACATTTTAGTTACAAAGTGATTACATATCAACATTTCGGGAGTGTACATCTCTCCCAGTATCAGGATATTTATAAACTGCCATAACCACAAAGGATATAACACAACTATAAACACAGACAAAACACTATAAAAATTCGCATTACTGAACAAAAGACTGTTTTCAGTAAATTAAAAGCCAGGTCAGGAGATGGCGTGAGTATAGAAAATTGTGTCAAAGAAACGTAACTACTTAACTTGATTATCAAAGCTGTATTGACCTTTGCTTCTTAATTCGACGGATTTACATTATTAAGTCCGGTTTGCAAGACGAGCTGAACTGAAATCCAGCATCACGATTAAGCGTGCTCCTTTCAGAAGAAATCGCCGAAGCCTCCTTAATGCTCCGCTCACAGTAACTGTTGCATTTTGGCAAGATGGTCGTCTACCGAAAGTTGGCTCTATGGTCGTTATGCCAGTCAAGACTTCTCATGTTGCATTAAACGAATGCTCCCTTCATGTTCGATTATTCTGGTAGCGATGGTCCTTCCAGTTTGTCCTATATACGGTGTCCCACATTCACAGGGAATGCAGTACACTCCCAAAACTTGGAAGTCCAGTTTGTCTTTCACTGGTCTCAACAGCTGTTTAGTCTTCGAAGGTGGCTTGTGGATGGTCCTGACGTTCTATTTGGCGAGAATTCTGCTGATTCTGTCGGATAGATTGCCGGTAAACGGGATGTAGGCTGTAGCGGTAGACTTAACTGACACTTGCTGTATTACAGGTTTCCCTTTCCTAGCTTTGGTGATCGAGGCTGCTGATTCTGCCGGATAGATTGCCGGTAAACGGGATGTAGGCTGTAGCGGTAGGCTTATCTGACGCTTGCTGTATTACAGGTTTCCCTTTCATAGCTCTGGTGATCGAGGTTACTGATTCTGCCGGATAGATTACCGGTAAACGGGATGCAGGCTGTAGCGGTAGGCTTATCTGACGCTTGCTGTATTACAGGTTTCCCTTTCCTAGCTTTGGTGATCGAGGCTGCTGATTCTGCCGGATAGATTGCCGGTAAACGGGATACACGCTGTAGCGGTAGGCTTATCTGACGCTTGCTGTATTACAGGTTTCCCTTTCCTAGATTTGGTGATCGAGGCTGCTGTTTCTGCCGGATAGATTGTCGGTAAACGGGATGCAGGCTGTAGCGGTAGACTTATCTGACGCTTGCTGTATCACAGGTTTCCCTTTCCTAGCTCTGGTGATCGAGGCTGCTGATTCTGCCGGATAGATTGCCGGTAAACGGGATACACGCTGTAGCGGTAGGCTTATCTGACGCTTGCTGTATTACAGGTTTCCCTTTCCTAGATTTGGTGATCGAGGCTACTGATTCTGCCGGATAGATTGCCGGTAAACGGGATACAGGCTGCAGCGGTAGGCTTATCTAGACGCTTGCTGTATTACAGGTTTCCCTTTCCTAGCTCTGGTGATCGAGGCTGCTGATTCTGCCGGATAGATTGCCGGTAAACGGGATGTAGGCTGTAGCGGTAGACTTATCTGACGCTTGCTGTATTACAGGTTTCCCTTTCCTAGGTCTGGTGATCGAGGCTGCTGATTCTGCCGGATATATTGCCGGTAAACGGGATGCAGGCTGTAGCGGTAGGCTTATCTGACGCTTGCTGTATTACAGGTTTCCCTTTCCTAGCTTTGGTGATCGAGGCTGCTGATTCTGCCGGATAGATTGCCGGTAAACGGGATACACGCTGTAGCGGTAGGTTTATCTGACGCTTGCTGTATTACAGGTTTCCCTTTCCTAGATTTGGTGATCGAGGCTGCTGTTTCTGCCGGATAGATTGTCGGTAAACGGGATGCAGGCTGTAGCGGTAGACTTATCTGACGCTTGCTGTATCACAGGTTTCCCTTTCCTAGCTCTGGTGATCGAGGCTGCTGATTCTGCCGGATAGATTGCCGGTAAACGGGATACACGCTGTAGCGGTAGGCTTATCTGACGCTTGCTGTATTACAGGTTTCCCTTTCCTAGATTTGGTGATCGAGGCTACTGATTCTGCCGGATAGATTGCCGGTAAACGGGATACAGGCTGCAGCGGTAGGCTTATCTAGACGCTTGCTGTATTACAGGTTTCCCTTTCCTAGCTCTGGTGATCGAGACTGCTGATTCTGCCGGATAGATTGTCGGTAAACGGGATGCAGGCTGTAGCGGTAGACTTATCTGACGCTTGCTGTATTACAGGTTTCCCTTTCCTAGCTTTGGTGATCGAGGCTGCTGATTCTGCCGGATAGATTGCCGGTAAACGTGATGCAGGCTGTAGCGGTAGGCTTATCTGACGCTTGCTGTATTACAGGTTTCCCTTTCCTAGCTTTGGTGATCAAAACTGCTAATTCTGCCGGATAGATTGTCGGTAAACGGGATGCAGGCTGTAGCGGTAGACTTATCTGACGCTTGCTGTATCACAGGTTTCCCTTTCCTAGATTTGGTGATCGAGGCTGCTGATTCTGTCGGATAGATTGTCGGTAAACGGGATACAGGCTGTAGTGGTAGTCTTATCTGACGCTTGCTGTATTACAGGTTTCCCTTTCCTAGCTTTGGTGATCGAGGCTACTGATTCTGCCGGATAGATTACCGGTAAACGGGATGCAGGCTGTAGCGGTAGACTTATCTGACGCTTGCTGTATTACAGGTTTCCCTTTGCTAGCTTTGGTGATCGAGGCTGCTGATTCTGCCGGATAGATTGCCGGTAAACGGGATGTAGGCTGTAGCGGTAGGGTTATCTGTCGCTTGCTGTATTACAGGTTTCCCTTTCCTAGCTTTGGTGATCGAGGCTACTGATTCTGCCGGATAGATTGCCGGTAAACGGGATGCAGGCTGTAGCGGTAGACTTATCTGACGCTTGCTGTATTACAGGTTTCCCTTTGCTAGCTTTGGTGATCGAGGCTGCTGATTCTGCCGGATAGATTGCCGGTAAACGGGATGTAGACTGTAGCGGTAGACTTATCTGACGCTTGCTGTATTACAGGTTTCCCTTTCCTAGCTTTGGTGATCGAGGCTGCTGATTCTGCCGGATAGATTGCCGGTAAACGGGATGTAGGCTGTAGCGGTAGGGTTATCTGTCGCTTGCTGTATTACAGGTTTCCCTTTCCTAGCTTTGGTGATCGAGGCTACTGATTCTGCCGGATAGATTACCGGTAAACGGGATGCAGGCTGTAGCGGTAGACTTATCTGACGCTTGCTGTATTACAGGTTTCCCTTTGCTAGCTTTGGTGATCGAGGCTGCTGATTCTGCCGGATAGATTGCCGGTAAACGGGATGTAGGCTGTAGCGGTAGGGTTATCTGTCGCTTGCTGTATTACAGGTTTCCCTTTCCTAGCTTTGGTGATCGAGGCTACTGATTCTGCCGGATAGATTACCGGTAAACGGGATGCAGGCTGTAGCGGTAGACTTATCTGACGCTTGCTGTATTACAGGTTTCCCTTTCCTAGCTTTGGTGATCGAGGCTACTGATTCTGCCGGATAGATTACCGGTAAACGGGATGCAGGCTGTAGCGTTAGACTTATCTGACGCTTGCTGTATTACAGGTTTCCCTTTGCTAGCTTTGGTGATCGAGGCTGCTGATTCTGCCGGATAGATTGCCGGTAAACGGGATGTAGGCTGTAGCGGTAGGCTTATCTGACGCTTGCTGTATTACAGGTTTCCCTTTCCTAGCTTTGGTGATCGAGGCTGCTGATTCTGCCGGATAGATTACCGGTAAACGGGATGCAGGCTGTAGCGGTAGACTTATCTGACGCTTGCTGTATTACAGGTTTCCCTTTCCTAGCTTTGGTGATCGAGGCTACTGATTCTGCCGGATAGATTACCGGTAAACGGGATGCAGGCTGTAGCGGTAGACTTATCTGACGCTTGCTGTATTACAGGTTTCCCTTTGCTAGCTTTGGTGATCGAGGCTGCTGATTCTGCCGGATAGATTGCCGGTAAACGGGATGTAGGCTGTAGCGGTAGGCTTATCTGACGCTTGCTGTATTACAGGTTTCCCTTTCCTAGCTTTGGTGATCGAGGCTGCTGATTCTGCCGGATAGATTACCGGTAAACGGGATGCAGGCTGTAGCGGTAGACTTATCTGACGCTTGCTGTATTACAGGTTTCCCTTTCCTAGCTTTGGTGATCGAGGCTACTGATTCTGCCGGATAGATTACCGGTAAACGGGATGCAGGCTGTAGCGGTAGACTTATCTGACGCTTGCTGTATTACAGGTTTCCCTTTCCTAGCTTTGGTGATCGAGGCTACTGATTCTGCCGGATAGATTACCGGTAAACGGGATGCAGGCTGTAGCGGTAGACTTATCTGACGCTTGCTGTATTACAGGTTTCCCTTTCCTAGCTTTGGTGATCGAGGCTACTGATTCTGCCGGATAGATTACCAGTAAACGGGATGCAGGCTGTAGCGGTAGACTTATCTGACGCTTGCTGTATTACAGGTTTCCCTTTGCTAGCTTTGGTGAACGAGAATTCAACGTCGTATTCGGAGTAGCCGTTTTGACGGAAAGTGAGTCTCAGGTGCTGTAATTCTTGTTTTAAGTGGCTGGGATCAGAGATAGACAAAGCTCTGTGAGTCTGTGTATTGAGAACTCCGAGTCGTTGAGACTTATGCCCGAGAAGAAAGTGACCGCATTCGTCGCCAGGAAAGTTTCAGGTGTTAGTTTACAGCTGTTGACTGCTTACGACTACTCCTGTTTTAGAACTGTCCATTCACGTGTCACAATCTCTTATATACCTCATTCACAAATTCGAGACATTTCTGGAACAAACATGATATCGAATGTTCGATAAAACAATCAAGACATCAGCAGAATGTTCCAAACGGGAAACCTTATCTGTGCCGGCAAGTCTTTTATCTCGCGCTATCTTTATTTGTTGCGGCACACTCCTTATCTCCAGGCTCTTTGCGTACACAAGCTATTTAATGTTTATAACATTGCTTATAAATATCGTTCCTGAATATCAAAAAATATCTTGGACGAACATTTCACAACAATGAGGTAAAAGCTATTTTGATAACCATGATAAATCGTACTACAGAGACGGCTTAATTAAATTACATCGTTATGACTAGGGCCCGGAAGTTGTTGACCTAAAACTTCTCTAAAAATGAGCTATAAAATGTCCTTAAAATGTAAAAAAATGACCCAGCAAAAATTAACAATTTCTTTCATAATAATAAATTAATAGCTGTCAGAGACAAGTAATGAATATATGGTTCGAATAACCACATTTTAAAATTAACTTTCTTAGTAAATAATACAATTATTCTTACTGAATAATAAATTCAAAATTCATCACGTCGTTTTCAATGTTATAAAATATGAAAAAATAAGTTACTGTACCCATTAACCAAAACATATCTTACTTAGCGTTGGTCATCTTCAAGTTATCAAAAGTAAAGGAACGGCAGTTGTCAGCTAAAACTGTTTTATACTTTGAGAAACTTCTCTCCACTTCCACAGATGTTATAGATGCATATTTGAAAAACATTGTCACTGTTTGTTAAGTCCTGTTCAAGTATATCAGATCTGAAGTTTTATCCTGACACGATATCGGTTTACACGATATGAACTTTTAATCAGATTTTTTTTAAACCCTCCAAAAAGCCCAGGGTCTGGATCAGGTCTGCCACGGGAATCGAATTCTGGGCTCCGGAATGTGGACTACAGATGGAAATCTCCAATAGATTCGTGAAAAAGAAAATGACCGTAAAATACATCTAAATGTTAAAAAATGACTTTATTATAAAAAGGTGGGAAAAAAAAGCATCTTGATGACCTATAAAAACCATATATATCTAACGTATTTGTTGCAGAATGCACTTAATTTCCAATAAGCATCGTCTGTGACTACTCAGGAAAAAAAATACTTTTCATCAACATCCTGGCCCTACTTATGACTTATGTGTTAGCTTTTCTGTAAATTATGTTGAGAAATAAAGACAAAAAAATTATTGTAAGGCCCGGGAGTTATCAGCCGACCTTCGTATTTCTAACAAAGGAAATATTACCAACTTAACAAAATTAATTCTTGTTTTTCAAGAGAATGAGAGCTAAGTAAAATGTTAAACTTCATATTACTTTCCACGACTTCAAAGTAAATGGGTGAAGACCAGTGTACTTACAAACGAGAGTTTTGTGGTAGATGTGAAACGCTCGTGACTTTCACATTTAAGTTTAGTATGTTGCATAAAGCGTAATCCGCAAATCCGATTCATTTGAGTTCGCAGTGAAAGCCGCCAATTAGCGAGCTCAAAGGGAATACGTAAAGATCTAGTAACACTAACAGGAGGCGCGCTTTCCAATTATAATTGTGTTATTTGTTGTTTCAACAAGCCATAAGCAATCTCAGGTAAATTAGTGTTTTATAACCCAATTAAGGGTACTTAAGAAATAAACTTTACTGGTAATGTAAGGATTTTTAATATACAGAAACATTGGTAATATAACATCTGGAGTTTTCCTGGCGACGAATAATATTCAAGATTTTCTCGAGAAACAAGCCAGTTGAAAATACAATTAGAAATGGACGTTGTGGGAGCGTATATCGTTCCAAGAATCAGGATATTTATAAGCAATGTTATAAACATTAAATAGAAATAACACAAAAAATCAACAGACAAAACACTATCAATACTCGCATCATTGAACAAAAGACTGTTTTCAGTAAATTCAATGCCAGATTAACATAGCAGTCTTCCATAAGGCCAATAAACCCAAACACCTCCCCGAAAGCTATCGTCCTATAAGTCTGTTGCCGACCCTCTCCAAGCTGTTTGAAAAAGTAATTCATCGCCGTCTTCTGTCTTACCTTAATCATAACCATGTTCTTCCGCCTTATCAATTTGGATTTCGTCACAAACATTCCACTACCCATCAGCTTTTACACGGCTTCGAGGCCCATCAGTATACGACGGCTGTTTTCCTTGATGTGGCACAGGCATTCGACAGTGTTTGGCATGATGGTTTGCTCCTTAAGCTCTACCGCATCGGTCTTCCTAATTACTTATCACATCTAATCCACAGTTTCCTCTACGGCCGCAGCTTTTCAGTACGCATTGGTGGAAACCTTTTATCTCCACGTAATATTACCGCAGGTGTCCCACAGGTTTCTATCCTGGCCCCGACTCTATTTAATATCTACATTTCCGACATTCCTGACTTAGCTCCGACTTCTTTAGCTCTTTACGCTGATGACACAGTACTATATCATTCTCATGTTAATCTCCAGCACGCACAAGTAGTACAGCTCTCTTTAGATCGCCTAACTCATTGGTTCAGCACTTGGCGGATCTCATTGAACCCTCAGAAAACCGAAGCCAAAATCTTCACTCTTCGCCGATATACTCCGCTTACTCCGTTGTGTCTCTACAGGAACAATGTCCTTTGGCTACCCACTACAACTCCCGTTAAATACCTTGGAGTGCTTTTGGACTCTCGACTGACCTGGCGTGCTCATATCGATCGTCTTATATCACTGGCCTCCGGACGACTTTCAAAACTCTCACCTCTGTTGCATCGCCGTTCCAGCCTCGGCCTACAGTCTTCATTGTTACTCTACAAATCACTCGCTCGTCCGCTTATTACATATGCCTGCCAAGTGTGGGGGACTGCACACACATGTCATCTGCGTCGTCTTCAGGTTATAAAGAATCGCTTCATGCGCATCGCTACCAACGCTCCATGGTTCATCCGTAATCAGCAGCTCCATCACGAACTAGGACTGTTACCTCTTCACGACTACATTCGCAGGATCGCTCGTCGTTTCTTTTCCACGCTGCAAGAAGTTCCAGGAGCTGTGCATTATAACATCGGCGTCCGCACGCGCCAGCCCTCACGCTTGAAGAGGAGACTACCACAGGACCTGCTTCTAGTGATACATCTGATTCGAGTGATTCTAGTGCTTGATGTGTGTCTTACATCTTCAATATTGACATAATATCTCAGAGAGTATTATTGGAGTTCTATCTTAATGTATTTAGGGGGCGGGCTGTTAGCCTACCCCTGAGTGTTATTGTTCTTTAATGTATTGTTCTGTTACCTTCATTTCACTCTGATCTGTAAAGCATTGTACTGCTGATCGATCAATAAAAATTATAAAAAATACCAGATTAGGAGATGGTGTGAGTATAAAAAATTAATTTGGTCAAAGAAACGTAACTACTTAATGAAAGGGTAGAGCCAGACTGAATAATTCAATGCCATAGCCGGGAAATTTAACCACGGATACTATGGCCATAGTAGCTCACGGGTTAGAGCGGCTGGACGGAAACCAGAAGATCCGTGGTTCAAATCCCGGCTATGACATTGAATTTTTCAGTCTGGCTCTACCCTTTCATAGTGCGTCCTACACGTGTGAAAGAACAATTAATTTCGAGTAATTACTTAACTGGATGATCAAGCTGTATAGATATGTGCTTCTTAAGCCGACGGATTTCCAAGACGAGCTGAATTGAAATCCTGCATTAAGCGAGCTCCTCTCAGAGGAAATGGCTTGTTTCCCAAGAGGTTCTCGAACATATTCGTAGCCAAGAAAGCTTCAGACCTTAATCTTTGAGTAAGAGGGTTGATCAACAAAGACTAAGACTGACTTTTTTTTACACAGAAGTTTATTACTGTAATTCAATGTTTACATGATTCTTTTTCAAAGTAGTCCCCTTGAACACTACTTCACAGTTCTCAAATCGAATACCCCTAAGCTTTGATTTTAGTGATGGGAATAAAAAAAGTCATGGAGTGCAAGATCGGAGCTATAAGTCGGATGTGGTACACAGGTAATGTAGAATCGAGCCAGAAACTTCATGACTTGATCTGCGACGTGAGGCCGTGCATTGTCATGATGAAGTCGTCACCCAGACCGAGAAAGCTCTGGTCGCTTCTTTGAAACGTGCTTCCTCAATGTAGCAAATACTGACGTGTAGTATGCTGCTGTAACAGTAGTGTGAGGGGGAACTGCATGTGACGTGAGGTCGTGCATTGTCATGAAGTCGTCACCCAGTCCGAGAAAGCTCTGGTCGTTTCTTTGTAATGTGCTTCCTCAGTGTAGTCAATATTGACGTGTAGTATACTGCTGTAACAGTAGTGTGAGGGGGAACTGCATGTGACGTGAGGTCGTGGATTGTCATGATGAAGTCGCCACCCAGTCCGAGAAAGCTCTGGTCGTTTCTTTGTAATGTGCTTCCTCAGTGTAGCCAATACTGACGTGTAGTATGCTGCTGTAACAGTAGTGTGAGGGGGAACTGTATGTGACGTGAGGCCGTGCATTGTCATGATGAAGTCGTCACCCAGACCGAGAAAGCTCTGGTCGCTTCTTTGAAACGTGCTTCCTCAATGTAGCAAATACTGACGTGTAGTATGCTGCTGTAACAGTAGTGTGAGGGGGAACTGCATGTGACGTGAGGTCGTGCATTGTCATGAAGTCGTCACCCAGTCCCAGAAAGCTCTGGTCGTTTCTTTGTAATGTGCTTCCTCAGTGTAGCCAATACTGACGTGTAGTATGCTGCTGTAACAGTAGTGTGAGGGGGAACTGTATGTGACGTGAGGTCGTGTATTGTCATGATGAAGTCGTCACCCAGTCCGAGAAAGCTCTGGTCGTTTCTTTGTAATGTACTTCCTCAGTGTAGCCAATACTGACGTGTAGTATGCTGCTGTAACAGTAGTGTGAGGGGGAACTGCATGTGACGTGAGGTCGTACATTGTCATGATGAAGTCGTCACCCAGTCCGAGAAAGCTCTGGTCGTTTCTTTGCAATGTGCTTCCTCAGTGTAGTCAATACTGACGTGTAGTATGCTGCTGTAACAGTAGTGTGAGGGGGAACTGCATGTGACGTGAGGTCGTACACTGTCATGATGAAGTCGTCACCCAGTCCGAGAAAGCTCTGGTCGTTTCTTTGCAATGTGCTTCCTCAGTGTAGTCAATACTGACGTGTAGTATGCTGCTGTAACAGTAGTGTGAGGGGGAACTGCATGTGACGTGAGGTCGTGCATTGTCATGATGAAGTCGTCACCCAGTCCGAGAAATCTCTGGTCGTTTCTTTGCAATGGGCTTCCTCAGTGTAGCCAATACTGACGTGTAGTATGCTGCTGTAACAGTAGTGTGAGGGGGTAAATCATTGCATTACAGTGAAAAAACGGTCATCACCATCACTTCCCATGCAAATGGAACAACTTTTGCCTGTTTTGGTGTTGGAGAACCTGGCGATTTCCACACGGTGCTGTCTTGTTTTCCTTCAGGATCATAATGATGTAACCAGGACTCATCACCGGTGATAATCGATTTAAAAAAATGCATCCCTTCCATCAGCAAAGAGACGCAGCACCTCACGGCTTGTCTCCATTCGCACAGCCTTTTGTTCGGGAGTCAACAGAGGTGGCACCCAACGAAGGCAAACTCGGGTCATATGGAGATGGTCGTGCATTATTGTAGAGACACTGCCATTAGAAATTCTCAACACTACACTCAGATTACGTAATGATATATGCCGATCCTCTCGGACAATGTCAGCAGCTGTGTTGAAGTTGACTTCAGTCACAACAGAAGCCGAAACATCAGGCCCACCTTGCTTAACACTGACAAGTCGGCCTTCTTTGAAGTCCTTGAACCACCTAAACACTGTACGCTTGCTGTACGCTTGCTTCAGCTTCTCATAAGTTTCGGTGGCTGTATGGTGTAAACGAAAACATTTGATAGCGCTGTACTGCTCCTCTCACGTCACCTCCATTGTCTGGTATGCGAAATGCACGTAGGGTCTACAAAATAGAGCATTACTACCAACCTACTAATACGAGAGTGCTGCCGCCTACCGACATTATACACAAAAACCTGCTCTTTTGAAATATTTATGGGACAGATATGAAACTATCACGGAAGGTACAGGAAAAAATCAGTCTGTCTTTGTTGATCAGACCTCGTATTACGCAATAATTGTATAATTATTAAGATAATTGTATAAGATGGCTACGTGGTAATATATTATGAGGATCCTACTCGGATTCACCATCCAAACTGCTTTAGGGTTATTCTGGGATCCTCCCGGTCGGCAAGCGTGTGGTATTTTCTCACCAATCTAGATTTAATTTCCAAAATGTACCTTTCATTGTTCTGTTGTAGGTTTTCTGGTGTATGATGGGTGCTTACTCATGGACACTAGAGGGATGTTTGGTGCAATAGAGGTGCACAAAGCTGTTCCTTTACTAGGGGTGTGCCCTGGTGTTGCCGCCGGACGATGTTATTAATAAAAAAGACCAGAAACAGAAGTAACGTGGCTTGTTAGCAGGTCGTTAGGCTTTGCCAGATAAAGCTCTGTAATCCGCGGCGAGGAACGTGCAGATGAGAGAAAAGATTGTCCTTTAGGGGTTTCATTTAACTGTAAAATACATTACCTTCCCTTTAAAAAAAAGTAAATTTTATTTCTCTCTTATTTCTCTTTATGCTTTTGTAGTGTAACCCCAGGATTAAGGCGAAGCCGTTCCACCTTTTATCACGAAGTTCTACATTAAAGAGCTTCCCTTTGTTCTGTATTGCATCTTGTAATTCCTACTTAATGACAGAAAGTTGCCAAAGACACAACTATACCTTCTTGTACAGTCAATAAATCTAATTTTCGTCACTAATTTAATATTAAGATTCTAGACACTTTTACATACATTTTTATGTTTTCTCACTTACTTATTTAACAAACTATTCTTGCAAAGACTTATTCTCCTGTACCTTACTGTTAAGGGAATGCAGCACCGAAATTGGCTAAAATATGAGAAAAAGTAATTTTTTTTTGAGCTAATAAAATACTTTGAACCTTATAGTATCATAATCCAACTAAATTTATGGGTTTCGGGTATTTAAATACCTTCACATGACAATTTAAATGCCCTTGCACACCTGCATTTCACCCTTGGAGTCACAGAATTCTGTCATTTGAGTTCGATTGAAGCACTAAATAAATACATTTGTAATTAGTGGTCAAAGTTTCTGGTGGAACAGTATGTGACACTATAGAAACAAAACACTGGCTACAAACATTGAAAGGAAATAGAAATGTTTATATTTTGTTTTTGTGTGAGTTTCTAACTTGGTCGTGACTTTCTTGTGTTTCTCGTTGAACTACATACTGTTTGTGTATAATTGATGAGTTTTAGTGTATCATTTAACATTTATAAAGGTGTTTTATACATCAAAAGATGTATATAACTGTTATATAGGTTATAGGTAAAACATTCTTTGTAACAACTGACCTTTTGTTGACTGTGTACATAGTCAGTATCATGAATATACTAAACGATACATGGGCAGAAACACATAAACATAACACAACAATGGGAACATACTTGAGGCCTGATGTGGTAAGAAAACTAATGCCTGTGTACCAAAGGCTGGCATCAGATGAAAGCCTAAGGAGATGTACATTGGGTAAGACACAAAATGTAAGACACAAAATGCAAATGAAGGTTTACATAACATGATATGGAGTAATATTTGTGTCAAAGAAGAGACTTCAGGTTCCTGTGACATCAACCATCAGTGAATTCAATTGTTCTGCCTCACTCAAGCTGCAGTCGGACATAATGGACACAGATTTCACCAGCATCTTTAAAAATTATCCAAGGAAAGGACCAACTACGCTTACTACATTCAGCAATTTCTGCGAAGGTAACTTCTAAAACATCCAGAAGGAAACTGAAATTGAAGAAAACTGCTGCAGAAGAGAGAAGGGAGAGGCAGGATGGTCCAAATTATCTATCTGGAGGGTTTTAGTCTGCTTCAAGGCATGTAGCTGAGAAGGAAAATGTTTTGAATTTTAAAATTACATTTACTCAGTTGTAGTTCTTTCAACGTTTTTTGTCATTCAAAATGTTCCACACGATGCAGTTTTGATTCAGTCCCTCCAAAATTTTCAACACATCTTCATAGAAAGCAAACAAAGTTTCCTATCATATGATTTTTTAATATTCATTATATTTTTAAAGGGGCGCCGGGGTAGCGCGGTGGTTTCGTTCGCGGCTCCCGTTCTAAGGGTCCCGAGTTCGATTCCCGGCTCTGGGGTTGGCGATTTTATGTCGGCCCTATCCACGCCTTCACCTCTGTCTAGCACACGTGAAGTATCCCCTATGCCCAACGTGGTTCGGAGTCCACGGTAAACACTGTAGGTCCTCTCACCTCACCGCCATCTTCACTATCACCCTTTCATCGGAGGTAATGGACACCGCCCTCTGGGTGCCTCCACCTGAGAAATGGGTCCGGTCATCGCTTGGTGGGGTGAGGTTACCCCGAAGGCCAAGGTTGCCATGTGGGGAGCGTTAGTAACTAACTAACTAACTTATATTTTTAAAGTTATTGAAACATACAGTCAAAGGTTTAATCATGTTTTGGCTTTTTTGTTTCCTCCATACACACTGTTTTGTCCCTCTGGAACTAAAGGCAGTATAAAAAATTCATAAGTTAGATCTTTCCTTCACAATCACTTTCTTTCGATCTAAGTTGTAAAAACGGGGGAGCATTGCCCTGCAGTTAACATCTAAACCTCCCCCTCAATGTACTGAATTGTACATTGTACTGCTAATGCACCTGTAACAAGAATCACAAAATCAGGAACGATCAGATGAGCTGGTCATGTGGCAAGAATGGAGGTGTCCGAGGTAACGAAGAGGCTCCTCTTTGGAAACCCTGGAGGGCAAAGAGGGCGTGATCGTCCCCGATCAATCTCGCTAGATAAAGTGGAAGAGGATTTGCAGAAACTGGAATGTAGAGGCTGGAGGAGAGCAGATGGATGAGGAAGCTCTTTGGAAAGGCCAACTTTCATCCTGGACTGTAGCGCCAGAAGAACAAGAGGAAGAAGAAGAAACCATAACAAGCAATATGTACCCATTATGTGTTTCAAATAGGAAGGTGTTTGTCCTTGAGCGCTACTAGACGAGCAACCCCAGGGGCCTACTTCGGTAGGTACGGGTTTGGCGCACCCGTGTGGGCTCCTCTTCGTGGTTGAGGGAGACGGTCAACAGGCCCACCCACGTGTAGGCCGTGCGTGGAGACCCGTGGAGAAGGTTTTTAGATTCTTGTCTAGTTTAGAGTTTAGTATTTAGTGCACGAAATTTTTAGTAGGTTTTGATTGATGTCTTTGGTTTTGTTACACTTTGTATAGATTTAGAAAGTTTTATATCTGGCTTTTGCCATGACTAAGTTTTTTAAAGGGCGCTGATGACCGCCGTAGTTGAGCGCCCTTATATATATCATCATCTAAACCTCAAAATTGGCAAGTATGCTGCAGTAGCTACAAAATAAGAATGAACATGGGTTAAGCGAATACGGTTATCGTACTGTCTTGTTGTCAGCTCCACGGCTAACGGATGACAGAGATGGTAGATACATCTGTCTTTGTCTCAACCAAACAAGTATCATACAGACGCTGACAGAGAAGTTCGCTTAATATTTCAGTATGTGTGTAAGAACTGGTGCGGGATTTCTATGTTGGAGACTGGATGCACGTTGACTGTATCGAAGACACCGTGCATCGTACTGCCATCCGCCTTGCCACAGGAGCTTTCTGCACCAGTCGAGTCGACTGCCTGTATGCAGACTCAGGCGAACCTCCACTCTATATTCGTCGCTCGCTGTTACTCTGCTCGTACGTCTCGAAGTTGGCAAGTTATCCCAATCATCCTTGTTTTAAACCAGTTCTGTGTTCAGATTTAGTCCACCGTTATATGCGCCCTGGTTCTCGGACACGCCCCATGGGAATAAGATTTCGGGACCTCCTACATTCCCATGGCCTCCGAATGCCTCGCGTGTAGAGGTCGTCCCTCTGCCCTTATCCTGCATGGCAGCTCAATCGTGCGCGGTTCGATCTCGCTCTTTCAAGCAACTCTAGACTCGCTACTCCACATTCGGTGTTCCAACAACTTTTTGCCGAACTACTGAGCCGTTACCCTAACTATGTTCTGGTCTTTACGGACGGTTCTCAGTTAGGTAGCACTACGGTTTGCGCGTTCTTCATTAACGGTGAGGCTCATAAATTTCGTCTTCTGGACTCCACTTCAGTTTTCTCCGCAGAGCTGTACGCCATCTTCTATTTGCTCCTTTTTATTTGCAAGTTAGCTCCTGGCTCTTTTATTGTTTGCACTGACTCTCTAAGTGCTCTTCAGGCCTTGCAACAGCACACTGCCGCTCACACCCTTGTTTTAAAAGTACAGGCCCAGATCTCGCAAATGCTCAGTCGCGAATACAATTTTGTTTTTACTTGGACCCCAGGCCATGTGGGGATTTCCGGGAACGAGGAGGCGGACGCGGCTGCTAAGTCCGCTTGCCGTTTGCCCCGGAGTTTATCAACTACTGTGCCATACCAGGATGTGCAACGTTTTTTCCGTCGCCAGCTCCTATCTGCTTGGCAGCACTCCTGGACAGCTTTGGAAGGCACACAACTCCGGGCGATAAAGGAGAGCGTACAACCCTGGCTAACTTCCTGCAGGGATAACCGGCGGGACGAGGTGATACTCACCCGGCTGAGAATTGGGCACACACGTGCGACTCATGGTCATTTGTTAAGAGGGGAACCGGCCCCAGGTGTGCTCCGTGTGCAGTACGCCTCACTGTGCGGCATGTATTGCTGGATTGCCCGCAGTACACCAGCGTTCGCCAGTCTTTGGGCCTAAGGACTAACTTGCACGGTATTTTAGGGGACGACCCAGTGGCCGTGGATAAGGCTCTGCGGTTTGTTTTTAAAATCGGTTTTAATAAACAAGTCTGACTTGTATTTTATATTTATTAATTTTAGAGCTTTTAAATTTTTAGTACTGGGATGGGCTTTTTATGTGCTTTTAATAGTTGAGTGTTTATATTTTATCTTACTTTTTAACTTTGTGTAGCTTTTAGTTTTTAGAGTTGACTTCGGGCCCAAATGACCTTGTTGTCGACGGGCCCTAAAACACTACACACTCACTCACTCGAAGACCCACATCGAGAAGCCAGATATAAGAGGGTTAATTCGTTGTATTTTGAGTTGTTTCTTGATGATTGTGTTTGATTAAATACGAGTCATGAGACATCTAATTTTCAGGCGTGGTTCGGAATAAAGTTTCGGAAAAGTCAAATTTTGTAACTATTTAATTGTATTATTTGGACTACATTTTACTTGAACTTCCTTTCCCAGTCACTTGCATGTTACCCCCTGTCTATCGATATATTCTTACTTTGTTATATTTAAACAGTTCCAACTATTAGGACATAAAAGTTCTTGATCCGGCACCACTATTCATCACAGTCATCTCTACCAAGTTTAATGATTTTTCGTAACTATCGTTACTCCTATATTAATTTTGTGATTGGCCGATTTAATGCCACGTCACAACATTACGTCATACAATTATTACTACGGCCAATCACAAAATTACACATATTTTTACTTTTTTTCTATTTATCCAGATTTATGAACCCTATTTCACACAGTGGTATATTAGGGTTAGAGTTGATACATAAAAATACACAATTTTAACAAAAATATTTTAAATACTAGAAGGAAGAAAATATGTTATAATCTGATGCATATTAATTTAAACTATTTCAGACGTTTAAACACTGAGTTTATAAACATCATGAAGTACTTATACTGTTGTGACTTCATTAGCAAAGACGTGAGCGGAGCTGAAAATTTAGTTCCTAGAGAGTCTAGCTGGAATATTAATTCTTGTCTTTCTCTCAAAAAGTGGGACATCAGAAAAGGAGATGAACCACAGTTTGAAATTCTTCACCACACATGCACTCGGGGTTAGATGTTAAGTGAAAACGTGATAAGTATGCACCAAATTTACCATGTCCACTTAAAAATTGTGTCAAAACAAAATGTGGTACAAGAGTTTCACATTTTCCTCTGTCGTATACACTAGGGAAAAATAATGTTTTTGTTAAACTTCCATTTGGAGTTGTTAGCCATTGTTGGTTCCATTCTTCAAGAATATGTTGATGTATTATTCTCCTTATAGTAGAAATAGGACATAAAGAGTATGTCACAGGAAGATTGGATTCTGCAGCCTTCTTAGCCAAGCAATCAGCTCTCTCGTTACCTAAAATTCCACTGTGTCCTTTAAGCCATCCCATGCAAATATGTCCTGGATGGTTTTGAAGCAAGGTTCTGATTTCATGTGCTAATGAATTTAAGTTGTATTTATCGTTAATAGCGAGTAGAGCTGATTGTGAATCACTGTGCCCTTTAGCAGTACACCATTTTATAGCTTCTTTAATTACTAAAAGCTCCGACTGGAATACAGAACATTCAAGTGACAATTTAAACATGGAGTGAGTTAGTTCCGTTTGGTTGTCATAAACAACAAAAGCACATCGTACTGCAGATATATTATCTTCAAATTGGTAACGCGAGTCGTCTGTATATATGTAATAATCATGAAAATTACATATTTCCTTTAAACAGGTTACAAAACTTGGGTGTCCTGCTGTGGTAGGATGCTCCGGAATTTGTAGTTTTAAGTGAGACAGATAAGACGCACATTCACGTTCATGTCTTAAATTCATAATAGTTGCTCTTGATAAACCAGTGAGAGCCAGAGGTTCGATGTTAGCTATAATCTGAGCTGCATCAGTGAAGATTGTACGATATCCTCGATTTATGCGAAGGAGGAATCCCCTTTGAATTTGGGCAAGCTTTTTAACTGCCCATTTTTATTAAGAACATCCTGGAATGCAGATACACCATACAAAATTAGGGGCACTACAGCACCTTGATATATAATTTAAAGAATACTAGAATTCAGACCCCAGGTTGGTCTTGTTGTTGCGAGGGCACCAAGGAGCTTGCTGGCTCTTTCAGCAATGTAATCAACGTGTGATCGAAATGTTAATTTACAATCCAGTATAACGCCAAGGTATTTTACCGTAGATACCACCTTCAAGTTGACGTTATTCATGGTAAGAGTAATATTTTTACTTATTTAAATTACTAAATAGATTTACATAATCATTTTTTTAAATAAATTTATAAACGTTTCATACCTTTTCTAAATATAACTCGAAACTACTGTTACAGAACATATACAAGGATTATTGCAAAACTGGAGAACAGTTCGCTTACGTAGCTATGGTTCATATGTACACAAAACAAAATGACTCAAATTAGATGTGTTCAACGAAAGAAGGTGTTTGCTACAGTGAAACAAAATAGTGACATTTCAACGATTTGTGCATATAGTTTATATTTTAATGATGGCATATTTTTATACTGTCTATAATGGACTTCAACCCAATTTTTGTTTCATTAAAATACTTAATAATTAAAGAAGATATGAATGTGTATTTATGAACCATTTTTACATCATAGATATCATGTACTAATGTTATGCATTGTGCGCAGAAATTTTAGTCTTGCAGCAACAATACAGCTTCTTTCAAGCAGAAATTTGCGACCGTCATTTGTTCTCCTATATTTGTGTTCTCCTATATTATACCCAGAAGATACAGAATCCGTAAATTCTATTTTCCCTCTCATTAAATTGGCCAGTCTTTTGGCAGTTGGCAATTCACACTTCTCATATAAATCATAAACTGTTCTACGTAAAACACACTTTTGAAGATTGTCTAATTTGGTAGCACGTATTTTAGCTGTCCGATGTTTCCCTGGAGATCTAAATATGGAAACTTCTCCTAATTTGAGTGAACAGAGCGAGACTGAAAAATTCAATGTCATAACCGGGATTTGAACCACGGAACTTCCGCTCTCCGTGTGGTTGCTCCAACCAACTGAGCTACTATGGCAAGATGCCGACATGACATTAAAAGTTGGAGAATTTAATGGCATTGTCGGCATGTTGGCCATAGTAGCTCATTTGGAGATCCGTGGATCAAATCCCGGTTATGGAATTGAATTTTTTAAGGGAATGTATGACTGAAATTTCATGAAAATCGTGAAAATAACGACTTTTTTATTTTAATTCTATAAAATAATTTAGACATTCCCAAATGTGAAAAATGCATAATTTGCCTCCGAACGCCATTTTTAAATGCTTATTTAAATGTCGGTGGCCTTTAAACTCTGTCAGAGTCACGCCCTCTTTTGCCTACATCCACATTCTTTGTCTGTTTTCCGTTCTTAAATTTTCAATTCAAGAAAAGAAAAATAAGGCTTTCAGACAAAATAGTTCCTAAAATGTTGCCAATATATCAGAGGCTGGCTTCTACAACATTACTAGAGAGGTGCAAAACAGGAAAAACACAGAATGCCAATGAATCTTTGCATCATGTCATATGGAATAAGTGCCCAAAGGAAGTTTTCATATCAAAACAAAAATTGGATCTTGCTGTTATTAAAAGCATCACTGAGTTTAACATGGGTAGTCTTAAGTCATTGGAGCTGCAGCAAAATATCAGAGGTGAAAGTGTAGTAGACTCAGCAAGGAAAACTTCAGTGCAGCGAGATCAGACTCGTATCCCGCAAAGCAAGAAGCGAAGTTGTGCAGAAGAAAAGCAACATCTAAAGAAGAAAAAGGTGGAAAAAGCAGCAACAGAGGAGAGGAAAAAGAAATCTGAGGGTCCAACCTATCAGCCTGGTGGATTTTAATGTGAGCTATGCAATCAAATCTTTAATCGCTGTTTTCTCAATGTTCAATTTTCAGCATTTTCTTCCTGTAAAATGCTCCTTGCGATGCAGTTTTTGTACTACATTCATGAAATTTCCTACACAGGTTCAGAATATCATGAGGAATGGAAATTGCCCTAGGTTTTATTGTGAAATGTATATAAGCATATATTTTTAATTTTCAAACACAAAACTTACAGTTTTTAGACAAAAAAAGAATATTTCTAAATTAAAAATTTTTTCTGACCTTAACTAAAGGAGACACAGAAAAACTCAGAGCAATTTCAAAAAGTATGTG
The DNA here is from genome assembly GCA_030765055.1 of Mantis religiosa. Classification (NCBI taxonomy): domain Eukaryota; kingdom Metazoa; phylum Arthropoda; class Insecta; order Mantodea; family Mantidae; genus Mantis; species Mantis religiosa. The sequence goes on from CM060954.1 coordinate 160,770,455, forward strand.
TATTATGAACATAGGGTTAAAATATTAGACCAAAATTCAAAATATTTTGTCGCAAGGGACTTTTTTAATGACGTAACAAAAAACATACAAAATTTATCATAATTTCTAAACTGCTGGAGAAAAATGGTTTCAATTTAAGTTGTAACATGTTTACATTATACTACACCTATGGTGTAAATTTGAAAAAGCTAGCATTATTAGTTCAGAATTTGAAAATTTCAGTCATACATACCCTTAATCTGCCTCTATTCACTCAAACCTTAGCCCACACACTGCTAGTGTAAAAGGAATGATTATTTCTATCAATTCTCCTAATTTGGTGAACTGTTTTCCATCTTTAACAATGTTCGTCACAGAATAAGCACTCACGTGACAAGCTTGTAACAATAATTCTCGACTCTGAGCGTAATTTATACTTTCGCACATGTCTTTAATTGACAACATCATAGATAACCAAATTAAACAGTAGAGGAATGTTACCAATATGTCGTGTAGCAGGCGTCAGGCCCAGTAATAAGAAGCTAGTCTAAATTCACTTGTTACACAAAGGTTCCTCGCGTCTTTTCACGTTGCTACGGCCCTTTCAATTTTTCCCAAGACACAAGATGGAATATTTACAAAGCATTTTAGTCCGGATCTCGATAGAAACACGTTTTTATGAAGCAAGCGCTTGAAAATTTAAACAGGCTGTCTTCCTGGCAGAACTGCGATAGATAGCAGGCGATCGGCTCTCTTCCCAAGAGAATGGAGCGGGGAATAACTCAGGATCATGAATGGATAATCACAGTCGAATTCTGTAGCAGGCAATCAACCTAATTGAACATATCCGATCCCCAAGGATAGCTACCCAAGTTCCTGGAAGGCATTTCATTATGCAGGCGTCATTTTTAGAAGCACTCGTTCTATGTTTTAATTATTTTATGGCTATTTTGCTTCAAAATGAACATTATCTACATCCCAGCAATATCTGCTCCATTAACAGAGTGGAATGAATCAGAGGTTTCATCTGTGACCCGCATGCAGGAGGTCCCAGTTGCCCTTAGTACGCCGTTTATGGATTACTCGGCCATTTAAATAGTACCATCAACTTCTGATGACGGATAATGCCTCCCACGAAGACGTTTCTTCAAGTTAGGGAATAGAAAAAGGTCACATAGGGCTAAATCCGGACTGTAGGGAGGGTGAGAGATGCACTTCACGTTGATTTTTGCAAGATATTCAGCAATAACATTGGCAATATGCGGCCGCGCATTATCGTGGTGCAGCATCCAGCCTCCTTCACGAAAATGTGGTCTTTTGCGCCTGATATGGTCTTGCACTGTTTTCCGGACATCCCTGTAGTATTGTCCAGTTACTGATGTGTGTGCAGGTACAACATGCTGATAAACCATCCCATGAATATCAAAGAATGAGATGACCATAACATTCCCAGCAGAAGCAACTGCTGAAAGAAAGATGAAAGAAAGCTTTTGCTTTTTGGGGGGTTGATGATGCAGATTTTCGCACTGAGCTTTGCTGTTTGCTCTCAGGACCAAAATGATGTAGCCAAGTGTCATCAGCAGTGATTACGTTTGAAAAAAACTCCGGATCTAACATCAACTTTTAACTCCATGCAGACCTGCATGCGAATGTCCTTTTGTTCGGGAATCAACAGTCTTTGAACCCATTGCGCACAAACACGTCTCATGTGTAATGTTTCTGTCACCAACGTGTGGGTGACACTCAATGAAATGTTCAGTATTTCAGAAAGTGATCTTAAGATAATTCGTCGATCCTCTCTCACAATGACAGCAGTTGTGTTGATGTTTTCTTCCGTAAGAGCAGTAACTGGAACACCGGGTCCACCTTCCTTTGAAATTGATTGTCTCTCCTCTTTAAACATTTTAAACCACCTTCGAGCTGTGCTGTAGGGAAGAACAGACTCTCCATAGGCCCCCTGTAACATTGTATAGGCCACAACTGAAGATTTGTTGAGACGAAAGCAGAATTTCAAAGCCGCATACTGTTCCTCGCGTGTTACCTCCATTGTAGCGGTAGGCGATACTGAACATGACTGAACTTGCCTGGGAGTACCAGGCGGGAACCAGGAGTACCAACAATGAAACTACTACGGCGTGTTTGTTTCACATTAAGCTAAGAGAATATAATAAGATTAAATTTTAGTGCAAAAAATTATGACCGTAAAACTGCTATGTTATAAATAGCAAGCGTATCTTTATTAACTTTAAATTCGAAGAAGAGATTTCTAGGAAATACAAAGTAACCCCTGATGACGGTAAACTGTGTATATTATTGGTCAACATACATATAACCAAGCATATATCCACTGCACTGCTAGACGACGTGTTACAAGAAGCTGCCCTTTGCCACATTCGCCTCCCGGGGATGCTCTGTGCCTTTGAATATTAATGTGGTGGCGAATTGCTTTTAAAATTTCAGCAGAGCTTTTATCCGGTCACGCTATTTTCACTTGCGGGCTGCGGCGTCCCCTGTCATAGAACGTGCTTCCGGTTTCACTCTTATCAGCTCCGCAATTTCTCTTTGCTGTCTTTTTTCAACCATTCTCGACCTACCTCATTTTGCTCGGCGGCCTTTGTGCTACATCCACTAGGACAATAAATAGTAACTTCGAGGCTAAATACTTCGTACAGCTTCCATGCAAATACGACTATATACTCTTTTTTCTGGTAAAACAAATGCCGTTCTTATGTTTTAAATTTACTGCAACTTAAATGCTTCAGAGAGAAAAACAAAAAAGATCCGATAGGTCTACATTCAAATGTTTCCCCATCTATTCGTACGAAAGCGTGTCCTTATACCTGCCACATGATAATCTAAATAAAGCATTTCATAAATGGATTTACTATACATTCCATTATACCAGGTGAGTCATTTGTGAGTCTCGAGTTTTATGCAATCCGCATTTTACACTCCAACAAGAAAACATCGACTCCATTATCGCGCATTTAACATGGATGCTAAACAGTCAGTGAAATAAGTACTAATATAGATGTTATCACATCGCCTGTAGTATATTCGTGATTAGACAGTTGACGTTCGCACGTCTGCAAATGTTCTTATTAATGTTCTTATTATTTTATGTTAGCTTAATGTTAAACAAACACGCCGTAGTAGTTTCATTGTTGATACTCCTGGTTCCCGCCTGTGAGAACCACGCACGTTCAGAAAGTGGACCCGGTGCTCCAGTTACTGATCTTACGGAAGAAAACATCAACACTGCTGCTGCCATTGTAACAGTTTCTTTTTGGTGCTCCAACTCATATCGGACGATGAATGGAATGAATGAAATGATGCTCAAATGAATCCGGGGTCCATGGAGCTAAGTTACCCGACATTCGTCTTACAGGATAAGGGAAAACCCCGGGGAAACCTTATCCAGATAACCCACACTGAGCGAGATCCATTGTAAGAAAGGATCGACGAATTACCTTAAGATCACTTTATGAAATACTGAACATTTCATTGAGTGTCACCCACACGTTGGTGACAGAAACATTACACATGAGACGTGTTTGTGCACGATGGGTTCCAAGACTGTTGATTCCCGAACAAAAGAACATTCACATGCAGGTCTGCATGTAGTTAAAGTTGATGTTAGAAGAAGATCCGGAGTTTTTTTCAAACGTAATCACTGCTGATGAAACTTGGCTATATCATTTTGATCCTGAGAGCAAACAGCAAAGCTCAATGTGGAAATCTCCTTCATCACCAAGCTCCAAAAAGGCAAAAGTGGTTGCTTCTGCTGGGCAAGTTATGGTCATCTCATTCTTTGATATTCATGGAATGGTTTATCAGCTTCTTGTACCTGCACACACATCAGTAACTGGACAATACTACAGGGATGTCCTGAAAACATTGCAAGTCCATATCAGGCACAAAGGACCACATTTCCATGAAGCAGGCTGGATGCTGTACCACGATAATGCGCGGCCGCATATTGCCAATGTTGTTGCTGAATATCTTGCAAAAACCAACGTAAAGTACATCCCTCATCCTCCCTATAGTCCGGATTTAGTCCCTTGTGACTTTTTTCTATTCCCTAACTTGAAGAAACGCCTTTGTGGGAGGCATTATCCATCATCAGAAGCAGTGGTGAAGGCTGCGGAGGCGATTTTGAAGGTTCTCTCAAAAAATTGCTTCCAGCATGTCTTTGAAGACTGGCAGAAACGCTGGGACAAGTACCTCGCATTCAGAGGAGACTATTTTGAGAAGGACCATTAAAATTATGAGGATGAGTAAAGGTACGTTGTCAAAAAAATTTTGATCACTCTTTATTGAACAGCCCTCGTAGGTTAGACGGAATGCTTATCTCACACGTTTCTAGGTAGCTGAGTTAGAACAAGCGCAGAACTAGAATCTCATTTGTTTTACTGTGACGGTGGTCCGAATCCCCTGCACAGATATACTAATTATTTTACAACGTAATAGAATTTAAAAGTATTATTCTTAAATTTGTTATTATTTTTACTTTTAATTGTTTTATTTATGTTTTATGGTATTATTTGATGTTTCTTTATTGGTGAACTAGAAGTAGGTAGTTGTTTAAACACACCTATAGGTAGGTGCAATTGAAACTAGGATTATTTATACACATTTGAACACAGAAAACATTTAAATTACAGTATCAGAGTTTAACATGGATGTTAAACACAATTTTGCAGACATAAACTTATTGGGCTATTGAAAATGTCCTTTCAAATTGGTATGTTTTGTGGCGCTGGAATGACACTTTTTCAATTCCTGGGACACATCTAGGAATGCGTGGAAGGCATTACATTTCGTAATGAGAATATTGAAAAAGGGGAGCGCTAGGTCCAGGGAAATTGCCTACAAGGCCTTAGTGCGGCCGGTTATGGAATATGGAGTAGCATGCTGGGACGCGTATAGAGCTAACCAAATCGATCCATTAGAAAAAATACAGAAGAGGGCAATAAAATTCATAAAAAGAGGCAAGTATTTTGGGCCTATAAAAGGAGATGAGACTAAATGGGAGGAATTAAGAATTAGGCGTAAAAAACAAAGGTTGGTAGCATTATTCAAAGCTAATGCTGGTGTAAAGGCATGGGTGGACGTTAGTGTAAGGTTAGATAATCCGGATTATTATGGACGAAACGATCATAGGTATAAAATTAAGGGTAGAAGATACAGAACCGACGTAGGAAAATTTTCTTTTGTTAATAGAACCATTGAAGAATGGAATGAATTGCCTGTAGCAGTCTTTCAGGGCTGTCCCCTGTCGATGAAGAAATTTAGAAAAAATCTAGATAGTTTATAGTTTAACTTTTAAATTATAATGGTATATAATATGTAAATAGAGAAGTAATTAGATATGTTTTAAGTGACTAAAGTAAAATAATATCATGTTTGAATTGTTTATTGTGTTAGTGTTGTAAATCTAGTATTTGTAGTTTGATCTGTATTCTTAACTCTGCCACCGGGTAGTACCCAATTGCAGTTAATAAATAAATAAATACATACATACATACATACATACATACATACATACATACATACATACATACATACATACATACATACATACATACATACATACATACATACATACATACATACATACATACACGATCCCTCTAGCAAAGCAGGTGCTCGAACTGATGACCTTCTTGGGTAATGCACGCCCTCACGGACTTTATAGTTATTGTGAATTCGGTTTCCAAGTTGTGATGAACACACACAAAAAAAAAAGTATTTGCACTGCTGAGACTCCAAACTGTGTCATTTGGGTGTACAGAAGACGTCATCATTACATTGAACCATTTTGGGACTTGACCGAAAGCACGTTCTGGGTTCAGCAGTACGACTTGTAGCCTGGCGCTATGCCTTTGTCACCTCGCGACTTCTCGTACTTGATTTAGCCTTTTAAGACACTTTTAATAATTTGCTGGTTGTTTTAATATTATTACATAAATGGCAAAAGCTCTTATGTATGTTAATTGAGATGCACGAAACTAGTTTAAGTAAAAATGTAAATAAACCATTGTTTAATAATATGTCTGAGCTCATCCATGATGAAGACGTGTCTCTTAACTTTTTCATAATTTTTGGCAGCCAACCTCTGCACTAAGTACAAGAATCCGCCATTTTCTTTTTAGCTGACGCTGTTAGTGTACTCATATCATACGTTCATTTTTACGAGGCGTTTACTGCATTACTTTGCCATGTACACTGTAATAAAAAGTTTGTAAAATAGCCTGCTAACCGGAATTCGCTTTCAGTATAGTCGTCGTATGTTTTTGAGGTGTACTTTAGCGAGTAGTACGTTATGTCCCTTAAGTCGCTATTCCTGTGAATTTTGCGCATAATTCTTTCTAAGAACGTAAAGCAATACAGTTTAGTAAGCGCAAAACTGGACTAAGGCTCAAAATCTAACTTATTGTGTCGCCGCCATTTGACTACAAACAACAGCGCCAATGCGGCCGTGATTGGAACTTCTATCTCCCGCGCTATTTCAATTGTAAACTTTTTCTCTCGATGAACGTAGGAATCATATTGTTTCTTTTTGAATAACCCTTCAAGCACTGAATAAATAAAAAATACTTTGATATTACCTTCACATGACATTCTCTATGCATTTTTCAGTATTATTTGTGAAGCTTATTCTTATATCTGCTTTTCATTAATCGAGCTAAACATTCATTTAAGAAACACCAGGTATTATGGGAATACAGTACATTAAGTGATAGTCAAATGTTTTAAACAGCTGGTTGCTTTGACATTCGACGATCAGCTAGGTGTGATTAACTCTGTGTGATGCACCACATTATCTCCACATCTGGATATTCGGAGTGTTACCTCGTTATATTCGCTGCAGAAAGCCCAGTCCTTGATATCGATTTCACATCCAGACTCTGTCTTTTGTTTCTCTTCAAGTCTTTGGGGCGCAATCCGCTGCCGAACACTGTTTGTCGACTTGCAGGGCGAGCATTTTCAGCTAATGGGTATCAAGTGAGCCAAGCTTAGCGACTGTTTAATGTTTAGCTTGCCTGGGTAAGTGGCATTACAGCGAGCAACACATACAGTATGCAACGAGAACAGTAAATAATGTTTATAACAATGGTATCTTGTTTTGAAAGTTAATGAAGTAAGAGCGGGGAGATAATTCTAAATATCCTCGACTTTACAAAGTGATAAGCACAAATGAATGAAGATTATTACAGTGCATAACCGGTATACGTGACTGTCCCATCTAATGTACGAGGCTGTTCAATAAAGAACAACGTACCTTTACTCATCCTCATAATTTTGATGTTGCTTCTCAAAATAGTCTCCCCTGAAAACGATGTACTCGTCCCAGCGTTTCTGCCAGTCTTCAAAGACATGCTAGAAACCATTTTGAGAGATCCTTCAAAATCGCCTTCGCAGCCTTCACCACTGCTTCTGATGATGCATAATGCCTCCCACGAAGGCGTTTCTTCAAGTTAGGGAATAGAAAAAAGTCACATGCGGCTAAATGCGGACTATAGCGAGGGTGAAGGATGCACTTCACGTTGATTTTTGCAAGATATTCAGCAACAACATTGGCAATATGCGGCCGCATTATCGTGTTGCAGCATCCAGCCTGCTTGACGGAAATGTGGTCTTTTGCACCTGTTATGGACTTGCAATGTTTTCAGGACATCCCTGTAGTATTGTCCAGTTACTGATGTGTGTGCAGGTACAACATGCTGATAAACCATTCCATGAATATCAAAGAATGAAATAACCATAACTTTCCCAGCAGAAACAACCACTTTTACTCTTTAGTGGAGTTGGTGATGAAGGAGATTTTCACACTGAGCTTTGCCGTTTGCTCTCAGGATCAAAATGATGTAGCCAAGTTTCATCAGCAGTGATTACGTTTCAAAGAAACTCCGGATCTTCCTCTTACATCAACTTTAACTACATGCAGACCTGCATGCGAATGTCCTTTTGTTCGGGAATCAACAGTCTTGGAACCCATCGCGCACAAACACGTCTCATGTGTAATGTTTCTGTCACCAACGTGTGGGTGGCTCCCAATGAAATGTTCAGTATTTCAGAAAGTGATGTTAAGGTAATTAGTTGATCTTCTCTCACAATGGCAGCAGTGTTAATGTTTTTTCCGTAAGAGCAGTAACTGGAGCACCGGGTCCACCTTCCTTTGAAATTGATTGTCTCCCCACTTTAAACATTTTAAATCACCTTCGAGCTGTACTGTAGGGAAGAACAGACTCTCCATAGGCCTCCTGTAACATTGTATAGGCCTCAACTGAAGATTTGTTGAGACGAAAGAAGAATTACAAAGACGCATATTGTTTCTCGCGTGTTACCTCCACTGTAGCAGTAGACGATACTGTACATGTCTGAACTTGTCTGGTTCTCTCAGGTGGGAACCAGGAGTACCAACAATGAAACTACTACGGCGTGTTTGTTTCACATTAAGCTAACAGAATATAATAAGATTGAATTTCAGTGAGAAAAATTATGACCGTAAAAAATTATGATCATTCTTTATGATCATTTTTTAAGACGCTGGAGGTACATATTAATCGATGGAACAATACTAAGAGTATAGTTAGTTAGTTAGTTACTAACACTCCCCACATGGCAACCTTGGCCTTCGGGGTAACCTCACCCCACCAAGTGATGACCGGACCCATTTCTCAGGTGGAGGCACCCAGAGGGCGGTGTCCATTACCTCCGATGATAGGGTGATAGTGAAGATGGCGGTGAGGTGAGAGGACCTACAGCTTTTACCGTGGACTCCGAACCACGTTGGGCATAGGGGATACTTCACGTGTGCTAGACAGAGGTGAAGGCGTGGATAGGGCCGACTTAAAATCGCCAACCCCAGAGCCGGGAATCGAACTCGGGACCCTTAGAACGGGAGCCGCGAACGAAACCACCGCGCTACCCCGGCGCCCCTATACTAAGAGTATTCATGCAGACTTCAGTACTCGACTACTTATTTTGGAGTTATTCTGTTAATTTAAAAAAAAAAAAAACACCGCGCTATTATTGGATTCAGAGTGTTTCAAATCTCGATTTACAATATCTGAGTGGAATGTAACATTTTCAAAGTAGTCATTTCGGTGACACACATTATAGTGTGAGGTCTTAAACACAATGTAGCAGATAAATGAAGGCAGCCGTATGCGTGACAAAAGAGCACAGCCAATAATACGGCTTGTTGATCAAATGTGAGGCGCCTCTTGACGTAGACGAGCGTAAACACTGCAAGCGTACCCAGAGAAAAGAGAGAGCTTTGGAATCTTCTTTTGACTCTTCTTCAGAACATTCTAGAATGTCCTGTGGAAAATTCCATCGGCTATATCATTCAGCGCATTCACGAGATATTGAGTGCGATTCTGAAGGAGAATTAAGTAAGGCTTGAGTGCTGCAGGACGAGATAAGAGGGCTGTTCAATGAAGAATGATCACAATCTTTTTACGGTCATAATTTTTCGCACTAAAATTCAATCTTATTATATTCTGTTAGCTTAATGTGAAACAAACACCCCGTAGTAGTTTCAATGTTGGTATTCCTGGTTCCCGCCTGTGAGAACCAGGCAAGTTCAGACATGTTCAGTATCGCCTACCGCTGAAATGGAGGTAACGCGCGAGGAACAATATGCGGCTTTGAAATTCTGCTTTCGTCTCAACAAATCTTCAGTTGAGGCCTATACAATGTTACAGGAGGCCTATGGAGAGTTTGTTCTTCCTTACAACACAGCTGGAAGATGGTTTAAAATGTTTCAAAGGAAGGTGGACCCCATGCTATTAAGGAAGAAAACATCAACACTGCTGCTGCCATTGTGAGAGAGGTTCGACGAATTACCTTAAGATCACTTTCTGAAATACTGAACATTTCATTGGGAGCCACCCACACGTTGGTGACAGAAACATTACACAAGAGACGTGTTTGTGCGCGATGGGTTCCAAGACTGTTGATTCCTGAACAAAAGGACATTCGCATGCAGGTCTGCATGCAGTTAAAGTTGATGTTAGAGGAAGATTCGGAGTTTCATCCGGAGTTTCGGCCTTCGGGTCATGACCGTCGCCTGGCCTGCATACCTTCACCCGCAGCTGCTAGTGGCAGCTCGCACCGCAACCGCACCTCGACTAATGGGGGTGTTCTTAGCGGAACCCCGACAGGCTTAACTAAAGCCGCTAATAAATAAAACTAAATACCTCAATCAATAAATATAAAAAAAAAAAAAACAACCGGCCCAATCACAGTTCATCACTCGCTCATTGGCCAGGGCAGCACAAGCCCCACCCACCATTTGATCGTATATAGTGAGAAGAACTCAGTCATTTAGCTTCCACCAGTTTCAACAGCCTCATCCGAGGACTTGGAGAATATGACCTAGACCCTGGTGAGTCATATAAGAGGCCAAGACTTATCCTAGGACCTCCTTAGTTTCAAGATATTTCTTCAACAATTCTTCAATCCCTGACTGTTTATCACCTATCCTAAACTAAATAACCACCATCATTCTTTAAAAACCCTCTTAATGCCAATAAGGGACCTACTCCCGGTGTGGCACTAGTCGAAGGACACTCCTTTGCGGAGGAGGATTCCCTTCAACGACACCACTGTGCTGTGTGCATTTAGCTTCCGGCAAATCCAAACCCAGCTCCGAAATGGCGAATGGCAATTAACCCGGAGAAGAGTTCCACAATTCTCCTGGCGAAAACCAGAGCCAACCGGTTACAGCAGAACTTCGTATTACGGCGCTGTGGAATCCCATGGGTGCAAACGGCGAAGTATCTCGGAGTGACGCTGGACCGTATATTAACTTACGTTCCGCACATAAAGGGCAAGGTCCAGCTGGGGCACGTCGCACTCCGGAGCCTATACCCTATCTTCCGCTCAACCATGCCCATCCGTCTCAAACTCCAGCTGTATCGGGCGATCATGATTCTGTACGGCTGTGAGATCTGGGGAACAGTGGCTAATACCACTTTCGTCAGGCTCCAGACGCTGCAGAACAAGGCACTCCGCATCATTTACGATACAGACTGGAGATTCCCTGCTCATATCCTGCATGAGCACTCCCAGATCCCGTACAATGTCGATGTCATCCGTGAGAGGGCACGATCAATGTACGACAAAATCCAAAACCACAACAACCCATTGGTGAACTCCCTGGGCAGGTACGACCAGAGGGAACAAAGACGCTTGTCATCCTTCAAACTACCAAGAGACGTCTTGGGGCCTCTTGGTTAACCCAAGAGAAACCCCAGATGTCTCTAGGACCCATTTTTACGCCTGATGGCTCAAGCGATATGCAACCCGTAACCAAAACAGATCAAAAACATTAAATCGTGTCTCCCAAAACGGGGGAACGCCTAAATGCAGCAGCCTTTTGAGAGCAATCAAGGACATCTCATTCCAAATTTCCCAAAACATTCACACACCCTAGCAAAACATACCACCACTTTGCTCATTTCGCAGATAAAGCCGCAAAGCGGCTAGGTTATGCGACATAAAGACACCCGGACGGGGAGAAACCCCGCTCGACTAGGACTATCTCTGGACCTCTGGATTTCATCAGTTCCTGAAGAAGGCCATGGAGTTTGCAATGGCCGAAAGATCGACGTTTATTAATTTGACACGGCTGATCACCCGCGAAGCCTTGATTAGTACCTGGCGTCGGAATTAAAAATAAGAACCGGATCACGACTGTCAACTACTACACGGTGCAAAATGTCCCATTGCGATTGTGTGCTGTTTCTTATACAGAGAAACAAATGCAGCTCTCTTCCTTTGTATACACAGTGGAAGCTTAAAACAGTTCGAAGTTCGAGGTCAGTATTTAAACAACCTGGGACTTGGAGGAGTATATTTGTTTTCACACATAGATATCCTGAGCATTCGCCTTGCAGATAGAAAGAACAACAGAAAACTTCGCAAAAGTGTAATCGATCCCGGCAACTCCTGAATGCAACGCCATACCTCTCAACAACTTATGGGGTAAATAATATGACAACACTCCGACTGGTTACAGGACTGACAGAGCTCAAGGATAAAAATCGTCCAATTTAGAAGTCATAGTAAGTACTTATCTCAACAAGAAAACTGCTTCTCCTTTTTCATTTGTCATGCAAAGAGAAGAGAATTTCAGAGTTATCACACTGTGACCAGGGCTGAAGAGATGTTACCATCATTTAAACGAACTATATTATCGTACTCCAATTGCATCTAAAAGGAAATATGTAATAAAAAACCAACTCCACCTTTATTATAGTTAGCAAACATAAGCGTCTATAATACTTTCTCAAATTATGTGTAGAATGTTTTCAGCTATCTTCCACATGAAATTGTTGTTGAAAGCGGGAAGTGAAGCATTCCAA